>JASDDO010000012.1:229333033-230533033 GCA_030015575.1 Agapanthus africanus
CACCCTGGCGACGGCTGCTGTCCCTAGGGATAAGAACCATATAACTGTCCCCGTCCATATCCTCTGCCAGGCCTATCTCTCGGAAAGAATCTGGCGCGCTGCCTCTGAGACGGTACATCGGTGCGAATCCTCTTCGGCCCAGAAACGGCCGAAGTCTGTGATATGCGTGCCTCCATCCGTAATGCCGAATCCATAGCAGCTGAATAAGTGTCGTAGTGCTGGGCGCCAATGGCAAGATATAGCTGGGCATCAAGTCCCTATACGAATCTCTTCACTATCTTCTCTTCGGTATCCACCAAATACGGAGCATATCGGGACAACTGTGTAAACTGGATGCCATACTCAGACACCGTCATCCCAGGTGTCTTGACTAAGGCCTCGAAGCTACGAGCTCTGGCATCACGAACGCTCTCTGGGAGGAAACGAGCTAGAAAGACCGCTGTAAACTCGGCCCAAGTCATAGGCGGTAGACCTGCAGCTCGACCTCTCAAGACTGACTCCCACCATGTCTGCGCGAGACCCTCTAGTCGGAAACTCGCAAGCTCTACCCATCGATCATCCGAACATCTCAGCGAACGGCAGATCCTGGATAAACTGTCAAGGAACGTCTGTGGGTCCTCCGCTGCCTCGGGTACCGGTGAATACTGGAGGTCTCAGCCTCATGAAATCCTGTAGCGAAACCGGAATGGCCACAGTGGTAGTAGTAGGAGCAGGTATCATGGTCGTCTGTGATGTAGTAGGTACGTCATCCGACCTCGGTGTACGACTGGCTGCAACTAGGGATCCTACCATCTGACGTAGCTCCTGCATGCTCCCCATCATCTGTCGCAACTCCTCCATACCAGTCTCAAGCCTATCTATACGGCCTGGGGAAGGTGGATCGGTCTGTCCCTGCGGCGTAGGCATACCACCCTGCTCAGTCCTAGTCTCGGACGAGCCAGCTCGAATCTCGTCTCGGGCGGCAGCCCTCTGTGCCCTCGTAGCCTTCGGCGGCATAGTGGCTGTTACAAGAACAGGATTATAAGAACAGTGCAATAGGATCATAGGATACACGGAAATGAAGAAGGAATTTCAAGCAAGTATATCCTAAAGTCACTTAGGCGGAGTATCGTATCGCAAGTATGCCGCGGACATACACACGCTACGTTACCCTGCTTAAGTCACTTACTCCATCTACCAAGGGTCATCCTACACTCAAAAAGGTAAAACTTATCGATCTGATACCAACTTTGTCACGACCCGCAGGGTACGGACGTGACTGGCACTTAAGTTTACGAAACGTCTCAAGGCGTCCGTAAAATAAGTAAGCCAAAGCCCAGAAACCAAAACCAAAAAGAAAAAGAGTGAAGAAAACCCAATCAATTGAAAGCGAGTTTATCACATAAGTCATATAAAACCTTTTTAAAAACAATATCAATTTTTCCGAAAATTTCGGCAGAGTCTCCTTTGTAAATACTGGCCCCCAAAATGGGTACAACAAGAATATATATAAATCCAACAAATAAGGCTTCCCCAAGCGGGAGCTAGCTCTTCGCCACAAGGCGGTCATAAATCCCACGCAATATAAAACAACAACATGCAAAATAATCATAAAGAAGCATAAGAAAAACCGCATGTCGACTCAAGTGAGCTCGACCCCAAAATACAGCATAAAAAGTCCACAAATCTCACAGTCTCATCTCTAGGTCAATATACAACAATACTGGTAGATACAGTAGATGGAGTACTCTAGATACAAAGAATATACAAGATGGTACAAAAATAATAATACAACCCACCTACGAGAAAAACCCTCGAGTCCTGGCAAAAGAGGCAAAAGAAGCGGTGCGCCCGTCGCTACTGTGCTGACGGAGCGGACCTGCAAAAGACTGTGGCACAACGGGGGTGAGTTGCCAACTCGTGAGTAAAAAAATAACATCTATAGAGGCTATCGCAAGTATGCACACAAGCATCCTAGCATCTATAATACAGGTAAGGCAGGACATAATAGCAGGTATGTATGCAATATGAATATACTAGCAGGTATGAATGCAATGCGAATCAACTCATGATTTGAATGTGTAAGTATAAGAATCATGTTTTTTCCTTTAGGAATCTCTTTTGAAATACCAGCACAATACCAATAGAATCAACAAGAACCTGTGTCCAGCAACGACACCTCAAAACTATCACAAATCTCATATATCCATGTCATAGTATCTCTGGCCTCAGCCATCCGGCTGACCCATCTCAATATCAATATCTCATCATCTCGCGGCCACGGTAGGTATCCTCTGGATATCCGCCATCCCAAACAGTCACCGGTAGGTAATCCGTCCCCTGCCCGGCTCATCGTCAGCAACACGAGCTTCTTGCCCCGGGGTACCTTACCGGGCCCACCATGTACCCGAGACGGTTCATCCAACTCCTCGAAACGGGTCTCGAAAACTACAGCAAACTCATGGTGGACGACACTTACATCACTAGAAAACCGCAATTTACATATTTTAAAATTATAATAAGTTTAGAAATTTTGCTGCTTTCCCCCGAAATCCAGAAATATCATAAAATCTCAAGAAATCCTCATAAGTGCATATGTCAATGATAATGAATGCATATGGTATCAATAATCAAGTTGCGATGTGTGATTAATAGACTAGGCATGAACAAATAATATGATGAGGTACATGCACATGAATAGCAATCCTACGATTTCATTTTAAGGAATTAAAGGCAATAGCACAAGTTTAAGTATCAATTATAGTAAAAGGTTTCAATTTAAAGGTTATCTAGTGTGGTGGCATGGCAATTACCAGGGCGTGGGTGTAGGCATGAATAGTGCTCGTGCTGCATATAAAAACCCTGGCAATGGTGCAGGTGTCCTATAGAATGGGTTCGCGTACGTATGTCAATATAAGGCATGAATGTAGCAAATAATCATACAAGTATTACACTCCTAATTACTAAAATTACTAAGAATCTTTTTAAGCTACTAAAACTATCGGGCGACTTGCGCCATCCAACGATAGTCCCCCATAGATGTTACATCTACTCACCGGAATCCCTAGCTAGTAACGTCCAATCACCGCTTTCCCCTTTCGTGCCACGTCTGACGTCTCCACGACCGAACCTGGAATTTACATCAAAACCAAACATAAGGTTACATATCAAGAACGACGCAAAACCCAAACGAAAATACCAACGTTCACAAACTAGGTACAACGTGCACAAGGTGCGCGGAACACACACGAAAATCGCAAAAACTAACTAAAACGTCGATTGGTCGCCCGGCAAAACTAAAACCTGACCACTCAAAAATCCGCACTCACACATCCTAAATGTCATAGGATAAGCCAATACAATCATCAAGATATCAAAAATAATTCATTACATACTTTTATCACAAAACTAGTAAGCACAAACATTCCAGAAAAAACGACGCAACATCGCCGTTATGCGATAAAGTGCTCACAATCCAACACAAACATCCAACTAACCCACTAGATAGACACTACATTAATTTTAAACCATTTAAAAAGCATCAAACCATAATTCCAACACAACAATCATGCTTCAATCTATTTCCATACACAAACCCATTTCTTGATTTTTGTAATTAGCAATAACAATGAAAATTTCACACAAGTTTATCTTAGATTAGTATAATATGAAACCACTTAAGAAAAGAAATCTCATAGATTGGTTTAGTAAACAACTAGATAGCAAAATAGATTTAATTAACTAAATAATGGTTTCTAAAACCCTAGTTTAATTTCAACCATGAACTAAAAAACTAGATTAGGATTTTGCTAAGCTTTTAACACTAAAACCATTTAATTAAAGGAATTTAACCAAAAGAAATTAATATGGTGGAAATTATACCTCAAGATCTATGGATCTAGCATGATCATTTGCCTCCAAATTTTGCCTCCTTTCCACATGTTTTCAACTAAACTAGGCTTGAGAAGGGGTAGCACAAGGATTTGTTTTGGTTTTGTAAAGAAATTTGTGGATTTTGAGGGTTTTTGAGATGAATTTGTGAACAAAAAGAGAGGGGAAAAATGAGGGGGGAGGGCTGCAGGTTTCGGCCAGAACAAGGGAGAGGGGGATGGTGTGGGGTGTGGGAAATGGTCACCAAGTCAAACCCCCCTCAAAGTCAAATACACCATACCTCCAAAATAATATATTTTAAAACCTACACTTTAACTCATTTCATCACCTAACAAAAGAGTTTAAAAAAGAGAGAGAGGGAGAAATTTCTGCAGTTGGCCAGCCAAGGGAGGTGTGAGGATGTGTGTGTGAGAGTGCACAAAAAAAAATTATGCAAAAAGACCCCCTACAAGTCCAAAATTGCAAGTTTTAGCTTAAATTCAATAAATTTCGTTTTCCATAATAATAATTAGTTAAAACTTGAAATAAAATACTAAAAATTTATATTACAACTAGATTTTAATTAACATGATTTTAAAGATTAAAATTAGCCCAAAGAAATTTGTATTTATCGCTAATTTAATGTATTTTCTTACCGGCTTAAAATAATATTAAAAAATTGAAAAATTAGGGAAAATTTTTAAACGACCAGAATTTCATAAGCAACTCATTAGCTACTAAAAACAAGCAATTACCTATCCAAATTAGGTATAATTAGTCATAAACGGCAAAATAACAAAAAAGACGGTTTACGGAAAAATACCGAATTTTCACCGATTTTCAGGAAAACACCAAAACGACTTTTCAAGGCGCTACAAATCAATAACTTCTAAGGTCACTTAAGCGGAGTACCGTGTGGTAAGTATGCCACGGAACATACACACACTACGTCACTCTGCTTAAGCTACCTACTCCATCATACCAAGGTCATCCTATTCTCCGAATGGTAAAACCTAACGCTTTGATACCAACTTTGTCACGACCCGAAATTTGGCCCGTAACCGGCACTTAAACTACGTAACGTCTACAGGTGTACACAACTCAAGTAAGCCGAAACCCAGAAATCTAAACCATCCAAATCTGGATCAACGGAGAAAAACATAGTTTTAACATTTGGAAATCATAAGTAAAATCTCTAACTCTAGTTTTCTTTCTTGAAAATTTCGGCAGCACCTCCATTGTAAAAACTAGCCCCGAAAACGGGTACAATACAGATAATATATAAAGCATCCCAAATGGGAGCAAAATCACGCCCAACGGCGAAGACAATCACCACAACAAGTATACGATGCCGAAGCGAAGAAATACCAAAGAAACGACTAAAATAAGAAGTAAACTTTCAACACACCGGCTCCCACGAGCACGGCACCCCAAAGTCACCAAAATAATACAACACTGAATCCTCACAAGTCGTCTCTAACTCATATACAAACAGTTGTAGATGGAGAATACTAGATCCAACAAAAGATATACAATGTACAGGCAGATAACCGCAAACCCACCTAAAAGCAATGGCCTCACTGCCTAACGTAGCGGTATCCGCAAAAGTAGTGATGATAAGATGCCCTGCCGCGACTACTCTGAGGGTAAGTCCGGCAAAACACTGTGGCACAACGGGGGTGAGTTACTAACTCGTAAATAGTAAATAACATCATACTGTAATCGCAGGTATGCACGGACAGCGATCTATCTATCACATGTAATCCGATAGCATAAGTATGATAAGTGAATATGCAACAACCATATAAATGTACATCATCAGGGTACTACAACTACATGAAGCAATGCATAACAACAGTAATCCTAAATGTGTAGGATGATACAATAAAATCTCATGCAAAATCATCATCATGGAAAAACAACAGTGTTCCTCACTGACACATCAAATCCCAAATTCTCAGGCACCGCATCCACAGATCGGCCCTCACATCCTGTAAGTCTCATGAAACCTGAGTGTCAATCATCGACACCCAAAATATCATGAAAACATATACCTATAAGTATATATATATATAAGGATATCAACCACGTATGTCCACCGACGATACATAAAAATCATGGAAACTTCAGTGTCTAACACCGACACTCGAAACATCATGAAACCCGTGTCTAACATCGACACATAAATCCTCATAACTTAGGCGCTGTCACCACAACTGGCCCTGACGATATGCTCACTCCCGTCGGTATCCCCACGATAACCGCCGAGTCCAAATACAATCACCGGTAGGTAGTGGTCCCACCGCCAGGCTTAACGTCTACACCACGAAATCACCACTCGCCCCGGGGTACCATACCGGGTCCACCATGTACCCGCAGACGGTGCCTCCCGCTCCTCGAATCAGGTATCACAAGCCAAATCTCAGAACCAAGAAATCACACGGTGGACGCACTGAAATATCATATCAAGAGAAACCGGGTTTTAAAACAATACAGTTTCTTGAAAATACCTCCACGGTTCTCAAATCCATAATCATATGAAATCCATATCTCAATGTGTAAAATCCATATAAAACTGATATATGCAACATGAAACATCAATATGAGCATATAAAGGGAAAACCGCTCTTTAAATGAATCCATCTTTTAAAATATATCTTGCGGTTCCCAAAATCCTCCGAAAACAAATACAGCATCATATGAGGTGTACATGTAAGTGTAGCAAGGTTTAAGTATCTACATGTAAGCAAGTGGGTATGATGCATTTCATAAGGGCAATGATCAACAACTCAATGTCACATATAAAAGCAATACCTCTTAGGGTATATACAACTATAGCAAGCATATACGGTATACATGTCATTATGTGTGCATGATGTACATGTAGCCGTAATAGATTATGTGGGTGTACATGTCAATATATATGCATGATGTACAAGTAACTGAAATCGAGTATCTGGTGTACATGTCAATATGTATGCATGATGTACAAGTAACTGAAATCGAGTATATGGTGTACATGTCAATATTTATGCATGATGTACAACTAACTGAAATCGAGTATATGGTGTACATGTCAATATGTATGCATGATGTACAAGTAACTATAGTAAGATCTACATGAAGTGGATTAAGGGTGCAATCTTGGACTTGGAACTCTGGAGATATTCTGAAGACTTTTGTGCAGTTTAAAGTTGGCAAACACGAGGAAACAGGAAACCAGGGCAGCCAAGAAAAGCCCACTGCACAACACCTCTAAAGGGCCGCGGAACCGCGGCCAAAGGGGGGTCTTGGCCGCGGTTCCGCGGCCAAGTGGAGCCCTCTCTCTGACGTTTTTCTGGGGTGTTTTGGTCTTTTCACATGTGGTCTTCTGGTTGCCCTAGAACTCCATTCTCCTGCCTATAAATACAGCAGATCTGATCAAAGCCAAGAGAGCTTTCTTTGTTCTTCTTTTTTGTAGTTTTGTTCTTCTTTCTTCTTCTTCTTCTTCATTCTTCCTCCATGAAATTGTAGTGAGAGCTTTTGAGTGGATGTTAATGAAGATGAGGGTTTTTTATCTTTCTTGTTAGTTTGCTCCCCCTTGAGATTCTTTCTTTCTCTTGCTCATTCAACCTCTTTATTGAGCTTGAATGGTTAAGGGTTAGTTATTGATCTCAAGGGTCGTATTTTCTCACAGGACTAGTTCTTCACTTCACATGCGTTCTCTACCCTTCCCTTGATCTTGCAACCTCTTCATTGAGCTTGCAAGTTTAAGGGTTGGCTATTGAGCACATGCTTGGCTTGGGTTCTACTTCCGTGTTCTTTTTATCGCTTTTTATTACTTGCTCTTTATTACTTTGTCTTTATTTACTTGCAATTTATTTTCATGCACTTTAATACTTGTATCTTTTCTTTTCTTTGTTCTTTTCTTTTTGTTCTCTTTTGTTCATTTTGTAAATGTTGTAATTATTGTTGTTGTTAAGAATTAATACGGTATTGTAAGTTAACGTTTCTTTGCCAATTCCTTTTCCCGTTATTTTCCATTTGAACTTCGCCCAAACCATACGCAAGCGCTCCGTTAGGCACCGTACCCTGACAAGGTAACGGTGATTCCTAACCGCGACCGGTTGCGTTCGGTTTGGCCGGAGGCGAAAGCAAGAGACAAGAACGGAAGGACGAGGGTAAATAAGACGGATTCCACGAATACCACGCTTAAATCCCCTAATCCCCATTGTTGCCAATTGCTTAGCTTCAATTGGTCAAGACTCGGCTCAAAGGTTTTGAGTACGGATTTCTTAGCTTACAATTTCGTATCTTTCCTTAACACCTTTATACTTGGAGATAAACACATAGGTTAGAATCGGACAAACACACATACAGATTCTTTATTGACTCGTCTAAGACAAGAAGGTAAGATACCACCATCTCCCTGTGGACCGACCCGTGCTCACCGGCTAGCTGCATAGCGACACCGTCCTGATCGCGGTTACACTTTAAATCTTTGAACATCCGACACGCCAAAAGCGTGCGATCAAATGGCGCCGTTCCCGGGGAGACGGTAGCGTATTTTCTTTCTTGTTATTCGGGTTAATATTCTTTTTGTATATATATATAAAAAAAAATAAAAATCTTTTTGTTATTTTTGATAATTTTTGTGGGCAAGTGTGCAGATTTTTGCGTATTTGCAAACTGCGATTGTGGGAAGCAAAGTGTGCATTCAAGGCAAAGGTGATTACGAAGTACAGTGCCAATGATCCGGATAGTTTGACCCGCGCAAGCGAACCTTTCAAGCTTACCGGATTTGATTCAACGGGGGTTTCCTAACCCAAAACTTAAACGGTACGCACTTTACTAACACCTTCTTCTCAAATCCGACGCTTCCAATATACTATTTTTTGCAGGATTCTTTGCAAGTTCGCTAGCAAACGCCAAAATTGACTAACCCGTATTTGTTGCAGTGCCGTGCTAAAATAAAAAAAAAACAATTTTTTGATTCTTTATAGAATTTTTATTGAATTATGCATTGCATACATTAATACGGACTTAAGGGCAAGTGAACCCCACAAGATACGGTAAAGGATTTCATCACCTTTTCCGTGGCTCACAAATCACGAACTTGCGCATAACGTTTACCAGCACAAAATTTAAAAGAAACTAGACTTTAAGCCTTAAGGACTTCGCGCTCACTAGGAGAAGTTAACTGTGTTTAGAACCTTGCTTAACGGTATATTGTTTACGGGGTGTCTAGGAAAGTGTTAACGGCGAAACCGCCAAAAGAGAAAGGGTTATTTAATTAAGGAACTTCGCGAAAGCGTTGGAAAACCTCCCCTTATCTCTGCACTTACCTGGCCTCGTGATCAGTGTATCTTGAGCCTGTTTCTCGACACAGTTTTACTTCGACAATTAAGTTCTGGAGCAGGTCTAGTTGACCTAGGTGAACCCTAGAACGATTAGGTGTGTGGTATTTTTGTGTCGTGATTGTTTTTTGTCCATATTTCTTTTTGTGTGTATACTTCATTCTTTTGTTAATTTTAAAAAAAAAAATAAAAAATTCTCCCTCCTTTTCTCTACCTTTTTCTCTCTCTCTTCATATCATGGGTACTCCACCTCGCAAAACTCTGGCCGAACTTTGGTACCCACAACCAGACATTACTTCCTACAGTTCCTGTTTTGGTCGAACATCGAACGACCCATCCATGCCCAAAATTTCGTTGAGAGATCGGATAGCAGCGTCTAGGACAAACACTTGCACTCCTTATTCCACTTTGTATCAACCTTTTCAACCTCCCGCACCCGCTTATGTTGATACCCCTTCTGCAAGTCGTCCTTTGTCCATCGCTGAACGTATTGAACAATCCCGTAGCCGATCTTTCACTCCTTTCGCCACTACAAATTCTTGGGATCAACAATTCCATTCACCTTCTTATCCCAATGTTGATCCCACTCCTGTCCAGCCATTCAATTCCTACCAGTCCTACCGGACTTTTGCGCCTTCCCTAGACATTGCTTCTACACAGCCATTTGGGGGTTTCCAGTATCGAACCAACTTCGAATCTTTTACCGAAACCCCATCACAACCTATGTCTAGCCTAGAACAGTCCTTGGAAGAATTTCGGGTAGCTTCACAACAGACGATGGATTTGAATGCGTCCATGGCTGCCCTCATACAACCTAGTGATCCGGTAGCTAGTTTTCAACTACCTCCAAATTTTTCAATGTATGAAGCGGCGGTAGGACAGGCTGTGAATTTGAGTGGAGAGAGTGAGCTATACCCCCTTCCAAACCAAACCTACCCGTCCCAAATTGAATCCCACAACTCCTTTGTTGAAAGTCTATCAAATGTCCCAAATGAATTATCAGTTGAAGATTGAATGTTTAATGAGTTGTGCGACTTTGTAGTGTTTGATTTGCCCGATTGTGAAGGGTCCCTTTTGAGTGAAACCATACCCAATCCTCTTGACCTCTACACCTTCACTCTAGAACCTGAATTGATTGATCTCCATGCTTTTGTTGAGGTGTCGGAGAATTTTGATTTTCACTTGATTGAGGATATTGACGCTGGGAACATTTTGGATGATGAACCCGTAGATTTGGCTGAGTTTGTCTCTTCAAATCATCATCCCGAGTCATTAAAAGTTTTTCCCGAACCCCATATGCGTCTTGATTTTGAAGAAAAATGCATGGATGAGCTAAATTTTGAGGAGAATATTGAGGATAGCACTGAGGATGAAACAGTTTTAATTGATGAGTCGGATTTTCCAATTCATCCTAATCCTTTCATTGACTGTGTGCACCCTCCCGAAACCCTAACTGATACTCCTCCTCAACCACTTCCCTCCACCCTTTCCATCGTTCCGACCTTGCAAGAACCCGTATCATTTTCACTTCATATGTCTGGTTTACCAAGTTCGGCGTACCCATGGTTTCTCACGAACCTTGAGGGATTTGACCCAATCTCTCGACGGGTAAATATATTAGCACAATCGCTTTTTACACATCGCTCATCACAAATTGTGCTAATCTATTTACTCCATTTGCACCCTCAAGTTCGTACTCCACTTCTTTTTCCCTTCCGCCATTCTTCTTCTTCTCATCTACCGAGACCGCATTCCACTTCTATCCACAAGCGGTCTCGCGTATTTTCCATCTCTTTCCTCTTCACCTTCTTTCACCAACCACTGCTTTACCATGATAAAATCTTTGAATGGTTGGTGTTAACTTTTGGCCTGTGTAAGGCCTTGTATAGATGGATACTGTTCTTTCCCCCCTAATCCTGAATTTCAACGCTTAACAGTGGAAACACTGTTTTACTTAAGTTTGGGGGGGACATTTTTTTGTATATATTTTTGGTTTTCCTTTTTTTGTTTTGTATATAATTTGTTTTTAGGAAGCGCCGGCAATTTTGACCTTCTTGGTATAGCCTGACAGTGAGGGCACTGTCAAGTTTAAGTTTGGGGGTGTGCTCGGTAAGCTTTCTTCCTTCGCATTCATATGTATATTTTGCATCTGCATATTAAATCCATAAAATCCATAAAAATCTGAAAATTTTCTAAAAATATAAAAACTTTTTTGTCAAGTTAGCTTGTGGAAGAACTCTGATTCAACATTCGACGGTTTTTGTTTGAAAAGATAGGAATAACTAAATCCTATGTTTGGATTTTGAAAACCTGAAAGATAACTCTCCTTTGAAGTTAACTATAGCTGATATACGTCTTTACATTACACTACACGTGTTGTGAGTCTTGGAAATTAGATGAAAAGTCTTTTATGTTTAAAAAACTTTTAAATAGATAAATGATTTTCTGAGGATCAAATAAGTTTGTTCTGAAATAAGTAATATATCAAGAATAGTTTATGAAGTAAGTGAATATGAAGGAATGTTATTGATTCCTTAATTGGAACTAAGTCTGAAAAATAACCCATCTGAAACTTGATTGGAATGATTACACACCGAACCCACTAAACACGTCTTTTATCCAAAAAATAATTGAACTACCGGTTATATCTCCGTTCGTATTGAATCATCATGTTTTTCACGCCAAACTGTCTTTTGTTTTTGGACCTAGGTAACTTGAGTAATTAAGTCCGCTGGGGTGTTTCTACACCTAATGCCCTAAAACCAACTGGTTTGGGTGCATTGGCCCAAAGCTCGCTAAGAAGCCTAGAAAGTCCAGATAAAAACAAAGTCAAGCAAGTGTTCTCTCCGAGTTAAAATTCCTAACGGTTCTTTGTGTGAGAATAATCTTGATAAAAGACAAGCTTTTATAAACAAAAATTTAACGGAGATATGAAGGTTTTACTCTATGATAAAGACTATTGCACGTTCACAGAGGTGTATATGAAATGAAAACAAGAAAAAGATGGAGTGAAGAATAAGACCTAGTTTCCTGTTAGGGAAGATAGAAATTCTGAAGTTGAAACTTTACTAGAAAACGAAACTTGAAAAATGCTTAACTCTTTATAAAACTTATGTGATCCTTTTAAAATTGTTATCTGGGCTTATTGTGTGACATAATGACTTTATTCGACCTTTCGGGAACTTAACGACACTATTTTGCACTGCACGTAAAGACATATAAAATCTGTAGTTAAATAAGAAGAGAGATGTGAAAAATAAAGGTTCGATAGTCTAAACTTAGGATTATAGAATTGTTATTTTCTAAAACAAAACTTTAGGGGCTTGAATCTTAGTTATTTTACAAAACTAGCTTGACCGGATTTTGTGGGTAGTATCCGCTGAAAACCCTCAGGAGACAACACTCCTCCTACTAGGGACACCTAGAGGTTTAACGGCTTGTTGCACATGCTCAGTGCAATCGCGTTCCCTGCGAAAGTGCGGTTATCATTTTATTTTTGTGAATAATTGGTTTTGCTCGGGACGAGCAAAAGTTAAGTTTGGGGGTATTTGTTCATAGCAGAATATTGCATTTTATACCGCCCATTCTTACGCTCGTGTGTTTATAGGTAGGTACTTTTAATCCGTGTTTGTTACATGTTTACAGAATACAGGTTTCCAATACAAATATTGCAAATCAGGATAAAATCTCCACAGTTACGCTAAAAGCAGAACATCTGTAGACAGCAGATAAAAGCCGGGTTCCGGTCATCTATATCCGTCCAGTGCCGAGTACCGGTTCCCGATATAAGACATGTGACAGTGGTCATTCATGTCTGGGACAAGCACAGAGCACAAGGTGGGCTGCACAAGAATCAATGGGTGCGCGGAGCTCGAGGGAGATAAAGTCAAGAAAAGAGTGCAATCTTGGACTTGGAAATCTGGAGATATTCTGAAGACTTTTGCGCAGTTTAAAGTTGGCAAACACGAGGAAACAGGAAACCAGGGCAGCCAAGAAAAGCCCACTGCCCAACACCTCTAAAGGGCCGCGGAACCGCGGCCAAAGGGGGGTCTTGGCCGCGGTTCCGCAACCAAGTGGAGCCCTCTCTCTGACGTTTTTCTGGGGTGTTTTGGTCTTTTCACATGTGGTCTTATGATTGCCCTAGAACTCCATTCTCCTGCCTATAAATACAGAAGATCTGATCAAAGCCAAGAGAGCTTTCTTTGTTCTTCTTTTTTGTAGTTTTGTTCTTCTTTCTTCTTCTTCTTCTTCATTCTTCCTCCATGAAATTGTAGTGAGAGCTTTTGAGTGGATGTTAATGAAGATGAGGGTTTTTTATCTTTCTTGTTAGTTTGCTCCCCCTTGAGATTCTTACTTTCTCTTGCTCATTCAACCTCTTTATTGAGCTTGAATGGTTAAGGGTTAGTTATTGATCTCAAGGGTCGTATTTTCTCACGGGACTAGTTATTCACTTCACATGCGTTCTCTACCCTTCCCTTGATCTTGCAACCTCTTCATTGAGCTTGCAAGTTTAAGGGTTGGCTATTGAGCATATGCTTGGCTTGGGTTCTACTTCCGTGTTCTTTTTATCGCTTTTTATTACTTGCTCTTTATTACCTTGTCTTTATTTACTTGCAATTTATTTTCATGCACTTTAATACTTGTATCTTTTCTTTTCTTTGTTCTTTTCTTTTTGTTCTCTTTTGTTCATTTTGTAAATGTTGTAATTATTGTTGTTTTTAAGAATTAATACGGTATTGTAAGTTAACGTTTCTTTGCCAATTCCTTTTCCCGTTATTTTCCATTTGAACTTCGCCCAAACCATACGCAAGCGCTCCGTTAGGCACCGTACCCTGACAAGATAACGGTGATTCCTAACCGCGACCGGTTGCGTTCGGTTTGGCCGGAGGCGAAAGCAAGAGACAAGAACGGAAGGACAAGGGTAAATAAGCCGGATTCCACGAATACCACGCTTAAATCCCCTAATCCCCGTTGTTGCCAATTGCTTAGCTTCAATTGGTCAAGACTCGGCTCAAAGGTTTTGAGTACGGATTTCTTAGCTTACAATTTCGTATCTTTCCTTAACACCATTATACTTGCAGATAAACACATAGGTTAGAATCGAACAAACACACATACAGATTCTTTATTGACTCGTCTAAGACAAGAAGGTAAGATACCACCATCTCCCTGTGGACCGACCCGTGCTCACCGGCTAGCTGCATAGCGACACCGTCCTGATCGCGGTTACACTTTAAATCTTTGAACATCCGACACGCCAAAAGCGTGCGATCACTTCCAAAGCAAGCCAAGTAACTACCTTAAAGCCTAGAAGCTTCTCCCTAACCTCCAAGCTTATGAAGGAAGCTAACCCTAACTAACTAACTCTAGAACATTCCTCCTAATTACTAAGCTTACAAGGGAAGCTAACCTAATCCAAGATTACAAAGGAAGCTAACCATTCTTAAGGCTATAAAAGGGACCCTAGGCTTCACTTAAAAAGGGGGTTGAATGGTTGTTGAGAGTTATTCATTCTATCACCTCTTCCACCCACAAGTTGAGTGATACAACTTGTGCTTCAAAACCCTAACCCTAATCCAATCAAAAAGCCAAAGTTCAAGATCTTCGAGTTCAATCAAAGCAAGAAGCCTTCGATCCTTTAGAAAGCAACGCCGGACTTCATCGGACCAAGTGATCCAAGGAGATCCGTGACTCAAGGAGCCGAGTGAAGCCAAAATCGACGATCAAGTTCCTTACCCTTGTAGATTTCGAGAGATTTGTAATGAAATTGTTGATAAATAAAGATGACAATTCTTTTATCTTGCTTATCTTTTCAATTCAAGAATTATGATTCAATCTAGATTCTTGAATGTGTTCTTTGTGATAATGCTTGAGTAAAACTCCGCTCGTGGAGGAGTCGAGAGAATTAATAGATGATGATGTTGACGAATCTTGAAACGATTCTTAAGTCCTACAATATTTGTAAATTCTTGAAAATCGAATGATCGACGATCTAGTTTCAATGATAAATGCTTTCTTGATTATTTTCGCTCGGAACTAGAGATCAACGATCGATTATTTGATTTACTAGAAGCTAGCTTGTGAATGAGATTCATCGAAAGGATAAAGAATGAGATGAGGAAACCCTAGTTTCTTCGCAAGATCCTTAAACCTCGATAAATCGTCATCGATCTAGCATCAATTCATTAATGGATAAGAAAACGTAATCACTAGTCTTCGTCATGTCTATAGATGTAATCGACTCCTACGAGCTTCACTTCAATTCTTGAAACTTAAATCGATTGGAATTCTCCCAATTCTTGATTCTTGATTTTAATGTTTTCTTGATTTTGGATTAGATCTAGATGATTCTTGAATTCATTTTACAAATCTTGAATTGAATTGTTCTTTCTTTTCTTTTCTTTAAATTTTTGATTCATCTAATTCGAAATACGAACGGATTACACTTTCCCTGTGGATGATCCGCACTTACTAACGCGCTACAAATCGACACCGTTATTGATTGCGCTCAAATATTTTTGGTTGTGATTTCTACACACTTTCTAACATACACACCGGAAAACGAAACAATCACGCACTAATCGATATAAAAATCGTTCTACGCTACAACCAACGAGCAAAACAACATACAAACTCCTAATTAACAGTGTAAGGATTATACCTAACAATTTTTGCTCACAAGATCCAAGCTTTCCCTAGCTCCAAGTGATCCAAGAGCAAAAATCAAGACTTTTGGTATTTTGTGATATATTTTGGGATTTTTGGAGAAGTTTTGAGTTAGGATTGAAGAGAAATGAATGAGAAAAGCTTAAGGGCAGTAGAGGGAGAGAGGATCTCGGCCAAGGAGAGGAGGTGAGTGTTTTGTGAGGGTTTCCTAGAAATTTCAAGCATTTAATGCAATAAATGCATTCATACACATAAATACACATGCATGCACCTCTTCATTTCTTTTCTTTAAATCTTAATCCCTAACCTCCACACAAATATCTAGATATGAAGAGAAGGATGAATTACTCAAACATAATCGATGAAAAGATCGCTATATAGAAATTTCCCAAAATGTGAATACCGCATTAAAATAACATTAAAATTGGGGGAAAAATCAAATTGAAACAAAACGTCCCATATACCCGCAAAGCTTGCGCACTAGCTTTATTTTAGCTAAACTAGGTGCTGGCAAGTTTATATGGTCGTCTGAACACAGTCGGGTTAAAACGGACAATACAGACAAACTTACCCTAAAACGGACAAATTCGCATAACGATCTCTAAAACTTTACACGGAGTGTTGCCCAGAACACCCTGAGAAACTACTGGAATACCTCCAGTAAATCTCACTTGCCCTGGCCAGGGACTTTGTGTAATGGCTCTCAAGACATAGCACGATATCAACCCCCAATATGGGAGAGATGAATCCTATCTAACCGCCACTGCCTCCAAATGCTTCTAAACCGCACCCAACTACTACCTGTTTGCACGACTCCTTTGAGTCGTGGTAGGGTACTAATCAAAGTACAGTAGGAACACACTCGAGACGGAGTAGCAATGTCAAGTCGACGGACTAAGCTGTGCTCATGTCACCTGGGAACTACTACCCGACGATAGGTATAATACCCACCAGCAGTTCCTAACGAGTCCTGTCCAGTGTACTCATAACCTAATAAGCACCTGCATACTCTGGTACGACGTACTAATGGCTGTGGGACAAACCATCTCCCCTGTTGGGATGAAAAGCGTACACACTAGTCTATTCCGGAGTATCGATACCCCGTCTCGATAATCCTACGACTAGGGACCTGTATAAGGATGTGCTTGTAGATTACCTAACCCCCACTAGTATGACTGCCATCACAACGCTGGTAATCAAGCAAAGATCCTAAGGGCTGTACTAATATGTATAAGCGATATGCTAAAATAAACACATGCACATATTGAAGTAGAAACAAACCAAATAGCATACTACCATTTTGAGCAAGACTATCAATACAACTGTGAATATCCCAAGCTTCCATTAAGTAATATACAAACCAGTATGATACAATAATGGCCTCTAGGGCATACATCACTAACAAAGCACCTGCTTATAAACAAACGAGCAGAAGAATGGGTGGTATTAAATGCAATATTCTGGTATGAACATGACTCCTTAGAGCCGTGGTAGGGTAGTAATCAAAGCACAGTGGGAACTCACACGAGACAAATGACGATCTCAGGTCAACAGACTAACCTGTACACATGTTACCTGGGAATTTCTATCTGACAATAGGTATAATACCAACTAGCATGTTCCCGGCGAGTTTTTCCAGTGTACTCATAACCTAATGAGCACTTGCATACCATCTTAGGTGACTGACTAACACCAATAGCTTGTGAGACCGGCCACCGCTCCTTATCGGGGTCTTGATAAGTATACACTAGTCTACTTTGGAGTGTCGATGCCCAGCCTCGATACTCCCTTGACTAGGGACATTTAAGGATGTGCTTATAGACCACCCAACTCCCACGTATATGATCGCCATCATAATGCTGGTAGTTAAGCAAGAATCTTATGGGCTCTATCAACATGTAAGAGTGATCTGTAATACCACATAATGCATGTATATGATGATAAAGGCAAACCAGATAGCATACTATCATTTTGAGTAAGACTGTTCTATCCGTATTGGTCCTCCCTCAATCATCATAATCACCTGCATGCGATTACAATAATTATCTTCAGGGCACTATAGCCAACAAGGTTATCTTCAAAAGATACCAATGTAATATTTCAGAAAATGGAAAATACTATTTTTGAATTTAAATAATAAAATAATGAATTTTACGGATAATATACAGGTATGGATATGAGTTTTCATAGAATTGGTATAATTATATATCTCTATTTTTGAATATAATTGGAATTTAAAATGAATTATTATTTATGAAAACATTTATTTAATTGAGCTTTTCATAAATCAGTATATAATTATTTCCATAAAAATTTAATGTTAAAATTTATTAGTGTTTTACTAGTTGTGCACTAAACCTAGTCTTATTTTTATTAACCATGTTTAACTTGTCATGATGTATTAACTTTTGCATTATGATATATGGTTTCATTTATATTCTTTTTGTTTAAAAGAAAAGAAAGAAAATGAGAAAAAATGAGGCATGGGGTGGAAATATTTTAAAGAGGTATGGACATGAGAGAGAAGAGAGGAAGTTATGGCTACAACCATTACATTTTCTTCATCTCATTTGCATTCTTCATCTCCTCTTCCTTCTCCTTCCTCCACTTTCTCCACCTCCTCCACCATCCTCCACCACCACAAAACACCCTCCAAACCACCTCAAAATAGATTATAATCTTCACTAAAAATGTTCCTAATCCCCATCCTAAGCATCATTGTGGAATCAAGTTTTCGTTTTGAGAAGCTTTTGCCATCTTGGAAATTTCTTGAATTGCTATTTTGAGGTAAAATTCTCTCCTTAATCCAAGTTCGTACTATAATTTCCTACACAACTAGAATCTAGATCTCATGTGCACGTTTTCAAAACTTGAGAATTCTAAAGTGAGTTGTAGTGAGTAGAACTTGTATTAGTAGTGTCGTATAGGGTTTAGAGAGTGATTACTAGCTTAGTAGTGATAGTATCCCTGGTCTAGATGAGTTTAGAAGTTCCTAAGATAAGTTTAGAATTTCGAATGTCGGTTTTTTTTAAGATATTGATGTTGAATTGGAATCTGAAGCAACTAGGGAACTCTGAAATTTTTTTAGAAGATACAGAGAGATATATGAACCAGTAGAAGACCACCGTAGAAGCCCGAGATCTCAACTCCAAATCCAAACCGCAAATAAATCCATTTTGTAAGATTTCAGAAATATAAAATATTATTTTTTGGAATTTAATATTAAAATAATATATTTCGCGAAAACTACTCGATTTGCGAATTTGGGGTTTTCGTAAAATGGTATAAATATATACCAATATTTGTGAAATAATTGGAGATTAAAATGACCTATTCATTTAAAAATATATTTATCGGATTTGGGCATTTTTATAATTAATTATATGCAGTTTAAATAAAAATTGATTAGTGCACTATTAATCGCAATTTGGCTAAATCCGTGATTCTATATTTTTCCATAGTTGGTGCACCATGACATGTTGAATTTTGCTGTATGTTGTCTCATTGGTATTTGTTGATATTTGGTTTTAAAAAGAAAAAGAGAAAAGGTGAGAATGAAACACTTATTGGAGAGAGGGTGTGACATGTGATAATTGAGAGGGTGAGAATAAGAAAGAGAGAGAGAGAGAGAGAAGGGGCTGCCTCCTTCATTCCCTTCCCCTTTGTTTCTTCATCTCCCTCATCTTCATGTAAGTCCGCGGCGGCGCCCCGGCTGTCGATCCGACACCGGAAACGCGGAAACAAAAACATTGCAAACCAGCAAACCGGCACCACCGCGCACTTTTTACCCGGATCGGGCCATTAACCTAGCAACTAGCAAACTAAAATAAGAGTAGAGAAGTATACCAAGCGATCCGTGTCCTTCGGTCTTCGTCTCCACTCTAATATCCCACGGAATCTCCGTCCGTCAACTCCTCGTCGGAAAGGGCACCACGTAGCCGGAATCTTTTACGGGCTCCCACTTCTGGACCGAGGCAACTCGGGGGCGAAGTTGGCTAGCCGACGCGTTCAAGATTTGCTGTAGACTAGTGTAGAAAAGTTTGTCTCTTTAGGGTTGTAGTTGCCATGGAGGAATTGAGAACATAATGAGAAAAAGAATGAGCATTGGAGCTAATCTTTTTGCAACCATAGAATGAGATGAAGATAAACTGCCACACCAAAAATTGATCCCTCTCCTCTCCTCTCTAGTGGCCGGCCCCTCTCAAGTGGTGGGTGGTGAAAAAGAAAAGATTAATCAAATGAAGAAAAAGGAATGAATCAATTAGAAAAAGGTCACACCAATTTCCTTTTTCAATCCACTCACAAACCATCACCAAAAAGCAATGAATAAGACTAGAATAGAATCTCATCATGATGCTACCATTTTACAAGAAAGCCCTCCACAAAAAATTTATTTACACACTGCAAATAACACCCTCCAACGATAAAGTCCGGCCGTGAAGGAATAAAAGAAAACCGGCCGTGACGGAATGCAAACTGGCAACTTCAGAAAACTGATCCCGTAATAAATTACAGGAAAACCCCACTACTGCATATACATGCCCGCATTTGTATTCCCACTGAACACAAATGCAAAGAGACAAAATCTACACTATCTAATACTAGGATCCGGCTTAGGCCAAAGCCGGCTAGTAAAAACCGTCCGATCATGATCCGTGCAATACCGCACGTATCTGATCGAACCCTGCCATATCTCCATACGGCCTCTACAGCGTTTCGCCCGAAACCTGAGTAACTGAGTGTGGTGGACTTTAAAGACTCGTCAATACTATGGCTGTGGATTTAACCACTAGCACGTCAGAGGTATTAGCCATACGTGACGGGCTACCAGCTATTGACTAAAAGGGACGTCGATGAGCGAACTCATCCTGACACCCTACTGAGCCTGTCAGTGACAATATCCGTACAGTCCGGTCCGTTCGTCTATGAGCATCGCATGGCGGGCCTAGGGGGTTGGTAAAAGTCATACCCCTAAAAGCGGTACAAGTCGTGTCGGAGAGTAGCCCAGAACACCCTGAGATACTATTGGAATACTTACCAGCAAATCTCCTGCCTTGGCCAAAGACTTTTCATGTTCTGGCTCTCCTAGACACAGCGCGACCTCACCCCCAATATCGGGAGAGACGAACCACTGAAGATCCGCTCACTGCCTCCATGTGGCTCGGGACTGTACCCAACTAAAATCTGTTTGCACGACTCCTTTGAGCCGTGGTAGGGTAGTAATCAAAGCACAGTGGGAACTCACACGAGACAAATGACGATCTCTGGTCGATGAACAAACCTGTACACATGTCACCAGGGAACTGCTATCTGACGTCTGGTATAATCCCAACTAGCAGGTTCCCGGCGAGTCTTGTCCGGTGTACTCATAACCCAATGAGCACATGTATACGTCTTAGGTGAACCAACTGACACCAGCGGCTTGTGAGACCGGCCACCGCCCCTCGTCGGGGTCTCGACTGTATACATTAGTCTACTCTGGAGAATCGATGCCCTGTCGTGAAACTCCCATGACTAGGGACCTTTTAAGGATTTGCTTATAGACCCCAGCTCCCACTTATATGATCGCCCTCATACTGCTGGAAGTCAAGCAAGAATCCTAGGGGCTCTATCAACGTGCAATAGCGACTCGTAAGGTCACCTAAAGCAGTACACGATGATAAAGATAAACCAGATAGCATACTATCATCTTGAGTAAGACTGTCCTACTGGGACAGGTCCTCCCCTCAATCATTGCAATCACGTGCCTGTGATCCAATAATTGACTCTGAGGGCACTATCTCCAACAATCTCCCACTTGCACTCAAGGCTAATTATTGCGATGTCGTATACTCACAGCCCGTGTGATACCGAACACCCAACTCCTTTACTAGTCAGTCTCACAAAGCTCGTTTGCGAAACTATTGCGTTCGAGGAATAGCCTCAGTGAGTGGATCCGCTATGATGTTTCTTTCTATGTCTCTCTATATCTCAAGTTCGCGGAGAAAGCCATCTTCCGAAATGAGCAATACCTGTCTTAGAATATGTCTGGATGTCTGATGAGACCTAGCTCATAAGTGAACTCCAAATCCAAACTTCTTAGACTGTATCGTCAACTGAACTTAATCAGTATCCTGCGCCATACCTTCCCTCAGTATCCTCCTGGACCACCTGTCCAAAATATTGCCCCTCGTCAGAGGGAAAACTATAAGTCTGACAGCCACTCTGCTATCCAGGTCACCTTGGAAGTCTGGAATGATAACTGTCTCCCGAAGGAGACTTGTCATTATCATATCCCTAGAACATCCACTTATGTTCTAAAACTGCTTCTGGCTGCTTCTCCAGAATTGGATCAATACCAACTTTTTGCATCTAGTGCAAGAACAACATCTGGTGTGGTACTTGACATCTCATGATTGACTCAATTGCCTGAGCAAGTGATCTGCCAATCATGCACATCCCTCTTCCCTTTAGTCTGTAAGACACCTTTAGAGAGGGTGACTCCATCACCTGCAGGTACACTACCGTGCCAGGATTCGTCCATTCTAAATACTCATAGAATGCTATCAAAGTACCCTGATTGGGAAACCACCCAAATCTAGATCTAAAACCATAGATCAAGTGACCAGAATGTCTGATATAATACCCAAGTCCTATGTGGAGAAAACACTGTGTGACGACCAAAGTATAACCGATCGTAGTATAGGAATATCACTTCCTACTCTGTGTATGTCATTAAATACCAGGACATCACACCCTACTACCTTCTTAATAGATCCATCCCCTATTCTGATGAAGTCAAACCTATGACTGTCACATCAGAAATAGATGATCTATCTCCGCTATATCTGCTTTAGTCTATAAATAGACATAAGCCACTTGTCCACCATGCTTCCGCTGCTCCCACTGACCACGACAACCCTCTGGCAGAGTCATATACACGTACGCTTCTGAAGCCAGTTCAGAACGACGCTATACTCATCCTCCTGCCGGGTCTCGCAGCTTGGAACAACAACAATGGCAAGTCTGGGTAAACAAGAACCTCCCTGCCACCGTCGTTGAGCATACCAAAGTACCTCTCGGGTGCATGAGGTTACCCACTTTATCTGCGGAGTGGCCAATGGAATGTCAAACCAGATTGAATCTTTAGGTTCTTATCAAATCTTCAGTAATCGTTTGCGGTTCTGGAATCACTTCCAGTTCTACCATACTCCCACTACTGTTTTCTGAAAAAAAATCCATTTTTAATTAAAACTGTGGCGAGTTAAGAACAATATCACTATTGATCTTCCAGATGGTAGAAAATCAACCCTCGTCAAAGCCCGGGTCAACCCACAAACAACCATTACAGAAACGTGCCTTGAGTTATCCGGAGTCTGGTTTTAAGCATAAGCCGGACAACTCCCCGTACCTTAACATCGTTAAGATATGAACTGTTCTATATCCAATATAGAAACAGAGGCACTGATTTAATTGAACCAGATTCAAATCATGCAGCTATCTCCAGTGCATGTCAACTAAATGGAAGGAGGCCGATCAGCGTTACTCAACTTAGAAGTGCTTCCAATTATGAGTAACCTGAAAGAGAAGCAAGTTCTCTTAACCATTACTATCAACTGAATACCATATACAAGTATCTACATCTTCGATCACTTTGAAGAATCCCGATACTTGCAATATCTGGTTCTCTACTTTATTCTTATACCTATAACTTCTCAAAACTTCGACCCTGTGTTTCTACGAAACACCTGTCTAAGAACTAGAGAAGTTATAAGTAAACCGAATATAGTACGAGGACCAACCTCTCTGTCCTAATGGACACTGGACAATATACAATACTCCGTATAAGTCCCCTGAGTCTAGTGACTCATTCACTGTGTGTCGTAGGTTGAAAACTGTACTATGGTTATGAAGAATTACACCGCTGTTCAATGCTCTTTACCTAACCATCCACTAATATAGGTAAATGTCAAAGACATAATTTCAAAAAGTATATCTCACTGTATAAAAATAGACGTACAGATATATCAATTTGAAATTGGTGCATAACGACGGGTATTCAAAACCAAATATTTGCCGTCCGGCAAACAACCCAGGTGACTTCCTCAAATATCACCAATTATAACGAATCCCGATATAATGAGGATGATCACCTAATTCCCAATAACTTGCTCCCACTCATCATCTGTAAAACCATACAGATGTGAGAATCATACCTGGTAAATACATACCCTGGAGCTAGTGTCTAATTGGGAAATCAGTTTTCTTTTAACAGTACACAGTGAACCTGAAACATTGAAATGTTTTGATGGGGTATTCTGGTATTCATAGTAATGCCTCTTCCATCATCCAGATTCACGACTGTAACCGTATAATTCTTTGCCACCTCTCCAAATCTTTTTATATGTCTTTAGTCATTACCTTCTGCACACCCCTTTAGGCCAAATTGTTTTCTTCCTTCCCTACCGTTCGGCACCAGCCTATGGTTTGGAAAAAGACTATCCAATAAGCATAATGGGTATACTGTCCTAATCCTAGGAGCACTCGCAATGCGAGAGAAGGTGAAGATAAAAGACACATGAATAAACCTTATTCCTATTTCTCCTGAACCAGGATCCATCCCCGGACTGGAACAAGTTCCTTTCGAGTTCGTATATAACCATACGATGGATTATCTAATAAACTGGGATCTTCGTAGTGATACGGAGTGTCCTGGAGAAATACAAAGGTGATTTAGGATTGGCGAAGAAATACTTGGTTTGGTCGTGAATAGCAGTCGCAATTTACTTTGCCCTCTTACTAATCCCTTTCTTTGTATTAACTTAATACCTTCTGTACACCGTTTAAGCTAATTGGTTTTCTTCATTCCCCACCGTTCGGCACCAGCCTAAGGTTTGGAAGAAGACTATCCAATTTGCACAATAGGTGTACTATCTCCTAAACCAAGGAGTACTCGCAACCTGAGAGAAGGTAAAAGGAAAAGACAACTGAATAATCTTATTCGTTTTCTCCAGAACCGGAAACCATCCTCGAATTCCTTCGAGTTCGTATATAACCATACGATGGTTTTGTCCAATGGAAGTGGACGTTCGTAGTAATACGAGGTATCCTAGAGAAAAGGGTAAAAGTAGGAGTGGCAATGAGGTCTGCAACTCTGACAATCCAAAAGCCAGTGTCAAGAAGGTTCGGTCAACTTGGTCACTGAGTCATAGTCTAGGGTCGGGTCAATGGTCGCTGCCAAAGAGAGAGAGAAAAGAAACACTCAGCGTGCACTCTAACCTAGATCAGAATGGTTATCACTTTATCTAATCTGGAAACCTCCCACTGTAACGCCAAATTCTTCCCCAAACCTGAAAGAAGAATTAGCTGGATCATCCGAGGAGTAAACCAACTCATCAGTGGGAATCAGGATCCAACTATCATCGCATGATAACGTGAGGGAATCTGCTCACGCTATCACACTCCAGAAGGTATGCGCATATCTGGCAAGTTTCAGTTCTTTTGAAACTCCCGATGTGGATTTTTTCCCCATGCTCTTATGACCTTGACTTTGGCCAACATATCATAAGTCACATGTCAAGTTCTACCCGTCATTATCCAGTTTAATTTGAACCCATCCGTACAAGCCCTTGACTTTGGCCAACAAGGCTATACGACTGTCCCAAACCAACACATCTATCTATGCTGCATATGAATACCCAACAGCTACCAAACACTGTGCCTTGACTTTGGCCAACATACACAGCTTGAATACTATTGACTATCTATATGAAACGATGGAGGGCTACGAATGGTTTCTGGCGAAAACCTTTAACGTAATGAACTTGATATCGTTGAAGGAACTGATAGCTTTTAAAAAAATATAGTGACGAGAAGCTTTGCTAAAGAGGTCACTCCCGGTGAAGGGATCTCGGCTCTTTCCCCGTAGAATGAGGTGCAGGATATTCCAACTGAATACCACGATGCAAAGCAAAAGTAATCGGCTATAGTGAAGTTATTTCCCTAACGCAAACTTTTGTCCAAGGGGTCACTCCCGGTTAAAGGATCTCGGCCCTTGCCTCGTCGACTGAGGAGCAGGATATTCCAACTGAATACCACGATGCAAAACAAAAGAGAACGCCCTTGCAATAACAACTTTTTGAAAAAGTGTTCCAACAACATCAGAATAGGTTTATTTATCTTGCATTGATCCGAATCAATGCAGTCCCATCAATTGATCACACCACAAAAGAACGAAAATAATGATGTACGTATATGCCATCCGCATTCGCCACTGGGTCCCGTCATCACCCGTTAGGTTACTTAACTAACGACAGAGCGGGGACTGGACTAGCGCGGATGCAAAACATATACAACATCTACTAGTATATATATAAATATATAATTTTCGCTCAAGGCGTGATAAAAATGCAACATCACTGAAATGTACAGCATCACAAAACAATACAGATATCTGGGATCCCCGGGTTTCATAGAGCCGCTACTGAAACCCGACGTTCCCCTGGTCGTGTGGATAGCCTGTGCAATGAAATCCTAGAGCCCTACGGGCACGGCAAATTACCCGCCAAAACCTGAAGCGAGGCAGCCCCCTTCAGCAACGTGAATGGACCACCCAGCACTTCACGGAATCTGGTAACTTGGGCACCCCTCCTGGGTCAACCTGTACCCCCTACGAGTGCGGCGAATAGCCCGCCAATTCTAGAGTAAAGCCCCCTCCGTCTCAATGCCATGAGATGCGGGCCCGTTGCCCTCTAGAACCTGGCTATCCGTGCACCACTCCGCGGGGTAATCCTAGTACAGAAAGTAAAATATACATACAACGGGTACATCGACCTCGACCCGGTCGTGCCCCAAAAGAATAATACAAACAGGCAGTCACGGCAGTCCACATGTCGGACGCTCGCCCCGCAATATCAAATGTACATATAAAACAAAACTGTACTAACATTGCATCCAGGCTATCCCCCACGACCGATCCGCAACATCACAGCACAACACAGAACATCAACGTGAATGTCACGTTCGCAAATCCGTCTAAAAGAGTTATAGCAGTTAGACAGGATTTACCGATCAAATGACATTCACGGTCGCAGATATAATGTAAATACTGTGAACTAGCATGTTTAAAATATCCGATCGAACAAATTTATCGAAGTGGGCCCCAAGCAGTACTGTAGCACTTATAGAAAATCTGGGCCCAAACATAATATCCTAAAACCCCTATTTCCAAGTCTAAAGCCCTCTGGAAAAATTTGGCACGCTGAACGGTTAAAAGCACGGCGGAACCGTGGCCCAAGCATGGGTTTGGCCGCGGTTCCGCGGCAGTATGGTGAGATCTCGTGACCAAATTTTCACAGATTGCTTAGATTTCCATGCACAGTATTCTGAAACAACCTGAAAAATTTTTGGAGCCAAAAAAAATTCGACAGAGAACAGTGCACTGAAAACACGGTTTTTGCGATTTTTTATCGATCTGGTTTTAAACATACTAGAGCAAGCTAGGCATGGTTAATGGCGTGGCTCTGATACCAATGTAAGTCCGCGGCGGCGCCCCGGCTGTCAATCCGACGCCGGAAACGCGGAAACAAAAACTTTGCAACCTAGTTAACCGGCACCACCGCGCACTTTTTACCCGGATCGGGCCATTAACCTAGCAACTAGCAAACTAAAATAAGAGTAGAGAAGTATACCAAGCGATCTGTGTCCTTCGGTCTTCGTCTCCACTCCAATCTCCCGCGGAATCTCCGTCCGTCAACTGCTTGTCGGAAAGGGCACCACGTAGCCGGAATCTTTTACGAGCTCCCACTTCTGGACCGAGGCAACTCGGGAGCGAAGTTGGCTAGCCGACGCGTCCAAGATTTGCTGTAGACTAGTATAGAAAAGTTTGTCTCTTTGGGGTTGTAGTTGCCATGGAGGAATTGAGAAGAGAATGAGAAAAAGAATGAGCTTTGGAGCTAATCTTTTTGCAACCATAGAATGAGATGAAGATAAAATGCCACACCAAAAATTGATCCCTCTCCTCTCCTCTCTAGTGGCCGGCCCCACTCAAGTGGTGGGTGGTGAAAAAGAAAAGATTAATCAAATGATGAAAAAGGAATGAATCAGTTAGAAAAAGGTCACACCAATTTCCTTTTTCAATCCACTCACAAACCATCACCAAAATGCAATGAATAAGACTAGAATAGAATCTCATCATGATACTACCATTTTATAAGAAAGCCCTCCACAAAAAAGTTATTTGCACACTGCAAATAACACCCTCCAACGATAAAGTCCGGCCGTGAAGGAATAAAAGAAAACCGGCCGTGACGGAATGCAAACTGCAACTTCAGAAAACTGATCCCGTAATAAATTACAGGAAAACCCCACTACTGCATATACATGCCCGCATTTGTATTCCCACTGAATACAAATGCAAAGAGACAATATCTACACTATCTAATACTAGGATCCGGCTTAAGCCAAAGCCGGCTAGTAAAAACAGTCCGATCACGATCCGTGCAATACCGCACGTATCTGATCGAACCCTGCCATATCTCCATACGGCCTCTACAGCTTTTCGCCCGAAACCTGAGTAACTGAGTGTGGTGGACTCTAAAGACTCGTCAATACTATGGCTGTGGATTTAACCACTAGCACGTCAGAGGTATTAGCCATACGTGACGGGCTATCAGCTATTGACTAAAAGGGACGTCGAAGAGCGAACTAATCCTGACACCCTACTGAGCCTGTCAGTGACAATATCTGTACAGTCTGGTCCGTTCGTCTATGAGCATCGCATGGCGGGCCTAGGGGGTTGGTAAAAGTCAGACCCCCAAAAGCGGAACAAGTCGTGTCGGAGAGTAGCCCAGAACACCCTGAGATACTACTGGAATACTTACCAGCAAATCTCCTGCCTTGGCCAAGGACTTTTCATGTTCTGGCTCTCCTAGACACAGCGCGACCTCACCCCCAATACCGGGAGAGACGAACCCCTGCAGATCCGCTCACTGCCTCCATGTGGCTCGGGACTGTACCCAACTAAAACCTGTTTGCACGACTCCTTTGAGCCGTGGTAGGGTAGTAATCAAAGCACAGTGGGAACTCATACAAGACAAATGACGATCTCAGGTCGATGAACTAACCTGTACACATGTCACCAGGGAACTGCTATCTGACGTCTGGTATAATCCCAACTAGCAGGTTCCCGGCGAGTCCTGTCCGGTGTACTCATAACCCAATGAGCACCTGTATACATCTTAGGTGAACCAACTGACACCAGTGTCTTGTGAGACCGGCCACCGCCCCTCGTCGGGGTCTCGACTGTTTACACTAGTCTACTCTGGAGAATCGATGCCCTGTCTTGAAACTCCCACGACTAGGGACCTTTTAAGGATTTGCTTATAGACCCCAGCTCCCACTTATATGATCGCCCTCATACTGCTGGAAGTCAAGCAAGAATCCTAGGGGCTCTATCAACGTGCAATAGCGACTCGTAAGGTCACCTAAAGCAGTGCACGATGATAAAGATAAACCAGATAGCATACTATCATCTTGAGTAAGACTGTCCTATTGGGACAGGTCCTCCCCTCAATCATTGCAATATTGTGCCTGTGATCCAATAATTGACTCTGAGGGCACTATCTCCAACACTTCATACTCCCTCCACTTCTACCTCCACGGATCACCTGAAAAACCATGCTAAAACCCTATACTCCTTTCATTAAAAATGATTCCCACCTCATCCTACACCTTATGAACCTTCTAAGCTTTGATTTTGACGACTTTGAGCAACTCAAGAAAATTCTTGAGTTGCCGAATAAGCTATTTCTTTCACCATTAGTGTATTATTTGATTTCCTTTAGCTTCTATTTTAGTTTAGAATTGATTTAGTGAGCTTTAGTGATCTTGGAAAATTTCAAGGGAGGGTTTGGGTGATTGTGTGGACTTGTGATGAGTAGTGAGTGTTGCAAGACCTGATAGATGTCTTTGCTGGCCTAGAACACTAAATAAGAAACCGGAATACGAACTTAGATGTTTCAAAGTCGGTTTTGTGAACATCTTGAGCCTACAGGAAATCTGGAGTGACCTGAGACCTTTACGAGAAAAACTAGCAACTCCATTGACCTAGATTGAGCACTAGAAGACCACCTTGAGAAGACGAGACCCAAAATCCATGATAAAACCGAGCAGGCCGGATTTAGGAGGGATGTCGCTGGGTCATTTGTGGTTTTGGTTTTAGAATTGGTTCTGTAGCTCACGTACCCCATATACTGCCACACTGTATTGCTTGTTTAGCTTAATTTTACCTGAGACTAAATGTGGAACCATTTTCTAGAGTTGCTGTTTTTGTTTTGGTTATGTTTTCCGATATTAGAATTCTTTGTTTTGATATTAGATATGAGATTTGGTCATTGGATGTTCTTAAGTCAACGACGAGGGTTGTTTGGTTGTTTTTGCAGGCGTAGGCTATAGGCTCTAACCTATGAGGGCACCGTGTGCCGTATCGGTTTTCCGGACTTGATTTTAATAGAATTGCAATTGTGTGTTGATTGTAGGCACCTTCGCGTGGATTCCGAGACGACGAAGCACATCGACTACGGCTGAACAAGGAGTTCCGCAGGTGAGTAGATTTATATCTACGGGGGAAGTCGGGTGGATGGCGTATATCACCCCCGCAAATTATTAATGGGAACCGATTTATAGAATATTGTTAGAGAAATGATGTGAGAAACTTATGGATATGGTTAAAAGAGTTAGTAAGCGATGAGATAAGATAATACGAGCGGGTATGATTGATATAAGATATGAAACAAGATGTATAAGGATGACATGAGATCGATGAATATGATAAGATTGAGATAGATGTGTTATTGAGACCTGTAAAATGAGATGTGTGTGTGTGTGTGTGTGTGTGTGTATAAGATTACTTGATGTGAGATATTGATGTGATGAAAAGAGTATACGATGAGATATGATGACTTAGTGTAACATTTCAGAAAAATAAAATATTATTTCTGGGAATTTTTATAATTAAATAATAAATATTATGAATATTTTATTAATGTGGTATAATTAAATAACAATAAAGTGGAAAATTTTTAGAAATTTTTTAGGAATTACTGCAAAGAGGGCGTTTTATAAGATTTGAGCATTTATAGATTTTTATATAATTAATTATATTACTTTTATTGTTAATCCCAATTAAATATCGCTAATCGTGCATTAAGCTAATTTTTTGCACATGACATGCACCATGTCATATTTTGCATTTTTACATTTTCCTACCATGTCTTTTTCTTTTTCTATGCTCGGTTTTGTTTTGGAATGAAAAGAAAAGAGAAGATAAAAGAAAAGATAAAGAGAAGAAAAAGGAAAATTGTTAGAATAATGGGTATGGGTAAGTGAGAGAAAGGGGAGAGAGGGTGAGGGGTCAACCTTGGACCTTGGCTCCCATTTGTTTCATTCATCACCTTCATTATTTTTCCTCTCCCTCATGCAATGGATGCCCTCTCCTCCATCCCCCTTTATCTCTTCACTACACACCCCAAAACACCTTAAAAGTCCATCCCCCTTTCATTAAAATTGTACACAAGCTCCCCATAAATACTTTGGACCAAGAAAAAATGGATTTTGAAGACTTTAGGCAACTCAAGAATTTTCTTGAGTTGCCAAATGAGGTAATTCTTGCACCATTAGAGTAGTATTACATGTAAGTGTATGGTAGCGCCCCGGCCGTTTTTCCGAGGCTAAAATGCAGAAACGAAAACTTTTTCAAACTAGAAAAACGACGCTATCGTATGCTTAAAACCCGGATCAAACCATTAACCTACAACTAGCTACTAGAGAGAGGGTTGGAAAGCTATACCGATCGATCCGTGTCCTTCGGTCTTTGGCCACCATCCCAAGCTCCTCGGGACATCTCCGGCCTCGATCTCCTTTTCGGAAAGGGCACCACATCATCGATTCTTTTTACGGGCTCCCGCTTCATCCGAAGCAACTCGGGTACAAAGTGTGCTAGCCGACGTTTCCAAGGTGTTGTAGAGAATATTTGTGATCACTTTGCCTCTTGCATCCATGAGTTTGGATGGAGGTTGAAGATGTTGCCATTGATGGAGGCTATGAGCTAGAGGAAGAAGAAGAAAAGAAGGCTTTTTCTTTTTCTTTTCTTTTGTTGTGTTGTGATAAAAATGAGAGTGAGTGAGTATGAGATAAATACAAGAGCAAACACATATATGGCAGCCCCTCTCTCTCTCCTCTCATCATATCAACCTAAAACAATCACTAATGTGACATATTTTTACAAAAAAGAGACCATGAGTCATATATATATGTCCATGTCACATTAATGCATGTCATGATGAAATTCTAGCTCATTATTTCCACCATCCAAACATTATTCCAAATGTTTGGTCCAACAAAAAGATCCGGCAACATCTAAAGTAAACTCGTGACGGATCACAAGGATACCCCTCACCTGTATATACATAACTGCATCTGCATTCCGACTGAATGTGAATGCGATGAGACTAAAGTAATCCAACAAATCTAATACTAGGATCCGGCTTAAACCAAAGCCCACTAGTATGATCCGTCCGATCATGATCCGTGCAATACCGCACGTATATGATCAGACCCTGCCATATAACATACGGCCTCTACAACGTTTCTCCCGAAACTTGAGAAACTGTCTGTGGGGGACTCTAAATACTCGTCAATACTTTGGCTATGGATTTAACCACTAGCACGTCAGAGGTACTAGCGTACGTAATGGGCTACCAGGTATTGACCAAAAGGGAGGTCCATGAGCGAACTCATCCTGACACCCTACTTAGCCTGTCAGTGACAATATCCGTACAGTCCGGTCCGTTCGTCTATGAGCATCGCATGGCGGGCCTAAGGGGTTGGTAAAAGTCAGACCGCTAAAAGCGGTAAAAGTCGTGTCGAAGTGTAGCCCAGAACACCCTGAGATACTACTGGAATACCTACATGTAAATCTCCTGCCTTGGCCAAGGACTTCGTGTAATGGCTCTCCTCGACACAACGCGATATCACCCCCAATACCGGGAGAGACGAAACCCCTGCAGATCCGCTCACTGCCTCCTAGTGGCTCGGGACTGTACCCAACTAAAACCTGTTTGAGCCGTGGTAGGGTAGTAATCAAAGAACAGTGGGAACTCACACGAGACAAATGACGATCTCAGGTCGATGAACTAACATGTACACATGTCACCAGGAAACTGCTATCTGACATCAGGTATAATACCAACTAGCAGGTTCCCGGCGAGTCCTGTCCGGTGTACTCATAACCCAATGAGCACCTGTATACATCTTAGGTGAACTAACTGACACCAATGGCTTGTGAGACCAGCCACCGCCCTTCATCGGTGTCTCGACTGTATACACTAGTCTACTCCAGAGTATCGATGCCCTGCCTCAAAAACTCCCACGACTACGGACCACTTTAAGGATGCGCTTATAGACCCCAGCTCCCACGTATATGATCGCCATCATACTGCTGGCCGTCAAGCAAGAATCCTAAGGGCTCTACCAACCTGCAATAGTGATCAGTAATGTCACCTAAAGCAGTACACGATGATAAAGATAAACCGGATAGCATACAATCATCTTGAGTATGACTGTCCTACCGGCATAAGTCCTCCCTCAATCATTGCAATCACGTGCCTGTGATCCAATAATTGACTCTGAGGGCACTATATCCAACAATCTCCCACTTGCACTCAAGGCTATTTATTGTGATGTCGCATACTCACAGCCCGTGTGATACCAAACACCCAACTCCTATACTAATCAGTCTTACAAAGCCCGTTTGCGAAACTATTGTGTTCGAGGAATAGCCTCAGTGAGTGGATCCTGTTGGAGATAGTGCCCTCAAAGTCAATTATTGGATCGCAGGTACGTGATTGCAATGATTGAGGTAGGACCTATACCGATATGAGAGTCTTGCTCGAGATGATAGTTTGCTATCTTGTTTGTCTTTATCATCGTATACATGCTTTATTTCACCATTGCATGATGATAGAGCCCATAGGATTCTTGCTTGACTACCAGCAGTATGATGGCGATCATATACGTGGGAGCTGGGGTCTGTAAGCACATCCTTAAAGTGTCCCTAGTCGTAGGAGTTTCGAGACAGGGTATCGATACTCCAGAGTAGACTAGTGTATACAGTCGAGACCCCGACAAGGGGCGGTGGCCGGTCTCACAAGCTACTGGTGTCAGTTGGATCACCTAAGATGTATACAGGTTCTCATTGGGTTATGAGTACACCGGACAGGACTCGCCGGGAACCTGCTAATTGGTATTATACATATCGTCACATAGCAGTTCCCTGGTGACATGTGTACAGGTTAGTTCATCGACCTGAGATCATCATTTGTCTCGTGTGAGTTTCCTACTGTGCTTAGATTACTACCCTACCACGCTCAAAGGAGTTGTGCAAACAGGTTTTAGTTGGTTATAGTCCCGAGCCACATGGAGGCAAGTGAGCGGATCGGCAGGGGATTCGTCTCTCCCGGTATTGGGGGTGAGATCGCGCTGTGTCTAGGAGAGCCATTACACAAAGCCCTCGGCCGAGGTAGGAGATTTACTGGTAGGTACTCCAGTAGTATCTCAGGGTGTTCTGGGACACTCTCTGACACGACTTATACCGCTATTGGGGGTCTGACGTTACCAGCCCCTAGGGAGATATGCGATACTCATAGACGAACGAACCGGACTGTATGTATATTGTCACAGTTAGGCTCAGTAGGGTCTGTGGATGAGTTCACTCGTCAGCTTCCATTCCAATCAATACATAGACAAACTGTTACGTACAGCTTGTACCTCTGACGTGCTAGTGGTTATACCCGGTGCCAGTGTGTTGATGAGTCATTAGAGTCCCCCACAGACACTTTCCCAAGTTCGGGCGAAAAGTTGTAGAGGCCGTATGGTTTTTATGGCAAGGTTCGGAAAATGCGTTTTCGCACGTGTCATTTTTCGGGCAGATAATACTGGTAGGCTTTGGTTTAAGCTGGAACCCAGTATTATACTGTGTAGATATAATATCTTTGTCTCAGATGCATTTGTGTTCGGTCGTAATACAAATGCGGGTATGTTTATACCATTACGGGGTTATCCTGAAATTCGTTTCAGGATCACTTTTGGAAGTTGCCAGTTTCCAGTTTTCTATTGGCCGTATTTAACATCAGGTTAAATGCGGATTTATCTTTTCTTGAGATGAGTGTGGAAGGTTCTAGAAGCATCTAGATGGTGACTAGGATGATGAGGTGGCATGTGACTCATTTGTGCTTTAAATGTTCATTAATGTTTTGGTGACTAAGGGTGATGATTCATTAGTTACATTAATGTGTTCATACTTGGTGCTAAGATATTTTTTCTCATGATAAGATTTTCTTACACTCACCCACCTTGCTCCTACACTCACCCCCTCTTCCTATATGATGGTCGGCCCCCTCCCTTCCTCTTGATACACTCTCTCACTTGTTGAATGAAAAAGATATAAGTTTTGGTGCATAGAAAATAGATGTGATCTATATCTTATTTCTATTCGATCCAAAAAGCAACTTCATTAACCGTTCGTCCTTATTCTTGGACGTAACGAGACAAAGTGTTCTACTCATTCTCTACATCATCTTGGTCGTCTTTTTTAGCAAACTTGACAACCGAGTTGCCTCGGTTCAGAGGCGGGAGCCCGTTTAAAGATCCGTCGACGTGGCGCCACTTGGACGACGAGACTAGAGATCCAGAAGATCGAAGTAGCCGCAACAAGCGTGGGATGATGGTTGAAGACCGAAGGACTCGGATCGTTCGGTATAACATTTCTACCCACTTTGTAATTTGTTAGTTTAGCTTTAATGGCAGATCCGGTTTATAGTACGCGATAGCGCCAGTTGCAAAACTTTTTGTTCCGCATTTGGCGTCTGTTAGACGGCCGGGGCGCTACCGTGGACTTACAGTGGTATCAGAGCCTCACCATTAAGCTATACTAACTTGTGCTAACACGTTTAAAAGATGGATCGAACGGAATTTCCGAAATCGCAATTTTATGCACACTGAGTTTCTGTCGATTTTTCAAAGGGCCTAAAAATAATTTTGCATATCACAGAAAAGTGTGCAGGCTTTTCTAAGCATACTGGAAAAAGTTGGGCATGTGATCCCAAAAGAGCACCACGGATCCGCGGTCAAACCTAGGGTTTGACCGCGGAACCGCGGCTCTTCAATGGGAATAGTGCTTTAGTTTTTTCCAGAGAGCTTCTATGTGGAAATTGTGGTTTTTGGTATAGTTCTTTTGGGCCCAGATTTTGTTACTATACAGCAGATGTATGTGGGGCCCACTTCGGGAAATTTAGTCGATCGAAATTTTAAACTTGTTAGTATGCAGTATTTACATTATATCTCCGACCGGGAATGTCATTTGATCGGTAAACCGCGTCTAATTGCTATAGTTCTTTTAGACGGGTTTGCGAACGTGACATTCGCGTTGATGTTATGTGTTATGCTGTGATGTTATGGATATGTCGTGGTGGATAGCAGGGTGCAATGGTAGTGCAGTTTGGATTTATATGTACATTTGATATTGCGGGGCGAGCGTCCAACATGTGGACTGCCGTCATTGCCTGTTATATAATATTCTTTTGGGGCACGACCGGGTTGAGGTCAATGTACCTGTTGTACATATTTTTATTTCTGTACTAGGTTTACCCCGCGAAGGAGTGCACGGATAGCCGGGTTCTGGAGGGCAACGGGTCCGTATCTCATGGCTTTGAGAGGCAGAGGGACCTCACTCTAGAATTTGCAGACTATTCACTGCACTCGTAGGGGGTACAGGTTGACCCAAGGAGGGGTGCTCAATTTACCGGATTCCGTGAAGTGCTGGGTGTTCCATTCACTATACTGTGGGGGACTACCTCACTTCAGGTTTTGGCGGGTAACTTGCCGCACCCGTAGGGGTCTAGGTTTCATTGCACAAGCTATCCACATGACCAGGGGAACGTCGGGTTTTCAGCAGCGGCTCTGTGAAACCCGGGGATCCCAGATTATCTGTATTGTTCTGTGATGCTTATTACTTTTCTGTAATGTTGCATATAATCACGCCTGGAGCGATTATTGTATATTGGTATATATACTATTAGATGTTGTATATGTTTTACACCCGCGCTAGTCCAGCCCCCGCTCTGTCGTTAGTTAAGTAACCTAACGGGTGATGACGGGACCCAGTGGCGAATGTGGATGGCATATACGTACATTATATTTTCGTTCTTTTCTGGTGTGATTGATTGATGGGATTGCACTGATTCTTATCAATGCAAGGATACAACAAACCTATATTTGATGTTTTTGGAACAAATTTTAAAAAAGGTGTTATTAAAAAGATGTTTCCTTTTGTTTTCCATAGTGATATTCAGTCAGAATATCCCGCACCTCATTCGACGAGGCAAGGGCCGAGATCCCTTCACCGGGAGTGACCCCTTGGGCATAAGTTTACGTCAGGGTAATAACTTCACTATAGTCGAATCCAAGTTGCTTTGCATCGCGGTATTCAGTTGGAATACCCTGCACCTCATTCCACGAGGAAAGAGCCGAGATCCCTTCACCGGGAGTGACCTCTTTAGCAAAGGTTTTTCGTCACTATATTTTTATAAAAAGCTATCAGATTCCTTCAACGAGATCAAGTTCATTACGTTAAAGGTTTTTCGCCAAAAACCAGCCGTAGCCCTCCGTCATTTCTTATGGATGGTCAGTAGTATTCAAGCTATGTTTGTTGGCCTTCGTCAAGGCATAGTGTTTGGTAGTTGCTGGGTATTCATTTGTTGCATAGATTGATGCGTTGGTTTGGGACAGTCGTATAGCCTTGTTGGCCTTCGTCAAGGGCTTGTACGGGTGGGTTCAAATTAACCTAGACAATGACGGGTAGAACTTGACATGTGACTTATGATTTGTTGGCCTTCGTCAAGGTCATAAGAGCATGAGGAAAAAATTCTCATCGGGAGTTTCAAACATACAGGAAACTTGCCAGGCTTGCGCATACCTTCTGGAGTGTGATAACTTGAGTGGCTTCCATCGAGTTATCATGCGATGATAGTTGGATCCCGATTCTCACTGATGAGTTGGTTTACTCTTCGGGTGATCCCGACTAATTCTTCTTTCAGGTTTGGAGGAGAATTTGAGATTACAGTAGGAGGTTTCCTGATTAGATAAAATAATAACCATTCTGATCTAGTTTAGAGTGCACGCAGAGTGTTTCTTTTCTCTCTCTCTCTTTGGCAGCGACCTTTGACCGACCCTAGACTATGACTCAGTGACCAAGTTGACCGAACCTTCTTAAAATACTGGCTTACGGATTGTCCGAGTTGCATAAGTCATTGTCGCTCCTTCTTTTACCCTTTGCATTTTTCAGAACACCCCGTATTACTACGGATATCCACTTCCATTGGATAGATCCATCGTATGGTTATATACGAACTCGAAGGGACTTCTTCGAGGATGGATCCAGGTTCAGGAGAAATAGAATTAGATTATTCAGTTGTCTTTTATTATCACCTTCTCTCAGTTTGCGAGGGCTCCTTAATCTAGGAGAGTACACCTATTATGCTTGTTGGATAGTCTTATTCCAAACCATAGGCAGGTGTCGAAAGGTAGGGAATGAAGAAAACCAATTAGCCTAAGTAGGGTGTACAGAAGGAAATAACTAAAGACAAAATAAAGGGATTAGAAAGAGGGAAAAATAAATTGCGACTGTTAACATTCACGACCAAACTGCGTACTTCATCGCCACTCCTTTTTCACCTTTGCTTTTTTCCCAGTTTGGGAGAAATAGAATAAGGTATTATTCGGTTGTCTTTTATTATCACCTTCTATCAAGTTGCGAGTACTCCTAGGATTAGGAGAGTACACCTATTATGCTAACTGGATAGTCTTCTTCCAAACCATAGGCTGATGCCGAACGGTAGGGAAGGAAGAAAACCATTTAGCCTAACGAAGGTGTACAGAAGGTAACGACTAAAAGACAAATAAAGGGATTTGGTGAGATGGCAAAGAAATATACGGTTATAGTCATGAATTGGATTATGGAAGAGGCATTACAAAGAATACCAGGATACCCCTACGAAACATTTTCAAGTTTCACTTACACTGTGCATTGTTAAAAGGAAAACTGATTTCCCGATTAGATACTTACTCCAGGGTATGTATTTACCAGGTATGATTCTCATATCTGTATGCTTTTACAGATGATGAGTGGGAGTAAGTTATTGGGAATTAGGTGATCATCCTCATTATATCGGAATTCGTTGTAATTGGTGATATTTCAGGAAATCGCCAGGGTACAGTTTTCAACCTACGATGCACAGGTTTTGAGTTATTCAACTCAGTGGACTTATACAGAGTACTGTATGTTGTCCAGTGTCCATCAGGAAAAAGGGGTAGGTCCTCGTACTTTGTTCTGTTTACTTGTGACTTCTCTAGTTTTTTAGACAAGTGTTTCGTAGAAATACAATGTCTAAGTTTTGAGAAGTTGTGGGTATAAAAATAAAATAGAGAACCAGGTATCGCAAGTATCGGGATTCTTCAAAGAAATCGATGATGGAGATACTTATGATTGGTATTCAGATGATATTAATGGTTTTGAGAAAGTTGTTTCTCTTTCATGTTACTCATAGTTGGATGGATTCCTAAGTTGAGCAATGCTGATTATCCTTTTTCCATTAAGTTGATATGCACTGGAGATAGCTGCATGTTTTTGAATCCGGTTCCAATTAAATTAGTGCCTCTATTTCTATATTGTATATAGAATGGTTCATATCTTAACGTTGTTAAGATACGGGGAGTTGTCCAGCTTATGCTTAAAACCAGACACTGGATAAATCAAGGCGCGTTTCTGTAATGGCATTTTATGGGTTGACCCTGGCTTTGATGAGGGTTGACATTTCTACCATCTGGAAGATCAATAGTGATATTGTTCTTGACTCGCCAGAGTTTTATTAAAATGGATTTTTTCAGAAAACAGTAGTGGGAGTATGGTAGAACTGGAAGTGATTCCAGAACCGCAAACGATTACGGAGAATTTAATAGGACCTATATATTCAATCAAGTTTGACATTCCAATAGCCACTTCGCAGACTTGGTGGGTAACCTCAGACACCCGAGAGGTACTCCGGTAGCCTCAAGGACGGTGACAGGGAGGTTCTTGTTTACCCAAACTTGACACTACTATTGTTCCAGACTATGAGACTCGGCAGAAGGATAAGTATAGCGTCGTTCTAGACTAGCTTTAGAAGTGTAGGTATATATTATTCTGCCAGAGGGTTGTCGTAGTCATTGGGAGCAGCGGAAGCATAGTGGGAAAGTAGCTTATGTCCATTTATAGAATTGAGCAGATATAGCGGAGATAAGATCATCTAATTTTGATGTGACGGTCATGGGTTTGACTTCATCAGAATAGGGGATGGATCTGTTAAGAAGTTAGTAAGGTGTGATGTCCTGGTATTTGGATGACATACACAGAATAGGAAGTAAAATTCCTATACTACAATCGGTTGTACTTTGGTTATTATATAGTTGTTTCTTCACGAAGGACATTGATATAATATCAGACATTCTGGTTACTAGATCTATGGTTTTAGATCTAGATTTGGGTAGTTTCCCAATAAAGGTACTTTGACAATATTCTAATAGTATTTTAGAATAGATGACTCCTGGCATGGTGGTGTACCTGCAGGTGATGGAGTCACCCTCTCTAAAGATGTCTTACAGACTAAAGGGGAGAGGGATGTGCATGATTGGCAGATCACTTGCTTAGGAAATTGAGTCAATCGCGAGATGTCAAGTACCACACCAATTGTTGTTTTTGCACTAGATGCAATAAGTTTATATTAATCCAATCCTGAAGAAACATATGGAAGCAGTTTTAGAACATAAGGTGCATGTTCTATGGATTTGATGATGGCAACCTCCTTCGGGAGACGGTTATCATTCCAGGCTTCAAAGGTGACATGAATGACAGAGTGATTGTCAGAGTTATAGTTTTCCCTCTGACGAGGGACAGTATTATGGACAGGTGGTCCAAGAGGATACTGTGGGAGGCATGGAGCTGGATACTGATTAGGTTCAGTCATCGATACAGGCTAAGAAGTTTGGATTTGGAGTTCATTTATGAACTAGGTCCCATCAGATATCCAAACATATTCTAAGACAGGTATTACTCGATTCGGGAGATGGCTTTCTCCGCGAATTTGAGATTTAGAGAGATATAGAAAGAAACATCAGGGCGGATCCACCCACTGAGGCTATTCCTCGAACACAAGAGTTTTACAAACTAGCTTTGTGAAACTGATTAGTAGAGGAGTTGGATGTTCGGTATCACATGGGCTGTGAGTATGCGACATCGCAATAATAAGCCTTAAGTGCAAGTGGGAGATTGTTGGAGATAGTGCCCTCAAAGTCAATTATTGGACCGCAGGTACGTGATTGCAATGATTGAGGCAGGACCTATACCGATATGACAGTCTTGCTCGAGATGATAGTTCGCTATCTGGTTTGTCTTTATCATCGTATACATGTTTTAGTTCACTATTGCATGATTATAGAGCCCATAGGATTCTTGCTTGACTACCAGCAGTATGATGGAGATCATATACGTGGGAGCTGGGGTCTGTAAGCACATCCTTAAAGTGTCCCTAGTCGTGGGAGTTTCGAGACAGGGCATCGATACTCCAGAGTAGACTAGTGTATACAGTGGATACCCCGACAAGGGGCGGTGGCCGGTCTCACAAGCCACTGGTGTCAGTTGGATAACCTAAGATGTATACAGGTGCTCATTGGGTTATGAGTACACCGGACAGGACTCGCCGGGAACCTGCTAATTGGTATTATACATATCCTCAGATAGCAGTTCCCTGGTGACATGTGTACAGGTTAGTTCATCGACCTGAGATCATCATTTGTCTCGTGTGAGTTCCAACCGTGCTTAGATTACTACCCTACCACGCTCAAAGGAGTTGTGCAAACAGGTTTTAGTTGGGTACAGTCCCGAGCCACATGGAGGCAAGTGAGCGGATCGGCAAGGGATTCATCTCTCCCGGTATTGGGGGTGAGATCGCGTTGTGTCTAGGAGAGCCATTACACAAAGCCCTCGGCCGAGGCAGGAGATTTACTGGTAGGTACTCCAGTAGTATCTCAGGGTGTTCTGGGCCACTCTCTGACACGACTTATACTGCTATTGGGGGTCTGACGTTACCAGCCCCTAGGCAGATATGCGATACCATAGACGAGCGGACCGGACTGTATATATATTGTCACTGTTAGGCTCAGTAGGGTTTGTGGATGAGTTCGCTCGTCAGCTTCCCTTCCAATCAATACATAAGCAAACCGTTACGTACAGCTTGTACATCTGACGTGCTAGTGGTTATTGTTAGTTATATGTATGCCCTAGAGGCCATTACTGTACATACGATGTATATTTTAATGGATGCTTGGACATATATAGGGAGGACTTTTTTGCTCGACATGATAGTATGCTATCTGGTTGTACTTTATCTTAACATGTACTCTGATTGTCTCTATATTACATGTTGATAAAGCCCTTAGGATATGTATTCGACTACTAGGACTATGATGAGATCATACTAGTGGGGCCACGGTAGTCGACGAGTACATCCTATAACTATTCCTAGTCGAGGGTGTATTGAGATATGGCATCGATACACCAGAGTAGACTAGCGTATACGCATCTTGACCCATATGATGGGCGATGGATGATCCCATATCCATCGGTGTTTGACATCAAGGATGGTGTATGGGTGCTCAGTAGAGACTGGGTACACTGGACGGACTCGCCGAGAACTCCCAGATGGTATTATACCTCACGTCAGATGGCAGTTCTCCGGTGACACTGGTACAGAGTAGTCTGTTGACCCGAGATCGTCATAGAGTCTTGTATGATTCCCACTGTGCTTTGATTTCCATCATACCACGTCCAAGAGGGCATGCAAAAAGGTGGCTTTTGGGTATAGTCCCGAATCACATGGAGGCAATGAGCGATAGGAGGGGATTCGTCTCTCCCGGTATAGAGAGTTGATGTTGTGCTGTGTTCGATTGGCTATAACCGGAAATCCCTGGCCAGGGTTGCTGAGATTTACTGGTAAGTGTTATCAGTAGTTTCTCGAACTGTAATAGACCTCATATCGACACGACTTATCGAGCTACTGGGGTCTGACGTTTACCACCCCTAGGCGAGATATGCAACATATCAGACGATGAGACCGGACTGTACGAGAGTGTTACTATTTGGATTCACAGGAGAATGTACAGGCTTTCTTGTTGATCTTCTGAGCGCTCAATACCTGGGTGGCTGTTATGTTTAGCTGACCGCTTGCAGCTTGTGGGTGTTTGATTTTATCATCACCTACTGCCGGCGTATTGACTATTCTTTAAAGTCCTACACAGAGGTTTCTTGGCTCAGGCAAAACGGAGTAGGAGCACATATGTGATATGTGCGGGACCGAGGATAATGGATATGAGATACCGTATTCTATTCTCGCGATATTTGATATCAGCCGGGTCATCGGATCAAGTGTTGATTCGATGAATCGGTACGGATAAATATTAGTCGGTTATATGCGATATAGCCGGATTGTCGGATCAAGTGTTGATTCGATAATTTAATGTATAATAATATATATGATATATTAAATTACATTAACTAATATTAGCTCACTAAAAGATTCTTTCTCACTCGAATAATACATTGATATATATGCGATATATGTTAAATGTATTATTTTATTTTGTTACAATAAATATTGTATATGTGATATATAATATTGTAACATATTATAATTATTAATGCAACATGTTTAGAGGAGTTTAAACAAGTTTAGGGTTTGATTTGGGTTAATGCATTCTAGATGTTTTTACTTTGTCATTTGTTAAGATATTATGATAGATATTTCTTTATGACGCATCCTTTAACCCAACCCAAACCCTAACCCTAGTAAACTCTCTACATTGGTTACTACAACCATGGTTGCATAAATGATTATGATAAAATTTTATTATTCATCACAAATGATTCTTCATCTTCTTCCTTCTTCTTTCTTCATGGAAAAAGCTTACTAGCTTTTTCCAAGTGATGAATAAATGTGAGAAAAAGATAAATAAAGAGAGCAAAAATCCTACTTCATCATCCTCATCTTCCCTTGCCCTTTAGATGAGAGTGTTCACTCAATTTTAGTGAGTGTTAGCTTGTGTTAATGAAACTTCAAGGTAGATCATCTTTGTATCGAAGATCGGAAGCAAAGGTTGCATCTTTCTCTTCGTGGAATCTCTCAAGAGTCCGGAGCACGATGATCGCAGCGAAGGGACCTCAACACAGAGCATATGAAGTGAAGGACCGGATCTACAAAGGTTGTAATCCCTCTCACTTAGTGTTAAAGTTGTTAGCATGTTCCTTTTCGCCTAAGCACTAGTTTAAAGATCCGTATTCGGGTTGTTCGGCACGGCTATTTTTTTAATCAGGCATGGTTGATGCCCCGTGGACCCTTGTGCACGTGCTTAGAAACCCTACAGTGGTATCAGAGCTAAGCTAGAGCTTTAGGCGATGTCTAGACGAAGTTTAAAGTCCGATCGAACCCGGAAAACCCGATAAAACCCCTTCTCTGGAAATTTTTCAAAACTGCGATATTTGTCATATTAAAAATGCTCAAAAAATTCAGCAGGGTATTATAGGAATTACTGTGAAACCCGACCCCCTAAATCCCCCAAAGCACCGTGGAACCGTGGCCAAACCTAGTTATTGGCTGCGGTTCCGCGGCAAGAAGGAAGGATGAGGGATAGGGTTTGCACAGTAACCTCCGTAGCTAATTACTGATTCTTCTGGGCATTTTTAATTATACTCAAGTGTTGGGTTATCTGGGGTGTATTGGGGACTCGATGTTTCGTTCGGATATTTTAACTTTGTTTAGTTTTGTTCCGGATAATTTTAGTAACTGTTAAAAAGTTCGAACGGATATCAATAACTCACTTTTTCCCCTGTTGGGAAATTTTTCAAAAGTTGGATTTTTTCTCGTGTTTAAGAACGTTCTAAGTCGTGCAAGTAAAACGGTGGACTCTCTAGAAGACAACAAACCTTAACTCGATTATGTGGCCGTCTTGAACTGCTTCTAAACCTTAGGGTTTGTGGCAGTACGGCGTGCCACATGTGAGGCGTTGGCTTGGCCCTTCTACGGCTGGACCATTGGTACTATGGCATGTGATAGATGTTTTTAAACTGATTTCAAGTGTTGAGATATATTGGGGAAATCTTGGGTGTTTGATGATTCGATCGGAAAGTTTAACTTTGTCTATTTATCTGGAATGTGATACAATATTTGGAATCCACAGGTTGTTATGAGATAACTGATTTGAATATTATAAACATAGCAGTTTAGTCTCAAATGATCGGTTTCCACGGAATTTTGATGTGATCAAAAATCCGTCGCAATCACGTAGGGTACGCGGATACTCGCCGGGTAAACTTAATAGACAGCTACACCTCTTAGCCCCAACCAAGTGACTGTAGGAGAACCCCGTCGCCGAAAGCATCCATTCAGATGCTCGCGGCAGCGGTGTTCCGCCTTAATGCACTTCATCGACGGCATCTGGGGGTGCGGCCGTCTACTAAAGTTTGCGACGAGCATTTGATCAGGACGTCGGGAATCTTGTTGAATTGTCCGACTTGATATTGAAAAGAGTTTTCGATAAAGAGACTAAAATGCGAGGTTTATAATTGTTAGGCATGTGATGTCTAAGGAATTCATTTGGTTAGGCATGCGATGTCTAAAGAGGTTGCGGATTCCAACTGTTATAGTTTTACACTTTCTTTTCTGTGACCGTAAGCGTAGTATGTGGTGTATCGCCGGCTTCGTTGCTATACATCAACGACAATCGGGATACGCATACTTGCTTACGTTGATGATATGAGATATTATGTGTTGCTGTGATATATTATATTGGATCGTCGCGTTTGAATAGCCGGGGGTTTTATGTGAGATGAGAGTTTTTCTTTTTCATTCATGTAAAATTCATTTGTATGTAATATTCTTTTATTGGGGCACTTCCAGGTTGCGGAAGATGTCACCGTTGTATATTATTTACTTTTCCGCATTAGGTAGACCCAAGGCGGGGAGCACAAGTAACCGGGTTCTAGGGTCCAGTGGGAGACCATCTCGAGGAGTCGAGACCGGGTCTCCTAACCCTAGAATTGGCAGTGTTACTTGCCGCTCTCGTAGGGGTCTAAGGATGTGGGTTTGGCTATTCATCGCGACCGTGGAATCCGTGTTTTATACAGGCTCGTATTGAAAACACGGACGTCCTAGTATATCCAATATTTTATATATGTTCTTCTGCTGCAATGTTCTGTGATGAGATCATATTACTGCCTGAGATGAATGTTTATATTATATATATGAGATATATGTTATATTATAGATTTCGTTTCAAATGTGATGCTTGCGAAGCATAATAAAATGGGACTTCATTAATGAGATTAATGAAATAAAAGAAACCTAAGATGTTGTAGAAACTTGTTTAAAAACTGGTAGCTCTAGTTCTTGCTTTACATAGCGGTGTTCCTTGTAGAACATCCAGCACATTATTCGATAAGGAAAGGACCGAGATCCCTTCACCGGGAGTGACTCCTTTAGCAATAACTGGCAGATGCTACAACCCTCGGTTTGTCTTTTGATTGCTTATATAGTTTCTTCTTTGCACAGCGGAATATATGATATACCCTGCACCTTATTCGATGAGGAAAGGGCCGACGATCCCTTCACCGGGAGTGACCCCTTTAGCAAAACTAGAAAAGCCTCAAAAACACTCCATTTAAAATCACTCGATTCTACAACGATATCAAGTTCATTACGCAAAGGGTTTTCATAAAAACCTGTCGTAGCACTCCGTCATTTCAGATAAGTCCTACTTAGTATTCGTGCTACGTTTGTTGGCCTGCGTCAATGTAACATTTTCAAAAAAAGATAAAATATTAATTTTGGGAATTTTTATAATTTAATATTATTTTATTTATTTATTTAATATTAAATTTATAATTAAATGCAAATAAATAGGAAAAATTTGAGAAAAATTATGGAAAATTCTAAAATAGGGTAAATTAGAGAATTATGATATTTTTAAGTTTTTGTGATTAGTTTGACACTAATTTAGTGCTAATCGCGATTAAAAATCGCTAATCGGATATTTTTGGCAATTTTGTGCAAAACTTGCACACATCATTTTTATCACACTTGTGCATTTTCTACCATGTTGCTTTGGGTTTACTATTGGTGTGAGAAGGTTTTGGAATTTAGGAAAAAGGATAAAGGAAAAGAAAAGAGAAAAGGATTAAAGAATGAGGGTAGGTGAGAGAGAGGGGTATGGGACCATTGACCAAACCCTTAGCCATTCTTTTTCCCCCCTCATTTCTCTCCCTCTCCCATGCTTGCTGCTGCTGCCTCTCCTCCATCTTCTTCCCTTCTTCAACTCCTCACATCATCTCAAAAACAACCCCAAAACCTCACACTCATTTCATTAAAATTGTGCACAAGCCCGAGACCTACAAGATGGACTAAGGAAGCATGGATTTTGGCCACTAGGGGCAACTCAAGAAAATTCTTGAGTAGCCAAATGAGGTATTTTTCTGAACCATTAGCTTAGTTATAGCATTCCCTTTACCCCATGTTTAGTTTTTAATCGATATTGTGTGATATTAAGGAATTGAGAATAATCAAGTTAGGGTTTGAGGAAACTTGTGTTGTATTGGGAAATTAAGCTCAGTTAAGGTTATACCAACACCCTAGTGTATGAATTGGAACCCAAAACCTGAAGCTAAAACCAGAATACGGATTTTAGAAACCGATATCGGTGAAAATGTGAAATCTGTGAGGGTTAACTTGAATCTGCTATCATACGAGACACCTGAAAATAATATTGAGTGGACAGTGACATGTACAGGCACCATTGAACCATCACCCCAAACCCTAGCTCCCCACTCCACTTCGAGGCCGCCGGTTTTCCCTTTCTGGCCGCAATTTGCGGCCAGACCAGTGAGGAATTTCCTCGTTTTGCGTGCATGCCCCTATTTCCTCTAGTATTGACCCAGGGTACTTCTAGTTTTGACAGATTCTATCTAGGGTAAAATCTGGGACATATATCCTAAGTTGCTATTTTGGATTCGCGTTTCCGTATTCCGTATTTTTGATTCTGAAATTGTGGATTGTGTTTTGCCTCGACTATTTGGCGTTTGTACGACGATATAGAGGATTTATTTATGGTTTTGAAGGCGTGCCATAGGTTCTCACCTATAGGCCCCTTATCGTATTGTTTGGGTTTCGTGTGCCGTTTTAGCTTTGAATTGGTTTTAATGCGCATATACGATATTTTGATATGTAGGTACCCATGAAGACTTCGGGACGACCAGCAAATGCGTGGTGATGTCCGCAAATGATGATGCAGGTGAGTAGATTATATCTACAGGGGGAAGTCGGGTGGATGGCGTATAGCACCCCCGCAGTCCGTAATTAGTACTATGTAGTATATTTATATGTGTGATAGTTAGTGTGTTATGGTTAGTTAGGGGTAGAAATAACTAGCGTAGTTCCTAGTTGCGAACCATAGGATAGATTTGCACCCACACGCATACACTTGTGTGTTTCTTATACTTGCACTGTGTTTGATGATATGGGATGACTTTGGAGTTGAGTCGATGATGTGGGCTTTGTGCCGCGAGATCGGTGATTTGATATGATTCGTATTTGGGATACGTAATGTGATTCTTGCGGGTTTGGGATGTGTGTTTACCCCCGCATTCATACTTTGTAGATGATATCAGTTGTACTAGACTTAGATCAGTACCCCAGATAATATGATATGATGATAAGTGATACCCGAAATGTGATGAGATGGTGTGATATTGACCCATACCCAGCTATTGGGATGCCGTACGACGATTTACCGTATGAGCTTTACATTGATGATAGATCCGCACTCATGACTTGAGGATGTCATATGATATACTGTATCGTACGCGATACTATTGAGGCGGAATCACCGACTATTGTATCTATATATCGACTCAGATGTTAGGCGGTTTCCTTACCTGTAGCTCAGCTTGTTAGTTCGGCCGCTTAGTTTAGAGTAGTTAGATTAGATTAGACTCCTACCTATTTCAAAACTAGCGGGTCGTGGGTATTTTAAAGGATAGGTCAAGGGATCTACGGATATTTAAAAAGGCGTATCTTTTCATAAAAACACCGTAGCCCCTATTTTCAAAACCCCATGATTCGTGTTCTTTCAAAAGGCACCATTTGTAGGACTTATATTAGATTTATGCAGATTAGTTATGGTTGCGTCTAGTATTCAGCTCCCGCTCCTTTTTGTGGTTCGCTTCGCATCGCATGCTTATATTATGTTTCATACTTCGTTATTGATATCTTGCTGTTAGGACACCAGCACCATTACCGATGATGCGTATGTACCACGTACACTTACTTGCCGGCTCACACACATCTTCATCGGTAATTGCCATGTCACGTACACCTTAGAAAATATATTATTGCTTGACATAGCCTATTAGCTAATAGTTTAGACATTGTAGTTATTACCTGCTACTTCATGCATACTGTTATTCATTGTTATGCCGCATTCATGGATTCTCATGCATATATTCTCTATTTTACGTGCTATTGAGGTTTGGATTTGGATTTCTATGAGATTTTCTGGATTTGGAGGAAAACCGCAAAGACACAAATAATCATATTCTCTTTTAAAATAAAAAAAAGTGCGGTTTTCCCATGATGTATGAGTCGTCCACCATAAGTTTGCTGATGGATTTGGAAACCCGATTCGAGGAGACGGATGAACCGTTTCAGGTACATGGTGGACCCGGTGCGGTACCCCGGGGCAAGAGGAATGTGGTGATGACGTTGAGCCTGGCAGGGGAGTACTACCTACCGGTGATTTTACCCGACGCGTCGGATATCCGGAGGATACCGTCGTGGTCTTGAGATTGATGGTAGGGGCCGGTCTGGACTGACGGCGCCCTAGATATTGTGGTTGAGACTTTGAGATATCGGGATATTGGGATTTCATTTTGTGCCGATGCTAGGCACAGATTATGCTGATTTCATTATGGTACCTCATTTTAAAAATACAAGGGAAATCTCACTAAATTATGAAAGCAGTTACTTCATGTAAATGTATTCTGTTTTCACGCATTCATATCTCATTCATATGCTATATTGTTACCTGAGGCACTAGCACGAGAACTTGGCACTACACTCATGTATAGAGATTACATTGCCAGTTTAGCATGCTTCAGCTTTATCCATATTGAGGTTTTTTATATCTGATCGTATTGACCTAGGATGGGTCAAGCATTCGATTCCTGCTTGTAGATATCTTTCTATTCACGAGTTGGCAACTCACCCCCGTTGTGCCCCAGTTCTTGCAGGTTTGCCGTACAGATTCCATAACGGCATTTCTGGCACACTGCTTCCCTATGGGTGACTTGCGTTTGTAGGTGGGTTCTTTTGTATCAGAACCACCATTGTTCATGTAATATTTATTGTATCTAGAATTTCCATCAACAAAAAAACTTGTATACTGTTTCGGACCTACACTTAGTGATGTATTATTTGACCTTAGAGTCGCGCTTAGTAGTATTGCGGTTTTCATGCTTACTGTGTTCTTTTGGATTTGATCCTCGCCTTTCGGCGTTGTATATTATTGTTGCATGTGTGGTTGTGGCCGTCATTTGACGAAGAGCTAGCTCCCGCTTGGGGATGCCTTTATCATTGCATATATTGTTATCCTTGTTGTACCCCATTCGGGGCCAGTTTTACAAAAGAAACTCTGCCGAAATTTTTAGAAAAGACTGTACTGTTTTAAAATGCATATTCGGCTTAGTTATTTAAAAACCTTGATTTCAAACATGTATTTCTTCACTTCTTTAAACCAGTTTCTTTACTTATTCCTAAAAATGGTTTTAGATTTCTGGGCTTTTGGCTTACTTGGATCAGATGGAGTCCTATAGACTTCATATGGTTCAAGGGCCAGTCACGTGCTCTTTCGGGTCGTGACAAAGTTGGTATCAGAGCGCTAGGTTGACCTTGGTTCGAGTCTAAGTTTGACTATGTGGAGCCTAGGGCGTTTATATATATACGGAACTTAGGCTTGTCCTTACGGAATTTAGACTTGGTCGAGGGGGTATTAGACCCGAACTTTCGTCGCGTAGGATGACCCTTGGTTGATGGAATAGGTGACTAAAGTAGAGTGACGTACCGTTGGTATGTTCCGCGGCATACTTACGACACGCCACTCCGCTTAAGGAACCGTAGGGTGTACATATTTTCGAGATCAGTGATTCTCTTTATATCCAGGATTATACATCCATTTGAGATCCCCGATTCTATTAGTTTCATGATCATACCTTTATTGATGCTGTTCCTTCTTATGATCATGTATCCCCTTTGGATCTGTTGTTCTCTTCCTTACCATTGGTGTGCTCTCTTTGATATTCGATTGAGGTTCTTGTCACCGTGTTTGAGCGCAGTTTGGGCTGCTGCTAGGGTTACGGCCGGTGTGAGCTCGTCTGGTACGAGGGCCGACCATTGTGTTTTCTGGTGACATGGGAACGTCTCGAGTTAGTATTGGTGATTGTGACCTCTAGTGGAGGCGAGTGCTTGGTTTGCACCGGATGATCGGGCCATTGTTAGAGCTGCCAGTAGAGAGAGGACTGTTGATGTACGGCATACCTCAGAGATTGTGATGTCGCCTACCGTGCAGACAGATGGACCAGCTGTTGCTGAGATTGACAGGATGTCGCTTCCGAAGCTTACGAGCTGAGATTGCCGGAGCTTTCAGGCAGATTTGAGACAGATGATAGCTAGTCTACCCGATTTGAGAGACGAAGGTGATTCGTCCGATTTATGCGCCGGAGCTGGCCCAGTTGAGTTGAAGATTCCCAGCGTGGAGAGTCTTACTCGGATCTAGAGCGGACCGATTCAGAGATGACCGCCTATGTATTTCCTTTCCTGGAGGATTGAGGCGCTGTTCGGCGTACAGACTAACGAGCCAGTTGCTGCTGCAAATGACGAGATATCGCCCAGATGGTTGGAGCTACTGCAGCGTGAGCATATACTTAGAGAGATGATAGCGAGTCGCTAGTCACCTGAGGATAAATGACTAGGACATGTGGTTCGTTCGGTTACCGATGCGAGGTCATCAGATAGATTGTTTCCAGCTAAAGACGACTTCACGCAGATTCGTTGAGAGTCGATTGAGACGATCGAATGTCAGGAGCCCATTTTCCAAGTTTAAAGTATACGGAAAGACATGCAGGTGATTCTATGGACCCTCTAGAAGAATGAAACCCTAACTCGACTTAATGACCGTGTGAAAACCTTTGAACCTTAGGGTTTGCTGCAGTTCCACGGCGCCATTAGTGAGGCTTGGGTTTGCCCTTCTACGGCTGGACCACCGACGCTGTGGCATGTACTCGATACTATTAAACTGTACTCAAGATGTTGATCTCTTAGGGGATTATATGGTTCTGGCGAGTCGATCGAATGTTTCGACATCATTCGGATATCATGTGATGGGATGCTTTGCTTGGGAGACTCCAGATACGAGGATAGCCGTTGGAGAAAAGTCCATGCAGCCATGATGAGACGAGTTCGAATCAGTCGACATGGAAGCCGAGTGAAGAAAAGAGTTCGCAAGATATTTCGACGAGATGACGTTCCACTCCGCTGATATCAGAGATGTGATACGCACCCAGAGGCGTTGCATATGGATATATCTTCCAGAAGGAGGCGCGATAAGTATGCAGCCATTCCGGAATAAGAATTAGCTTCAGCAATGGATGATGACTTCCGGGAAACACGGCAGGAAATGAGATTTGAGAAAGAAACCTCGACAGGACCTTTCCGGAATACGATACGAGAAGACCTAGACCTAGGGGTGGTCATGTTGCGCACACCAGCAGGCCAGAGTTCGGCATTTTCGACGAGGTAGTTGACCAGATTCGGATAAAGGAACTTACCCAGATGCGTTGCGAATTGATCAAGGACGGACGAGTGACGAGTATTCCTCCGATGGTTGGGACGTGTTCCCGAGGACCTGTTCGGCCTGACATCTTCTACAGAATGATGAAGCTACAGAGTACGCGATTTCGAGTCCGTGCGAGAGACTTCAGATTGACCGTGGCCGAGAACAGTGCAGTGCGTAGATAGCATGGCGTGACGTCATAGTGGACGACGATAGAGACAGGTGGAACCAGAGGTTCGAGCGAGACGCTGACGAGCTGTCATTACTTCCCGTCGAGACTAGAGACTTGATATGCTTACAGAGACGTTGGGATGTGACCAGTTTCCGAGAAAATATTGTGCTGAGGACACAGATGTCTTTTGAGCGAGAAGAGGTTGTGCAGGAGAGCAAGCCTCTGTACGGTTCGGCATAGGCGAGATCGGAAGAGACCTTGAGCAGGATTCCTTCCAGGACATTGCTGCAATGATGTTTGCACCCAGGATCAGATGTGTGACGTGCATTCAGAGAGCCAGAGGCCGACGCCAGTGATGGGCTGCCTCACGAGTGGTCGTGCGGATTGACCGATAGGTGACCAGAGAAGTGCCAGAACGGAATCGTCCCCGTTAGCACACCTGACAGGGCCGATGAGCCGATTGATTTCGAGATAGGTAATCCGCAGAAAAGATAAGAACCCAGAGTCAGAGGACGCCAGACCGTGAGCAAGAGACAAGTAGATATCCTGCGCTGCTAGCAGTGGATGCACCGACTCCTTCTCGACCTCGAAGGAGGAACTACCGACGACGGTATTTATGATTTGTGATTTTGTGATTCGATTATCACGTATCCGTCATTTTGGATTTCGGTATTTTGGGCGTTCTGTTTGCATGATTTAGTTTTGATGATTGAGTTTCATGATATTTGTTTCATGCACCCACTGGATATTTATATATATTGCGCATAGTTATTACATTTGAGATATTGATTGAGATTTCATGCCTACCGTATGCAGTGATTTGATTTGCAGTTCCAGCGTAGTTTTCATGCACCTTTAGTGTTTTGATATACGATTTTGGTGCACGCCAGATGCACTAAATCGGGATTCTTCGTGCATGTCACATGCACCTGATTTTTCTGTCAGGCACACACGTTGCCTACGACAGATGTTTCGTGCACACCAGTTGCACCTAGATGTTGTTTTGTACACCTGTTTGACATATATATGGATTTTGATTCCTTGCGCACCAGACGCATAGGATATTCTTATATATGCATTTTGGGGATTGGTTTCTAGTAGAGCAGTACATTTTTATGATATTCTCTATGTAATGATGTTTTCGGAGCCCCGACAAATTGGATTATTACTGAGATTGCTTTAGTATTGGGGGTTTAAATTTAAATTCGGGGACCGAATTTCTTTAAGGGGGGTAGATTGTAACATTTTCAAAAAAAGATAAAATATTAATTTTGGGAATTTTTATAATTTAATATTATTTTATTGATTATTTTAATATTAAATTTATAATTAAATGCAAATAAATAGGACAAATTTGAGAAAAATTATGGAAAATTCTAAAATAGGGTAAATTAGAGAATTATGACATTTTTAAGTTTTTGTGATTAGTTTGACACTAATTTAGTGCTAATCGCGATTAAAAATCGCTAATCGGATATTTTTGGCAATTTTGTGCAAAACTTGCACACATCATTTTTATCACACTTGTGCATTTTCTACCATGTTGCTTTGGGTTTACTATTGGTGTGAGAAGGTTTTGGAATTTAGGAAAAAGGATAAAGGAAAAGAAAAGAGAAAAGGATTAAAGAATGAGGGTAGGTGAGAGAGAGGGGTATGGGACCATTGACCAAACCCTTAGCCATTCTTTTTCCCCCCTCATTTCTCTCCCTCTCCCATGCTTGCTGCTGCTGCCTCTCCTCCATCTTCTTCCCTTCTTCAACTCCTCACATCATCTCAAAAACAACCCCAAAACCTCACACTCATTTCATTAAAATTGTGCACAAGCCCGAGACCTACAAGATGGACTAAGGAAGCATGGATTTTGGCCACTAGGGGCAACTCAAGAAAATTCTTGAGTTGCCAAATGAGGTATTTTTCTGAACCATTAGCTTAGTTATAGCATTCCCTTTACCCCATGTTTAGTTTTTAATCGATATTGTGTGATATTAAGGAATTGAGAATAATCAAGTTAGGGTTTGAGGAAACTTGTGTTGTATTGGGAAATTAAGCTCAGTTAAGGTTATACCAACACCCTAGTGTATGAATTGGAACCCAAAACCTGAAGCTAAAACCAGAATACGGATTTTAGAAACCGATATCGGGGAAAATGTGAAATCTGTGAGGGTTAACTTGAATCTGCTATCATACGAGACACCTGAAAATAATATTGAGTGGACAGTGCCATGTACAGGCACCATTGAACCATCACCCCAAACCCTAGCTCCCCACTCCACTTCGAGGCCGCCGGTTTTCCCTTTCTGGCCGCAATTTGCGGCCAGACCAATGAGGAATTTCCTCGTTTTGCGTGCATGCCCCTATTTCCTCTAGTATTGACCCAGGGTACTTCTAGTTTTGACAGATTCTATCTAGGGTAAAATCTGGGACATATATCCTAAGTTGCTATTTTGGATTCGCGTTTCCGTATTCCGTATTTTTGATTCTGAAATTGTGGATTGTGTTTTGCCTCGACTATTTGGCGTTTGTACGACGATATAGAGGATTTATTTATGGTTTTGAAGGCGTGCCATAGGTTCTCACCTATAGGCCCCTTATCGTATCGTTTGGGTTTCGTGTGCCGTTTTAGCTTTGAATTGGTTTTAATGCGCATATACGATATTTTGATATGTAGGTACCCATGAAGACTTCGGGACGACCAGCAAATGCGTGGTGATGTCCGCAAATGATGATGCAGGTGAGTAGATTATATCTACAGGGGGAAGTCGGGTGGATGGCGTATAGCACCCCCGCAGTCCGTAATTAGTACTATGTAGTATATTTATATGTGTGATAGTTAGTGTGTTATGGTTAGTTAGGGGTAGAAATAACTAGCGTAGTTCCTAGTTGCGAACCATAGGATAGATTTGCACCCACACGCATACACTTGTGTGTTTCTTATACTTGCACTGTGTTTGATGATATGGGATGACTTTGGAGTTGAGTCGATGATGTGGGCTTTGTGCCGCGAGATCGGTGATTTGATATGATTCGTATTTGGGATACGTAATGTGATTCTTGCGGGTTTGGGATGTGTGTTTACCCCCGCATTCATACTTTGTAGATGATATCAGTTGTACTAGACTTAGATCAGTACCCCAGATTATATGATATGATGATAAGTGATACCCGAAATGTGATGAGATGGTGTGATATTGACCCATACCCAGCTATTGGGATGCCGTACGACGATTTACCGTATGAGCTTTACATTGATGATAGATCCGCACTCATGACTTGAGGATGTCATATGATATACTGTATCGTACGCGATACTATTGAGGCGGAATCACCGACTATTATATCTATATATCGACTCAGATGTTAGGCGGTTTCCTTACCTGTAGCTCAGCTTGTTAGTTCGGCCGCTTAGTTTAGAGTAGTTAGATTAGATTAGACTCCTACCTATTTCAAAACTAGCGGGTCGTGGGTATTTTAAAAGACAGGTCAAGGGATCTACGGATATTTAAAAAGGCGTATCTTTTCATAAAAACACCGTAGCCCCTATTTTCAAAACCCCATGATTCGTGTTCTTTCAAAAGGCACCATTTGTAGGACTTATATTAGATTTATGCAGATTAGTTATAGTTGCGTCTAGTATTCAGCTCCCGCTCCTTTTTGTGGTTCGCTTCGCATCGCATGCTTATATTATGTTTCATACTCCGTTATTGATATCATGCTGTTAGGACACCAGCACCATTACCGATGATGCGTATGTACCACGTACACTTACTTGCCGGCTCACACACATCTTCATCGGTAATTGCCATGTCACGTACACCTTAGAAAATATATTATTGCTTGACATAGCCTATTAGCTAATAGTTTAGACATTGTAGTTATTACCTGCTACTTCATGCATACTGTTATTCATTGTTATGCCGCATTCATGGATTCTCATGCATATATTCACTATTTTACGTGCTATTGAGGTTTGGATTTGGATTTCTATGAGATTTTCTGGATTTGGAGGAAAACCGCAAAGACACAAATAATCATATTCTCTTTTAAAATAAAAAAAAGTGCGGTTTTCCCATGATGTATGAGTCGTCCACCATGAGTTTGCTGATGGATTTGGAAACCCGATTCGAGGAGACGGATGAACCGTTTCAGGTACATGGTGGACCCGGTGCGGTACCCCGGGGCAAGAGGAATGTGGTGATGACGTTGAGCCTGGCAGGGGAGTACTACCTACCGGTGATTTTACCCGACGCGTCGGATATCCGGAGGATACCGTCGTGGTCTTGAGATTGATGGTAGGGGCCGGTCTGGACTGACGACGCCCTAGATATTGTGGTTGAGACTTTGAGATATCGGGATATTGGGATTTCGTTTTGTGCCGATGCTAGGCACAGATTTATGCTGATTTCATTATGGTACCTCATTTTAAAAATACAAGGGAAATCTCACTAAATTATGAAAGCAGTTACTTCATGTAAATGTATTCTGTTTTCACGCATTCATATCTCATTCATATGCTATATTGTTACCTGAGGCACTAGCACGAGCACTTGGCACTACACTCATGTATAGAGATTACATTGCCAGTTTAGCATGCTTCAGCTTTATCCATATTGAGGTTTTTTATATCTGATCGTATTGACCTAGGATGGGTCATGCATTCGATTCCTGCTTGTAGATATCTTTCTATTCACGAGTTGGCAACTCACCCCCGTTGTGCCCCAGTTCTTGCAGGTTTGCCGTACAGATTCCATAACGGCATTTCTGGCACACTGCTTCCCTATGGGTGACTTGCGTTTGTAGGTGGGTTCTTTTGTATCAGAACCGCCATTGTTCATGTATTATCTATTGTATCTAGAATTTCCATCAACAAAAAAACTTGTATATTGTTTCGGACCTAGACTTCGTGATGTATTATTTGACCTTAGAGTCGCGCTTAGTAGTATTGCGGTTTTCATGCTTACTGTGTTCTTTTGGATTTGATCCTCGCCTTTCGGCGTTGTATATTATTGTTGCATGTGTGGTTGTGGCCGTCATTTGACGAAGAGCTAGCTCCCGCTTGGGGATGCCTTTATCATTGCATATATTGTTATCCTTGTTGTACCCCATTCGGGGCCAGTTTTACAAAAGAAACTCTGCCGAAATTTTTAGAAAAGACTGTACTGTTTTAAAATGCATATTCGGCTTAGTTATTTAAAAACCTTGATTTCAAACATGTATTTCTTCACTTCTTTAAACCAGTTTCTTTACTTATTCCTAAAAATGGTTTTAGATTTCTGGGCTTTTGGCTTACTTGGATCAGATGGAGTCCTATAGACTTCATATGGTTCAAGGGCCAGTCACGTGCTCTTTCGGGTCGTGACAGTCAAGGCGTAGTGTGCGGTAGCTAACTAGTATTTATCTGTTTATGCATATGATGCAGATTGGATTAGGGTAGTCGTGTGACTTTGTTGGCCTGCGTCAAGGTCCGTGCGGGTGGGTTTAATTCAATCAAGAAATGACGGGTTGAACTTTACTAGCGCACTGTGGTTTGTTGGCCTGCGTCAAGGTCATGGGACGCTAGGGGTAAAATATTATTGGGAATTTCAAGCGTTGAAATTTGCAATGAGATTGCATACCTTCTATGAGATAGTTGGATCCCGATACCCGCTGCGAGTAAGAGTTACTCCTGGGAGAGTTTTACACATTACAATTAGCCGATCAAGTAGGTGTCTAGAAAGGTGTCAACGGGGTTACGCCTCTGGGAAAACGAGGTTTACATTAATTAGGTTCGTGCGAAAGCACGGAGGACCTCCCTCAAAGTACTGACACTGGCCTGGCTGAAAGATTGGCGAACTTGTAGCGTGTAATTAATCCCGGCTAGTCTTTCCTTTTAGGGTTTGAAGGAAGATTTGATTAAAACAGTGGGAGACATCCTGATTAGATATATTAGATAACCAATCTAATCTTGCAAGAGCATACGCTGAGTGTTTTCTTCTCTCTCTCTCCAGGTAGTGACCATATCACGCCTTAATCAAGATAAAAATAACGATATATTGACCGAACCCGCTTGTTATACTGAGCTGGGGAACGTTGGTCCCGCTCCAACTTATAATCGTTATAAGACAGAGCAGGAAATTAGGGAATACCAGATTTCCCGTGCCGCCCAAACGAAGAAAGTGCATGCTGATGCATCATCTTCGGGTGTGTTCATTACACAGAACTGTTTCTCAGTATCCTTTACGTCCTGGGTATGTGATACCGGATCAGGATCCCGCAAATGTAATTTGTTACATAGGCTATAAATAGGTAGAGAACTGAGAACGGGTGATAAGTTTCATGAGACAGAAAACGGTGCAAGTGTTGCAGCCAAGTCTGTTGGTCACTATCACCCTGTATTACCTGAATACATTGATTCTGAATGAATGTTATTAGATTCCGAACCCGATATACAAAATCATATCAGTCTCTTTATTAGTAAAGAAAGGATATAATTTTGTATTGTTGGATAATGTTTTGAACATTTCCTATATCAAGAGTTGATCGGTTCAGGCACGTTATCTAAAAGCATTAACGTTCTAAATCAAACTACAGTTCTTAGTATACGGAACACACACAAGAGGAAGAGTTCAGAAATGAACGAATCCTTCTTGAGGTATTATAGACTAGGTCATATCAATGCGACCCGACTAGCTAAGTTACATATAGATGCATATTTAAATTAGTTTAAATTTACATCTTGTGAAACTTGCCGGTCATGTCACAAAGATAAGATGACCATAGCTCTGTTTATTGGAAACAGAGAAAGAGTTAGTGAACTCTTGGGATTGATACATGTTGATGTATGTAAGGTCCCCTGTCTACACATGCCAAGATCGGTTCTTTGTACTTCATTACATTCTCTGATGATCTCTCAAGATTCAGACATATGTTTCTGTTGAAACACAAGTCCGAACCTTTTGAGGTATTCACAGAATATAAGTTAGAAGTAGGGAACCAAAATACGGGTAAAAGTATTATGTCCTTTGATGTGATCAAGGAGGAGAATACTTGAGCACGGAATTCCTGGACTATTCTAAAGGAGAATGAGATTCTCTCTCAGCATTACTCTTCCGTATACACCACAGCACGTTGGTGTATCGGGGCGGAGCAATAACACGCTATGTGATATGGTGTGCTCTATGATGAGTACTACTGAGTTTCCTATTTCCTTTTGGGAGTTATGCACTTGTGAAGCTGCATGCCTATTGAATGTGGATTCAATAGTTTCCAACGAACCTCAGCCTCTCCGCCGATCTAGTAGGGTTCCTCACCCACCTGAGAGATACTTCGGTTTCTCTATGATAGTGGGAGCGAGGATTCCATCATGAGATGATGACCCAACTAGTTTCGAGCTGACCATCAGGAGTGGGACTCTGTAAGAATGGCTGGATGCTTATCGATCTGAGATGGAATCGTTATACACCAACAAAGTATGGACTTTGGTTGCTTTGTCTGAAGGGTTAAATCCCCATCAGGAGCGAGTATATCTTGGGAAGATTACTTGGTGTACATGAAAAAGTTGAGACTTTCAAAGCTATGCTTAAGTCCATCCAGATCCTACTAGCCACAGCTACATACCATGACCACGATATCTGGAGGTTGGGTGTCATGACTGCTTTTCTAAATGATGTTTTAGAAAAGAGCGTCTATAAGTACACAGCCAGAGGGCTTCGTAGAAAGTGAGAGCAGCGGAAACGTGTGCAAGATGTTTTATATGATAAAATAGGCATCGCGGAGTTGGAACATCTGTTTTGATGTGGTAGTCAAAGAGTTTGACTTCATCAAAATGGTAGATGAGCCTTGTATATACAAAAAGGTAGTAGAGAGTATGGTGGTGATCCTCGTAAAGTACGTGGATGATATACTCTTGATAGGGAAGGAGTTTCCTATGCTACGCTCGGTCAATCTTCGCTTATCACAAGGATTCTCCATATAGGATCAAAATGATACCTCCTAAATCCTGGATTTTGGATCTATGAGATAGTTCTAATTGGATGTTAGGATACTCATTAGTTGTAGTGAGATGGTATCAATCGATCCTGGGGAGAATCACTGGAAAGGTTCCAGAGTGATAATGACGACTGAATGTCAGTCACAGGCATTGTCTTTACCCTCAGTGGAGGTACGGTATGTTGGAAAAGTTCCAAGCTAGATACCGTGACATACTAGACGATTAAAGGCAAGATACTTCGTTACCAAAGATGCTACCAAAGAGGCAGTCTGGATATATATAAGTTCATGAGATGAACTTCGTTCCTACCATTGTGTGACAATGGAGTTGTGGCTTTAGCCAAGGAACTACCGTCCCATCAGAAATCCAGATATAATTCTTAGGCAGTATCACCTGATCATGGAGATGGTTGATCTCCAGGGAGATCGAGGTTAGGAGAGCAGACACAGAGGACGACAGCGCGGATCCACTCACAAAGGCCTTTTTCCCAGTAGAGACTTTTATGGGATGGTTGAGTATAAGATACTTCAACCGCAGCTAAATGTTGGGTATGTGATACCACAACAGATGGCCCTAGTGCAAGTGGGAGATTGTTAGTTATATGTATTCCCTAGAGGCCATTACTGTACATACGATGTATATTGTAATGGATGCTTGGACATATATAGAGAGGACTTTCTTGCTCGACATGATAGTATGCTATCTGGTTGTACTTTATCTTAACATATACTCTGATTGTCTCTATATTACATGTTGATAAAGCCCTTAGGATATGTACTCGACTACTAGGACTATGATGAGATCATACTAGTGGGGCCACGGTAGTCGACGAGTACATCCTATAACTGTTCCTAGTCGAGGGTGTATCGAGACAGGGCATCGATACACCAGAGTAGACTAGCGTATACGCATCTTGACCCATATGATGGGCGATGGATGATCCCATATCCATCGGTGTTTGACATCAAGGATGGTGTACGGGTGCTCAGTAGAGATTGGGTATACTGGACGGACTCGCCGAGAACTCCCAGATGGTATTATACCTCACGTCAGATGGCAGTTCTCCGGTGACACTGGTACAGAGTAGTCTGTTGACCCGAGATCGTCATAGAGTCTTGTGTGATACCCACTGTGCTTTGATTTCCATCATACCACGTCCAAGAGGGCGTGCAAAAAGGTGGCTTTTGGGTACAGTCCCGAATCACATGGAGGCAATGAGCGATAGGAGGGGATTCGTCTCTCCCGGTATAGGGAGTTGATGTTGTGCTGTGTTCGATTGGCTATAACCAGAAATCCCTAGCCCGGGTTGCTGAGATTTACTGGTAAGTGTTATCAGTAGTTACTCGAACTGTTATAGACCTCATATCGACACGGCTTATCGAGCTACCGGGGTCTGACGTTTACCACCCCTAGGCGAGATATGCAACATATAAGACGACGAGACCGGACTGTACGGGAGTGTTACTGTTTGGATTCACAGGAGAATGTACAGGCTTGCTTGTTGATCTTCTGAGCGCTCAATACCTGGGTAGCTGTTACGTTTAGCTGACCGCTTGCAGCTTATGGGTGTTTGATATGATCATCACCTACTGCCGGCGTATTGACGATTCTTTAGAGTCCTACACAGAGGTTTCTTGGCTCAGGCAAAACGGAGTAGGAGCACATATGTGATATGTGCGGGACCGAGGATAATGCGATATGAGATACCGTATTCTATTCTTGCGATATTTGATATCAGCCGGGTCATCGGATCAAGTGTTGATTCGATGAATGGGTACGGATAAATATTAGTCGGTTATATGCGATATAGCCGGATTGTCGGATCAAGTGTTGATTCGATAATTTAATGTATAATAATATATATGATATATTAAATTACATTAACTAATATTAGCTCACTAAAAGATTCTTTTTCTCACTCGAATAATACATTGATATATATGCGATATATGTTAAATGTATTATTTTATTTTGTTACAATAAATATTGTATATGTGATATATAATATTGTAACATATTATAATTATTAATGCAACATGTTTAGAGGAGTTTAAACAAGTTTAGGGTTTGATTTGGGTTAATGCATTTTAGATGTTTCTAGATGTTTTTACTTTGTCATTTGTTAAGATATTATGATAGATATTTCTTTGTGACTCATCCTTTAACCCAACCAAAACCCTAACCCTAGTAAACTCTCTACATTGGTTACTACAACCATGGTTGCATAAATGATTATGATAACATTTTATTATTCATCATAAATGATTCTTCATCTTCTTCCTTCTTCTTTCTTCATGGAAAAAGCTTACTAGCTTTTTCCAAGTGATGAATAAATGTGAGAAAAAGATAAATAAAGAGAGCAAAAATCCTACTTCATCATCCTCATCTTCCCTTGCCCTTTAGATAAGAGTGTTCACTCAATTTTAGTGAGTGTTAGCTTGTGTTAATGAAACTTCAAGGTAGATCATCTTTGTATCGAAGATCGGAAGCAAAGGTTGCATCTTTCTCTTCGTGGAACCTCTCGAGAGTCCGGAGCACGATGATCACAGCGAAGGGACCTCAACACGGAGCATATGAAGTGAAGGACCGGATCTACAAAGGTTGTAATTCCTCTCACTTAGTGTTAAAGTTGTTAGCATGTTCCTTTTCGCCTAAACCCTAGTTTAAAGATCCGTATTCGGGTTGTTCGGCACGGCTATTTTTTTAATCGGGCATGGTTGATGCCCCGTGGACCCTTGTGCGCATGCCTAGCAACCCAACAATTATATCCGGTGCCAGTGTGTTGATGAGTCATTAGAGTCCCCCAAAGACACTTTCCCAAGTTCGGGCGAAAAGTTGTAGAAGCCGTATGGTTTTATGGCAAGGTTCGGAAAATGCACGTACGTTTTCGCACGTGTCATTTTTCGGGCAGATAATACTGGTATGCTTTGGTTTAAGCCGGAACCCAGTATTATATTGTGTAGATATAATATCTTTGTCTCAGATGCATTTGTATTCGGTCGTAATATAAATGCGGGTATGTTTATACCATTACGGGGTTATCATGAAATTCGTTTCAGGATCACTTTTGGAAGTTGCCAGTTTCCAGTTTTCTATCGGCCGTATTTAATATCAGGTTAAATGCGGATTTATCTTTTCTTGAGATGAGTGTGGAAGGTTCTAGAAGCATCTAGATGGTGACTAGGATGATGAGGTGGCATTTGACTCATTTGTGCTTTAAATGTTCATTAATGTTTTGGTGACTAAGGGTAATGATTCATTAGTTACATTAATGTGTTCATACTTGGTGCTAAGATATTTTATCTCATGATAAGATTTGCTTACACTCACTCACCTTGCTCCTACACTCACCCCCTCTTCCTATATGATGGCTGGCCCCCTCCCCTCCTCTTGATACGCTCTCTCACTTGTTGAATGAAAAAGTTAAGTTTTGGTGCATAGAAATTAGATGTGATCCATATCTCATTTCCATTCGATCCAAAATGCAATTTCATTAACCGTTCGTCCATAGTCTTGGACGTAACGAGACAAAGTGTTCTACTCAATCTCTATATCATCTTGGTCGTCTTTTCTAGCAAACTTGACGACCGAGTTGCCTAGGTTCAGAGGCGGGAGCCCGTTTAAAGATCCATCGACGTGGTGCCACCTGGACGACGAGACTAGAGATCCAGAAGATCGGAGCAGCCGCAACAAGTGTGGGATGATGGTTGAAGAACGAAGGACTCGGATCATTCGGTATAACATTTCTACCCACTTTGTAATTTGTCAGTTTAGCTCTAATGGCAGATCCGGTTTATAGTACGCGATAGCGCCAGTTGTAAAAGTTTTTTTTTCCGCATTTGGCGTCTGTTAGATGGCCGGGGCGCTACCATGGACTTACAGATCCACCCTGATGTTTCTTTCTACGTCTCTATTTATCTCATGTTCGCGAAGAAAGTCATCTCCCGAAATGAGCAATACCTATCTTAGAATATGTCTGGATATCTGATGGGACCTAGTTCATAAATGAACTCCAAATCCAAACTTCTTAGACTGTATCGTCAACTGAACTTAATCAGTATCCTGCGCCATGCTTCCCTCAATATCCTCTTGGACCACCTGTCCAAAATACTGCCCCTCGTCAGAGGGAAAACTATAACTCTGACAGTCACTCTGTCATCTAGGTCACCTTGGAAGCCTGGAATGATAACTGTCCCCCGAAGGAGGATGTCGTTATCATTTCCCTAGAACACACACTTATGTTCTAAAACTGCTTCCGAATGTTTCTCCAGGATTGGATCAATATCAACTTATCGCATCTAGTGCAAAAACATCTGGTGTGGTTCTTGACATCTCATGATTGACTCAAATGCCTAAGCAAGTGATCTGCCAATCATGCACATCCCTCTCCCCTTTAGTCTATAAGACACCTTTAGAGAGGGTGACTCCATCACCTGCAGGTACACTACCGTGCCAGGAGTCATCCATTCTAAATACCTTTAGAATGCTGTCTAAGTACCCTGATTGGGACACTTCCCAAATCTAGATCTAAAACCATAGATCTAATAACCAGAATGTCTGATATAATGTCCATATCCTATATGGAGAAACTACTGTGTGACAACCAAAGTATAACCGATCGTAGTATAGGAATATCACTTCCTACTCTGTGTACGTCATCCAAATACCAGGACATCACACCCTACTACCTTCTTAACAGATCCATCCCCTCTTCCGATGAAGTCAAACCTATGACTGTCACATCAGAAATAGATGATCTATCTTTGCTATATCTGCTTTAGTCTATAAATATATATAAGCCACTTGTCCACTATGCTTCCGCTGCTCCCACTGACTATGACAACCCTCTGGCAGAGTCTTGTACACGTATACTTCTAAAGCTAGTTTAGAACGACGCTATACTCATCCTCCTTCCGGGTCTCATAGTCTTGAACAACAGCAATGGCAAGTCTGGATAAACAAGAACCTCCTTGTCACCGTCTTTGAGCATACCGAAGTACCTCTCGAGTGCCTGAGGTTACCCGCCATATCTGCGGAGTGGCCAATGGAATGTCAAACCTGATTGAATCTTTAGGTTCTTACCAAATTTTCAGTAATCGTTTGCGGTTCTGGAATCACTTCCAGTTCTTCCATACTCCCACTACTGTTTTCTGAAAAAATATATTTTTTTTAAACTGTGGAGGGTCTAGTAAAATATCACTATTGATCTTCCAGATGGTAGAAAGTCAACCCTCGTCATAACCCGGGTCAACCCACAAACAGCCATTACAGAAACGTGCCTTGAGTTATCCAGAGTCTGCTTTTAAGCATAAGCCGGACAACTCCCCGTACCTTAACATTGTTAAGACATGAACTATTCTATATCCAATATAGAAATAGAGGCACTGATTTAATTGGAACCAGATTCAAATCATGCAGCTGTCTCCAGTGCATGTCAACTAAATGGAGAGAGGCCGATCAGCATTACTCAACCTAGGAGTGTATCCAAATATGAGTAACCTGAAAGAGAAGTAAGTTCTCTTAATCATTACTATCAACTGAATACCATACACAAGTATCTACATCTTCGATCACCTTGAAGAATCCTGATACTTGCAACGTCTGGTTCTCTACTTTATTCTTATACCTATAACTTCTCAAAACTATGACCTTGTGTTTCTACGAAAAACATGTCTAAAAATAGAGAAGTCACAGGTAAACAGAATATAGTACGAGGACCAACCCCTTTTGTCCTCATGGACACTGGACAACATACAATACTCTGTATAAGTCCCCTGAGTCTAATAACTCATTCCCTGTGTGTCGTAGGTTGAAAACTGTACTTATGGTTAAGAAGAATTACACCGCTGTTTAATACTCCTTACCTAACCATCCACTGATATAGGTAAATGTCATAGACATAATTTCAAAAAGTTATATCTCACTTTATGAAAATAAACGTACAGATATATCAATTTGAAATTGCTGCATTACAACGGATATTCAAAACCAAATATTTGCCGTCCGGCAAACAGCCCAGGCGATTTCCTCAAATATCACCAATTACAACGAATCCCGATATAATGAGGATAATCACCCAATTCCTAATAACTTACTCCCACTCATCATCTGTAAAACCATACAGATGTGAGAATCAAACCTGGTAAATACATACCATAAAGCAAGGATTAATTAGGAAATCTGTTTTCTTTTAACAATACACAGTGAAACTGAAACATATAAATGTTTCGAAGGGGTATCCGGGTATTCTAAGTAACGCCTCTTCCATTACCAGATTCACAACTGTAACCGTATATTTCTTTTCGATCTCTCCAAATCCCTTTATATGTCTTTAGTCATTACCTTCTGTACACCCTTTTAGGCTAATCGGTTTTCTTCCTTCCCTACCGTTCGGCACCAGCCTATGGTTTGGAAGAAGACTATTCAATAAGCATAATGGGTGTACTCTCCTTTTCCTAGGAGTACTCGTAATCTGAGAGAAGGTGAAGATAAAAGACAACTGAATAAACCTTATTCCTATTTCTCCTGAACCAGAATCCATCCACGAACTGGAACAAGTTCCTTCGAGTTCGTATATAACCATACGATGGAATATCCAAATAACTGTGGATCTTCGTAGTGATACGGAGTGTCCTGGAGAAATACAAAGGTGAAGTAGGAGTGGCGATGAAATACTTGGTTTGGTCGTGAATAGTAGCCGCAGTTTACTTCGCCCTCTTTCTAATCCCTTTATATGTCTTTACTTATTACCTTCTGTACACAATCGTTAGGCTAATAGGTTTTCTTCATTCCCCACCATTCGGCACCTTCCTATGGTTTGGAAGAATACTATCCAATTAGCATAATAAGTGTACTGACCTAATCCATGGAACACTCGCAACCTGAGAGAAGGTAAAAGGAAAAGACAATTGAATAGTCCTATTCGTTTTCTCCAGAACCGGAAACCATCCTCGAATAAGTTCCTTCGAGTTCGAATATAACCATACGATGGTTTTATCCAATGGGAGTGGATGTTCGTAATAATACGGGATGTTCGTAATAATAGGGTAAAAGAAGGTGTGGCAATAAGGTATGCAACTCTGACAATCCAAAAGCCAGTGTTATGAGAAGGTTCGGTTAATCTTGGTCACTGAGTCATAGTATAGGGTCGGGCCATGGTCGCTGCCAAAGAGAGAGAGAATAGAAACACTCAGCGTGCACTCTAACCTAGATCAGAATGGTTATCACTTTATCCAATCAGGAAACCTCCTACTGTAACCTCAAATTCTCCTCCAAACCTGAAAGAAGAATTAGTCGGAATCAACCGAGGAGTGAACTAACTCATCAGTGGGAACCGGGATCCAACTATCATCGAATGATAACGTGACGGAATCCACTCACGTTATCACACTCCAGAAGGTATGCGCATGCCTGGAAAGTTTCAGTTTCTTTAGAAACTCCCGATGTGATTTTTACCCCATGCTCTTATGACCTTGACTTTGTCCAACAAATCATAAGTCACATGTCAAGTTCTACCCGTCATTATCCAGGTTAATTTGAACCCATCCGTACCTACCCTTGACTTTGGTCAACAAGGCAGTACGACTGTCCCAAACCAACGCATCTATCTATGCAACACAAAAGTAACAAATAGCTACCATACACTATGCCTTGACTTTGGCCAACAAACATAGCATGAATACTAAGTGCTACCCGTCTGAAATGACGGAGGGATACGAATGGTTTTTGGCGAAAAACCTTTAACGTAATGAACTTGATATCGTTGAAGGAACTGGAAAGCTTTTTATAAAAATATAGTGACGAAAACCTTTGCTAAAGAGGTCACTCCCGGTGAAGGGATCTCGGCTCTTTCCCCGTAGAATGAGGTGCAGGATATTCCAAATGAATACTGCGATGCAAAGCAAAAAGTAATCGACTATAGTGAAGTTATTACCCTGACGCAAACTTCTGTCCAAGGGGTCACTCCCGGTGAAGGGATCTCGGCCCTTGCCTCGTCGACTGAGGTGCTGGATATTCATAACCGAATACCAAAGTGTAAAACAAAAGATAACGTCCTTGCAATAACAGCTTTTTGAAAAATGTTCCAACAACATCAGAATAGGTTTGTTTAGCTTGCATTGATCCGAATCAATACAGTCCCATCAATTAATCACACCACAAAAGAATGAAAATACGATGTAGGTATATGCCATCCGCATTCGCCACTGGGTCCCGTCATCACCCGTTAGGTTACTTAACTAACGACAGAGCGGGGACTGGACTAGCGCGGGTGTAAAACATATACAACATCTACTAGTATATATATCAATATATAATATTCGCTCAAGACGTGATAAAATACAACATCACAGAAAGTAATCAGCATCACAGAAGAATACAGATAATATGGGATCCCCGGGTTTCATAGAGCCCCTACTGAAACCCGATGTTCCCCTGGTCGTGTGGATAGCCTGTGCAATGAAATCCTAGACCCCTACGGGCGCGGCAAGTTACCCGCCAAAACCTGAAGCGAGGCAGCCCCCTTCAACAACGTGAATGGACCACCCAGCACTTCACAGAATCCGGTAACTTGAACACCCCTCCTTGGGTCAACCTGTACCCCCTACGAGTGCGGCGAATAGCCCGCCAATTCTAGAGTCAAGCCCCCTCCGTCTCAAAGCCATCAGATGCGGGCTCGTTGCCCTCTAGAACCCGGCTATCCGTGTACCCCACCTTGGGATAATCCTAGTACAGAAAGTAAAATATACAACGGGTACATTGACCTCAGCCCGGTCGTGCCCCAAAAGAATAATATACAAACAGGCATTGACGGCAGTCCACATGTCGGACGCTCGCCCCGCAATATCAAGTGTACAGATACAACCAAACTGTATTACCATTACATCCAGGCTATCCACCAAGACAAATCCGCAACATCACAGCACAACACAGAACATCAACGTGAATGTCACGTTCGCAAATCCGTCTAAAAGGGCTATAGCAATTAGACAGGATTTACCGATCAAATGACATTCACGGTCGCAGATATAATGTAAATCCTGTAAACTAACGTATTTAAAATTCCGATCGACAAAACTTCCCAAAGTGGGCCCCAAGTACCAATCCAGCACTCAAAATAATCTGGGCCAAAACTACATATCAAAAAAATCATATTTCCAAGAAATAAAGCCCCAGAAAATATTTGGGTTACTGTAGCCCAAAAAGGGCCGCGGAAGGGCCTCCAAATTCCACATTGCGAGGCGGTTCCGCGGCGGAATTTTGGACTTAGGTCTCCAAAATTTTTCTGTAGCTTTATAAATGCCTGCATGTATTTTTAAGATGCCTAAAATAATTTTTTGAACAACTTTGAAAATCGACAGAAAGCATACAGAAATGGAAATACCAATCGGAAATTTTGATCGATCGATATTTTAAACGCGTTAGAACAAGCTAGTAAAGGTTAATGGCGTGGCTCTGATACTATGTAAGTGTACGGTAGCGCCCCGGCCGTCTTTCCAAGGCCAAAATGCAGAAACGATAACTTTTTCAAACTAGAAAAACGGCGCTATCGTATGCTTAAAACCCGGATCGAACCATTAACCTATAACTAGCTACTAGAGAGAGGGTTGGAAAGCTATACCGATCGATCCGTGTCCTTCGGTCTTTGGCCACCATCCCAAGCTCGTCGCGGCATCTCCGGTCTCGATCTCCTTGTCGGAAAGGTCACCACATCATCGATTCTTTTTACGGGCTCCCTCTTCATCCGAAGCAACTCGGGTACGAAGTGTGCTAGCCGACGTGTCCAAGGTGTTTTAGAGAATGTTTATGATCACTTTGCCTCTTGCATCCATGAGTTTGGATGGATGTTGAAGATGTTGCCATTGATGGAGGCTATGAGCTAGAGGAAGAAGAAGAAGAAGAGAAGGCTTTTTCCTTTTCTTTTCTTTTGTTGTGTTGTGATAAAAATGAGAGTGAGTGAGTATGATATAAATACAAGACCAAACACATATGTGGCAGCCCCTCTCTCTCTCCTCTCATCATATCAACCCAAAACAATCACTAATGTGACATATTTTTACAAAAAAGAGTCCATGAGTCATATATATATATGTCCACGTCACATTAATGCATGTCATGATGAAATTCTACCTCATTATTTCCACCATCCAAACATTAATCCAAATGTTTGGTCCAACAAAAAGATCCGGCAACATCTAAAGTAAACTCGTGACGGATCATAAGGATACCCCTCACCTGTATATACATATCTGCATCTTCATTCCGACAGAATGCGAATGCGATGAGACTAAAGTAATCCAACAAATCTAATACTAGAATCCGGCTTAAACCAAAGCTCACTAGTATGATCCGTCCGATCATGATCCGTGCAATACCGCACGTATATGATCGGACCCTGCCATATATCATACGGCCTCTACAACGTTTCGCCCGAAACATGAGAAACTGTCTGTAGGGGACTCTAAAGACTCGTCAATACTTTGGCTGTGGATTTAACCACTAGCAGGTCAAAGGTACTAGCCGTACGTAACGGGCTACCAGGTATTGACCAAAAGGGAGGTCCATGAGCGAACTCATCCTGACACCCTACTGAGCCTGTTAGTGACAATATTCGTACAGTCCGGTCCGTTCGTCTATAAGCATCGCATGGCGGGCCTAGGGGGTTGGTAAAAGTCAGACCCCAAAAGCGGTACAAGTCGTGTTGGAGTGTTGCCCAGAACACCCTGAGATACTACTGGAATACCTACAAGTAAATCTCCTGCCTTGGCCAAGGACTGCGTGTAATGGATTTCCTAGACACAGCGCGATCTCACCCCCAATACCGGGAGAGACGAAACCTCTGCAGATCCGCTCACTGCCTCCATGGGGCTCGGGACTGTACCCAACTAAAACCTGTTTGCACGACTCCTTTGAGCCGTGGTAGGGTAGTAATCAAAGCACAGTGGGAACTCACACGAGACAAATGACGATCTCAGGTCGATGAACTAACCTGTACACATGTCACCAGGGAACTGCTATCTGACGTAAGATATAATACCAACTAGCAGGTTCACGGCGAGTCCTGTACGGTATACTCATAACCCAATGAGCACATTATAAATCTTAGGTGAACCAACTGACACCAATGGCTTGTGAGACCAGCCACCGTCCCTCGTCGGGGGCTCGACTGTATACACTAGTCTACTCCGGAGTATCGATGCCCTGTCTCGAAAACTCCAACGACTAGGGACCACTTTATGGATGTGCTTATAGACCCCAGCTCCCACGTATATGATCGCCATCATACTGCTGGCCGTCAAGCAAGAATATTAAGGGCTCTACCAACGTGCAATAGTGATCAGTAATGTCACCTAAAACAGTACACGATGATAAAGAAAAACCAGATAGCATACAATCATCTTGAGTAAGACGGTCCTACCAGCATAAGTCATCCCTCAATCATTGCAATCACGTGCCTGTGATCCAATAATTGACTCTGAGGGAACTATATCCAACATTACATTCACTTTAGTACTCATGTTAGTTTAGATGTGATTTAGTGTAAATTAATGAACCTTGAATTTTCAAGTTAGGGTTTTAAGGAGATATTGAATCCAAAAGTGTAATTGAGGTTAGTAGAGACCTTATAAACCTTCTAGTGTTAGTTCTTGGACTGAAACCTGAGACTTAAGCCCAAATACGAACTTTGAAGATCTGCCGACATTGGAATTTCTGGAATTTGTGATGGTAAATTGATTTTTGCTAACACCCGGGGACACTAGGAATTTTTTAGCAAACACAGTGAGTCGTGCGGGTAACCTGGAGTATACCGTAGAGACCCGAGCCCCTACACCCTCACCATGGCCGCAATTATATTAGTTCTGGACGCAATTTGCGGCTAGAGTAGAGTAATGTGGCATCATTTTTGGTTCATGGCTCCAGTATCTTCAAACTAGATCCTACACATATGCAAAATGTCACGACCCGAAATATTAGATCGTGACCAGCACCTGAATCACGCAACGTCTAAAGACGTAACGGAATTCAAGTAAGCTGAAAACCAGAAATCTAAACCTTTTTAGAAAAAATAAAGGAGGTGAGGTTTTGAAATAAAGGTATAATGAAATTGAGTTTTCTTAATGCATAGAAAAAGAAACATGAATGATGCAAGTGAAGTTTACTAGTTTGAAAACATGTTTCCTCTTTTTAAAAATTTTGGCAGCACCTCCTTTGTATATTTCGATCCAAAACCATAATTACATAATAATGATAAAGGCATCCCCAAGCGGGAGCTAGCTCTTTGCCAAACGGCGGATCACAACCATGCAATACAGTATAAATAAGTATACGACGCCCAACGGCGAAGTTCACCACAAAAAGATAAAGAAATGAGCAAGATATAACCCCAAAGTGAATATAAAACCCATCGCTCAAATTTCACAACTACAAGTCTCATTAAGTCTCATCACTTATACAATTTACAACTTTTGATTGATGGAGTTAACTAGATACAACAAGAATATAGATACAAGAGTGGGTGCGATACAAGTGTCCCACCTACCAATGCAAAACGCCTGAATGCAACTGTGTCAGCGAAACCGCTACTGATCCAAGCGGTCAACCTGCAAGAACTGTGGCACAACGGGGGTGAGTTGCCAACTCGTGAGTGGAAAAATATCAACAGATAGAAATCGAATAAACAACGACTCCTAGGTCAACTATATCATAAAGGTAATACTTTGATATCTAGGGTGACTGGGTCTGTATATGTGCCAACAAGGTAGTCAATACCTTTATGCATGCAGATAACATCCAACAGTAATAATCAATGCATGTATATGGATCTCGTCCAACCATAATCAAGGTATGTATGCATGTGGATCTCGTCCACCTAAAATCAATGTCTGTATGGACGTAAATATCATAAAGGAGTGTGCATGAAAGTATGAGGACATATATCAACGGTGTCCCTCCCGACACATCAAAATCATGGAACCTGTGTGCCTAGCATCGACACTCGAAAACACCATGAAAACCGTGCCCAGCATCAGCACGTAAATCCTCATATATCGGGCTACGTCAGTCCGGATCGGCCCACGGGCTCCGTCGGTCCGGATCGGCCCATATCATCTCTCGACTCCGGTCGGTATCCTATAGATATCCGCCGAGCCCAAATACTATCACCGGCAGGTAGTATTCCCTCTGCCAGGTTCACCGTCTACTGCACAGCGATCCGTTCTCGCCCCGGGATACCATATCGGGTCCACCATGTACCCGCAATCGGCCTCATCCGCCTCCTCGAATCGGGTTTCATATATCGCTCTCACAACCGAGAAAATACATGGTGGACGCACTGAAATATCATATCAAGAGAAACCGGGTTTTTAAAATAACACATAATCTCTTTTAAAATGTCCACGGTTCTCAAATCTAGAAATCTCATGAAAACAGCATATCTCAATGCGTAAAATAGTAGAGCATGATGTATGCGACATATAAGAGAAATGCAAGCATATCCGTGTATCATGCAACATGGAACAATGATATGACATATTAAGAGGAAGCCGCTCTTTTAGAATGATTCCAGTTTTTAAAATATAACATGCGGTTCCCAATTTCCCAAAAAAACCAGTTATCTATGTAGGTACAATATGTATATGCGCAAGTATAGATGTACCAATGTATGTGTGCACAAATATGGATATACAATGTGTATGTGCACAAGTATGGGTGTATCAAGGTATATGTCATGATGCAGCAACCCTACTGTGTAGTGACATGGCAATTATCGATGATGAAGTGTGTGAGCCGACAAATCTGTGTACGTGTAACATACGCATCATCGATAATGGTGCGAGTGTACTAACACAGGTAATGCAATAATAATATCATGAATGCAGCGCAAGGTAAATCATCAGCTAAAAGCTATAAGTATACTTAACTATCATATGTCCGAGTCGGTGAATCTATCGATCGGCATCTAGCCACACAATGTCACGTACGGTATAATCCATCGTATGATATCCTCTAGTCAAGGGTAAGGATCAACCATCAAGTCAAACTCATCACGCACGGAAAATCATCGTTCGGCGGCATTAAGCTAATAGGGATCCTATCATCCTATAAGACAAATGAGGGTACGGCCTAATATCACTTACGGCCTATCATCCGTGATTCACAACATTCCATATATGTATATCTATACACCTATGTCCCAGGTCATATCCACGATAATCTCATATCAGGGGTCCGGCTGGGTATAAATCATCTCGATCGACTCGCATCCGTATACCAACATATCATCATATCTGTCTTATATTCTTTTCATCACATTTATAACTCTACTAAGTATAAGTATCTAACCTAAAATACACACCCGAACCATACAATCAGATTTTTAAAAAAGCGAATCGTAGTTTTGAAAATAGGGCTTACGGTGTTTTTAAGAAAAAGATATCATTTGAAAATCCGTAAGATCACTCAAGGTATAATTTAAAAGATACATATGATTCTTCGGTTTAGTAAAAGGTATGGATCGGATGACACATCTACATCGACTATCTAGTCCTACAGTACCCTAAACGGCAATATCGACAAACGCCGTCCTCGAATTCAGTCATCACATAATAGCCGTATATATCATTTCTAACTATCCTTAGTTTCTAATATAGTATCACTAACTATCCTTTACTATAACCCTGGTTTCCTAATCTAGGTTTACTAACCATATTCTATAAATCAGTTTTCCATCAAAAGTTTGCGGGGGTGCTATACGCCATCCACCCGACTTCCCCCGTGGATATAGATCCACTCACCTTGCTTCTTGCTTTCCGAAGTCGATGACGCCACGCTCCATCGCCTCGAGATCCACGTGAAGGTACCTACAATAATAAACCATCGCAAAGCGTATTAAAATTAAGGCGGAAAACCAAAACGTTACACGTTTCGCTCATAGGTCAAAACCTATAGCTTTGCGTGTAAAACGCGACCAAAAACCCTGGTCGTGGATGTACAAACGCCGCACAACGGAAACACAATACCAAATACCAAAATCAAGTCAAAACGAAGTCGTAAAACAATGCACCAACTCATGGAAATGGTTCCAGATTTTACCCTAAGCCAAATTGGTCAATTTTGCATATATGGAGGGCCTAATTTACATCTAAAGGGATCCCAAAACAAGTACGAATCAATTCTTAGCTACCCTGGCCACAAATTACAGCCAGATTGAATAAATCTGCGGCGTGGGTGCAGGGGATGGGGCTCAGGTCTTGGTGGTAGCTTCCTAGGTGCCTGCACGACTCCCAGTAATTGCAAAATCATTTCTAGTGTCCCCGGGTTGCTCCAGATTCCAAAATAACCTCTAAAATCACACATTTATCCGATGTCGGGGTTTCTAAATCCTTGTTTTTGGGTTTCTAAGCTCTGGTCCAGGTCATTAAACAGCACCCAAGTCTATTTAACAGCCTTTAACATCACCAATTTCAACAACACTCAAACCGTAACTAGGAATCTTCTAACCTCACTAAACATCACCATATCACATCTAAACACATATGAATACTAAAGTAAATGAAAAACTACCCAATTGGTGAAGGGATTACCTCATATAGCACCCTTGAATTCCTAAGATCATCAAAATCTGAATTTTCTTGGTCTCATGTGTAGAGGTTGAAGAGGGGATTAATTTTTGTGAAGGGTGTGTAGGGTTTTGGGGATTATTAGGAGATAGAAATAGGGATGGAAGGGGAGCGTTGTGAGCTTGAGGAGATGAAGGAGAGAAGATGAAAAAAATATGGGGAAGGGAATGGCAGCAGCAGCCCCTCTCTCTCACAAATTCACACTCTCTCTCACACAAAATCTACCTAACCTAAACATTTTGTCCCCTTTAACTTTTTCTTTATCCATTTTTTCTTTTCTCTCCACCAATAACCCAAATGAAATGAAACATGTAACAAAATGAAACATGTCATGGTGCACTAACTATGGAAAACTGTGGAAAACGCGGATTTGGCTTAATCGTGATTAGCAGTGCACTAATCGGGTTTTTATCAAAATTGCATATAATAAATTATAAAAATGCCAAATCATTTAATTATATTATTAAATGAATAAATCATTTTAAATTTCCATTTATTTCAAAAATAATGTTATATATTTATACCCTTTCTCGAAAACCCCAATTTCGCAAATCAGGCAGTTTTCGGGAAAAATATTATTTTAATATTAAATTCCAAAATAATATTTTATATTTTCTGAAATGTTACAGTTTTCCCCCTTTAAATAAATTCGGTCTCCAAATTTAAATTTAAACCCCCAAAATCTAAAATATTTCAATAATCAGCTCAAATCAACGGGGCTCCAAAATCATGGAAAACGCTGAAATAACACAGCATGTCAAGTGCGAATAAAAACGAGTACAAAACTCAAAATCAAACTCCGTCAAGCGTCTCACAAATCATCGGATTTGCACGCATATCCTTGGACTTATAATATAGATGCAGATCTTAAAATCCACTACCGAAATCAAATATACACTAGTCAAATACTATAATACGTGTATAGTACGCATCTTTGAAATCTCCAAAATTTGAATAAAATATATGCTAAATCCTTTCTAAATCGCCGCGGGAATGCGTAACTCACGGTATAACTGACGGACGCTCATTCTAAAATAATAATATATGTCCATATATGTTTTCTTAAATACACGTTCCGTCGTTTTCAAAATATCCTAAAAGGTTTTCCTTTATAACGTGCGTGTCGCTCACGGATATGTAGGAAATAGCGAGACTATAGCTCCTTTGAAAACCCTTTTGGTAATCTTTTAATGCATGCAGAGTACTCTAGTACTGTCCTCAGATCAGTCATGTTTTGGCTACTACACAATATAGTGTCCATCATAAAAACAAAGTGCTCAAAAGCAAAATCAGCCTCAAAAGGCGTATCCAATAAACACATACGTCTGGTGCGCAAGGAAATCAAATCCAAATACAGGTGCCACAATACGCACGAAGCAAAACTAAGTGCAACGGGTGTGCATAAAAGCAAATCGAATAATAAAGTGCATGAAAATTATGCCGAAAGCATAAATCATATCATATGCATGCCCTAGGCATGAAATCATAATAAATATCTCGAATGACATCAAAACGAAGTTAGGTGCAACTGTGATGCACAAAATACGTATCAATGCACTACAAGCAGATATAGCTATACCGAGTGCAAAAATCAAATCATCCGTATGAAATCCATGAAATCATAAACATGTGCGGCCAAGGCACAAAATCGTCATCAAACGCAATAGGCATGCACAAATCGCAAATCAATATAATGGTGTATAAAATATATATCGGGTGCGATAACTATGCGCAAAATGTAAATACTCAGTAGGTGCAACCATGGTGCATGAAATCAATATCAGGAAACTCGTCATCAAAACTCAAATCCAAGCGCTATAAGCGTGATACTCGGATCACAAACGCAAATCGCAATAAATGACATCGAGGTACACCTCCTACAATGTCGGAAAAATATTGGATGCCTAAAACTGGCAGAGCAAGAACATCCGCTCGCCTCCTGCTCACGGCCTAGCGTCTTCTGTCTCTGGGTCCTTATCTTCTCTGTGAATTTACCCATCTCGTAATCTATCGGCTCATCGGCCCAATCAGGTGTGCTAACGGGGACGATTCCGTTTTGGAACTTCTCTGGTCATCTCTCGGTCAATCATCACAAGTACTCATAAGGCAGGACATTTCTGGCGTCAGCCTATGGTCCTCTGAATATACGTGACACATCTGATCCTGGGTGCAATTCTCATTGCAGCAGTGTCCCGGAAGGAATCCTGCTCAGGGTCTCTTCCGATCTCGCCCATGCCGAACTGTACGGAGGCTGGTACTCTTATATAATCTTTCCCCGTTTTCTTTACATCTGCGTGTTCCACACACATTTCCTCGGAATCTGGCCGTATCCCAATGCCTCTTTATGTATATCAGATCCTCCGGCATCAACGGGAAGTAATAACAGCTCGTCAGCATCCCGCACAAACCTCTGGTTCTACTCGTCTTTATCGTCGTCCACTATGACATCACGCTATGTAATCTGCGCACTGCAATTGTTCTCGGCCACGGTCAATCCGATGTCTCTCACACGGACTCGAAATCGCGTACTCTGTATCTTCATCACTCTGTAAAAGATATCTGGCCGAACACGTCCTCGGGAACTCGTCCTAACCATCGGAGGAATACTCAATACTCGTCCGTCCTCGATCAACTCACAATGCATCAGGGTGAGGTCCTCGATCCAAAGCTGGTCAGCTAGCTGATCTCTTATCACTTGATATCCGGACGACGTCAAACTTTTCGATCGAGTCATCAAGGTCCCAAAATTTCCCGAAGGCTCAACACCTGAGTACAGTCTAAAAATATCTGGTACATACCACAGCACCTCTGGACCAGCCGTAGAAGGGCAAATCCAAGCCTCAATGATGGCACCGCTAAACTGCCACAAACCCTAAGGTTCAAAGCGGTTCCATTTTCATCATGTTGAGTTAGGGTTTCATTCTTCTAGAGGGTCCACAGAATTACCTGCATGTTCCTCCGAACACTTTAAACTTGGGAAAAATGGGTTTCTGACACTCGTTCGAACTTTTTAGCTTCGCCTATACAACATGTGAATATTCTTCGTCCGCACGCTAAACAATGCCTCAATCCTCTAGGAAAGGCGATACATCGGCGTTCATCTCTAGATCGGTCTGCTCTAGGTCTGAGTAAGACTCTCTGCGCTGGAAATCTTCAACTCAACTAGGCCTGCGTCGGCGCATCAATCTGACGAATCACCTTCGTCTCTCAAATCGGGGTAGACTAGCTATCATCTGTCACATTTCTGCCTGGAAACTCCGGCGATCTTAGCTCGTAAGCTCTGGAAGCGACATCCTATCAATCTCAGCAACAGCTGGGTCATCTGTCTGCACGGTAGGCGACATCAACATCTCTGAGGTATGCTGTACATCAACAGTCCTCTCACAACTGGCAGCTCTAACAATGGCTCGATCATCCGGTGTAAAACCAAGCACTCGCCTCCACAAGAGGTCACAACATAAATACAAACTCGAGACGTTCCCATGTCACCAGAAAACACAATGGTTAGCCCTCATACAAGACGAGCTCACCCTGACCTCAACACTAGTAGCAGCTCAAACTGCGCTCAAACTATGGTGACAGGAACCTCAATCGAGTATCGAAGAAAGCAAATCAATGGCATGAGAGGAAACGACAGATCCAGAGTGCATACATGATCATAAGCAGGAACAACATCAATGAAGGTATGATCATGAAAACAAATAGAATCGAGGATCTCAAATGGATGTATAATCATGGATACGAAGAGAATCACTGGTCTCAAAATATGTACATCCTAAGGTTTCTTAAGTGGAGTATGGTATCGTAAATTTGCCGCGGAATATACGTACGGTACGTCACTCTACTCAAGCTACCTACTCCATCAATCAGGGGCAGCCTATGAAACGAAAGTTCGGGTCTAATACCCCCTCCCGTCCAAGTTTAAGTTCCGTAAGGTCAAGCCTAGGTTCCGAAATACATAGCCGCCCTAGACTCCGCATAGTCAAACATAGACTCGAACAAAGGTTAAACCTAGCACTCAGATACCAACTTTGTCACAACCCGAAATATTAGCTCATGACCAGCACCTGAATCACGCAACGTCTAAAGACGTAACGGAATTCAAGTAAGCTAAAACCCAGAAATCTAAACCTTTTTAGAAAAAACAAAGGAGGTGAGGTTTTGAAATAAAGGTATAATGAAATCGAGTTTTCTTAATGCATAGAAAAAAGAAACATGAATGATGCAAGTGAAGTTTACTAGTTTGAAAACATGTTTCCTCTTTTTAAAAATTTTGGCAGCACCTCCTTTGTATATTTCGATCCAAAACCATAAATACATAATAATGATAAAGGCATTCCCAAGCGGGAGCTAGCTCTTCGCCAAACGGCAGATCACAACCACGCAATACAGTATAAATAAGTATACGACACCCAACGACGAAGTTCACCACAAAAAGATAAAGAAATGAGCAAAATATAACCGCAAAGTGAATATAAAACCCATCGCTCAAATCTCGCAACTACAAGTCTCATTAAGTCTCATCACTTATACAATTTACAACTTTTGATTGATAGAGTTAACTAGATACAATAAGAATATAGATACAAGAGTGGGTAAGATACAAGTGTCCCACTTACCAATGCAAAACACCCGAATGCAACTGTGTGCCAGCGAAGCCGCTACTGATCCAAGCGGTCAACCTGCAAGAACTGTGGCACAAAGGGGGCAAGTTGCCAACTCGTGAGTGGAAAAATATCAATAGATAGAAATCGAATAAACAACGACTCCTAGGTCAACTATATCATAAAGGTAATACTATGATATCTAGGGTGACCGGGTCTGTATTTGTGCCAACAAGGTAGTCAATACCTATATGCATGCGGATAACATCCAACAGTAATAATCAATGCATGTATATGGATCTCGTCCAACCATAATCAAGGTATTTATGCATGTGGATCTCGTCCACACAAAATCAATTTCTGTATGCACGCAAATATCATAAAGGAGTGTGCATGAAAGTATGAGGATATATATCAACGGTGTCCCTCCCGACACATCAAAATCATGGAACCTGAGTGCCAAACATCGACACTCGAAAACATCATGAAAACCATGCCCAGCATCGGCACGTAAATCCTCATATATCGGGCTACGTCAGTCCAGATCGGCCCACGGGCTCCGTCAGTCCGGATCGGCCCATATCATCTCTCGACTCCGGTCGGTATCCTCCGGATATCCGCCGAGCCCAAATACTATCACCGGTAGGTAGTAGTCCCTCTGCCAGGCTCACCGTCTACTGCACAGCGATCCGTTCTCTCCCCAGGGTACCATACCGGGTCCACCATGTACCCGCAATCGGCCTAATCCGCCTCCTCGAATCGGGTTTCACATGTCGCTCTCAGAACCGAGAAAACACATGGTTGACGCACTGAAATATCATATCAAGAGAAACCGGGTTTTTAAAATAACACATAATCTCTTTTTAAATGACCACGGTTCTCAAATCCAGAAATCTCATGAAAACATCATATCTCAATCCGTAAAATAATAGAGCATGATGTATGCAACATATAAGAGAAATGCAAGCATATCCGTGTATCATGCAACATGTAACAGTGATATGACATATTAAGAGGAAGCCGCTCATTTAAAATGATTCCAGTTTTTAAAATATAATATGCGGTTCCCAATTTCCCAATAAAACCAGTTATCTATGTAGGTACAATATGTATATCCGCAAGTATAGATGTACCAATGTATGTGTGCACAAATATGGATATAGAATGTGTATGTGCACAAGTATGGGTATATCAAGGTATATGTCATGATGCAGCAACCCTACTGTGTAGTGACATGGCAATTATCGATGATGAAGTGTGTGAGCCGACAAATCTGTATACGTGTAACATACGCATCATCGATAATGGTGCGAGTGTACTAACACAGGTATATGCAATGCAATGATAATATCATGAATGCAGCGCAAGGTAAATCATCAGCTAAATGCTATAAGTATACGTAACTATCATATGTCTGAGTCGGTTAATCTATCGATCGGCATCTAGCCACACAATGTCACGTACGGTATAATCCATCATACGACATCCTCTAGCCAAGGGTAAGGATCAACCATCAAGTCAAACTCATCACGCACGGAAAATTATCGTGCGGCGGAATTAAGCTAATAGGGATCCTATCATCCTATAAGACAAATGAGGGTACGGCCTAATATCACAAACGGCCAATCATCCGTTATTCACAACATTCCATATATGTATATCTATACACCTATGTCCCAGGTCACATCCACGATAATCTCATATCAGGGGACCGGCAGGGTATAAATCATCTCGATCGACTCGCATCCGTATACCAACATATCATCATATCATCATATCCGTCTTATATTCTTTTCATCACATTTATAACTCTACTAAGTATAAGTATCTAACCAACATACAGACCCGAACCATACAATCAGATTTTTAAAGAAGCGAATCGTAGTTTTGAAAACAGGGTTACGGTGTTTTTAAGAAAAGGATATCATTTGAAAATCCGTAACATCCCTCAAGGTATAATTTAAAAGATACATACGATTCTTCGGTTTAGAAAAAGGTATGGTTCGGATGACACATCTACATCGACTATCTAGTCCTATAGTACCCTAAACGGCAATATCGACAAACGTCGTCCTCGAATTCAGTCATCACATAATAGCCGTATATATCATTTCTAACTATCCTTAGTTTCTAATATAGTATCACTAACTATCCTTTATATAACCCTAGTTTCCTAATCTAGGTTTCCTAACCATATTCTATAAATCAGTTTTCCATCAAAAGATTGCGGGGGTGCTATACGCCATCCACCCAACTTCCCGCGTGGATATAGATCCACTCACCTTGCTTCTTGCTTTACGAAGTCGATGACGGCACGCTCCGTCGCCACAAGATCTACGTGAAGGTACCTACAATAATAAACCATCGCAATGCGTATTAAAATCAAGGCGGAAAACCAAAATGGTACACGTTTCGATCATAGGTCAAAACCTATAGCTTTGCGTGTAAAACGCGACCAAAAACCCTGGTCGTGGATGTCCAAACGCCACACGATGGAAACACAATACCAAATACCAAAATCAAGTCAAAACGAAGTCGTAAAACAATGCACCAACTCATGGAAATGGTCCCAGATTTTACCCTAAGCCAAATTGGTCAATTTTGCATAAATGGAGGGCCTAATTTACATCTAAAGGGACCCCAAAACAAGTACGAATCAATTCTGAGCTACCCTGGCCGCAAATTGCAGCCAGATTGAATAAATCTGTGGCCTAGGTGCAGGGGATAGGGCTCAGGTCTTGGTGGTAGCTTCCTAGATGCCTGCACGACTCCCAGTAATTGCAAAATCATTTCTAGTGTCCCCGAGTTGCTCCAGATTCCAAAATACCCTCTAAAATCACACATTTATCCGATGTCGGGGTTTCTAAATCCTTGTTTTTGGGTTTCGAAGCTCTGTTCCAGGTCATTAAACATCACCCAAGTCTAGTTAACAGCCTTTAACATCACCAATTTCAACAACACTCAAACTCTAACTAGGAATCTTCTAGCCTCACTAAACATCACCATATCACATCTAAACACATATGAATACTAAAGAAAATGAAAAACTACCCAATTGGTGAAGGGATTACCTCATATAGCACCCATAAATCCCTAAGATCATCAAAATCTGAATTTTCTTGGTCTCATGTGCAGAGGTTGAAGAGGGGATTAATTTTTGTGAAGGGTGTGTAGGGTTTTAGGGCTTATTGGGAGATAGATCTAGGGATGTAAGGGGAAGATTGTGATCTTGAGGAGATGAAGGAGAGAAGATGAAAAAAAGATGGGGACGGTAATGGCAGCAGCAGCCCCCCCTCTCTCTCACAAATTCACACACACTCTCTCTCACAAAATCTACCTAACCTAAACATTTTGTCCCCTTTGACTTTTTCTTTTTCTTTTTTTTCTTTTCTGTCCACCAATAACCCAAATGAAATGAAACATGTAACAAAATGAAACATGTCATTGTGCATTAATCATGGAAAAATGTAGAAAACGCGGATTTGGCTTAATCGCGATTAGCAGTGCACTAATCATGTTTTTATCAAAATTGCATATAATAAATTATAAAAATGCCAAATCCTTTAATTATATTATTAAATGAATAAATCATTTTAAATTTCCATTTATTTCACAAATATTGGTATATATTTATACCCTTTTTCGAAAACCCCAATTTCGCAAATCGGGCACTTTTCGGGAAAAATATTATTTTATATTTTCTGAAATGTAACACAAAATTGGCTAATTTCACTTAAGGTAAAATCTGGAAGTGTTTTACGAAGTTTCTGAATTCGTTTTGCGGCTTTTACTGAATTAGGTTTTGGTATTTGTGTTTTATCCTGGTCACGTGACGTTTGTACGTCGGTATCGGGAGTTGTTTGATTATTCGTGCATGGTTAGATCATAGGTTTTAACCTATGTGTGATATGCGTGCCGATATGGTTTTCGTGCGCGATTTCTATTTACGATGTCATATGATATATATGTAGGTACCCTACATGGACTTCGAGACGACGAGGATGAGCGTCGCATCATCGACTCCAGCAAGCGAGGATCTAGTGAGTAGATATATATCTACGGGGGAAGTCCGGTGGATGGCGTATAGCAAGCCCGCAGTTCGTAGTGTAGTATACGAATACGTATATATATATTTATGTTTATTATGAGACTAGATGATTATCTAGATAGACTCTAGGAGTTCATGGTTAAATTTTAGTGTGTTGGATGATAGTGTCATTAACTAGTTTAGTTGCGAAAGCCAAGAATAAGAGGCACACACTCACACACACACACTTGCGTACATTTTGTTTACTTGTGCGTATATGAGGATATGTGTATATATATATATATATATATATATATATATATATATATATATAAACGCATAGGTATGAGACTATGTGTATATATATATACGTATACATATACTTTGATGATGATGATAGTACATGGTATTTGGAGATGAGTCGATGAGATTGGCATGGTGCCACGAGATCGGTGATATGATTTGGTTCGTATCATGAGATACGACATGATATTATAGCGGGCCCATAGGCGATGTGTTTTCATACACACGCATATATATATATATATATATATATATATATATATTAGTATGTACTAGACTTTAGATCAGTACCCACAGTTCACGATATGTGATGATAAGGATACCAGATGAATAATGAGATAAATGTGATATTTGACCCGTACCCAGATTTGGGATGTCGTACGATGGATTTACCGTACGAGATGAATATTGATGATAGATCCGCACTCTTAACTCGAGGATGTCATGTTATATATTGTATCATATGTGATACTATTGAGGCGGGATCACTGACTATTATATGTTATATATATACATATGTGTATGTATGTATGTATGTATGTATCGACTCAGATTTAGGTGGTTTCCTTACCTTTTCGATTAGCATGTTAGTTTAGACCTGTAGTTTACTTATAGATGTTATACTAGACTCGAGTCATACCTATTTCAAAAACTAACGAATCGTGAGTATTTTAAAAACAGGCCAAGAGATTCTACGGATATTTCAAAGGACGTACCTTTTCTTAAAAACACCGTAGCCCTTATTTTTTCTAAACACCACGATTCGTATTATTTCAAATGGCAATACTGTATGACTCATATATATTAATATAGATTCTTCACTGTTGTGTTTATTATTCATTTTCTGCATATTCTTGTTGTTCCCATCGCATCACATGCTTAACTGTGTTTATGGTTGTATTGAAACCCATGCTGTCAGGACACCAGCACCATTGCCGATGATGCGTATGCTCTACGTACACCTGCTTGCGGGCTCACACACTTCATCTTCGATAATTTCCATGTCACTACACAGTAAGATTGCTGCATCATGATATGACTCCTAGCACAATTTACTTGCTATAGTTACATATGCACCTTTATATGATGCTGCATTTGACTTTGGAGAAATTGGAAACCACAGGAGAAATTTTAAAACTGGATTCATTTAAAAGAGCGGTTTACCCTTGCTCCATGTTGCATGGTATACGGATATGCTTACATTTCTGTTATATGTCGCATACATCATACTTTATGATTATACGCATTGAGATATGTCGTTTTCATGATATTTCTGCATTTGAGAACCGTGGTTATTTCAAAAGAAAATATGTATTGTTTTAAAAACCCGGTTTCTCTTGATATGATATTTCAGTGCGTCCACCATGCGTTTTCTCGGTTCTGAGACGTATGATATGTCAGACCCGATTCAAGAAGCTGGATGAGGCCGATTGCGGGTACATGGTGGACCCGGTATGGTACCCTGGGCAAGAATGGATCGCTGTGCAGTAGACGGTGAGCCTGGCAGAGGGACTACTACCAACCAGTGATAGTATTTGGGCTCGACGGATATCCAGAGGATACCGACCGGAGTCAAGAGATGATATGGGCCGATCCGGACTGACGGAGCCCGAGGGCCGATCCGGACTGACGGAGCCCGAGATATGAGGATTTACGTGTCGATGCTGGACATGGGTTTCATTATGTTTTCGAGTGTCGATGCTGGAAACTCAGGTTTCATGGTTTTGATGTGTCGCGAGGGACACACATTGATTTATATCCTCATAGATTCATGCATATTCATTTATGATATTTACTTGCCTGATGTTGTTGTGTTATTGGTTGACCCGTGGACGAGATCAACATGCATACAAGCTTTGATTACATGGTCGGATGACATCCACATACTTATAGACTTGATGATATAGTTGACACTGATTTCATGTTGATTTCATTGTTGATACCTCATATTTATGATATGTTGCTACCTGAGGCACTGACACGAGCACTTGGTATTACACTTATGTATAGATGTTTACCCTTGCCACCTTATTATGCTTTAGACTTTATCATATTGGGGATATATATTACTGATCGTATTGACCTAGAATTGAGTCATACATACGATTTCTGCTCTGTGATGTTTTCTACTCACGATTTGGCAACTCAACCCCGTTGTGCCACAATTTCTTGCAGGTTTTTCCGTACAGGTTCGTTGCGGTTTTGCTGGTACACTGTCCCTTTTCGGGTGATTGCTTTGGTAGGTGGACTCACATGTATCGTGACCACCATTGTATATTTATATTCAATTGTATCTAGTAAACTCCATCAACCAGACTTGTATATTTATTTAACCTTAGAAGGCCAGTTGTATATTCTTTCGACCTTAGAGTCGCGTGTTGTATTATTGTGGTTTTTCTTGATATTATTGGTTTCCTTTGAGTTTTGATCCTCGCCCTTCGGCGTTGTATATTATATTGATTGCATGGTTGTGACCGCCAATTGGCGAAGAGCTAGCTCTCGTTTGGGGATGCCTTTATTCATATTATGCATGTTGTACCCGTTTTGGGCCAGTATTTACAAAGGAAACTCTGCTGAAATTTTCAGAAAAGACTTGATGTTTTAAAAACGCATACTTCGGCTTATGCTATTAAAACCACTTGCTTTAAAAATAAGTTTTCTTCACTCGTTTCTTAAAAATGGTTTAGATTTCTAGGATTTTTTTGGCTAACTTGAATTAGATGGGGTCCTATAGACTTCATATGATTCAAGTGCCAGTCATGTACTTTCGGGTCGTGACAAAGTTGGTATTAGAACGCCGGGTTAACCTTGGTTCGAGTCTATGTTTGACTATGCGGAGCCTAAGGCGTTTGTATATATACGGAATCTAGGCTTGACCTTACGGAACTTAGGCTTAGTCGAGGGGGTATTAGACCTGAACTTTCGTCACATAGGTTGACCTTGGTTGATGGAGTAGGTGACTTAATGAGAGTGACGTACTGTGTGTATGTTCCGCGGCATACTTACGATACGCTACTCCACTTAAGGAGCCTTTGGATGTACATTTCCTTGCACTGCATTATATTCATTCATATGATCTATCCTCATCGATATCGGTTTATGGTTTTTGCTGCCACGATTACACGGGCAGAGAGAGCTACAGCTAGAGTTGCGTCAGCATGAGCTCGTCATGGACGAGGACTGACCAGGGCATGATTCCAGTGACACACGATTGCATAGATGTATCGTTTTATTGTGTTTTTCGCGGCATGAGTGTTTGATCGATCGCTTTTACAAGATTTCTCTGACGTGCAGATCAGCACCAGAGGATTCAGCTACTACTATAGGCCAGCCAGAATATGATGACCGTCGATGCACCGATTATACTTGATGATTGAGGCACTGTTCAGCGTGCGGACGAATGATTCAGTTGTTGCTGCGACTGACAAGATATCGCCCCAGATGTTTGTAGCTAACGCCGCATGAGTTGTACTTAGAGATATGTTAGAAGATCGCTAGTCACCCGAAAAGGAGTGACTAGGACATGTGATTCGTTGCCTACCCCGATGCGAGGTCATCAGATTTATTGATTCTAGCTAGAGACGACTTCACGCAGGTACGTTGAGAGTCGGTAAAATACGATCGAATGTCAGAAACCCATTTTTCCAAGTTTCAAGTATTCAGAGAAACATGCAAGTAATTCCGTGGACCCTCTAGAAGAATGAAACCCTAACTCGATATAATGACCATGAGAATGCTTTGAAACCTTAAGGTTTGCAGTAGTTCAGCGGTGCCATTAATGGGGCTTGGGTTTGCCCTTCTACGGTTGGTCCATAGGTACTGTGGCATGTACTAGAATACTATTAAACTGTACCCAAGATGTTGAACTCTTGGGGGGATTATGGAACTTTGACGAATCGATCGAAAAGTTCGACGTCGTTTGGATATCATGTAATGGGATACATTGATTGGGAGACTCCACATACTAGTATAGCCATTGGAGCGCAGTCCATGCAGCCTCGAAGAGCCGAGTCCGAATCAGTCGACATAAAGAAAGGTGGAGTAAGAGGTTCGTATGAGATTTCGACGAGATGACGTTCCACTCCGCTGACATCAGAGATGTGATACGCATGAAGAGGTGTTGTATATGGATATATCTTCCAGAAGGAGTCGTGACGAGTATGCTGCCGTTCCGGAAAAAGAAATAGATTTAGTAAAGGGTAATAACTTCCAGGAAGTTCGGCAGAAACAAGATTTGGGGGAGACTTCGACAAGATCTTTCTGGAATACTATACGAGAAGAGTTGGACACAAGATCGGTCATATTACGCACACCCAGCAGGCCAGAGTTCGACATCGTCGACGAGATATGTTATGAGTGACCATGACAGTTGGCCAGAGATCTTTAGAGGATGTGCCAGAGCGGGATGTTTCCTCCATCTTTGATTCCGGTGTTTTGGACGATTTATTTGCATGATTGAGATGTTGTGTACTACAGTTGCACTTTACATCGATTTGATGTCATTCGAGATGCTGATTTTGATTTCATACCTATGGTATGCATATGATTTGACTTATGCTTTCGACATAGTTTTCATGCACTTTTAGTATTTTGATTCGATTTTGTACACGCTAATGAACATGGTTGTGAGATTATCTACCACGGTATACCTGATTTGGACTGGATTGAAAGGTGTTGTATACCATCAATTTCGATTGTGATACTCGATATTTGTTTTCGTGCACCTTGTGCAATTGATTTGGATTCTTGCGCATACCTGACGCACTTGATACGATTTTGGTGCACACCAAATGCACTAAATCGAGATTCTTCATGCATATTAGATGCACTTGATATTGTTATCAGGCATAGATGTTGCCAATGACAGATGTTTCGTGCACACCCGTTGTACTTAGATTTTGTTTCTGTGCACATGTATGGCACATTGATGGATTTCGATTTCCGTGCACACCAGAAGCACGTGACATTCTTACATACATTTTGGGATTGATTTCTTTTGAGCAGCATGTTCTATTTGATATAGTTACTGAGCAGGACTAGTCCGAGGACAGTACCTGAATATATTTTTACATGCATTGATTGTTACGAAGGGATTTCCAAATAGGAGCTATAGTCTCAGTATTTACCTACGTGTCCGAGATGACACGAGATATTTAACAAAGGAAACCCTTCTAAATTATTTTTCAAAACGGCGGGACGTGTATGTTAAACAAAGGGTACATATACATATAGTTATTTTCTTACAATAGACGTCCGCCATTGTGCCGTGATACATGCATTGCACAGCGACATAAAAAGGTTTGGCATGCATTTCTTTCAGATGTTTTGACGGATTTACCACGATGTTTACATGTATAGTTTTGATGTGTATCATGTTGGTTTTTGTATCGGATTTAGACATTGGTGTCTTCACCACAACTCCGATGATTGCGGGATGCTTGACGGAGTTTTGATTTGGTTTATATGCTTATTTTTCATGCTCATGCTTTGCGCTATGATATGTTTTATGTATTTATGATTTCGGAAACCCCGATGACTTGATCTTTTTACTGAAATGCTTCAGAATTAGGGGAGTTTAAATTTAAATTCGGGGACCGAATTTCTTTAAGGGGGGAAGACTGTAACATTTCAGAAAAATAAAATATTATTTCTGGGAATTTTTATAATTAAATAATAAATATTATGAATATTTTATTAATATGGTATAATTAAATACCGATAAAGTGGAAAATATTTGGAATTTTTTTGGGAATTAATGCAAAGAGGGCGTTTTATTAGATTTGAGCATTTATACATTTTTATAAAATTAATTATATTACTTTTAGTACTAATCGCGATTAAATATCGCTAATCGTGCATTAAGCTAGTTTTGTACACATGACATGCACCATGTCATATTTTGCATTTTTACATTTTCCTACCATGTATTTTTCTTTTTCTATGCTTGGTTTTGTTTTAGAATGAAAAGAAAAGAGAAGATAAAAGAAAAGATAAAGAAAAGAAAAAGGAAAATGGTTAGAATAATGGGTATGGGCAAGTGAGAGAAAGGAGAGAGATGGTGAGGGGTCAACCTTGGACCTTGGCTCGCATTTGTTTCATTCATCACCTTCATTATTTTCCTCTCCCTTATGCAATGGCTTCCCTCTCCTCCATCCCCCTTTACCTCTTCACTACACACCCCAAAACACCTTAAAAGTCCATCCCCTTTCATTAAAATTGTGCACAAGCTCCTCACAAACACTTTGGACCAAGAAAAAAATAGATTTTGAAGACTTTGGGCAACTCAAGAATTTTTTTGAGTTGCCAAATGAGGTAATTCTTGCACCATTAGAGTAGTATTAAATTCACTTTAGCACTCATGTTAGTTTAGATGTGATTTAGTGTAAATTAGTGAACATTGAAATTTCAAGTTAGGGTTTTAAGGAGATATTGAATCCAAAAGTGTAATTGAGCTTAGTAGAGACCTTATAAACCCTCTAGTGTTAGTTCTTGGATAGAAACCTGATACTTAACCCCAAATGCGAACTTTGAAAATCTGCCGACATTGGAATTTCTAGAATTTTTGATGGTAAATTGATATCTGCTAACACCCGGGGACACTAGGAATTTTTTTGCAAACACAGTGAGTCGTGCAGGCAACCTGGAGTATACCGTAGAGACCCGAGCCCCTAGACCCTCACCATGGCCGCAATTATATTAGTTCTAGCCGCAATTTGCGGCCAGAGTAGGGTAGTGCGGCATCATTTTTGGTTCATGGCTCCAGTATCTTTAAACTAGACCCTACACATATGCAAAATTGGCTAATTTCACCTAGGGTAAAATCTGGAAGTGTTTTATGAAGTTTCTGAATTCGTTTTGCGGCTTTTACTGAATTAGGTTTTGGTATTTGTGTTTTATCCCGGTCACGTGACGTTTGTACGTCGATATCAGGAGTTGTTTGATTATTCGTGCATGCTTAGATCATAGGTTTTAACCTATGTATGATATGCATGCCGATTTGGTTTTCGTGCGCGATTTCTATTTACGATGTCAAGTGATATATATGTAGGTACCCCTATATGGACTTCGAGACGACGGGGATGAGCGTGGCGTCATCGAATCCAACAAGCGAGGATCAGGTGAGTAGATATATATCTATGGAGGAAGTCGGGTGGATGGCATATAGCACCCCCGCAGTTCGTAGTGTAGTATACGAATACGTATATATATATATATATATATATTTATGTTTATTGTGAGACTAGATGATTATCTAGATAGACTCTAGGAGTTCATGGTTAAATTTTAGTGTGATGGATGATAGTGTCATTAACTAGTTTAGTTGCGAAACCCTAGAATAAGAGACACACACTCACACACACACTTGCGTACAATTTGTTTACTTGTGCGTATATGGGGATGTGTGTGTGTGTGTGTTTATAGGTATGAGACTATGTATATATATATATATATACATATACATATACTTAGATGATGAGGATAGTACTTGGTATATAGAGATGAGTCGATGAGATTGGGCATGGTGCCATGAGATCGGTGATATGATTTGGTTCGTATTATGAGATACGACATGATATTATAACGGGTCCATAGGCGATGTGTTTTCATACACACGCATATATATATAATATATATATATATATATATATATATAGTATCAGTATGTACTAGACTTTAGATCAGTACCCCCAGTTCACGATATGTGATGATAAGGATACCAGATGAATAATGTGAGAAATGTGATATTTGACCCGTACCCAGATTTGGGATGCCGTACGATGGATTTACCGTACGAGATGAATATTGATGATAGATCCGCACTCTTGACTCGACAATGTCATGTTATATATTGTATCATATGTGATACCATTGAGGCGGGATCTTCGATTATTATTATTATTATTATTATTATATATATATATATATATATATATATATATATATATATATATATCGACTCGGATTTAGGTGGTTTCCTTACCTTTTCGATTAGCCTGTTAGTTTAAACCAGTAGTTTACTTATTGATGTTATACTAGACTCGAGTCATACCTATTTCAAAAACTAGCGAATCGTGAGCATTTTAAAGACAGGCCAAGGAATTCTACGGATATTTCAAAGGATGCACCTTTTCTTAAAAACACCGTAGCCCTTATTTTTTCTAAACACCACGATTCATGTTATTTCAAATGGCAATACTGTATGACTCATATATATTAATGTAGATTCTTCACTGTTGCGTTTATTATTTATTTTCCGCATATTCTTGTTATTCGCATCGCATTGCATGCTTAACTGTGTTTATGGTTGTATTGAAACCCATGCTGTCAGGACACCAGCACCATTACCGATGATGCGTATGCTCCACGTAGACCTGTTTGCCTTCTCACACACTTCATCATCGATAATTCCCATGTCACTACACAGTAGGATTGCTGCATCATGATATGACTCCTTGCACAATTTACTTGCTATAGTTACATATGCACCTTTATATGATACTGCATTTGACTTTGGAGAAATTGGGAACCATAGGAGACATTTGAAAACTGGATTCATTTAAAATAGCGGTTCACCCTTTTTATGTGCATATTACTGCTCCATGTTGCATGGTATACGGATTTGCTTACCTTTCTGTTATATGTCGCATACATCATGCTTTATGATTATACGCATTGAGATATGTCGTTTTCATGAGATTTCTGGATTTGAGAACTGTGGTTATTTCAAAAGAAAATATGTATTGTTTTAAAAACCCGGTTACTCTTGATATAATATTTCAGTGCGTCCATCATGCGTTTTCTCGGTTCTGAGACGTATGATATGTGAAACCCGATTCGAGGAGTTGGATGTGGCCGATTGCGGGTACATGGTGGACTTGGTAGGTACCCTGGGGCGAGAACGGATCGATGTGCAGTAGACGGTGAGCCTGGCAGAGGGACTACTACCTACCGGTGATAGTATTTGGGCTCGGCGGATATCCGGAGGGTACCGACCGGAGTCGAGAGATGATATGGGCCGATCCGGACTGACGGAGTCCGAGGGCCGATCCGGACTGACGGAGCCCGAGATATGAGGATTTACGTGTCGATGCTGGACACGGGTTTCATAATGTTTTCGAGTGTCGATGCTGGACACTCAGGTTCCATGGTTTTGATGTGTCGCGAGGGACACACGTTAATTTATATTCTCATACTTTCATGTATATGCTTTTATGATATTTACATGCTTGATGTTGTTGTGTCATTGGTTGACCAGTGGACGAGATCCACATGCATACAGGCTTTGATTACATGGTTGGATAACATCCATATACTTATAGACTTGATGATATAGTTGACACTGATTTCATGTTGATTTCATTGTTGATACCTCATATTTATGATATGTTGCTACCAGAGGCACTGACATGAGCACTTGGTATTACACTTATGTATAGATGTTTACCCTTGGCACCTTATTATGCTTCAGACTTTATTATATTGAGGATATATATATTACTGATCGTATTGACCTAGAATTGAGTCATACATACGATTTCTGCTCCATGACGTTTTCTTCTCACGAGTTGGAAACTCACCCCCGTTGTGCCACAGTTTCTTGCAGGTTTTGCCATACAGGTTCGTTGCGATTTTGCTGGTACACTGTCCCTTTTCAGGTGATTACTTTGGTAGGTGGACTCACATGTATCGTGACCATTATTGTATATTTATTTTCAGTTGTATCTAGTAAACTCCATCAACCAGACTTGTATATTTATTTAACCTTAGAAGACCAGTTGTATATTCTTTCGACCTTACAGTCGCGCTTTGTATTATTGTGGTTTTTCTTGATATTATTGGTTTCCTTTGAGTTTTGATCCTCGCCTTTCGGCATTGTATATTATATTGCTTGCGTGGTTGTGACCGCCAATTGGCGAAGAGCTAGCTCCCGCTTGGGGATGCCTTTATTCATATTATGCATGTTGTACCCGTTTGGGGCCAGTATTTACAAAGGAAACTCTGTCGAAATTTTCAGAAAAGACTTGATGTTCTAAAAATGCATACTTCGACTTATGCTATTGAAACCACTTGCTTTAAAAATAAGTTTTCTTCACTCCTTTCTTAAAAATGGTTTAGATTTCTGGGATTTTTTTTGGCTTACTTGAATTAGATGGGGTCCAATTGATTTCATATGATTCAAGTGCCAGTCACGTACTTTCGGGTCATGACACTTAGTTTGATATGTCGTTGCGGATGCGAGGCGATATAAGATAATGGATACCTTCGTCGGTCTCCTGGTATGACATTGATATGGATGTGACCTGAGATATAGGTATACATATATAATTATGTGAATGATGAGTGAGATGTCGTATGAGACTTTAGATCCGTACCCTCATTGTTGTATAGGTCGATAGAATCCCTATTCTGTTTTTTGTCGCCGCACGTGATATTTACCGGATGATTGATCCATACCCTTGATTAGAGGATTATGCTGTACGAGGATTATACTGTATGTGATGTTTTGAGGCTGGATGTCGATTTATAGATTCACCGACTCGGTTATGTTATATATACGTATACCTACCTTATGCTACGATCATGATATTCTCATTGCATTAATATACATGTGCTAGTACACTTACACCATTATCGATGATGTGTATGTTACACTTACACAGATTGTCGGCTCACTCACTTTCATCATCGATAAATGCTATGTCACTTACACAGTAGAATTGCCGCATCATGCTATGACTCTAAAATTGTTCAGTACTGTCACATGACTTGTTGGCATGATAGACTTGCTATGCTCACATCATTATGTTATATCGCATGATATATTTGATATACTCACATTTCTGTTCTATATTTGCATACATCATGCTTTACGATTATATGCATCGAGATGCCGTTTTCATGAGATTCTGGATTTGAGAACCGTGGTTATATTTCAAAAGAAAATATGTATTGTTTTAAAAACCCGGTTTCTCTTGATATGATATTTCGAGACGTCCACCATGTGTTTTCTCGGTTCTGAGATTGGCATATGAAACCCGATTCGAGGAGCGGTAGGCACCGTCTGCGGGTACATGGTGGACCCGGTGAGGTACCCCAGGGCAAGAAGATTTGTATAGTTTGGCGGTGAGCCTGGCAGGGGAGAACTACCTACCGGTGATAGTATTGGGCTCGGCGGTTATCCAGAGGATACCGACCGGAGTAGTGAGATGATATGGGCCGATCCGGACTGACGGAGCCTGTGGGCCGATCCGGACTGACGAGATATGAGGATTTACGTGTCGATGTTGGATACGGGTTTCATGATGTTTCGAGTGTCGATATTGGATACTCAGGTTCTATGATTTTGTTGTGTCGTTGATGGACACACGTTGGCTGATATCCTCATATTTACATGCATATGCTTTCATGATATTTACATGAATGATGTTGTTGTGTCATTGATGGACACGTAGATGTTATCCACTTGCAGATTGACATTGATTATATTGTTGGCATATATGCAGATACGGTCGTGATGAGTCGAAAATATTGCATTTTTAACACATCAATTTCCCTACTATTTGCAATCATCTAAAGATGTTCGGTATGAATATAGCACATATTAGCAATTTGTCTGTAAAATATCAAATAACATGTGTTATACATTATAACCGGTATTTTGAGGGAAATTGTGTGTTTATTATTGCACGCATGATCTTTGTATATCGCAACACTTGTCTCGAGATTGTGTGCAGGAAATTCCAGGAAAAAGAGCCGGAAGTGCTAAAAGTGCTGATAAAAATAAACCAAGTCTAAGACCTGAGATCTGGCAGTGAACTAGAAAGAATTATAAAATTCCAGAGATCAGAAAAGTACCATGAAGACATCAAAAATCAGCACTAGAGATTTCATGCACCAAAACCTACAAACGGCCGTGGATCCGCGGCCGAGCCAGGCAATCTGCCGCGGATCCGCTGCTGATCCGAGTCAGTGGCGGCAGCAACTTTTTCCGAGGCTCTCTTCTCAATTTCAAAACTTCTTCTAGACGCTTTAAATCTCCAGAAGCTTCCCTCTAACAGCCCAGCTTCTCATGCAAGCCTTATACCTACCAAGCTTCTCAAGCAAGCTAGATAAATAACTCAATCTAGAAGCTTTCTTCATAACTACCAAGCTTACAAGGGAAGCTAAACCTAGCTTAGCATCTAAAGGAAGCTAGATCAAGCTTCTAGGAGAAGCTAAAGGAGAAGGCTATAAAAGAGGACCCAGGGCATCATTACAAAGGTAGTTGGTTATTGTTCAGTAGTTGAAAAATTCTAGTGAGATCCAAATCAATTCTACACAAATTGAGTGACACAATTTGATCCAAATCAAGATCATCGAGTACCAAATCAAGCAAGCATTCACAAGCCTTTTTGAAGCAAAGCCGATCTTCATCCGAGCAAGTGATCCATGATGATCCGCGACTCAAGAAGACGATGCGAAGCTAGTTCGACGATCGAGTTCTCTCCTCAATTGTTGTAGTCTTTGAGTGAATTGTAATGAAACGTTGAATAATAAAAGGTGAAAATTCTTGATCTTGCTTTTCTTTACATTTGAGCATTGTGATGAGTTAATGTAAGTCCATGGCGGCGCCCCGGCCATCGATCCGACGCCGGAAACGCGGAAACAAAAAACTTTGCAAACTAGCAAACCGGCACCACCGCGCACTTTTCACCCGGATCGGGACATTAACCTAGCTACTAGCAAACAAGAAACGAGTAGAGAAGCTATACCAAGTGATCCATGTCCTTCGGTCTTCGTCTCCACTGCAATCTCTCGCGGAATCTCCGTCCGTCAACTCCTCGTCGGAAAGGCACCACGTAGCCGGGTTCGTATACGGGCTCCCACCTGTGGACCGAGGCAACTCGGGCGTGAAGTTGGCTAGCCGACACGTCCAAGGTTTGCTGTAGACTAGTGAAGAAACTTGTCTCTTTGGGGTCAAGAAGTTGCCTTGGATGATGTGGAGGTGAAGAAATTAACTATGGAAGTGAGCTTAGGAATTTTGGTAGCATGAAGAATGAAATGAAACATTTTTCCCTCACTCAAAATGAACCTCTCTATCTTGAAAAGTGGTCGGCCCCCTTCAAATGGGTGGAGGAAAAATGAATGATTAATCAAGAGTGGAAAAAGCAAGATAATGATAAGAAAAAGGTCACAACAAAATTCTAATCTCACATCCAACTCAATCCTTTCTCCATAAATGCAAGTGATGAGATTAGAAAAGAATCTCATGATTAAAGAAGCCACAATAACAATAAAACCCCTCCATAAAAAGTAATTTGCACAATTGCAAATTACCCCCTCCATTAGAAAGTCCGGCCTTGAAGGAACAAAAGAAAACCGGCCGGAACAGAATGCAAACTGGCAACTTCAGAAAACTGATCCCGTAATAAATTACAGGAAAACCCCGCTACTGCATATACATGCCCGCATTAGTATTCCCACTGAACACAAATGCAAAGAGACAATATCTACACTGTCAAATACTAGGATTCGGCTTAAGCCAAAGCCGGCTACTAAAATCCGTCCGATGTTGATCCGTGCAATACCGCACGTATCTGATCGAACCCTGCCATATCTCCATACGGCCTCCACAGCGTTTCGCCCGAAACCTGAGTAACTGTGTGTGGTGGACTCTAAAGACTCGTCAATACTATGGCTGTGGATTTAACCACTAGCACGTCAGAGGTATCAGCCATACGTGACGGGCCACCAGCTATTGACCAAAAAGGGACGTCGATGAGAGAACTCATCCTGACACCCTACTGAGCCTGTCAGTGACAATATCCGTACAGTCCGGTCCGTTCTTCTATGAGCATCGCATGGCGGGCCTAGGGGGTTGGTAAAAGTCAGACCCCCAAAAGCGGTACAAGTCATGTCGGAGTGTAGCCCAGAACACCCTTAGATACTACTGGAATACCTACCAGCAAATCTCCTGCCTTGGACAAGGACTTTTCATGTTCTGGCTCTCCTATACATAGCGCGACCTCACCCCCAATACCGGGAGAGACGAACCCCTGCAGATCCGCTCACTGCCTCCATGTTGCTCGGGACTGTACCTAACTAAAACCTGTTTGCACGTCTCCTTTGAGCGTGGTAGGGTAGTAATCAAAGCACAGTGGGAACTTACACGAGACAAATGACGATCTCAGGTCGATGAACTAACCTGTACACATGTCACCAGGGAACTGCTATCTGACATCTGGTATAATCCCAACAAGCAGGTTCCCGGCGAGTCCTGTCCGGTGTACTCATAACCCAATGAGCACCTGTATACATCTTAGGTGAACCAAATGACACCAGTGGCTTGTGAGACCGGCCACCGCCCCTCGTCGGGGTCTCGACTGTATACACTAGTCTACTCTGGAGAATCGATGCCCTGTCTCGAAACTCCCACGATTAGGGACCTTTTAAGGATGTGCTTATAGACTCCAGCTCTCACGTATATGATCGCCCTCATACTGCTGGTAGTCAAGCAAGAATCCAAGGGGCTCTATCAACGTGTAATAGCGACTCGTAAGGTCACCTAAAGCAGTACACGATGATAATGATAAACCAGATAGCATACTATCATCTTGAGTAAGACTGTCCTACTGGGACAGGTCCTCCCCTCAATCATTGCAATCACGTGTGTGTGATCCAATAATTGACTCTGAGGGCACTATCTCCAACAATCTCCCACTTGCACTCAAGGCTAATTATTGCGATGTCGCATACTCACAGCCCGTGTGATACCGAACACCCAACTCTTCTACTAGTCAGTCTCACAAAGCTCGTTTGCGAAACAATTGTGTTCGAGGAATAGCCTCAGTGAGTGGATCCGCTCTGATGTTTCTTTCTATGTCTCTCTTTATCTCAAGTTCGCGGAAAAAGCCATCTCCCGAAATGAGCAATACCTGTCTTAGAATGTGTCTAGATATCTGATGGGACCTAGCTCATAAATGAACTCCAAATCCAAACTTCTTAGACTGTATCTTCAACTGAACTTAATCAGTATCCTGCGCCCTCCCTCCCTCAGTATCCACCTAGACCACCTGTCCAAAATACTGCCCCTCGTCAGAAGGAAAACTATAACTCTGACAGCCACTCTGCCATCCAGGTCACCTTGGAAGCCTGGAATGATAACTGTCTCCCGAAGGAGAATGCTGTTATCATATCCCTAGAACATTAACTTATGTTCTAAAACTGCTTCCGACTGTTTCTCCAGGATTGGATCAATATCAACTTATTGCACCTACTGCAAGAACAACATCTGGTGTGGTACTTGACATCTCATGATTGACTCAATTGCCTAAGCAAGTGATCTGTCAATCATGCACATCCCTCTCCCCTTTAGTCTGTAAGACACCTCTAGAGAGGGTGACTCCATTACCTGCAGGTACACCACCTTGCCAGGAGTCGTCCATTCTAAATACTCTTAGAATGCTGTCTAAGTACCCTAATTGGGAAACCACCCAAATCTAGATCTAAAACCATAGATCTAGTAACCAGAATGTCTGATATAATATCCATGTCCTATGTGGAGAAACCACTGTGTGACGACCAAAGTATAACCGATCGTAGTATAGGAATATCACTTCCTACTCATTGTATGTCATCCAAATACCAGGACATCACACCCTACTACCTTCTTAACAGATCCATCCCCTATTCTGATGAAATCAAACCTATGACTGTCACATCAGAGATAGATGATCTATCTCCGCTATATCTGCTTTAGTCTACAAATAGACATAAGCCTGATGTCCACCAATACTTCCGCTGCTCCCACTGACTACGACAACCCTCTGGCAGAGTCATATAGACGTACACTTCTAAAACTAGTTTAGAACGACGCTATACTCATCCTCCTGCCGGGTCTCACAGTCTGGAACAACAACAATGGCAAGTCTGGGTAAACAAGAACCTCCCTGCCACCGTCCTTGAGCATACCGAAGTACCTCTCGAGTGCCTGAGGTTACCCACCATATCTGCGAAGTGGCCTAGTGGAATGTCAAACCAGATTGAATTTTTAGGTTCTTATCAATCTTCAGTAATTGTTTGCGGTTCTGGAATCACTTCCAGTTCTACCATACTCCCACTACCGTTTTCTGAAAAAACCAATTTTTATTAAAACTGTGGCGAGTCAAGAACAATATCACTATTGATCTTCCAGATGGTAGAATATCAACCTTCGTCATAGCCCGGGTCAACCCACAAACAGCCATTACAGAAACGTGCCTTGAGTTATCCAGAGTCTTGTTTTAAGCATAAGCTGGACAACTCCCCGTACCTTAACAATGTCAAGATATGAACTGTTCTATATCCAATATAGAAACAGAGGCACTGATTTAATTGAACCAGATTCAAATCATGCAGCTGTCTCCAGTGCATGTCAACTAAATCGAAGGAGGCCGATCAGCGTTACTCAACTTAGGAATACTTCCAATTATGAGTAACCTGAAAGAGAAGCAAGTTCTCTTAACCATTACTATCAACTGAATACCATATACAAGTATCTACATCTTCGATCACTTTGAAGAATCCCGATACTTGCGATATCTGGTTCTCTACTTTATTCTTATACCTATAACTTCTCAAAACTTGGACCCTGTGTTTCTACGAAACACCTGTCTAAGAACCAGAGAAGTGATAAGTAAACCGAATATAGTACGAGGACCAACCCCTCTGTCCTAATGGACACTGGACAATATACAATACTCTGTATAAGTCCCTTGAGTCTAATAACTCATTCACTGTGTGTCATAGGTTGAAAACTGTACTTATGGTTAAGAAGAATTACACCGCTGTTCAATACTCCTTACCTAACCATCCACTGATATAGGTAAAATTCATAGACATAATTTCAAAAAGGTATATCTCACTCTATAAAAATAGACGTACAGATATATCAATTTGAAATTGGTGCATAACAACAGATATTCAAAACCAAATATTTGCCGTCCGGCAAACACCCCAGGCGATTTCCTCAAATATCACCAATTACAACGAATTCCGATATAATGAGGATGATCACCTAATTCCCAATAACTTACTCCCACTCATCATCTGTAAAACCATAGAGATGTGAGAATCCAACCTGGTAAATACATACCCTGGAGCAAGTGTCTAATTGGGAAATCAGTTTTCTTTTAACAATACACAGTGAAACTGAAACATTGAAATGTTTCGATGGGGTATCCTGGTATTCCTAGTAATGCCTCTTCCATTATCCAGATTCACAACTGCAACCTTATAATTCTTTGCCACCTCTCCAAATCCCTTTATATGTCTTTAGTCATTACCTTCTGGACACCCCTTTAGGCCAAATGGTTTTTTTCCTTCCCTACCGTTCGGCACCAGCTTATGGTTTGGATGAAGAATATCCAATAAGCATAATGGGTGTACTGTCCTAATCCTAGGAGCACTCGCAATGCGAGAGAGGGTGAGGATAAAAGACACCTGAATGAACCTTATTCCTATTTCTCCTGAACCAGGATCCATCCCCGAACTAGAACAAGTTCCTTTCGAGTTCGTATATAACCATACGATGGATTATCCAATAAACTGAGATTTTCGCAGTGATATGGAGTGTCCTGGAGAAATACAAAGGTGATTTAGGATTGGTGAAGAAATACTTGGTTTGGTCCTGAATAGCAGTCGCAATTTACTTTGCCCTCTTACTAATCCCTTGCTTTGTCTTAACTTAATACCTTCTGTACACCGTTTAGGCTAATTGGTTTTCTTCATTCCCCACCATTCGGCACCAGCCTAAGGTTTGGAAGAAGACTATCCAATTTGCGTAATAGGTGTACTATCTCCTAAACCAAGGAGTACTCGCAATCTGAGAGAGAATGTAAAAGAAAAAGACAACTGAATAGTCCTATTCGTTTTCTCCAGAACCAGAAACCATCATCGAATTCCTTCGAGTTCGTATATAACCATACGATGGTTTTGTCCAATGGAAGTAGACGTTCGTAGTAATACGGGGTGTCCTGGAGAAAAGGGTAAAAGTAGGAGTGGCAATGAGGTCTGCAACTCTGACAATCCAAAAACCAGTGTTAAGAAGGTTCGGTCAACTTGGTCACTGAGTCATAGTCTAGGGTCGGGTCAATGGTCGCTGCCAAAGAGAGAGAGAAAAGAAACACTCAGCGTGCACTCTAACCTAGATCAAAATGGTTATCACTTTATCTAATCTGGAAACCTCCCACTGTAACGTCAAATTCTTCCCCAAACCTGAAAGAAGAATTAGCCGGGATCACCCGAGGAGTAAACCAACTCATCAGTGGGAATCGGGATCCAACTATCATCGCATGATAACGTGACGGAATCCGCTCACACTATCACACTCCAGAAGGTATGCGCATATCTGGCAAGTTTCAGTTCTTTTGAAACTCCCGATGAGGATTTTTGCCCCATGCTCTTATGACCTTGACATTGGCCAACATATCATAAGTGACATGTCAAGTTCTACCCGTCATTATCCAGGTTAATTTGAAGCCACCCATACCTACCCTTGACTTTGGCCAAAATGGCAGTACGACTGTCCCAAACCAACACATCTATCTATGCTGCATATGAATACCCAACAGCTACCAAACACCGTGCCTTGACTTTGGCCAACATACACAGCTTGAATACTATTGACTATCCATATGAAACGACGGAGGGCTACGAATGGTTTTTGGCGAAAACCTTTAACATAATGAACTTGATATCGTTGAAGGAACTGATAGCTTTATAAAAATATAGTGACGAAAACCTTTGCTAAAGAGGTCACTCCCGGTGAAGGGATCTCGGCTCTTTCCCCGTAGAATGAGGTGCAGGATATTCCAACTGAATACCACGATGCAAAGCAAAAGCAATCGGCTATAGTGAAGTTATTGCCCTGACGCAAACTTCTGTCCAAGGGGTCACTCCCGGTGAAGGGATCTCGGCCCTTGCCTCATCGACTGAGGAGCAGGATATTCCAACTGAATACCACGATGCAAAACAAAAGAGAACGCCCTTGCAATAACAGCTTTTTGAAAAAGTGTTCCAACAACATCAGAATAGGTTTGTTTAACTTGCATTGATCCGAATCAACGCAGTCTCATCAATTGATCACACCACAAAAAGAACGAAAATAATGATGTACGTATATGCCATCCGCATTCTCCACTGGGTCCCATCATCACCCGTTAGGTTACTTAACTAACGACAGAGCGAGGAATGGACTAGCGCGGATGCAAAACATATACAACATCTACTAGTATATATATAATATATAATTTTCGCTCAAGGCATGATAAAATGCAACATCACAGAAATATACAGCATCACAGAATAATACAGATATCTGGGATCCCCGGGTTTCACAAAGCCGGTACTGAAACCCGATGTTCCCCTGGCTGTGTGGATAGCCTGTGCAATGAAATCCTAGACCCCTACGGGCGCGGCAAGTTACCCGCCAAAACCTGAAGCGAGGCAGCCTCCTTCAGCAACGTGAATGGACCACCCAGCATTTCACGGAATCCGGTAACTTGGGCACCCCTCCTGGGTCAACCTATACCCCTTAGGAGTGTGGCGAATAGCCCGCCAATTCTAGAGTAAAGCCCCCTCCGTCTCAACGCCATGAGATGCGGGCTTGTTGCCCTCTAGAACCCGGCTATCCGTGCACCCCTCCGCGGGGTAATCCTAGTACAGAAAGTAAAATATACATATAACGGGTACATCGACCGCAACATGGTCGTGCCCCAAAAGAATAATACAAACAGGCAGTGACGGCAGTCCACATGTCGGACGCTCGCCCCGCAATATCAAATGTACATATAAAACAAAACTGTACTACCACTGCAACCAGGCTATCCCCCACGACCGATCCGCAACAACACAGCACAATCACAGAACATCAACGTGAATGTCACGTTCGCAAATCCGTCTAACCGGGCTATAGCAGTCAGAAAGGATTTACCGATCGAGTGACATTCACGGTCACAGGTATAATGTAAATACTGTGAACTAGCATGTTTAAAATATCTGATCGATCAAATATCATCAAATGGGCCCCAAGCAGTGCTGTAGCACTTACAGAAAATCTGGGCCCAAAAATAATATCCCAAAACCCATATTTCCTATTCAAAAGCTCACTGGAAAAATTTTGTGCAATGAAGACACTTTACCACCGCGGAACCGCGGCCAAACCAGGGGTTTGGCCGCGTTTCCGCGGCCGTACTAAGCGATCACTGCATCAAATTTTACCAGAATTCTTATAATTTCCTGCTAGTGTTTCTGCAATGGCCTAAAAAAATTTTGGAGCAAAAAAATTTTTCGACAGAAACATGAAGCATTGGAAAATACGGTTTTTGGGGATTTTTGTTCGATCGGGTTTTAAACATAATAGAGCAATCTAGGTATGGTTAATGGCGTGGCTCTGATACCAATGTAAGTCCGTGGCGGCGCCCCGGCCGTCGATCCGACGCCGGAAACGCGGAAACAAAAAACTTTGCAAACTAGCAAACCGGCACCACCGCGCACTTTTCACCCTGATCGGGCCTTTAACCTAGCTACTAGAAAACAAGAAAAGAGTAGAGAAGCTATACCAAGCGATCCGTGTCCTTCGGTCTTCGTCTCCACTCCAATCTCCCGCGGAATCTCCGTCCGTCAACTCCTCGTCGGAAAGGCACCACGTAACCGGGTTCGTATATGGGCTCCTACCTCTGGACCGAGGCAACTCGGGCGTGAAGTTGGCTAGCCGACGCGTCCAAGGTTTGCTGTAGACTAGTGTAGAAACTTGTCACTTTGGGGTCAAGAAGTTGCCATGGATGATGTGGAGGTGAAGAAATCAACTATAGAAGTGAGCTTAGGAATTTTGGTAGCATGAAGAATGAAATGAAACATTTTTCCCTCACTTGAAATGAAACATTTGAAATGAACCTCTCTCTTGAATAGTGGCCGGCCCCCTTCAAATGGGTGGAGGAAAAATGAATGATTAATCAAGAGAGGAAAAAGCAAGATAATGATAAGAAAAAGGTCACAACCAAATTCTAATCACACATCCAACTCAAACCTTTCTCCATAAATGCAAGTGATGAGATTAGAAAAGAATCTCATGATTAAAGAAGCCACAATAACAATAAAACCCCTCCATAAAAAGTAATTTGCACAATTGCAAATTACCCCTCAAACAGAAAGTCCGGCCGCGAAGGAACAAAAGAAAACCGGCCGGAACGGAATGCAAACTGGCAACTTCAGAAAACTGATCCCGTAATAAATTACAGGAAAACCCCGCTACTGCATATATATGCCCGCATTAGTATTCCCACTGAACACAAATGCAAAGAGACAATATCTACACTGTCAAATACTAGGATCCGGCTTAAGCCAAAGCCGGCTAGTAAAATCCGTCCGATCACGATCCGTGCAAAACCGCACGTATCTGATCGAACCCTGCCATATCTCCATACGGCCTCCACAGCGTTTCGCCCGAAACCTGAGTAACTGTGTGTGGTGGACTCTAAAGACTCGTCAATACTATGGCTGTGGATTTAACCACTAGCACGTCAGAGGTATCAGCCATACGTGATGGGCCACCAGCTATTGACCAAAAAGGGACGTCGATGAGCGAACTCATCCTGACACCCTACTGATCCTGTCAGTGACAATATCCGTACAGTCCGGTCCGTTCGTCTATGAGCATCGCATGGCGGGCCTAGGGGGTTGGTAAAAGTCAGACCCCCAAAAGCGGTACAAGTCGTGTCGGAGTGTAGCCCAGAACACCCTGAGATAGTACTGGAATACCTACCAGAAAATCTCCTGCCTTGGCCAAGGACTTTTCATGTTCTGGCTCTCCTAGACACAGCGCGACCTCACCCCCAATACCGGGAGAGACGAACCCCTGTAGATCCGCTCACTGCCTCCATGTGGCTCGGGACTGTACCCAACGAAAACCTGTTTGCACGTCTCCTTTGAGCGTGGTAGGGTAGTAATCAAAGCACAATGGGAACTCACACGAGACAAATGACGATCTCAGGTCGATGAACTAATCTGTACACATGTCACCAGGAAACTGCTATCTGACGTCTGGTATAATCCCAACTAGCAGGTTCCCAGCGAGTCCTGTCCGGTGTACTCATAACCCAATGAGCACCTGTATACATCTTAGGTGAACCAACTGACACCAGTGGCTTGTGAGACCGGCCACCGCTCCTCGTCGGGGTCTCGACTGTATACACTAGTCTACTCTGGAGAATCGATGCCCTGTCTTGAAACTCCCATGACTAGGGACCTTTTAAGGATGTGCTTATAGACTCCAGCTCTCACATATATGATCGCCCTCATACTGCTGGTAGTCAAGCAAGAATCCTAGGGGCTCTATCAACGTGTAATAGCGACTCGTAAGGTCACCTAAAGCAGTACACGATGATAAAGATAAACCAGATAGCATACTATCATCTTGAGTAAGACTGTCCTACTGGGACAGGTCCTCCCCTCAATCATTGCAATCACGTGCCTGTGATCCAATAATTGACTCTGAGGGCACTATCTCCAACAGTTACCAATTCTTAATTGTTTTATTTTTCAAGGTGTTTGAGTGAAAACTCCGCTCGTGGAGGAATCGAGAAAATAGATAGATGATGATGATTAAATTCTTGAACGATTCTTAAGTCTTATGAGTTTTGTAAACTTTAGGAAATTGAATCATAGACAACCTAGTTTTGAGCGAGATGATTTCTTGAATATTTTCGCTCTAAATTAGAGATCAACGATTGATGATTGAATTTCTTAGAGGCTAGAATTTGAATGCTAATCAACGAAAGGACAAGGGATAGAAGATGAAACCCTAGTTTCTTCAATAGATCCCTAATTCTCGTTGATCGTCATCGATCTAGCAACAAATCATCAATATATATGAATTTGTAATCATAATTCTTCATCATCACTATCAATTGGATCGATTCCTACGAGCCTCTTTACAAATCTTGATAATTCATTCGATTTGGATATCATCTTGAACTTTTTTAATTCTTGATTTTTGATCTAGTTTTTGATGATTCTTGAAACTAAAATTTCATAAATCTTGAATCAATTTTCTTTTACCTTTTAATTTTCAACACAACTAAAACAAGATCGAGCAAATCACACTTTCTCAGTGGACGATCCGTTCTCATTGACGAAACTACAATATACACCGTCAATTGATTACAGTATAAATTTCTTTAGTTGTGAAACATTCTAAACACGACATCGAAACGACCAATCAAATGGCGCCGTTGTCGGTGATCGTGTGTTAATTTGTTCGTTTTTGAAATTTGAGTTGAAAGATTTATTATTCCATCGGTTTTTAGATCGAAATTCGTAACAAGCACTATTTGTTGTGATTTGTTGCAAGGTGATCTGGAATCTGTGGAGCGAGAGGAAAATTTTTCAGAACATCTCAGGGAGATCAGTGAGTGAACAGAAGCATTTGTACCAAACTTTTATGCAGGGATCTCATTGACTTGCGGCGGATCCGCGGTTTATGGTACCTTAGCGCGGCGGTTCCGCGACACTCCTAGGGCTTCAGTGCACCAAACTTCTGAGGTATGTTTCTGTCTTTCTTATCTCCTCCCTGCTCTGCTCCATTAACCAATTTCTGCAGGATTCTTTGCAAAAAATCGCAGCGCCGCAAAAAAGAAAAAAATTGTTGCGTGTTTGACCTTGGTTGTTTGCATTTTTAATACAGAAATTAAGGGGAAAAGACCAAATTCAGATTAGGTGGGGAGTTCATTACCCTTCCTAAGCACCAAACAAAACTGCATCCGCATCACCCTCATTAACTAAAAAATATCTAGACATGACTCTAAGGAACGTCGCGCTCACTTAGGACAGAAGGAGGTCATCGGTAATCTAGTGCTTATCTTCGTTTCTTTTGTGGTGTCTAAGGCAAGTGTTTCTAAGACAAGTGGTTACTTAATTAGGCCCACTACTTACGTAGTGGAGAACCTCCCACTTACCTGGCACTTACCTAGCCACAGGAGAGGCAAAGAGGCAGTAAAGGATTTATCTTACGACTTGTCTTCTGGAAATCTAGGAGCAGTCTAGAGACTTGACCTAGGTGACCACTAGATTTAGGGTTGCTTGTGCATTGTTTGTGATTTGTCTTTTTCAAAAATCCGTATTTTCTTCAAAACAAACACCAAACTCATCTTTTCCTTAATTATCAAAACGCTGCCACTTGTGCTAAATCATTTAGTGCATGCTCGGCTGGACACGGGATTCTAGTGCCCGTCTTGTCCGCGTTCCTCCTATCGACTCCGAAGTCGGTATTTCTATGTCTACTTTTTCTTTACCCACCGCCATACCCACATCGATGGACGGTTCTCCATCAAACTTCATTAACACTACTCTGCCACCGTCCACAGGTGCACAAAATCCGCCCCGCATCTCTCTCCAGGAGAGATGTTATCCTATGCTATAAGTTGACGTTAGACACCCCACGATTTGCGGGAAGGCGGAATAGGTAAAACAATCATTTTATTTAAATGAAATATCGACTAACTTACGGATCTTTGCCAAACCATAACTAACAACATCATAGGAGGGATTAGCTACTATGAAAGAAGATTATACCTAATGAACCAAGTCCTTCTTCTTCTCGATGACCACCTCCTCGTCGTCCTCCTTTTTGTAATTGAAGATCCACCCGAGAGCTACTACTCCAAGCTTGACCTCTAACTAGAGGTAACTAGGTTACACAAAGTGCTAATCAAAGCAACCTAGGGAATATACAGTGGGATTATGGATCAATAAGTCTTGCTAACCCTTGATCTCAACACATGAGAGGTTAGGGTTAGGGTTTGAAAAGAGAGCTTGAGGAGAGAGAAGGTTAGAGTGAGAATCCTTTTGGAATAATGATATCATTGTGAATATATGAAGCATATCATATTATTAAATGAATAACAAATAATAATATGTCATCATGCTTCATTAACTCACATAGTGATTCATCTCATGAGTCATTTAAATCATTAATGCATCATTAACTCCATGGATGAATCACACCATGATTCATTAATCCAATAAATGCAAATGCCACCTTAGCCTCCAAGTCATCATCCTTGTAGAAGCTTCTCGACAATTTACAAGAACGCCCCTCCTATCAGCGAAAACATGGAAATACTTTAGACTGTATAAATCCAATAATCCAATACTAGAATCTGGCTTAAACCAAAGCCCGCTAGTAAAAACTGTTCGAACATCGTACGTGCATAAATGCACGTGCGTGTCCGAACCCTGTCGTAAAACCATACGACCTCTATATCGTTTTGCCCGAAGCAGGGAAACTCTCTGTGTGGGACTCTAAAGACTCGAATACTACGCTGGCAGAGGGTTTAACCACAGACCCCAAGCAGCACTAGCTGTACGTAACGGTCCCCAGTAGATGTCGATAAGAAGGCCGATGAGGAAACCCATCCGAACTCCGACTGAGCCTCATGTGACAATCTCCGTACAGTCCGGTCTGTTCGTCTAGGACTATCACATATCGGGCCTACGGGGACGGCAAGCGTCAGTCCCCTAAAAGCGGTATATGTCGTGTCGGAGCGAAGCCCATTACACCTTGAGAAACTACTGGAAAACCTACCAGTAAATCTCGCTTGCCCTAGTCAGGGACTTTGCGTAATGGCTCTCCAGACACAGCGCGATATCAACTCCCAATACCGGGAGAGGCGAATCCTGTCTAACCGCCACTGCCTCCAAGTGCTTCGGGACTGCACCCAACTGCTACCTGTTTGCGTAACTCCTTTGAGCCGTGGTATGGTAGCAATCTAAGAACAGTGGGAACACACTCGAGGGGAAGCAGCAGTGTCAAGTCTGCGGACTATGCTGTACTCATGTCACCTGGAAATTGTTAACTGATGACGGGTAAAATACCAACCAACAGTTCCCTGCGAGTCCTGTCCGGTGTACCCGTAACCCAACGAGCACCTGTATACTATCTCCAGTACGACGTACTGATGGCTGTGGGACAGAGCATCTCCCCAACTGGGATGTGAAGCGTACACACTAGTCTACTCCGGAGTATCGATGCCCAGTCTCGATAATCCTATGACTAGGGACCTGAAAAAGGATGTGCTTGTAGACTACCCAGCCCCCACTAGTGTGATTGCCATCACAACGCTGGTAGTCAAGCAAGATCCTAAGGGCTCTATCAATACGTACACACATATTAAGATAGATATAAACCAAGTAGCATACTACCATGTTTAGCAAGACTGTTAATATCATTGTGAATATCCCAAGCTTTCATTAAGTAATATACAAGCTAGTATGATACAATAATGGCCCCTAGGGCATATACACTAACTATCTCCCACTTGCACTAGGGCCATGTACTGGCATATCGAAGACCGATCATCTCGAGTAGCCTCTCGAACTGAATCTGAGGTAAGGCCTTTATGAATGGATCAGCAATGTTCTCCTCTGTAGCAACTCTCCGGACCTCGATCTCCCGGCGATCTATGATCTCCCTGATCAGGTGATACCGCCTTAAGATGTGTCTGGACTTCTGATGGGACCTGGGTTCCTTTGCTAAAGCTATAGCTCCGTTGTTATCGCAATACAACGGTATTGGATCAACAATGGTAGGAACCACCTGAAGTTCTGTTAGGAACTTTTTCATCTAGACCGCTTCTTTTGTGGCATCGTAAGCAGCAATATACTCTGCTTCCATCGTCCAGTCAACAACGGTGTCCTTCTTGGAACTCTTCCAGTGCACCGCCCCTCCATTGACGGTAAAGACATAACCTGACATGGACTTGGAGTCATCCTTATCACTCTGAAAGCTGGAATCAGCAAAGGCCTCTATCTTGAGGTCTTTTCCGCCGTAAACCAAGAACATATCCTTAGTTCTTCTCAGGTACTTGAGAATGTTCTTTATTTCTATCCAGTTCTTCTCCCCTGGGTCTGATTGATACCTGCTTACCACACTAAGTGCGTAAGCTACATCTGGTCTGGTGTACAACATCGCATACATTATAGAGCCTACCGCAGAAGCGTAGGGTGTAACTGACATGTGATCCCTTTCCAAATCAGTCTTAGGAGACATCTCTTTGGATAGGGTGATTCCGTGACAAGCCGGTAAATTACCGCGCTTAGAATCTTCCATACTGAATCTTTTCAGTACAGTGTTGATATACCTGGACTGCGAAAGTCCCAACATCCTCTTGGATCTATCACGATAAATCCGGATCCCCAGAATATAAGAGGCATCACCCAGGTCTTTCATGGAGAACCTGTGTGACAAAAATCCTTTGAAAGATTGTAGCATAGGAATGTCATTTACTATCAATAGAATGTCATCCACTTACAAGACGAGGAATACGACAGTTCGTGCTACAATTTTACTATATATACATGGTTCATCTGGATTTTTGATAAAGTCATATTCTTTGACCGTTTCATCAAAACAGATGTTCCAACTACGCGATGCCTGCTTTAGTCCATAAATGGACTTAAGCAACTTGCACATTTTCTCGCTGCTCCCACTCTGATTGAAGCCTTCAAGCTGATCCATATAGACGCACTCTTCTAAATTACCATTTAGAAAAGCCGTCTTTACGTCCATCTTCCAGATCTCATAATCATGGAAGGCGGAAATAGAAAGAAAGACCCGAATGGATTTGAGCATAACCACTGGAGAAAAAGTTTTTTCATAGTCCAAACCAGGTCTTTGACGAAAACCCTTTGCAACAAGTCTAGCCTTATAGGTTTCCACCTGTCCATCTACACCAATCTTTTTCTTGAAGATCAATTTGCATCCTATGGGTTTTACCCCATCTGGAGCAAAGTCCAAAGTCCATACTTTGTTGGTGTACATGGACTCCATCTCGGTCCGTATTGCATCTAGCCATCGTACCGAGTCGCCGCTCTGGATGGCATGCTGGAAGCTAGTAGGTTCATCATCATCAATGATGCAATCCTCTCTATCCCCATCTATGAGAAAACCGTAGTATCTCTCAGGCGGATGAGACGGCCTACTACTCCCGCGGAGGAGCGTGGGAATGTCCTGTTCTTCTTGAACTACTGGTTCTACCAAACTTTCAGTAGTAGTTTGTGGTTCTGGAATTTCTTCCAGTTCTATTTCGCTCCCACTTTTTCCTTCTCTAAAACCTGTTGTTCTAGAAAATGGGCATAACGAGAAACAAAACCTTTTGTTCCTCTGCGTAATAGAAGAAATACCCCTTGGAGCCACAAACTTACACTGTACTGATCGTGCCTCGAGTTTGTCCACATGCTGCTTTTTAACAAAAGCTGGACATCCCCATATCTTTATATGCTGAAGATAGGGTTTCTTCCGACTCCACATCAGATATTGTGTGGTAGGCACAGTTTTGGTAGGAGCCCTGTTCAAAAGATATGCCGCTGATTCTAGCACATAACCCCAGAAAGATAGCGGTAACTCAGCATTACTCATCATGGAACGTACCATATCCAATAGGGTTCGATTCCGTCTCTCCGATACACCGTTGTGCTATGGAGTGTATGGTGGAGTAAGCTGAGAGAGAATTCCTTTCTCTTTTAGGTAACCTAGGAACTCGGCACTTAAGTATTCACCACCTCGATCAGATCTCAGTATCTTGATACTTTTGCCGGTTTGGTTTTCTACTTCATTCTTATACTCTTAGAATTTCTCAAAAGCCTCGGATTTATGTTTCATCAAGAAAATGAATCCGTACCTAGAGTAATCATCCGTAAAAGTAATGAAATAGGAAAAAACACCTCTTGCATGTGTAGATATTAGACCACATACATCGCTGTGTATGAGTCCTAAGAGCTCGCTCGCTCTTACTCCATGTCCAGTGAATGGAGTCTTTGTCATCTTTCCTTTGAGACATGATTGATAAGTGGCATAAGATTGATATTCGAACGAATCCAAATATCCTTCTCTATATAACTTAGTTAACCTTGTCTCATTGGTATGACTCAGTCTACAATTGTAGGGTTCCTAGGCACTCTTGTGAAGGTTCATAAAACATCAAACATGCCCGAATAAAATTTTAGATGTGCCGAACAACCCAAAGACGGGATCTTTGCTAGATTATTAGGGTTTAGCATGCATGATAACATCTTTAAAGCTAAGTGTGAGGGATTACAACCTTTGTAGTCCGCTCCTTCGCTTCACAAGCTCGGAGTAGAAGTCCCTTCGCCACAATTCACGATCTCCCGGACTCAAGAGAAGCTCCACGACTTGAACGATCCATGCTAGCTTGAAGTGTTCCGCTTCTCCGATGATCTACGTCGAAGTTGCTATAACCCAAGCTTTCTCACTCTAAAGAGATGAACACCCTAATCTAATGGGCTAGATTAGATGAGGATGATGGAGTAGTATTTATGCTATCTTTTTAATTCACTTTCTCACAAGAAATCATCACAAAAAGAATTTCTAGTGAGCTCTCTCTCAAAAACTAAAGAGAGAAGAAGATGAAGAATGAAAAGAATAATGAGATAATTCCTTTTGTGATGAATAGTAGATAAGAGTATATGATTGATTATGGAACCATGGTCAAGGATGAGAGGGTAAAACTTTGTGGAGAATAAACTAGAGTTAGGGTTTGGTTAGGTTAAGGATAAGGATCAACCATAATATCTTAACCAAGACAAAATAGAATCCTTCTAGAATGAACAAGAAGGAGCTAACCCTAATCAAACCCTAATCCCTTTTTATCACCCTTAAACCTGTTTCATAATAAATCATATTATTTCATAATAATATATATCACATATATATTATATATTTGCTACAAAAGAAAATAATACAATTAACATATATCGCATATATATCAATGTATTAATCCGGTGAGAAAATGAAATAATAATGCGAGCCAATATTAGATAATGTAATACAATATATCATATATATGATTATACATTAAATCATCGAATCAACACTTGATCCGACGATCCGTCTATATCGAATATAACCGACTAATATATCATGTACCGATTCATCGAATCAACACTTGATTCGATGTCCCGGTTCATATCTAAATATCGCGAGAATATGATACGGTATCTCATATCGCATTATCCTCGGTCCTGCATATATCACATATGTGCCTCTACTCCGTTTTGCCTGAGCCATGAAACCTCTGTGTAGGACTCTAAAGAATCGTCAATACGCCGGTAGCAGGTGATGATCATATCAAACACCCACAAGCTGCAAGCGGTCAGCTAAACGTAACAGCCACCCAAGTATTGAGCGATCAGAAGATCAACAAGCTAGCCTGTCCGTTCTCCTGTGAATCCAATCAGTAACACTCACGTACATTCCGGTATGATCGTCTGATATGTCGCATATCAAGTCTAGGGGTGGTATACGTCAGACCCCAGTAACCGATAAGTCGTGTCGATGTGAGGCTCATAACAGGTCGAGAAACTACTGGTAACACTTACCAGTATATCTCTATATCAGCCCTGGCCAGGGACTTCCAGTTATAGCCAATCAAACACAGCACAACATCAACTTCCTATACCGGGAGAGACGAATCCCCTCCTATCGCTCATTGCCTCCATGTGATTCGGGACTATACCCAAAAGCCACCGTTTTGCACGCCCTTTTGGACGTGGTAAGGTGGAAATCAAAACACAGTGGGAATCACACAAGACTCTATGACGATCTTGGGTCTACAACTACCATGTACCAGTGTCACCGGAGAACTGCCATCTAACATGTGGTATATCACCATCTGGGAGTTCTCGGTGAGTCCGTCCAATGTACCCAGTCTCCACTGATCACCCGTACACCATCTCTGATGTCAAACACCGATGGATATGGGATCATCCATCGCCCATCATATGGGTCAAGATGCGTATATGCTAGTCTACTCTGGTGTATCGATGCCCTGTCTCGATATACCCTTGACTAGGAACAGTTATAGGATGTACTCATCGACTACTATGGCCCCACTAGTATGATCTCATCATAGTCCCAGTAGTCGAGTACAGATCCTAAGGGCTTTATCAACATGTGAGAGTAAGACAGTAAACCAATACAAGTCAACATGTTAAGATAAAGTGAAACCAAATAGCATACTATCATGACGAGCAAGAAAGTCCACTCTGTATATATCCAAGCATCCATCATAATATACATCATATGTACAACAATGGCTTCTAGGGCATATACATAACTAACAATCACCCACTTGCACTAAGGCCAGCTGCTGTAGTATCTCATACCTAGCATCCCGAATAATCTCTCAAACTGTATCTGGGGAATGGCCTTCGTGAGTGGATCCGCAGTGTTGTCCTTCGTATCTACTCTCCTTACCTCGATCTCCCGGCGATCAACTATCTCCCTGATCAGGTGATACCGCCTCAGAATATGTCTGGACTTCTGATGGGATCTGGGTTCCTTGGCCAAAGCCACAGCTCCATTGTTATCACAATACAGAGGTATTGGATGTTCAATGGATGGAACCACACCAAGTTCAGTGATGAACTTCTTCATCCAGACAACCTCTTTGGCAGCATCGTTGGCAGCGATGTATTCATCCTCCATCGTCGAGTCTGCAACGGTATCCTGTTTGGAACTCTTCCAACATACCGCCCCTCCATTGAGGGTAAAGATAAATCCCGAGTGCGACTTAGAGTCGTCCTTATTACTTTGGAAGCTGGAATCGGTAAAGGACTCCACCCGGAGTTCTCCGTTAACATACACCAAGAACATATCTCTAGTCCTTCACAAGTACTTGAGAATGTTCTTCACAGCTGCCCAGTGACTCTCTCCAGGATCTGCTTGATACCGACTCACTACACTTAGTGAGTATGCAACATCGGGTCTGGTACATAGCATCGCATACATGATAGAGCCTTCTGCCGAAGCATAGGGTATCCCTTGCATGCGAGCTCTCTCCAAATCAGTCTTGGGAGACATCTCTTTGGAGAGAGTGAGTCCAGAGATCATGGGTTGGTTCCCACGCTTGGATTCTTCCATACTAAACCTCTTTAGTATGGTGTCAATGTACCTGGATTGGGACAATCCCAGTATCCTTTTGGATCTATCTCTATAGATCCTAATCCCCAATATGCATAAGGCATCACCTAGATCTTTCATTGAGAATCTTTGTGATAAGAAGAGCTTGACTGATTGCAGCATAGGAATATCATTTCCTATCAAGAGTATGTCATCCACGTACAATACGAGGAAGACAACCTTACTCTCTGCTACCTTCTTATAGATACAAGGTTCATCTATGTTTTTGATGAAGTCAAACTCTTTGACTACAACATCAAAACAGACGTTCCAACTCCGCGATGCTTGCTTTAACCCATAAATGGATTTAAGCAGTTTGCACACCTTTCCGCTGCTCCCACTTTCTACGAAGCCCTCTGGCTGAGTCATGTACACGCACTCTTCTAAATCACCATTTGGAAAGACGGTCTTAACATCCATTTGCCAGATTTCGTAGTCATGGTATGCAGCAATGGCAAGTAAGATCCGGATGGACTTAAGCATAGCCACTGGAGAAAAGGTTTCGTTATAATCCACACCTGGTCGTTGACGAAATCCCTTTGCTACAAGTCTAGCTTTGAAAGTCTCAACTTTTCCATCTACACCAAATTTCCTTTTAAAAATCCACTTTCTCCCAATGGGTTTTACCCCTTCAGGAGCATTTTCCAAAATCCATACTTTATTGGTGTACATGGATTCCATCTCAGATCGCATTGCATCCAGCCATTTCTCAGAGTCACCACTCGTGATGGCCTGCTCGAAACTAGTCGGGTCATCATCTTCCATGATACAATCATCGCTTCCACCATCAATGAGAAAACCGTAGTATCTCTCAGGTAGATGAGAAACCCTACTAGATCGGCGGAGAGGCTGGGGTTCGTCGGGTACTACTGATTCCTCTGGTTCTACTAAATCATCAGTTGTAGTTTGTGTTGCTGGAACCTCTTCCAGCTCTACCTTATCGCCACTAATTTCTTTTGTAAGAAATTCCTTTTCTAAAAAGGTGGCATGTTGAGAAACAAACACCTTTTGTTGTTCACTGTGGTAGAATAGATATCCATACGAATTGCTTGGATATCCTACAAACTTACAGAGAACTGATCGTGCCTCGAGTTTGTCCAGATTTTGCTTTTTAACATAAGCCGAACAACCCCATATCTTAACTCTTTTAAGAGATGGTCTCTTTCCATTCCATATCTCATATGGAGTGGTAGGCACAGATTTAGTTGGAACTCTATTCAATAGGTATATGGCTGTCTCCAACGCATAACCCCAGAAGGAAATAGATAACTCAGCTGTACTCATCATAGAGCGCACCATATCTAATAGGGTGCGATTCCTCCGCTCCGATACACCGTTGTGCTGTGGTGTATAAGGAGGAGTAAGCTGAGAGAGAATCCCATTCTCTTTTAGATAATCTAGGAACTCATTGCTTAAGTATTCACCTCCTCGATCAGATTGAAGAATCTTAATACTTTTGCCCGTTTGATTCTCTACTTCGTGCTTATATTCTCAGAATTTCTCAAAAGTTTCAGACTTGTGTTTCATTAGGAACACATATCCGAATCTTGAGAGATCGTCAGTGAATGTAATGAAGTAGGAAGAACTGTTCCTGGCATGTGTAGACATGGGGCCGCATACATCACTATGTACCAGTCCTAAGAGTTCGGTAACTCTTTCTCAGTGTCCACTAAATGGAGCTTTGGTCATTTTTCCTTTGAGACATGAATGGAAAGTATCATAAGATGATAATTCGAACGGATTCAAATAACCATCCTTATGTAACTTAGCCAGTCGTGTCGCATTGATATGACCAAGTCTACAATGCCACAAGAAGGATTCGTTCATTTCTGAACTTTTCCTCTTGTGTGTGTTTTGTATATTGAGCACTGTATTCTGATTTAGAATGAATATGCCATTATGTAACGAGCCTGATGCAATCAACTTTTGATCTAGGAATATGTTCATAACATTATCCTTTACTAAAAAATTATATCTTTCTTTACTTAATAAAGAAACTGATATAATGTTGCACATCATGTTCGGTATATAATAGCACTCATTTAGAATCAGTGTATTATGACTTGGCAAGACTAAGTGATATTCGCCAACTGCTTTGGCTGCAATACTTGCACCGTTCCCTACTTGAACGGAATGATCACCTTTTCCCAGTTCTCTACCTTTACGTAGCCCATGTAACAAATTACATATGTGGGATCCTGATCCGGTATCTAATACCCAGGACGTAGGGTGAACTGAGAAACAGTTCTCAATAACTATCATGTTGGAGATAGTGCCCTCAGAGTCAATTATTGGATCACAGGCACGTGATTGCAATGATTGAGGGAGGACCTATCCCGGTAGAACAGTCTTACTCAAGATGATAGTATGCTATCTGGTTTATCTTTATCATCGTGTACTGCTTTAGGTGACCTTACGACTCGCTATTACACGTTGATAGAGCCCCTAGGATTCTTGCTTGACTACCAGCAGTATGAGGGCGATCATATACGTGGGAGCTGGGGTCTATAAGCACATCCTTAAAAGGTCCCTAGTCGTGGGAGTTTCGAGACAGGGCATCGATACTCCAGATTATACTAGTGTATACAGTCGAGACCCCGACGAGGGGCGGCGTCCAGTCTCACAAGCCACTGGTGTCAGTTGGTTCACCTAAGATGTATACAGGTGCTCATTGGGTTATGAGTACACCGGACAGGACTCGCCGGGAATCTGCTAGTTGGTATTATACCTGACGTCAGATAGCAGTTCCCTGGTGACATGTGTACAGGTTAGTTCATCGACCTGAGATCAACATTTGTCTCGTGTGAGTTCCCACTGTGCTTTGATTACTATCCTACCACGCTCAAAGGAGACGTGCAAACAGGTTTTAGTTGGGTACAGTCCCGAGCCACATGGAGGCAGTGAGCGGATCTGCAGGGGTTCGTCTCTCCCGGTATTGGGGGTGAGGTCGCGCTGTGTCTAGGAGAGCCAGTACATGAAAAGTCCTTGGCCAAGGCAGGAGATTTACTGGTAGGTATTCCAGTAGTATCTCAGGGTGTTCTGGGCTACACTCCGACACGACTTGTACCGCTTTTGGGGGTCTGACTTTTACCAACCCCCTAGGCCCGCCATGCGATGCTCATAGACGAACGGACCGGACTGTACGGATATTGTCACTGACAGGCTCAGTAGGGTTTCAGGATGAGTTCGCTCATCGACGTCCCTTTTGATCAATAGCCGGTAGCCCATCACGTATGGCTGATACCTCTGACGTGCTAGTGGTTAAATCCACAGCCATAGTATTGATGAGCCTTTAGAGTCCACCACACATAGTGTTACTCAAGTTACGAGCGAAACGCTGTAGAGGCCGTATGGAGATATGGCAGGGTTCGATCAGATACGTGCGGTATTGCACGGATCGTGATCGGACGGTTTTTACTAGCCGGCTTTGGCTTAAGCCGGATCCTAGTATTAGATAGTGTAGATTTTGTCTCTTTGCATTTGTATTCAGTAGGAAAAAAATGTGGGCATGTATATGCAGTAGCGGGGTTTTCCTGTACGGGATCAGTTTTCTGAGGTTGCCAGTTTGCATTCCGTTCCGGCCGGTTATCCTTTGTTCCTTCGCGGCCGGACTTTATCGATGGAGGGGGTTATTTGCAGTTTACAAATAACGTATTTGTGGAGGGGTTTCTTGCATGTGTGGCTTCATAATCATGAGATTCCTTTTGAATCAATCCTATGCATTTATGAGATTAGAAATGGAAAAGATGAGGAGTTGATTTGGATTAGAAATGTTGTGACCATTTTTCTTTTATCTCTTTTTCTACTCTTGATATTAAGATTCCTTTTGACACTCCTCCATTCTTTGGAAAGGGCCAGCCACTATAGGTGGGGGAAGAGGGAATTCATTTTGGTTGTGAGAAATATTAGGCATCTCATTTCATTCATGCTAAAAGAGAGTCCCTTCTCCAAAGTTCATTCTCCATTATTCTCTTCTCCTCCATATCCATGGCAACTTCACTACCCCAAAGAGACATAGATTCTACACTAGTCTACAGCACTTTTTGGACGCGTCGGCTAGCCAACTTCGTGCCCGAGTTGCTTCGGTCCAGAGGTGGGAGCCCGTAAAAGAATTCAGCTACGTGGTGCCCTTTCCGACGAGGAGGTGACGGATGGAGATTCCGCGGGAGATCGGAGTGGAGACGAAGACCGAAGGACACGGATCGCTTTGTATATCTCTTCACCCATCTTTTAGTTTGCTAGTACCTAGGTTAATGGCCCGATCCGGAATAAAAGTGTGCGGTGGTGCCGGTTTGCTAGTTTGCAAAGTTTTTCGTTTCCGCGTTTCCGGCGTCGGATCGACGGCCGGGGCGCCGCCGTACACTTACATTGGTATCAGAGACACGCCGTTAGCCTTGCCTAGCTTGCTCTAGTAAGTTTAGAACTCGATCGAACAAAAATCCCCAAAAACCGTATTTTCCAATGCTTCAGGTTTCTGTCGATTTTATTTTGTCTCGAAAATTTTTTCAGGTCATTGCAGAAATATGAGCAAAGGATTTTAAGCATTCTGCAAAAATTTCGTTAGGTGATGCCTCATTAAGACCGCGGAAACGCGGCCAAACCCCTGGTTTGGCCGCGGTTCCACCGTGGAAGTGAGTCAACGCCGTACGGAATTTTTTCAGTTGGCTTCTGGTTTGGAAATAGGGGTTTTGGGATATTCTTTTGTAGCGTTTTGAAAATCGTTTCGGTGAAATTTCGAAAAATCGGTAAAATAAAGGGGTTTTCTGTAAAAAGTCAAAATACAAATATATTATTATAGAAATTAAATATACATATTCTAGCTATGTAATTGCTATTATTTGGTGTTTATTGAGCCGCTGGTGAAATTTCAAATTTTCTGAAAAAAATATTATTTTATTATTATTTTAAGCCGTCACTAATACATTTAATTAGGGAAAATTACAAATTGGAATGAGTTGAAACAAATTTTGTGCATCATAAAACATTAAATAAAAATTTATCATGTGGTTTTTGGAACGAAATCATTTGCCAAAACGGTTTAGAAATTATTGAAGAAAAAAGGCTTTTTTTAGCGTAAATGGATGTTTGGGGTATTGTATTTATCATTTTTCATCACCCCACACCCGTGCCCACACCCACACACCCCCACTTACCCCTTCCCTTAGCCAAATTCAGCAGCCCTCACTTTTTCCCCACTTGGTTTGCAAAGGAAAAAGAAATGAAATGAAATAAAAGAAAAGATTAGAAAATAGATAAAGTAGTTAGACTTTGACCTTACCTTGACCTTGACTTTCCTCCCTTGCATTTTCCTCACCTCCCTCTCTCTCCCCTCACCCATTTCTGGCCGAAATTCTCAGCCCCAAAACAGCAGCCCCACCCTCCCTCTTCTCCTCTCATTTTCCATCAAAAAATTCACCCATTTCCATCAAAAATCAAAGCTAAAATGCAAATCCAAGCCCTACCCATTTTTCCTTAGCCTATCTAGCATGGATCTTGGTGAAAAGTTTGCATTTTGGAGACAAGTTTCATGTTGATCTCAAGATGGTTATGAGGTATAAATCTTGTTCTTTTTTTTTGAGTTGTTTATTATTACTTCAAATTATGTTAATGAAAGGTTTAGTTTAGATTATAAATTTAGAGTCCAAATTCAAGATTAGGGTTTATGAAATTGAAGTGGGGTTTTGTGTTGGAGTTGAATGGTGATCAATTGTGCATGGTTATGTGATGTATTTTGTATCTTAGGGCATGCAAAATGTAATCTTGTTGCTTAGTGCTAATTGTAACATTAAAATATCCAATTTAGCTTTATTTAAGCAAACTAGTTTTTAGCTTTTGGTTCCAAATGGGTGATTTAAAATCTAATTAAGGTTTTGATGACTTTATTAACATTATAAAATGTAGTTTAATGCTTTAAATCATGCAAATCCAAACTAGTTTGTTGTATGTGCATTTTGCTATAAAATGGTCGAAATTGGTTAAATTTGCAAACTAGTTTTTGTAAATATTGTGTTAAATCGAGAATTAAAATATGGTTAGGGTTTTTTATCATATTCTTAACTTTATTATGTGTAGTTTAACACTTTAGTTCATGGAAATCAAACCTAAATTGTAGTTTGTGCATTTTTGCTATGAAATTGTAAAAAGTGTATTTTGTAAACTAGAATATTAGGGTTTTTGGAATTTAATGAGATTAAATTCCGGAAATGGTTTTTATGACTTATGTAAGATATTTAATAAATATATTGGCCGCTACATTCATTTAAATATCGTGTTTTGTACAAAAACGGCGAATTGTGCTTACTAGATTTTCGGAAAAATGACTTTTTGAGTGAAATTGGCGTTTTTGTGAGTTTCAACCTAGTTTATATTAAAATTAGTGTTCGTGGATGTGAAAATGAGTGTGATTGGATTTTCCTCGATGGTTTGACGTTTGTACATCGACATCGAGGGTTGGTTTGACTATTCTTGCATGCGTAGGCGATGGGTTTGGACCTATGCGTGATACGCGTGCCGATTTAGTTTTCTTATGCCGTTTCGATTTCGAATTTAGTTTTAATACGATATGGTGCGTTATGATATGTAGGTACCCCCATGTGGACTTCGAGGCGACAAGCAAGCGCGTGGCGACGTCGACACCGGCGAGCGAGGTTCAGGTGAGTAGATTTATATCTACGGGGAGAAGTCGGGTGGATGGCGTATAGCACCCCCGCAGTCCGTGGTGGTGTATACGGATGCGTATACACACCAACAATTATTATATGTTATTTGGGATTAATAACGATGCTTAGGATGGATATTGGTGTGTTGGATTACTTTAGTGTTGCGAACCCTAGGGTAGTGTTACACACACATACACACATACATACTTGCATACATTCCTATTGATATGTGCTCATGGGATTCCTTATAGTTATGTGTTCACATGGGTATGGGACTATGTGTTCACATACGGATTGAGGTTGATACTTGGGATTGAGCTGAGTCGATGAGATTCGATTTGAGGCCGTGAGATCGGTGATATAGCAGGGTTCGTATCTTAGATACGACATGACGTTGTAGCGGGTCCTTGACGTAGTGTTTCACACACGTCCATGCATACGTAGGCGGTATTAGTATGGTACTAGACGTAGATCAGTACCCCGATCATGATATTTGATAAAGAGGATACCAGGTGAATAGTATGATGAATGTGATATTGACCCGTACCCAGATTGGGATGCCGTACGACGGATTTACGTACGAGCTATATTGATGATTGATCTGCACTCTTGACTTGGGATGCCTGATTATAGATATGCTATCGGATATGATATTATTGAGGCGGGATCACCGACTATATATATACAGGTATGTATATGTATCGACTCAGATAATAGGCGGTTTCCTTACCTGTAGTTCAGCTTGTTAGTTCAGCCGTATAGTTTAGTGTAGTTGTTAGATTAGATTAGACTTCTTACCTATTTATAAAACTAACGAATCGTGGGCATTTTTAAAGACAGCTCAAAGGAATCTACGGATATTTCAAAAACGACGTATCTTTTCATAAAAAACACCGTAGCCCCTATTTTCAAAACCCCATGATTCGTGTTATTTCAAAAGGCACCATTCATAGGACTTATATTAGATTATTGCAGATTAGTTATCGTTGTGTCTAGTATTCAGCTCACGCACATTATTGTTGTTCGCTCTGCCTCGCATATTTATTTTACTGCATATTCCATTATTGATATCATGCTGTTAGGACACCAGCACCATTACCGATGATGCGTATGTACCACGTACACCTACTTGCCGGCTCACACACATCTTCATCGGTAATTGTCATGTCACGTACACTTTAGAGAATATAATTGCTTGACTTAGATTGTTAGCTGGTAGTTTTGACATGATATTAGTGTACTTCCCTTATATGCCATATTAGACATTGTAGTTATTACCTACCACTTCGTGCATACTGTTATTCAGTTGTTCATGCCTAGTTCATTATCATTGACATATGCACTTGTGATGATTTCTTGAGATTTATGATATTTCTGGATTTCGGGGAAAGCCGCAAAATTTACAACTTATGATCTTTTAAAATATAAAATGTTGCGGTTTTCTAGTGATGTAAAGTGTCGTCCACCATGAGTTTGCTGTGGTTTTGGAGATCCGTGTCGAGGAGTGGAGGAACCGTCACGGGTACATGGTGGGCCCGGTATGGTACCCCGGGGCAAGAGGAATGTGGTGTTGACGTTGAGCCTGGCTGGGGAGCACTACCTACCGGTGATATTACCCGACGCGTCGGATATCCGGAGGATACCGTCGTGGTCTTGAGATGGATGGTAGGGGCCGGTCTGGACTGACGGCGCCCTAGATATTGAGATTGAGACATTGATATTTCGAGACAGTGAGATTTATGTTTTGTGTCGATGCTAGACACTGTTGATACTGATTTCATTATGATACCTCAGTTTTAAAAATACGAAGGAAATCTCACTAATTTATGAAAACAGTTTCTTCATTTACATGTATTCTGTTTCATGCATTCATACGTCATTCATATGATATATTGCTACCTAAGGCACTGACACGGGCACATGTGATTACACTCGGGTTAGATATTACCCTAGACATTGTCATAGGCTGCCTGTTATACATATATTTGAGGATATATTATGATCATTGACCTAGGATTGCGTTATTTATGCGATTTCTGTGCGTAGATATTTTCTATTCACGAGTTGGCAACTCACCCCCGTTGTGCCCCAGTTTCTTGCAGGTTTGCCGTACCGGTTTCCTTACGGCTTTGCGGGCATAGTTTCATTCGGGTGATTTGCTAGTAGGTGGGTTTACTTGTATCATATCCCCATTAATTACCTTGTATGATATTATTCAGTTGTATCTAGTAAATTCCATCAACCAAACATGTATTTTTTGAGTTAGAGACCAGTGTTGTTTATTCTTTCGACCTTAGAGTCGCTCGTTATATTTCTGGTGGTTTTGAGTTCCTTTTGAGTTTTGATCCTCGCCGTTGGCGTTGTATATTATATTGCTTGTGTGGTTGTGACCGTCGATTGACGAAGAGCTAGCTCCCGCTTGGGGATGCATTTTTATTGATTTCGTATACTATTCATGTTGTATCCCGTTTGGGAGCCAGTTTTTACAAAGGAGACTCTGCCGAAATTTTCAGTAAATTTTGATGTTCTTAAAAACCGCATAATTCGGCTTATGCTATTAAAACTACTTGTTTTAAATTGGTTTTCCTTCACTCTACTTCTTTTCTTGGTTTGGATTTCTGGGTTTTCGGTTTACTTAGATTACGTACGCCTCGAGACGTTTCGTAGTTTAAGTGCCGGTCATGTTCCGTACTTTCGGGACGTGACAAAGTTGGTATCAGAGCGTTAGGTTTTACCTTCGGAGCGTAGGATGACCCTTGGTTGATGGAATAGGTGACTAAAGTAGAGTGACGTACCGTTGGTATGTTCCGCGGCATATTTACGACACGCCACTCCACTTATGAAGCCTTAGGATGTACATTTCCTTGTTCAGTATTATATTCCTTCCTGATCTAGCCTCGTCGGTACCGGTTTGGTTTTGCTTCTACGGTTACCGACAGGGAGAGCTACGGCTAGAGTTGCGGTCAGCACAAGCTCGTCACGAACGAGGACTGACCAGGGCGAAATTCCGGCGACACACGATTGCAGAGATGTGTCTTTTTACTGTGTTTCCGCGCCACGAGCGTTTGGCGGATCGCCTTTATGAGGTTACTCGGAGGTGCTGATCGACACTAGAGGATTGAGCCACTGACAGAGACCAGCCAGATTTTGATGACCGTTGGTGTGTTGCTTATTCATGATGGTCGAGGCACTGTTCAGCGTGCAGGTGAGCGAGCTAGTTATTGCTGCGAACGACGAGATATTGCCCCAGATGATGGCGTTAGTGCAGAACGAGTTGTACTAAGAGATGATAGAAGGTCGCTAGTCAACGAGGATGAATGACTAGGACTTGTGGATCGTTCGCCTACCCCGATGCGAGGTCATCAGATAGATTGATTCCAGCTGGAGACGATTTCACGCGGAGACGTTGAGAGTCGACAGAGACGATCGAATGTCAGCAACCTATTATTCCAAGTTTTAAGTAGTCGGAAAGACATGCAGGCAATTCTATGGTCCCTCTAGAAGAATGAAACCCTAACTCGACTTAATGACCGTGTGAAAGCCTTTGAACCTTCGGGTTTGCGGCAGTTCTACGGCGCCATTAGTGAGGCTTGGGTTTGCCCTTCTACGGCTGGACCACCGATGCTGTGGTATGTACTCGATACTATTATACTGTGCCCTAGAGGTTGAGCTCTTAGGGGGATTATGAGGTTTTGACGACTCGATCGGATGACTCGACTTAATTCGGATGCTAGGTGGTGAGATGCATTCTTGGGAGACTCCAGATACGAGGATAGTCGTTGGAGCTCAGTCCATGCAGCCGCGACGAGACGAGTCCAAAGCAGACGACATTAGAGAAAAGTGAAGTAAGAGGTTCGTACCAGATCTAGATGAGATGACGTTCCACTCTGCCGACATCAGAGATGCGATGCGCATGCCGAGGCAGAGTACTGGATATACCTTCCAGAAGGAGTCGCGATGGGTATGCAGCCGTTACAGAGCAAGATGCAGATATAGGAAAGGACAATGACTTCCGGACAGTTGGTAGAGACAAGAAATGGAAGAGATCGTGAGCAGGATTCCTTTCAGGACACTGCTGCAATGATACTTGAACCCAGGATCAGATGTATCACGCACATTCAGAGACCCAGAGGCCGACGCCAGTAATATGCTGTCTTACGAGTGGTCGCGATGATTGACCAAGAGATGACCAGAGAAGTGCCAGAACGGAATCGTCCCCGTTAGCACACCTGACAGGACCGATGAGCCGATGGACCAAAAGATTGGTAATTCACAGTGAAGACCTTGACCCAGGAGTGGTCATGGTTACGGACGCTAGCAGGACAGAGTTCATGATCATCGACGAGACGTCCCACTAGTGACCGCGACAGTTGGCCGAGATTCTTAGAGAATGCAATTGAGCGGTACTATTCCGCCATTATTGATTACGATGTTTTGGGTGATTTATTCGTATGATTTGATTTTGATGATTGAGGATTTACGATCTTTGCACAGTGTTGCACTTGATATCGTTTTCGTTCTTTAGTTTCACATGTTTATGATTTTACGGTTTTAAACAGTTGAGTTGGTTTTGTGCATATGCACGCACACGATTTGGTTCCTGCACTCTGTATAGTTTATATATGCTTGTAGTGCAGTGGTACGCCTTTTGTACACTTAGATGCACTGGACTTCGATTTCGATTGTGATACTCGATATTTGTTTTGTGCACCTTGTGCACCTGAGTGATTTTGCGCACGTTCGGCGCTTGATATTGGATTTCATGATTTCGTGCACGATGGATGCACCTGATTTAGATTTTCGCGCATGTTGAGCGCATGTCTTGAGATGCGATTTTGGTGCACACCAGATGCACTAAATCAAAATTTTTCGTGCATGTCAGATGCACCTGATTTTGCTGTCAGGCACACACGTTGCCTACGACAGATGCTTTGTGCACACCCGATGCACTTAGATCTTATTTCTGTGCATATGTATGGCACATATATGGATTTTTATTTCCGTGCGCACCAGACGCACGTAGTATTCATGTGCATATTTTGGGATTGATTTCTTATAGAGCAGTACGTTTTTATGATATTGCTATGTGTTTTCTTACCGAGCAGGACTAGTCAGAGGACAGTACCTGAATACATTTTGCATGCATTGATAGTTATTGAAGGGATTTCCAAAAAGCGAGCTATAGCCTCAGTATTTACCTACGTGTCTGATATGACACGAAATGTTTAAAACAAGGAGACCCTTCTAAATTGTTTCCAAAACGGCGGAACATACATTTCAAACAAAAGTATATATGTATATAGTTATTTTCTTATGGTAGACGTCCGCCACTGTGCAGTGTTATACGCGTTGCACAGCGACTTAAAGAGATTTGGCATGCATTTCCTTCAGATACTTACTGATATAGATTTGATATTTACATGTATAGTTTCAAGTTATGTCATATTGGTTTTGATTTGGATTTGGCATTGATGTCTTCTCCATGACTCCGATGATTGAGGGATGCTTGACGGAGTTTTGATTTGAGTTATATGCTCATTTTTCAAGCGCATGCGCTGCGCAACGATTTGTTTTATGTATTTACAATTTCGGAGCCCCGACGACTTGATGGTTTTCTTAGATGTTTTAGTATTTGGGGGATTTTTAATTTAAATTCGGGGACCGAATTTCTTTAAGGGGGGAAGACTGTAGCGTTTTGAAAATCGTTTCGGTGAAATTTCGAAAAATCGGTAAAATAAAGGGGTTTTCTGTAAAAAGTCAAAATACAAATATCTTATTATAGAAATTAAATATACATATTCTAGCTATGTAATTGCTATTATTTGGTGTTTATTGAGGCGCTGGTGAAATTTCAAATTTTCTGAAAAAAATATTATTTTATTATAATTTTAAGCCGTCACTAATACATTTAATCAGGGAAAATTACAAATTGGAATGAGTTGAAACAAATTTTGTGCATCATAAAACATTAAATAAAAATTTATCATGTGGTTTTTGGAACGAAATTATTTGCCAAAACGGTTTAGAAATTATTGAAGAAAAAAGGCTTTTTTTAGCGTAAATGGATGTTTGGGGTATTGTATTTATCATTTTTCATCACCCCACACCCGTGCCCACAACCACACACCCCCACTTACCCCTTCCCTTAGCCAAATTCAGCAGCCCTCACTTTTTCCCCACTTGGTTTGCAAAGGAAAAAGAAATGAAATGAAATAAAAGAAAAGATTAGAAAATAGATAAAGTAGTTAGACTTTGACCTTACCTTGACCTTGACTTTCCTCCCTTGCATTTTCCTCACCTCCCTCTCTCTCCCCTCACCCATTTCTGGCCGAAATTCTCAGCCCCAAAACAGCAGCCCCTCCCTCCCTCTTCTCCTCTCATTTTCCATCAAAAAATTCACCCATTTCTATCAAAAATCAAAGCTAAAATGCAAATCCAAGCCCTACCCATTTTTCCTTAGCCTATCTAGCATGGATCTTGGTGAAAAGTTTGCATTTTGGAGACAAGTTTCATGTTGATCTCAAGATGGTTATGAGGTATAAATCTTGTTCTTTTTTTTTGAGTTGTTTGTTATTACTTCAAATTATGTTAATGAAAGGTTTAGTTTAGATTATAAATTTAGAGTCCAAATTCAAGATTAGGGTTTATGAAATTGAAGTGGGGTTTTGTGTTGGAGTTGAATGGTGATCAATTGTGCATGGTTATGTGATGTATTTTGTATCTTAGGGCATGCAAAATGTAATCTTGTTGCTTAGTGCTAATTGTAACATTAAAATATCCAATTTAGCTTTATTTAAGCAAACTAGTTTTTAGCTTTTGGTTCCAAATGGGTGATTTAAAATCTAATTAAGGTTTTGATGACTTTATTAACATTATAAAATGTAGTTTAATGCTTTAAATCATGCAAATCCAAACTAGTTTGTTGTATTTGCATTTTGCTATAAAATGGTCGAAATTGGTTAAATTTGCAAACTAGTTTTTGTAAATATTGTGTTAAATCGAGAATTAAAATATGGTTAGGGTTTTTTATCATATTATTAACTTTATTAAGTGTAGTTTAACACTTTAGTTCATGGAAATCCAACCTAAATTGTAGTTTGTGCATTTTTGCTATGAAATTGTAAAAAGTGTATTTTGTAAACTAGAATATTAGGGTTTTTGGAATTTAATGAGATTAAATTCCGGAAATGGTTTTTATGACTTATGTAAGATATTTAATAAATATATTGGCCGCTACATTCATTTAAATATCGTGTTTTGTACAAAAACGGCGAATTGTGCTTACTAGATTTTCGGAAAAATGACTTTTTGAGTGAAATTGGCGTTTTTGTGAGTTTCAACCTAGTTTATATTAAAATTAGTGTTCGTGGATGTGAAAATTAGTGTGATTGGATTTTTCTCGATGGTTTGACGTTTGTAAATCGACATCGAGGGTTGGTTTGACTATTCTTGCATGCGTAGGCGATGGGTTTGGACCTATGCGTGATACGCGTGCCGATTTGGTTTTCTTATGCCGTTTCGATTTCGAATTTAGTTTTAATGCGATATGGTGCGTTATGATATGTAGGTACCCCCATGTGGACTTCGAGGCGACAAGCAAGCGCGTGGCGACGTCGACACCGGCGAGCGAGGTTCAGGTGAGTAGATTTATATCTACGGGGAGAAGTCGGGTGGATGGCGTATAGCACCCCCGCAGTCCGTGGTGGTGTATACGGATGCGTATACACACCAACAATTATTATATGTTATTTGGGATTAATAACGATGCTTAGGATGGATATTGGTGTTTTGGATTACTTTAGTGTTGCGAACCCTAGGGTAGTGTTACACACACATACACACATACATACTTGCATACATTCCTATTGATATGTGCTCATGGGATTCCTTATAGTTATGTGTTCACATGGGTATGGGACTATGTGTTCACATACGGATTGAGGTTGATACTTGGGATTGAGCTGAGTCGATGAGATTCGATTTGAGGCCGTGAGATCGGTGATATAGTAGGGTTCGTATCTTAGATACGACATGACGTTGTAGCGGGTCCTTGACGTAGTGTTTCACACACGTCCATGCATACGTAGGCGGTATTAGTATGGTACTAGACGTTGATTGTTGGAGATAGTGCCCTCATAGTCAATTATTGGATCGCAGGTACGTGATTGCAATGATTGCGGAGGACCTATACCGGTAGAACAGTCTTACTCGAGATGATAGTATGCTATCTGGTTTGCCTTTATCAGTCGTGTACATGTTCAGGTGACTGATTGCATGTTACACTTTGATAGAGCCCTTAGGATTTTGCTTTACTACCAACAGTATGATGGCGATCATATACGTGAGAGTTGGGTAGTTTATATGCATATCCTTAATTGTGGTCCCTAGTCGTGGGAGTTTCGAGACAGGGCATCGATACTCCGGAGTAGACTAGTGTATACAGTCGAGACCCCGACGAGGGGCGGTGGCCGTTCTCACAAGCCATTGGTGTCAGTTGGATCACCTAAGATGTATACAGGTGCTCATTGGGTTATGAGTACACCGGACAGGACTCGCCGGGAATCTGCTAGTTAGTACTATACCTATCGTCAGATAGCAGTTCCCTGGTGACATGTGTACAGGTTAGTTCATCGACCTGAGGTCGTCATTTGTCTCGTGTGAGTTCCCACTGTGCTTTGATTTCTACCCTACCACGGCTCACAGGAGTCGTGCAAACAGGTAGCTTTTGGGTACAGTCCCGAGCCATATGGAGGCACGTGAGCGGATCGGCAGGGGATTCGTCTCTCCCGGTATTGGGGGTGAGATCGTGCTGTGTCTAGGAGAGCCATTACACAAAGCCCTCGGCCGAGGCAGGAGATTTACTGGTAGGTATTCCAGTAGTATCTCAGGGAGTTCTGGGCTACACTCCGACACGACTTATACTGCTATTGGGGGTCTGACGTTACTAGCCCCCTAGGCAGATATGCGATACTCATAGACGAACGGACCGGACTGTATATACATTGTCACTGTTAGGCTCAGTAGGGTTTTCCGGATGAGTGCGCTCATCGGCATCCCTTGAGGTCAGTCCATGGGCAGCCGTTACGCATTGCTAGTGCCGCTGACGGTTTGTGGTTAAACACACTGCCAGGGTGCTGACGAGTCATTAGAGTCCCCCACAGGCAGTTTCCCAAGTTCGGGCGAAACGTTGTAGAGGCCGTATGGTTTTATGGCAGGGTTCGGAAAATGCACGTGCGTTTACGCACGTGTCGATTTTCGGACAGGTGATACTGGTCGGCTTTGGTTTAAGCCGCATCCGAGTATTATATTGAGTAGGTTTAATATCTTTGTCTCAGTTGCATTTGTATTCGGTCGTAATACAAATGCGGGTATATTTATACAGTTTCGGGGTTGTCCTGAAATTCGTTTCAGGATCACTTTTGGAAGTTGCCAGTTTCCAGTTTTCTATCAGCCGTCTTTTAACATTTGGTTAAAGACGGGTTTATCTTTTCTTGAGATGAGTGTGGATTCTTCTAGAAGATTCTAGATGAGGTGACTAGGCTAATTGGTGTTGTGTTCTAATTGGTTGCATTTATTAGATGATGACTAGCCTAATGATACATGCTTTGTGATTAATTCCTTTTGGATTGCTTAAGATATTTAGAAGTGAGAAGCTTTTAGCTTAAGGTTACCCCCTTCTCCTACGGTCACCTCCCTCTTGCTATATATGGCTTGCCCTCTCTCTCTCCTCATTCTCACTCTCACTTGATGTTTCATTTCGGTTAGAAAAGATTATGATAGTATTCGGGGTGTATGGAATTTTACAATTCATTTCATTCCATCACCCGATTTCCACGGCAACTTCATTAACCGATCGTCCACGGATTTGGACGAAGTGAGACAAAGTCATCTACTCATTCTCTACATCATTCTTGGTCGTCTCTTTTAGCAAACTTGACGATCGAGTTGCCTCGAGTCAGAGGCGGGAGCCCGTTTAAAGAACCGATCATGTGGTGCCACTTCGACGAGGACATCGGAGGTCGACGAGATCGGAGCAGCCGCAACGGAGCGTGGGATGATGGTTGAAGAACGAAGGACTCGGATCGTTCGGTATAACATTCCTACACTCTTTACAGTTTGTTAGTTTAGCAATAATGGCAGATCCGGGTTAAAGTATACGATAGCGCCAGTTTAAAAGTTTTGTTCCGCATTTTGGCGTCTGTAGACGGCCGGGGCGCTAGCGTAGACTTACAGTGGTATCAGAGCCTAACCATTTTGCTATACTAACTTGTGCTAACGTGTTCAAAACTTCGATCGAACCGAAAAACCAAAATTGCAAAATTTCAACCCGACAGTTTCTGTTAATTTTAAACGGTGTCAAAATTGATTTCTGTATATCTTAAAAATCAGTGCAGGGTTTTCTAAGACATCTGAGAAAAGACGGTCACGTGATCCCACTAAAGCGCCGCGCTTCCGCGGTCAAACCTAGGGTTTGACCGCGGAACCGCCGCGCTTCAGAGGGAACAGTGCACCGGTTTTTCTCAGTTGGCTTTATTTTGGATTTTGTGATTTTTGGTATATATCATTTGCGCCCAGGTTTTGTTACTGTTCACCAGTAAGCCGTGGGGCCCACTTTTTGATATTTGGTCTTTGGTCGATCGTAATTTAAACACGTTAGTTTACAGTGCTTACATTATATCTCCGACCGGGAATGTCATTTGATCGGTAAACCGCGTCTGATTGCTATAGTTCTTTTAGACGGGTTTGCGAACGTGACATTCGCGTTGATGTTCTGTGTTGTGCTGTAATGTTGCGGATTTGTCGTGGTGGATAGCAGTGTGCAATGATAGTACAGTTTGAGTTTATTTGTACATTTGATATTGCGGGGCGAGCGTCCAACTTGTGGACTGCCGTCACTGCCTGTTGTATAATATTCTTTTTGGGGCACGACCAGGTTGCGGTCGATGTACCTATTGTACTATTTTTCATTACTGTACTAGGTTTTACCCCACGACGGAGTGCACGGATAGCCGGGTTCGGGAAAGCAACGGGTCCGCATCTCATGGCTTTGAGAGGCAGAGGGGCCCCACTTCAGAATTGGCAGACTATTCGCCGCACTCGTAGGGGGTACAGGTTGACCCAAGGAGGGGTGCTCAATTTACCGGATTCCGTGAAGTGCCGGGTGTTCCATTCACTATGCTGTGGGGGACTGCCTCGCTTCAGGTTTTGGCGGGTAACTTGCCGCACCCGTAGGGGTCTAGGTTTCATTGCACAGGCGATCCACACGACAAGGGAACGTCGGGTTTCAGCAGCGGCTCTGTGAAACTCGGGGATCCCAGATATCTGTATTGTTCTGTGATGCTTATTACTTTTCTGTAATGTTGCATATTATCACGCCTGGAGCGATTATGTATATTGGCTTATATACTATTAGATGTTGTATATGTTTTACACCCGCGCTAGTCCAGTCCCCTCTCTGTCGTTAGTTAAGTAACCTAACGGGTGATGACGGGACCCAGTGACGAATGCGGATGGCATATACGTACATTTTATTTTCGTTCTTTTCTGGTGTGATTGATTGATGGGACTGCGTTGATTCTGATCAATTCAAAGTAAAACAAACCTGTTTGAGTTGTTGGAACAAATTTAAAAAATGTTATTGCAAAGACGTTTCCTTTTGTTATGCATAGCGGTATTCAGTGGAATATCCTGCACCTCATTCGACGGGGCAAGGGCCGATATCCCTTTACCGGGACCGACCCCTTGGACAGATGTTTGCGTCAGGGTAATAACTTTACTATAGTCGATTACAAGTTGCTTTGCATAGCGGTATTCAGTGGAATATCCTGCACCTCATTCCACGAGGAAAGAGCCGAGATCCCTTTACCGGGAGTGACCTCTTTAGCAAAAGGTTTTCGCCACTATATTTTAAAAAGCTATCAGGTTCCTTCAGCGATATCAAGTTCACTACGCTAAAGGTTTTTCGCCAAAAACCAGCCGTAGCCCTCCGTCACTTCTTTTGGGTATTTAGTAGTATTCAAGCTATGCATTTTAGCCAAAGTTAAGGCATAGTGTTTGGTAGCTGCTGGGTATTCAATTGTTGCATAGATAGATGAGTTAGTTTGGGACAGTCGTTCTGCCGATTGGCCAAAGTCAGGGGCATGTGCGGGTGGGTTCAAATTGACAAGATAGTGACGGGTAGAACTTGGCATGTGACTTATGACATTTTGACCAAAGCCAAGGTTATAAGAGCATGGGGCAAAAACTATATCAGGAGTTTCTAAAGAAACTGAAACTTGCCGAGCATGCGCATACCTTCTGGAGTATGAGTAACGTGGATGCATTCCATCACGTTATCATGCGATGAGAGTTGGATCCTGATTCCCACTGATGAGTTGGTTTACTCTTCGGGTGATCCCGATTAATTCTTCTTTAGGTTTGGAGGAGAATTTGACAGGACAGTGGGAGGTTTCCGGATTAGATAAAATAATGACCATTCTGATCTAGGTTAGAGTGCACACAGAGTGTTTCTTTTCTCTCTCTCTCTTTGGCAGCGACCTTTGACCGACCCTAGACTATGACTCAGTGACCAGGTTGACCGAACCTTCTTAAAATACTGGCTTTTGGATTGTCTGAGTTGCATAAGTCATTGCCACTACTTCTTTTACCCTTTACATTTCTCAGAACACCCGTATTACTACGGATATCCACTTCCATTGGATAGATCCATCGTATGGTTATATACGAACTCAAAGGGACTTCTTCGGGGATGGATCCAGGTTCAGGAGAAATAGAATTGGTTTATTCAGTTGTCTTTTATTATCACCTTCTCTCAGGTTGCGAGAGCTCCTTGGTTTAGGAGAGTACACCTATTACGCCTATTGGATAGTCTTATTCCAAACCATAGGCTGGTGCCGAAAGGTAGGGAATGAAGAAAACCAATTAGCCTAAGTAGGGTGTGCAGAAGGTAATATGTAAAGACAAAATAAAGGGATTAGAAAGAGGGCAAAGTAAATTGCGACTGATATCATTCACGACCAAAACCGCGTACTTCATCGCCGCTCCTATTTCACCTTTAAAAAGAATAAGGTATTATTCAGTTGTCTTTTATCGTCACCTTCTCTCGAGATGCGAGTACTCCTTGGTTTAGGAGGGTACACCTATTATGCTTACTGGATAGTCTTCTTCCAAACCATAGGCTGGTGCCGAACGGTAGGGAAGGAAGAAAACCAGTTAGCCTAACGATGGTGTACAGAAGGTAACGACTAAAGACAAATAAAGGGGATTTGAAGAGATGGCAATAAAATATACGGTTGAAGTCATGAATTGGATTATGGAAGAGGCATTACTATGAATACCAGGATACCCCTACGAAACATTTTCATGTTTCAGTGCATTGTTAAAGGAAAAACTGTTTTCCTGATTAGACACTTACTCCAAGGGTATGTATTTACCAGGTTTCATTCTCATATCTGTATGGTTTTACAGATGATGAGTGGGAGTAAGATATTGGGAATTAGGTGATCATCCTCATTATATCGGAATTCGTTGTAATTGGTGATATTTGAGGAAATCGCCAGGGTACAGTTTTCCACCTACAACGCACAGGTTTTGAGTTGTTTAACTCAGCGGACTTATACAGAGTATTGTATGTTGTCCAGTGTCCATCAGGACAAAGGGGTAGGTCCTCGTACTATGTTCTGTTTACTTATAACTTCTCTAGTATTTAGACGAGTGTTTCGTAGAAATACAAGGTCTAAGTTTTGAGAAGTTGTGGGTATAAGAATAAAGTGGAGAACCAGGTGTCACAAGTATCGGGATTCTTCAAAGAGATTGAAGATGTAGATTCTTGTGATTGGTATTCAGATGATAGTGATGGTTTTGAGAAACGTGTTTCTCTTTCAGGTTACTCATAATTGGATGGATTCCTAAGTTGAGTAATGCTGATTAGCCTCTTTCCATTAAGATGATATGCACTGGAGACAGATGCATGGATTGAATCTTGGTTCCAATTAAATAAGTGCCAAAGTTTCTGTATTGGATATAGAATGGATCGTACCTTAAAAGAAATTAAGGTACGGGGAGTTGTCCAGCTTATGATTAAAACCAGACACTGGATAACTCAGGGCACGTTTCTGTAATGGCTGTTTGTGGGTTGACCCTGGTTATGACAAGGGTTGATATTCTACCATTTGGAAGATCAATAGTGATATTGTTCTTGACTCGCCACAGTTTTAGTAAAAATGGATCTTTTTCAGAAAACAGTAGTGGGAGTATGGTAGAACTGGAAGTGATTCCAGAACCGCGAACGATTACGGAAAATTTAATAGGACCTATACATTCAATTAGGTTTGACATTCCAATAGCCACTCCGCAGGTATGGTAGGTAACCTCAGACACCCGAGAGGTACTTCGGTAGGCTCAAGGACGGTGACAGGGAGGTTCTTATCTACCCAGACTTGACACTACTGTTGTTCCAGGATATGAGACCCGGTAGGAGGGTTGTCGTAGTCAGTGGGAGCAGCAGAAGCATAGTGGGCAAGATGCTTATGTCTATTTATAGACTTAGGCAGTTATAGCGGAGATAGATCATCTAATTTTGATGTGACAGTCATGGGTTTGACTTCAATCAGAATAGGGGATGGATCAGTTAAGAAGGTAGTAGGGTGTGATGTCATGGTATCTGGATGACATACACAGAGTAGGAAGTAAAATTCCTATACTACGATCGGTTGGACTGTGGTCGTCGCACAGTTGTTTCTCCAGACAGGATATGGATATAATATTTGACATTCTGGTTTCTAGATCTATGGTTTTAGATCTGGATTTGGGTAGTTTCCCAATATGGGTAATTTGACAGATATTCTAATGGTTTTTAGAATAGTTGACTCCTAGCATGGTAGTGTACCTGCAGGTGATGGAGTCACCCTCTCTAAAGGTGTCGTATAGACTAAAGGGGAGAGGGATGTGCATGATTGGCAGATCACTTGCTTAAGCAATTGAGTCAATCATGTGATGTCAAGTACCACACCAAATGTTGGTTTTGCACTAGATGCAATAAGTTTGTATTAATCCAATCCTGGAGAAACATAAGGAAGCAGTTTTAGAACATTGGTACATGTTCTGCGGATTTGATAACGGCAGCCTCTTTCGGGAGACGGTTATCATTCCAGGCTTCAAAGGTGACATGGATGACAGAGTGATTGTCAGAGTTTTAGTTTTCCCTCTGACGAGGGACAGTATTATGGACAGGTGGTTCCAGAGGATACTGTGGGTGGCATGGTGCCGGATACTGATTAGGTTCAGTGATCCATACAGTCTAAGAAGTTTGGATATGGAGTTCATTTATGAACTAAGGTCCCATCAGATATCCAGACATATTCTAAGACAGGTACTACTCAATTCGGGAGATGGCTTTCTCCGTGAACTTGAGATTAAGAGAGATACAGAAAGAAACTTCTAGGCGGATCCACTCACCGAGGCTATTTCTCGAACACAATAGTTTTACAAACGGGCTTTGTGAAACTGATTAGTAGAGGAGTTGGATGTTCGGTTTCACACGGGCTGTGAGTAGTCGACATCGCAATATTAGCCTTGAGTGCAAGTGGGAGATTGTTGGAGATAGTGCCCTCATAGTCAATTATTGGATCGCAGGTACGTGATTGCAATGATTGCGGAGGACCTATACCGGTAGAACAGTCTTACTCGAGATGATAGTATGCTATCTGGTTTGCCTTTATCAGTCGTGTACATGTTCAGGTGACTGATTGCATGTTACACTTTGATAGAGCCCTTAGGATTTTGCTTTACTACCAACAGTATGATGGCGATCATATACGTGAGAGTTGGGTAGTTTATATGCATATCCTTAATTGTGGTCCCTAGTCGTGGGAGTTTCGAGACAGGGCATCGATACTCCGGAGTAGACTAGTGTATACAGTCGAGACCCCGACGAGGGGCGGTGGCCGGTCTCACAAGCCACTGGTGTCAGTTGGATCACCTAAGATGTATACAGGTGCTCATTGGGTTATGAGTACACCGGACAGGACTCGCCGGGAATCTGCTAGTTAGTACTATACCTATCGTCAGATAGCAGTTCCCTGGTGACATGTGTACAGGTTAGTTCATCGACCTGAGGTCGTCATTTGTCTCGTGTGAGTTCCCACTGTGCTTTGATTTCTACCCTACCACGGCTCAAAGGAGTCGTGCAAACAGGTAGCTTTTGGGTACAGTCCCGAGCCATATGGAGGCACGTGAGCGGATCGGCAGGGGATTCGTCTCTCCCGGTATTGGGGGCGAGATCGTGCTGTGTCTAGGAGAGCCATTACGCAAAGCCCTCGGCCGAGGCAGGAGATTTACTGGTAGGTATTCCAGTAGTATCTCAGGGCGTTCTGGGCTACACTCCGACACGACTTATACTGCTATTGGGGGTCTGACGTTACTAGCCCCCTAGGCAGATATGCGATACTCATAGACGAACGGACCGGACTGTATATACATTGTCACTGTTAGGCTCAGTAGGGTTTTTCGGATGAGTGCGCTCATCGGCATCCCTTGAGGTCAGTCCATGGGCAGCCGTTACGCATTGCTAGTGCCGCTGACGGTTTGTGGTTAAACCCACTGCCAGGGTGCTGACGAGTCATTAGAGTCCCCCACAGGCAGTTTCCCAAGTTCGGGCGAAACGTTGTAGAGGCCGTATGGTTTTATGGCAGGGTTCGGAAAATGCACGTGCGTTTACGCACGTGTCGATTTTCGGACAGGTGATACTGGTCGGCTTTGGTTTAAGCCGCATCCGAGTATTATATTAAGTAGGTTTAATATCTTTATCTCAGTTGCATTTGTATTCGGTCGTAATACAAATGCGGGTATATTTATACAGTTTCGGGGTTGTCCTGAAATTCGTTTCAGGATCACTTTTGGAAGTTGCCAGTTTCCAGTTTTCTATCAGCCGTCTTTTAACATTTGGTTAAAGACGGGTTTATCTTTTCTTGAGATGAGTGTGGATTCTTCTAGAAGATTCTAGATGAGGTGACTAGGCTAATTGGTGTTGTGTTCTAATTGGTTGCATTTATTAGATGATGACTAGCCTAATGACACATGCTTTGTGATTAATTCCTTTTGGATTGCTTAAGATATTTAGAAGTGAGAAGCTTTTAGCTTAAGGTTACCCCCTTCTCCTACGGTCACCTCCCTCTTGCTATATATGGCTTGCCCTCTCTCTCTCCTCATTCTCACTCTCACTTGATGTTTCATTTCGGTTAGAAAAGATTATGATAGTATTCGGGGTGTATGGAATTTTACAATTCATTTCATTCCATCACCCGATTTCCACGGCAACTTCATTAACCGATCGTCCACGGATTTGGACGAAGTGAGACAAAGTCATCTACTCATTCTCTACATCATTCTTGGTCGTCTCTTTTAGCAAACTTGACGATCGAGTTGCCTCGAGTCAGAGGCGGGAGCCCGTTTAAAGAACCGATCATGTGGTGCCACTTCGACGAGGACATCGGAGGTCGACGAGATCGGAGCAGCCGCAACGGAGCGTGGGATGATGGTTGAAGAACGAAGGACTCGGATCGTTCGGTATAACATTCCTACACTCTTTACAGTTTGTTAGTTTAGCAATAATGGCAGATCCGGGTTAAAGTATACGATAGCGCCAGTTTAAAAGTTTTGTTCCGCATTTTGGCGTCTGTAGATGGCCGGGGCGCTAGCGTAGACTTACATAGATCAGTACCCTGATCATGATATTTGATAAAGAGGATACCAGGTGAATAGTATGATGAATGTGATATTGACCCGTACCCAGATTGGGATGCCGTACGACGGATTTACGTACGAGCTATATTGATGATTGATCTGCACTCTTGACTTGGGATGCCTGATTATAGATATGGTATCGGATATGATATTATTGAGGCGGGATCACCGACTATACATATACAGGTATGTATATGTATCGACTCGGATGATAGGCGGTTTCCTTACCTGTAGTTCAGCTTGTTAGTTCAGCCGTATAGTTTAGTGTAGTTGTTAGATTAGATTAGACTTCTTACCTATTTATAAAACTAACGAATCGTGGGCATTTTTAAAGACAGCTCAAAGGAATCTACGGATATTTCAAAAACGACGTATCTTTTCATAAAAAACACCGTAGCCCCTATTTTCAAAACCCCATGATTCGTGTTATTTTCAAAAGGCACCATTCGTAGGACTTATATTAGATTATTGCAGATTAGTTATCGTTGTGTCTAGTATTCAGCTCCCGCACATTATTGTTGTTCGCTCTGCCTCGCATATTTATTTTACTGCATATTCCATTATTGATATCATGCTGTTAGGACACCAGCACCATTACCGATGATGCGTATGTACCACGTACACCTACTTGCCGGCTCACACACATCTTCATCGGTAATTGCCATGTCACGTACACTTTAGAGAATATAATTGCTTGACTTAGATTGTTAGCTGGTAGTTTTGACATGATATTAGTGTACTTCCCTTATATGCCATATTAGACATTGTAGTTATTACCTACCACTTCGTGCATACTGTTATTCAGTTGTTCATGCCTAGTTCATTATCATTGACATATGCACTTGTGATGATTTCTTGATATTTATGATATTTCTGGATTTCGGGGAAAGCCGCAAAATTTACAACTTATGATCTTTTAAAATATAAAATGTTGCGGTTTTCTAGTGATGTAAAGTGTCGTCCACCATGAGTTTGCTGTGGTTTTGGAGATCCGTGTCGAGGAGTGGAGGAACCGTCACGGGTACATGGTGGGCCCGGTATGGTACCCCGGGGCAAGAGGAATGTGGTGTTGACGTTGAGCCTGGCTGGGGAGCACTACCTACCGGTGATATTACCCGACGCGTCGGATATCCGGAGGATACCGTCGTGGTCTTGAGATGGATGGTAGGGGCCGGTCTGGACTGACGGCGCCCTAGATATTGAGATTGAGACATTGATATTTCGAGACAGTGAGATTTATGTTTTGTGTCGATGCTAGACACTGTTGATACTGATTTCATTATGATACCTCAGTTTTAAAAATACGAAGGAAATCTCACTAATTTATGAAAACAGTTTCTTCATTTACATGTATTCTGTTTCATGCATTCATACCTCATTCATATGATATATTGCTACCTGAGGCACTGACACGGGCACATGTGATTACACTCGGGTTAGATATTACCCTAGACATTGTCATAGGCTGCCTGTTATACATATATTTGAGGATATATTATGATCATTGACCTAGGATTGCGTTATTTATGCGATTTCTGTGCGTAGATATTTTCTATTCACGAGTTGGCAACTCACCCCCGTTGTGCCCCAGTTTCTTGCAGGTTTGCCGTACCGGTTTCCTTACGGCTTTGCGGGCATAGTTTCATTCGGGTGATTTGCTGGTAGGTGGGTTTACTTGTATCATACCCCCATTATTTACCTTGTATGATATTATTCAGTTGTATCTAGTAAATTCCATCAACCAAACATGTATTTTTTGAGTTAGAGACCAGTGTTGTTTATTCTTTCGACCTTAGAGGCGCTCGTTATATTTCTGGTGGTTTTGAGTTCCTTTTGAGTTTTGATCCTCGCCGTTGGCGTTGTATATTATATTGCTTGTGTGGTTGTGACCGTCGATTGACGAAGAGCTAGCTCCCGCTTGGGGATGCATTTTTATTGATTTCGTATACTATTCATGTTGTATCCTGTTTGGGAGCCAGTTTTTACAAAGGAGACTCTGTTGAAATTTTCAGTAAATTTTGATGTTCTTAAAAACCGCATAATTCGGCTTATGCTATTAAAACTACTTGTTTTAAATTGGTTTTCCTTCACTCTACTTCTTTTCTTGGTTTGGATTTCTGGGTTTTCGGTTTACTTAGATTACGTACGCCTCGAGACGTTTCGTAGTTTAAGTGCCGGTCATGTTCCGTACTTTCGGGACGTGACATCTTTTTGGGCCCAGATTTTCTGTGAGTGCTACAGTAGTGCTTGGGGCCCACTTCGATAAATTTGTTCGATCAGATATTTTAAACATGCTAGTTCACAGTATTTACATTATATCTGCGACAGTGAATATCATTTGATCGGTAAATCCAGTCTATCTGCTATAGCCCTTTTAAACGGATTTGCGAACGTGACATTCACGTTGATGTTCTGTGTTTTGCTGTGAAGTTGCGGATTGGTCGGTGGGGATAGCCTGGATGCAATGGTAGTACAGTTTTGTTTTATATGTACATTTGATATTGCGGGGCGAGCGTCAGACATGTGGACTACCGTCACTGCCTGTTTGTATTATTCTTTTGGGGCACGACCGGGTTGAGGTCGATGTACCCGATGTATATTTTACTTTCTGTACTAGAATTACCCTAAAGAGGGGTGCACGGATAGCCGGGTTCTAGAGGGCAACAAGCCTGTGTTGGAGATAGTGACCTCATAGTCAATTATTGGATCACAGGCACATGATTGCAATGATTGAGGGGAGGACCTATCCCAGTAGGACAGTCTTACTCGAGATGATAGTTTGCTATCTGGTTCACCTTTATCATCGTGTACTGCTTTAGGTGACCTTACAGGTCACTATTGCACGTTGATAGAGCCCCTAGGATTCTTGCTTGACTACCAGCAGTATGAGGGCGATCATATAAGTGAGAGCTGGAGTCTATAGGCACATCCTTAAAAGGTCCCTAGTCGTGGGAGTTTCGAGACAAGGCATCGATTCTCCAGAGTAGACTAGTGTATACAGTCGAGACCCCGACGAGGGGCGGTGGCAGGTCTCACAAGCCACTGGTGTCAGTTAGTTCACCTAAGATGTATACAGGTGCTCATTGGGTTATGAGTACACCGGACAGGACTCGCCGGGAACCTGCTAGTTGGGTTTATACCAGACGTCAGATAGCAGTTCCTTGGTGACATGTGTACAGGTTAGTTCATCGACCTGAGATCGTCATTTGTCTCGTGTGAGTTCCTACTGTACTTTGATTACTACCCTACCACGGCTCAAAGGAGTCGTGCAAACAGGTTTTAGTTGGGTACAGTCCCGAGCCACATGGAGGCAGTGAGTGGATCTGCAGGGGTTCGTCTCTCCCGGTATTGGAGGTGAGGTCGCGCTGTGTCGAGAAGAGCCAGAACATGAAAAGTCCTTGGCCAAGGCTGGAGATTTGCTGGTAGGTATTCCAGTAGTATCTCAGGGTGTTCTGGGCTACACTCCGACACGACTTGTACCGCTTTTGGGGGTCTGACTTTTACCAACCCCCTAGGCCCGCCATGCGATACTCATAGACGAACGGACCGGACTATACGGATATTGTCACCGACAGGCTCAGTAGGGTGTCAGGATGAGTTCGCTCATCGACGTCCCTTTTGGTCAATACCTGGTAGCCCGTCACGTATTGGCTTATACCTCTGACGTGCTAGTGGTTAAATCCACAGCCAAAGTATTGACGAGTCTTTAGAGTCCACCACACACAGTTACTCAAGTTTTGGGCGAAACGCTGTAGAGGCCGTATGGAGATATGTCAAGGTTCGATCGGATACGTGCGGTATTGCACGGATCGTGATCGGACGGATTTTACTAGCCGGCTTTGGCTTAAGCCGGATCCTAGTATTTGATAGTCTAGATTTTGTCTCTTTGCATTTGTGTTCAATGGGAATACAAATGCGGGCATGTATTTGCAATAGCGGGGTTTTCCTGTAATTTTATTACAGGATCAGTTTTCTGAAGTTGCCAGTTTGCATTCCGTTCCGGCCGTTTTTCTTTTATTCCTTCGCGGCCGGACTTTTCGTTGGAGGGGGTTAATTGCAAGTTTGCAATTAACTTATTTGATGAGGGGTTTCATGCATATATGTGGCTTCCTCATCATGAGATTCCATTTGAATCAATCACTTGTATTTATGAGATGAGATATATAAGTGTGACCCTTTTTCCATGCTTATCTCTCATTTTCCTTTTTGATTAATTCATTTTTTTCTCCACCCATGAAGAGGGGGCCGGCCACTGTTGATGAGGGGAGAGGTTTATTTGTGTGTGGGAATTTCCATTCATGCATTTTGGTGGGTCCCCCACTTTTTGTGTGAGTGTGCTGTCGTTTAGAGGTTGGAATTTCCTTATGTTTTTTTTTTGATTAATACATGCAACCCACTACTTGATTTATGGGCTGGCCACAGATTGGAAAAAGAGAGGAATGCTCATTTTATGTGTGGGATTTTGATCCATCTCATTTTTGATGCTTGTATGCTTGCAAAAATTCAAAACATCTCTCCTTCATTTCATTCTCCACCTCTACCATCATCAAGGCAACTTGATAACCCCATAAGAGACAAGAATTCTACACTATTCTATAGCAAGTCTTGGACGCATCGGCTAGCCAACTTCGCGTCCGAGTTGCCTCGGTCATGAGGCGGGAGCCCGTAAAAGATTCCGGCTACGTGGTGCCCTTTACGACGAGACGATGATGGACGGAGATTCCGCAGGAGATCGGAGTGGAGATGAAGACCGAAGGACACGGATCGCTTGGTATAACTTCTCTACTCTTTTCTAGTTTTGCTAGTTAGCTAGGTTAATGGCCCTATCCGGGGTAAAAGTGCGCGGTGGTGCCGGTTTCCAAAGTTCAAAAAATTTTTGTTTCCGCGTTTCCGGCGTCGGATCGACGGCCGGGGCGCTCCCGCGGGTTTACATTGGTATCAGAGCCATGCCATTAACCATGCCTAGCTTGCTCTTGTATGTTTAGTACTCGATCGAACAAAATCCCCAAAAACCGTATTTTAGTGTACATGTGTTCTCTGTTGAAATTTTTCTAGCTCCTAAAATTTTTCAGGTTGTTGCAGAGACATGTGCAAGAAATTCTAAGAATTCTGGGAAAATACGGTTCAGTGATTCCTTACTTTGACCGCGGAAACGCGGCCAATCCCCTGGTTTGGCCGCTGTTCCGCGGTGGTTAAGAGGAATCGTTGAACCAAATTTTTCCAGTGGGCTTTTGAATATGAAATAGGGGTTTTGGGATATTAATTTTGGGCCCAGATTTTCTGTAAGTGCTACAGTAGTGTATGAGGCCCACTTGATAATATTTGTTCGATCGGATATTTTAAACATGCTAGTTCACAGTATTTACATTATATCTGCGACCGTGAATGTCACTCGATCGGTAAATCCAGTCTATCTGCTATAGCCCGGTTAGACGGATTTGCGAACGTGACATTCACGTTGATGTTCTGTGTTTTGCTGTGTTGTTGCGGATCGGTCGTGGGGGATAGCCTGGTTGCAGTGGTAGTACAGTTTTGTTGTATTATGTACATTTGATATTGCGGGGCGAGCGTCCGACATGTGGACTGCCGTCACTGCCTGTTTGTATTATTATTTTGGGGCACGACCAGGTTGCGGTCGATGTACCCGTTGTATGCATATTTTACTTTCTGTACTAGGATTACCCCGCGGAGGGGTGCACGAATAGCCGGGTTCTAGAAGGCAACGGGCCCGCATCTCATGGTGTTGAGACGGAGGAGGCTTCACTCTAGAATTAGCGGGCTATTCGATGCACTAGGGGGTACAGGTTAACCCAGGAGGGGTGCCCAAGTTACCGGATTCCGTGAATTGCTGGGTGGTCCATTCACGTTGCTGAATAGGGCTGCCTTGCTTCAGGTTTTAGCGGGTAACTTTCCGCGCCCGTAGGGGTCTAGGATTTCATTGCGCAGGCTATCCACACGACCAGGGGAACGTCGGGTTTCAGCAGCGGCTCTGTGAAACCCGGGGATCCCAGATATCTGTATTGCTCTGTGCTTCTATACATTTCTGTGTTGCTGCATTTTTTATCACGCCTTGAGCGAAAATTATATATTGTATATATATACTAGTAGATGTTGTATATGTTTTTCATCCGCGCTAGTCCAGTCCCCGCTCTGCCGTTAGTTAGCTAACCTAACAGGTGATGACGGGACCCAGTGACAAATGCGGATGGCATATACGTACGTTAGTATATTTTCGTTCTTTGTGGTGTGATCAATTGATGGGACTGCGTTGATTCGGATCAATGCAAGATAAAAAAACCTATTCTGATGTTGTTGGAACACTTTTCAAAAAGCTGTTATTGCAAGGGCATTCTCTTTTGTTTTGCATCGTGGTATTCAGTTGGAATATACTGCTCCTCAGTCGACGAGGCAACGGCCGAGATCCCTTCACCGGGAGTGACCCTTTGGACAGAAGTTTGCGTCAGGGCAATAACTTCACTATAGCCGATTACTTTTGCTTTGCATCGTGGTATTAAGATGGAATATCCTGCACCTCATTCTACGGGGAAAGAGCCGAGATCCCTTCACCGGGAGTGACCTCTTTAGCAAAGGTTTTCGTCACTATATTTTTATAAAGCTATCAGCTCCTTCAACGATATCAAGTTCATTACGTTAAAGGTTTTCGCCAGAAACCATTCGTTGCCCTCCGTCATTTCATATGGATAGTCAATAGTATTCAAGCTGTGTATGTTGGCCAAAGTCAAGGCACAGTGTTTGGTAGCTGTTGGGCATTCATATGCAACATAGATAGATGCGTTGGTTTGGGACAGTCGTACTGCCATTTTGGCCAAAGTCAAGGGTAGGTACGGGTGGGTTCAAATTAACCAGGAAAATGACGGGTAGAACTTGACATGTGACTTATGATATGTTGGCCAAAGTCAAGGTCATAAGAGCATGGGGTAGAAATCCACATCGGGAGTTTCAAAAGAACCGAAACTTGCCAGATATGCGCATACCTTCTGGAGTGTGATAGCGTGAGCGGATTCCGTCACGTTATCATGCGATGATGGTTGGATCCCGATTCCCACTGATGAGTTGGTTTACTCCTCGGGTGATCCCGGCTAATTCTTCTTTCACGTTTGGAGAAGAATTTGAGTGACAGTGGGAGGTTCCCAGATTAGATAAAGTGATAACCATTCTGATCCAGGTTAGAGTGCACGCTGAGTGTTTCTTTTCTCTCTCTCTTTGGCAGCGACCATTGACCCGACCCTAGACTATGACTCAGTGACCAAGTTGACCGAACCTTCTTAACACTGGCTTTTGGATTGTCAAAGTTGCAAACCTCTTTACCACTCCTACTTTTACCCTTTTCTCCGGGACACCCCGTATTACTACGAACGTCCACTTCCATTGGACAAAACCATCGTATGGTTATATACGAACTCGAAGGACTTCGAGGATGGTTTCTGGTTCTGGAGAAAACGGATAGGATTATTCAGTTGTCTTTTCCTTTTACCTTCTCTCTCAGATTGCGAGTACTCCTTGGTTTAGGAGATAGTACACCTATTACGCAAATTGGATAGTCTTCTTCCAGACCTTAGGCTGGTGCCGACCGGTAGGGAATGAAGAAAGCCAATTAGCCTAAACGGTGTACAGAAGGTATTATGTTAAGACAGAGCAAGGGATTAGTAAGAGGACAAAGTAAATTGCGACTGCTATTCATGACCAAACCAAGTATTTCTTCGCCAATCATAAATCACCTTTGTATTTCTCCAGGACACTCCGTATCACTACGAAGATCCCAGTTTATTGGATAATCCATCGTATGGTTATATACGAACTCGAAAGGAACTTGTTCCAGTTCGGGGATGGATCCTGGTTCAGGAGAAATATGAATAAAGTACATTCAGGTGTCTTTTATCTTCACCTTCTCTCGCGTTGCGAGTGCTTCTAGGATAAGGACAGTACACCCATTATGCTTATTGGATAGTCTTCTTCCAAACCATAGGCTGGTGCCGAACGGTAGGGAAGGAAGAAAACCATTTGGCCTAAAGGGGTGTACAGAAGGTAATGACTAAAGACATATAAAGGGATTTGGAGAGGTGGCAAAGAATTATACGGTTATAGTTGTGAATCTGAATAATGGAAGAGGCATTACTAGGAATACCAGGATACCCCATCGAAACATTTCAATGTTTCAGTTTCACTGTGTACTGTTAATAGAAAACTGATTTCCCAATTAGACACTTGCTCCAAGGTATGTATTTACCAGGTTTGATTCTCACATCTGTATGGTTTTATAGATGATGAGTGGGAGTAAGTTATTGGGAATTGGGTGACCATCCTCATTATATCGGGATTCGTTGCAATTGGTGATATTTGAGGAAGCCACCTGGGTTGTTTGCCGGTCGGCAAATATTTGGTTTTGAATATCCGTTGTTGTGCACCAATTTCAAATTGATATATCTGTACGTCTATTTTTATAGAGTGAGACATACCTTTTTGAAATTATGTCTATGACATTTACCTATACCAGTGGATGGTTAGGTAAGGAGCATTGAACAACGGTGTAATTCTTCTTAACCATAAGTACAGTTTTCAACCTACGACACACAGTGAATGAGTCACTAGACTCAAGGGACTTATACAGAGTATTGTATATTGTCCAGTGTCCATGAGGACAGAGGGGTTGGTCCTCGTACTGTATTCTGTTTACTTATGACTTCTCTAGTTCTTAGACAGGTGTTTCGTACAAACAAAGGGTTGAAGTTTTGAGAAGTTATAGGTATAAGAATAAAGTAGAGAACCAGGTGTTGCAAGCATCAGGATTCTTCAAAGTGATCAAAGATGTAGATACTTGTACATGGTATTCAGTTGATAATAGTGGTTAAGAGAACTTGCTTCTCTTTCAGGTTACTCATAATTGGAAGCATTCCTAAGTTGAGTAACGCTGATCGGCCTCCTTCCATTTAGTTGATATGCACTGGAGACAGCTGCATGATTTGAATCTGGTTCAATTAAATCAGTGTCTCTGTTTCTATATTGGGTATAGAACAGTTCATATCTTGACATTGTTAAGATACGGGGAGTTGTCCAGCTTATGCTTAAAACCAAACTCTGGATAACTCAAGGCACGTTTCTGTAATGGCTGTTTGTGGGTTGACCCGGGCTATGCAGAGGGTTGATATTCTACCATCTGGAAGATCAATAGCGATATTGTTCTTGACTCGCCACAGTTTTAATAGAATGAACTTTTTCAGAAAAACAGTTGTGGGAGTATGGTAGAACTGGAAGTGATTCCAGAACCGCAAACGATTACTGAAGATTTGATAAGAACTTAAAGATTCAATCTGATTTGACATTCCATTGGCCACTCCGCAGATATGGTGGGTAACCTCAGGCACCCGAGAGGTACTTCGGTATGCTCAAGAACGGTGGCAGGGAGGTTCTTGTTTACCCAGACTTGCCATTGCCGTTGTTCCAGACTGTGAGACCCGGCAGGAGAATGAGTATAGCGTCGTTCTAAACTAGCTTTAGAAGTGCACGTCTATATGACTCTGCCAGAGGGTTGTCGTAGTCAGTAGGAGCAGCGGAAGCAATGGTGGACATCAGGCTTATGTCTATTTATAGACTAAAGCAGATATAGCGGAGATAGATCATCTATTTCTAATATGACAGTCATAGGTTTGACTTCATCAGAATAGGGGATGGATCTGTTGAGAAGGTAGTAGGGTGTGATGTCCTGGTATTTGATGACATACACAGAGTAGGAAGTGATATTCCTATACTACGATCGGTTATACTTTGGTCGTCACACAGTAGTTTCTCCTCATAGGACTTGGATCTTACATCTGACATTCTGGTAACTAGATCTATGGTTTTAGATATAGATTTGGGTGGTTTCCCAATATGGGTACCTTGACAGCATTCTATGAGTATTTAGAATGGACGACTCCTGGCACGGTAGTATACCAGCAGGTGATGGAGTCACCCTCTCTAAAGGTGTCTTACAGACTAAAGGGGAGAGGGATACGCATGATTGACAGATCACTTGCTTAGGCAATTGAGTCAATCATGAGATGTCATGTACCACACCAGATGTTGTTCTTGCAGTAGATGCAATAAGTTGATATTGATCCAATCCTGGAAAAACAATCGGAAGCAGTTTTAGAACATAAGTGGATGTTCTAGGGATATGATAATGGCAGCCTCCTTTAGGAGACAGTTATCATTCCAGGCTTCCAAGGTGTCATCGACGACAAGAAAATTGTCAGAGTTATAGTTTTCCTTCTGACGAGGGGCAGTATTTTGGACAGGTGGTCCAAGGCAATACTGAGGGAGGCATGGCGCAGGATACTGATTAAGTTCAGTTGACGATACAGTCTAAGAAGTTTGGATTTGGAGTTCATTTATGAGCTAGGTCCCATCAGACATCCAGACATTCTAAACCAGGTATTGCTCATTTCGGGAGATGGTTTTCTCCGCGAACTTGAGATAAAGAGAGACATAGAAAGAAACATCAGAGCGGATCCACTCACTGAGGCTATTCCTCGAACGCAATAGTTTCGCAAAAGAGCTTTGTGAGACTGACTAGTAGAGGAGTTGGGTGTTCGGTATCACACGGGCTGTGAGTATGCGACATCGCAATAATTAGCCTTGAGTGCAAGTCGGAGATTGTTGGAGATAATGCCCTCAAAGTCAATTATTGGATCACAGGCACGTGATTGCAATGATTGAGGGGAGGACCGATCCCAGTAGGACAGTCTTACTCGAGATGATAGTATGCTATCTGGTTTACCTTTATCATCGTGTACTACTTTAGGTGACCTTACAGGTCACTATTGCACGATGATAGAGCCCCTAGGATTCTTGCTTGACTACCAGCAGTATGAGGGCGATCATATAAGTGAGAGCTGGAGTCTATAGGCACATCCTTAAAAGGTCCCTAGTCGTGGGAGTTTCGAGACAGGGCATCGATTCTCCAGAGCAGACTAGTGTGTACAGTCGAGACCCCGACAAGGGGCGGTGGCAGGTCTCACAAGCCACTGGTGTCAGTTGGTTCACCTAAGATGTATACAGTTGCTCATTGGGTTATGAGTACACCGGACAGGACTCGCCGGGAACCTGCTAGTTGGGTTTATACCAGACGTCAGATAGCAGTTCCCTGATGACATGTGTACAGGTTAGTTCGTCGACCTGATATCGTCATTTGTCTCGTGTGAGTTCCCACTGTACTTTGATTACTACCCTACCACGGCTCAAAGGAGTCGTGCAAACAGGTTTTAGTTGGGTACTATCCCGAGCCACATGGAGGCAGTGAGAGGATCTGCAGGGGTTCGTCTCTCCCGGTATTGGGGGTGAGGTCGCGCTATGTCGAGAAGAGCCAGAACATGAAAAGTCCTTGGCCAAGGCAGGAGATTTGCTGGTAGGTATTCCAGTAGTATCTCAGGGTGTTCTGGGCTACACCCCGACACGACTTGTACCGCTTTTGGGGGTCTGACTTTTACCAACCCCCTAGGCCCGCCATGCGATACTCATAGACGAACGGACCGGACTATACGGATATTGTCACTGACAGGCTCAGTAGGGTGTCAGGATGAGTTCGCTCATCGACGTCCCTTTTGGTCAATACCTGGTAGCCCGTCACGTATTGGCTTATACCTCTGACGTGCTAGTGGTTAAATCAACAGCCAAAGTATTGACGAGTCTTTAGAGTCCACCACACACAGTTACTCAAGTTTCGGGCGAAACGCTGTAGAGGCCGTATGGAGATATGTCAAGGTTCGATCGGATACGTGCGGTATTGCACGGATCGTGATCGGACGGATTTTACTAGCCGGCTTTGGCTTAAGCCGGATCCTAGTATTTGATAGTGTAGATTTTGTCTTTTTGCATTTGTGTTCAGTGGGAATAGAAATGCGGGCATGTATTTGCAGTAGCGGGGTTTTCCTATAATTTTATTACGGGATCAGTTTTCTGAAGTTGCCAGTTTGCATTCCGTTCCGGCCGTTTTTCTTTTATTCCTTCGCGGCCGAACTTTTCGTTGGAGTGGTTAATTGCAAGTTTGCAATTAACTTATTTGATGAGGGGTTTCATGCATATATGTGGCTTCCTCATCATGAGATTCCATTTGAATCAATCACTTGTATTTATGAGATGAGATATATAAGTGTGACCCTTTTTCCATGCTTATCTCTCATTTTCCTTTTTGATTAATTCATTTTTTTCTCCACCCATGAAGAGGGGGCCGGCCACTGTTGATGAGGGGAGAGGTTTATTTGTGTGTGGAAATTTCCATTCATGCATTTTGGTGGGTCCCCCCTTTTTGGGTGAGTGTGCTGTCGTTTAGAGGTGGGAATTTCCTTATGTTTTTTTTTGATTAATACATGCACCCCACCACTTGATTTATGGTCCGGCCATAGATTGGAAAAAGAGAGGAGTGCTCATTTTATGTGTGGGATTTTGATCCATCTCATTTTTTATGCTTGTATGCTTGCTAAAATTCAAAACATCTCTCCTTCATTACATTCTCCACCTCCACCATCATCAAGGCAACTTGATAACCCCAAAAGAGACAAGAATTCTACACTATTCTATAGCAAGTCTTGGACGCGTCGGCTAGCCAACTTCGCGCCCGAGTTGCCTCGGTCATGAGGCGGGAGCCCGTAAAAGATTCCGGCTACGTGGTGCCCTTTACGACGAGACGATGATGGACGGAGATTCCGCGGGAGATCGGAGTGGAGATGAAGACTGAAGGACACGGATCGCTTGGTATAACTTCTCTACTCTTTTCTAGTTTGCTAGTTAGCTAGGTTAATGGCCCGATCCGGGGTAAAAGTGCGCGGTGGTGCCGGTTTGCAAAGTTCGCAAAATTTTTGTTTCCGCGTTTCCGGCGTCGGATCGACGGCCCGGGCGCTCCCGCGGGCTTACAGCCTGCATCTCAAGGAGTTGAGACAGAGGGGGCTTTACTCTAGAATTGGCGGGCTATTCGCCGCATTCGTAGGGGGTACAGGTTGACCCAAGGAGGGGTGCCCAAGTTACCGGATTCCGTGAAGTGCTGGGTGGTCCATTCACGTTACTGAAGGGGGCTGCCTCGCTTCAGGTTTTGGCGGGTAACTTGCCGCGCCCGTAGGGGTCTAGGATCTCATTGCACAAGCTATCCACACGACCGGGGGAACGTCGGGTTTCAGTAGCGGCTCTATGAAACCCGGGGATCCCAGATATCTGTATTGTTCTGTGATGTGTACATTTCTGTGATGTTGCATTTTATCACGCCTTGAGCGAAAATTATATATTGATATATATATACTAGTAGATGTTGTATATGTTTTGCATCCGCGCTAGTCCAATCCCCGCTCTGTCGTTAGTTAAGTAACCTAACGGGTGATGACGGGACCCAGTGGCGAATGCGGATGGCATATATGTACATCACTATTTTCGTTCTTTGTGGTGTGATCAATTGATGGGACTGCGTTTCCGATCAATGCAAGCTAAACAAACCTATTCTGATGTTGTTGGAACATTTTTCAAAAAGCTGTTATTGCAAGGACGTTCCCTTTTGTTTTGCACAGTGGTATTCAGTTGGAATATCCTGCTCCTCAGTCAACGAGGCAAGGGCCGAGATCCCTTCACCGGGAGTGATCCCTTGGATAAAAGTTTGCGTCAGGGCAGTAACTTCACTATAGCCGATTACTTTTGCTTTGCATCGTGGTATTCAGTTGGAATATCCTGCACCTCATTCTACGGGGAAAGAGCCGAGATCCCTTCACCGGGAGTGACCTCTTTAGCAAAGGTTTTCGTCACTATATTTTTATAAAGCTATCCGGTTCCTTCAACTATATCAAGTTCATTACGTTAAAGGTTTTCGCCAGAAGCCATTTGTAGCCCTCCGTCGTTTCATATGGATAGTCAATAGTATTCAAGCTGTGTATGTTGGCCAAAGTCAAGGCACAATGTTTGGTAGCTGTTGGGTATTCATATGCAGCATAGATAAATGCGTTGGTTTGGGACAGTCGTATAGCCTTGTTGGCCAAATTTAAGGGCTTGTACGGGTGGGTTCAAATTAACCTGGAGAATGACGGGTAGAACTTGACATGTGACTTAAGATATGTTGGCCAAAGTCAAGGTCATAAGAGTATGGGGTAAAAATCCACATCGGGAGTTTCAAAAGAAACCGAAACTTGCCAGATATACGCATACCTTCTGGAGTGTGATAACGTGAGAGGATTCCGTCACGTTATCATGCGATGATAGTTGGATCCCGATTCCCACTGATGAGTTGGTTTACTCCTCGGGTGATCCCGGCTAATTCTTCTTTCAGGTTTGGGGAAGAATTTGACGTTACAGTGGGAGGTTTCCTGATTAGATAAATTTGTAACCATTCTAATCTAGGTTAGAGTGCACGCTCGGTGTTTCTTTTCTCTCTCTCTCTTTGGCAGCGACCATTGACCCGACCCTAGACTATGACTCGGTGACCAAGTTGACCGAACCTTCTTAACACTGGCTTTTGGATTGTCAGAGTTGCAAACCTCATTGCCACTCCTACTTTTACCCTTTTCTCTGGGACACCCCGTATTACTTTGAACGTCCACTTCCATTGGACAAAACGAATACGAACTCGAAGGAATTCGAGGATGGTTTCTGGTTCTGGAGAAAACGAATAGGATTATTCAGTTGTCTTTTCATTTTACCTTCTCTCAGGTTGCGAGTGCTCCTTGGTTTAGGGGACAGTACACCTATTACGCAAATTGGATAGTCTTCTTCCAAACCTTAGGCTGGTGCCGACCTTTAGGGAATGATACGCGTGATCTATTATGAAAGTAAGACCCGGAACGATGCTCAAATTAACTATACAACTACCGAAAAAGAACTTTTGGCAGTTGTATTTGCATTAGAAAAATTCAGGCCTTACTTGATTGGCTCACCAATTGTTGTGTACACTGACCACTCCGCCTTGAAACATCTTTTGGCGAAGAAGGATGCTAAAGGTGGGCTAATACATTGGATCCTTCTATTACAAGAATTTGACATTGTTATTAAAGATAAGAAAGGATGTGAAAACGTTGTAGCCGATCACCATTCACACATCTCTTCTTCACCTGTGACCCTGCCGATCAGTGATTCTTTTCCGGACGAACAACACTTGAATGTATCCGATGAACCTTGGTTCAGGGATACTGTGAATTATCTTGCCGCGGGACTTATTTCCCGCGAATGGTCGAAACAGGACAAACATCGATTTCTATCCCAAGTAAAACAATTTTACTGGGATGAACCCTATCTGTTTAAGTATCGACCTGATCAGATCATTCGCAGATGTGTCCCTAATGTTGAATTCAAGAGTGTTTTATCTTTTTGTCATGATCATGCATGTAGGGGTCATTTCGGTCCTCGAAAGACGGCGGAGAAGGTTTTGCAATGCGGTTTTTACTGGCCGACTTTATTTAAAGATGCATTTGATCATTGCAAAACCTGTACAAAGTGTCAACACACGGGTATGATTTCCCGGAGAAATGACATGCCACAGCAACCAATTTTAGTGGTTGAAATTTTCGACGTTTGGGGCATTGACTTTATGGGTCCTTTTCCCAACTCCTTTGGGAATCAGTACATATTGCTTGCGGTTGATTATGTCTCGAAATGGGTTGAGGTTGTTCCTTGTCGCACTAATGACAAAATGGTTGTCATTAGGATCTTAACAGAAAACATCTTTTCGCGATTTGGACACCCACGCGCTATCATTAGCGATAACGGGACGCATTTATGCAATCGGTCTTTCGAGACTTTGATGCGGAAATATGCAATCGACCACAAACTTTCCACACCCTATCATCCCAAAACGAGAGGACAGGCTGAGGTTTCAAACAGACAGATTAAACAAATTTTGGAGAAGACTGTTGCTAAAAATCGAAAAGATTGGTCAACCAAATTGACGGATGCTTTTTGGGGGTTTCGAACTTCATATAAAACCGATCAAGGTATGTCTCCTTACAGACTAGTGTTTGGAAAGACTTGTCACCTTCCGGTCGAGATTGAGCACAAAGCAATGTGGGACATTAGAGAACTTAACTTTGACTTAAATCAAGCCTGCAACTTTCGGAAGCTGTAATTAAACGAACTAAACGAACTCCGCGATGAAGCTTATGTAATGCTATAATTGTAAAGAACCAGACTAAGATATTTCACGATAAAAACATTTTGAGAATTTTTTTTACATTTGGTCAACAAGTCCTTCTTTATGATTCATGACTCCATCTTCATGCGGGTAAGCTACGATCTCGGTGGAAAGAACCTTTTGTTGTGCGGTATGTATACCCGCACGGGACAGTTGAGGTTGAAAATATCAAAAACGGTACATTTTTCAAAGTAAATGGACATAGATTAAAACCGTATTTTTCCACTAACCCCACGGAGAAGCTCCTGTTTTTACAGGAGCCGATTTATCTTGATTAAAATTCCTCCTTCTCACCTCCATGTCTTGTAAAATATTGTATCATCTTTTAGGTTGGAGGTGAGTGAAAAGAATAAGTTTCGGGGAGGATTTTCACGATCATATTTATTGCCCCCATTAATAAATTTCCTCCCAGGCTTACCGGTTTTTGTGATCCAACAAATGGAAACAGTGAGGACACTGTTTAAAATAAGTTTGGGGGAGGTTTGTGCTTATTTTAGCATCATTTTGCATCATACTTTGCATAAGCACAAAACATTTAAAACATATAAAAATTTAGAAAAAAATTCAAAAGATAAAAATATTTAATATTTAATTTGATAATAAAAAATTAGATAGTGAAAAATTACATCCAAAAGATTAGAAAAGTTTAAGAAAACAAAGAAAATTTTAAGTTTTCTTAAACGAACTAGTAATAAGTAGTTATGAGTCGTTGTCCCAAGGGTTAGTAAGATGAAGAAAATCACTAATCCGAGGATAAAAATAAGTCTTAAAAATAGTTCCTTTTCTGGAAGCCAAACATTTGAATGTTGATACCCTACTATACGCACTTACACACGTCATGAAACTTGGGATAGTAGAGAATACTGTAGGTTACTAGGCACTCTCACAAGGGTCAATAAGGCATCAACCATACCCGATTTAAAATTTATACGTGCCGAAAAACCCTAACCAAGATCTTTAGACTAGAGATTAGGAAAAACAAAGCATGTTAAACACTTTAACATCTAAGAGTTTGGGATTACAACCTTTCTAGTCCGGTCCTTCACTTCATAAGCTCGGTGTTGAGGTCCCTTCGATGTGATCATCATATACCCGGACTCTCGAGAGGTTCCACGAAGAGAAAGATGCTTGCTTGCTTCCGATCTTCGATAACAAAGATGATCTACCTTGAAGTTTCATTAACACAAGCTCTCACTTATAAATGAAGTGAACACCCTAATCTAAATGGCTAGGATAGATTCGGATGATGAAGTAGGAATTTAGCTCTCTTTTATTTTCTTAATCTCACTCATTTTCATCATCTCTCAAAAAGCTAGAAAGCATTTTATGCAAGAAGGAAGAAGAAGAAGAAGAAGAATGAATCCTTTTGTGTTGAAAAATGAATAAAACCTATGGTTACAAATACAACCCTAGAGTTACTTTAACTCAGGTAGAGATTTAACCTAGGGTGAAGGGTTTAGGTTGGGTTAAATAATATCTTGCAAAACTATCAACACATAATATCTTTGCAAGAAATAAAACATAAGCTTCTAGAAGCTTCAAGAAGAAGTTAACCCAAATCAAACCCTAACCATGTTTAATCTCCACTAATCATGTTGCATTTGTAAACATAACATGTTACAATATTATATATCACATATACAATATTTATTGTAACAAAATAAAATAATACAATTAACATATATCGCATATATATCAATGTATTACCCGAGTGAGAAAAAGAATCAATAAGTGAGCTTATATTAGTTAATGTAATTTAATATATCAAATATATAATTATAAATTAAATTATCGAATCAACACTTGATCCGATAATCCGGCTATTTCACAAATAACCGACTAATATAATCTGTATCAATTCATCGAATCAACACTTGATCCGATGACCCGGCTATATCACATATACCCGGCCGATATCTCATATCGCGAGAATCTAATATGGTATCACATACACGTATTGTTCTCGGTCCCGCACATATCACATATGTGCTCCTACTCCGTTTTTCCTGAGTCAAGAAAGCTCTGTGTAGGACTTTAAAGAATCGTCAATACGCCGGCAATAGGTGATGATCATATCAAACACCCACAAGCTGCAAGCGGTCAGCTAAATATAACAGCCACCCAGGTATTGAGCGATAAGAAGATCAACAAGCAAGCCTGTACATTCTCCTGCGAATCCAATCAGTAACACTCCCATACAGTCCGGTCTCTTCGTCTGATATGTCGCATATCTCGCCTAGGGGTGGTAAACGTCAAACCCCAGTAGCTTGATAAGTCGTGTCGATATGAGGTCTATAACAGTTCGAGAAACTACTGATAACACTTACCAGTAAATCTCAGCATCACTGGCCAGGGATTTCCAGTTATAGCCAATCGAACACAGCACAACATCAACTCCTTATACCGGGAGAGACGAATCCCCTCCTATCGCTCATTGCCTCCATGTGATTCGGCACTGTACCCAAAAGCCACCTTTTTGCACGCCCTCTTGTACGTGGTATGATGGAAATCAAAGCACAGTGGGAATCACACAAGACTCTATGACGATCTCGGGTCTACAGACTAACCTGTACCAGTGTCACCAGAGAACTGCCATCTTACGTGAGGTATAATACCATCTGAGAGTTCTCGGCGAGTCCGTCCAGTGTACCCAGTCTCCACTGAGCACCCGTACACCATCCTTGATGTCAAACACCGATGGATAGGGATCATCCATCGCCCATCATATGGGTCAAGATGCGTATACGCTAGTCTACTCTGGTGTATCGGTGCCCTGTCTTGATACACCCTCGACTAGGAACAGTTATAGGATGTACTCGTCGAATACCGTAGCCCTACTAGTATGATCTCATCATAGTCCCAGTAGTCGAGTACATATCCTAAGGGCTTTATCAACATGTAACATAGAGACTATCATAGTACATGTTAAGAAAAAGTGCAACCAGATAGCATACTATCATGTCGAGCTGTTAGTTATATGTATGCCCTAGAGGCCATTACTGTACATTGGATGTATATTCTAGTGGATGCTAGGACATATATAGGGAGGACTTTCTTGCTCGACATGATAGTATGCTATCTGGTTGCTCTTTACCTCAACGTGTATACTGATTGTCTCTCTATTACATGTTGGTAAAGCCCTTAGGATGTGTACTTGACTACCTGAACTATGATGCGGATCATACTAGTAGGGACATGGTAGTCCATAAGTACATCCTTGAAAGTCCCTAGTCGTGGGTGTATCGAGATGGGGCATCGATATACCAGAGTAGACTAGCATGTACCTTCTCGATCCATACAGATGGGCGATGGATGATCCCATATCCATCGGTGTTTGACATCAGAGATGATATCCGGGTGCTCAGTAGAGACTGGGTACACTGGACGGACTCGCCGAGAACTCCTAGATGGTATTATACCTTACGTCAGATGGCAGTTCTCTGGTGACACTGGTACAGAGTAGTCTGTTGACCGGAGATCGTCATAGAGTCTTGTGTGGTTCCCACTGTGCTTTGATTTCCATCTTACCACGTCCAAGAGGGCGTGCAAAACGGTGGTTTTTGGGTACAGTCCTGAGTCACATGGAGGCAATGAGCGATAGGAGGGGATTTGTCTCTCCTGGTATAGGGAGTTGATGTTGCGCTGTGTTCGATTGGCTATAACAGGAAATCCCTGGCCAGGGTTGCTGAGATTTACTGGTAAGTGTTACCAGTAGTTTCTCGAATTGTTATAGACCTCATATCGACATGACTTATCGAGCTATTGGGGTCTGACGTTTACCACCCCTAGGCAAGATATGCGACATATCAGACGATGAGACCGGACTGTACGGTAGTGTTACTGGTTGGATTCACTGTAGTGTGAGCGGGCTTGCTCGTCGATCTTCTGATCGCTCAATACCCGGGTGGCCGTTACGTTTAGCAGACCGCTTGCGGCTTGTGGGTGCTTGATATGATCATCATCTGCTGCCGGCGTATTGACGAGTCTTTAGAGTCCTACACAGAGGTTTCCTGGCTCAAGCGAAACGAAATAGGAGCGCATATGAGATATGTGCGAGACCGAGAATAATGCGTGTATGTGATACCGTATTCCATTCTCGCGATGAATGTATCGAATGGTTATATGCGATATAACCTAGTTATCGAATCGAGGGTTGATTCGATAAGCCGATACATTGGATACTAGTCGGTTATATGCGATATGACCGGATCGTTAAATCAAGTGTTGATTTAATGATTTAATGTATAATTATATATTTGATATATTACTTTGCATTAACTAGTATTGGTTCACTTTAAATAGATTTTCTCACTTGACTTGTGCACATTGTATATGTGATATACTTTTGTACACAAGTTTGTATCATGTTTGATGATACATGATTGTTAGTGTGTATGTTTAGATTAAACCATGGTTAAGTGATGGTTAGGGTTTTCTTTTTCTTATCTATTTTTTTATTTTGTCAAAAGATTAAAGAAAATAAAATGGTGGCTTGATTTGTATTCTAGTTGAAGCTTCATGAAGCTTTGACTAAGTGACCATTTTGTCTTCATGCCTAACCCTAACCATTCACACTAACCATGGTATATTCTCTACACCTAACTATGGTTGAGATTATGATAAGTATCTAATTATTTTCTATTTTGAAAATAACTCAAAAACTTATCATAATATTCTTCTTCTTCTTCTTCATCTTCTTCTTCCATGAAGAAGCTTACTTCATCAATGGTGATTGATGAAATCAAGTGAGAAATCCAATTCTAAAGTCTACCCACTTCCTATTTCTTCATCCTCTACCTATTGCCAAGTAATAGAGTGTGTTTTCTTCACAAGTTTCTTGACTTAGTGAAGTTGGAGCTTGATCTAGTGATGCCTCGACGTAGATCATCTTCGGCACGTCGTCGATGACCTAGCCCGCTTCTTCTCCGATGAAGCCGACGCTAGAGCCCGGAATCCGTTTTGGACAGCGAGGAGACATCATCACGGAGCTATGGAGGTGGAGCACCGGATCTACAATGGTTGTATTTCCGCATTCTTGTAGTTAAGTGTTAACTAGTTTCATTTTATCGCCTAAACTTCTAGCCAACGATTTAGTCTAGGGTTTCTCGGCACCGTATTTTTTGAAATTGGCATGGTTGATGCCTTGTGAGACCTCTTGAGAGTGCCTAGGAACCCTACAGTGGTATCAGAGCCTAGCTAGACCCTTAGGCGAAGTCTAGACGACGTTTGAAATCCGAACGAACATCGAAACCCATTCCCAAAATGTTCTCTGGAAATTTTCTAAAATTTTGGATTTTTGTCAATTAAAAATATGCAGAAAAATAAGCAGGGTGTTATTTGAATTACTGTGAAATACGAGGGCCTAAATCGACTTTTCCACCGCGGAACCGCGGCCCCAGCTATGTTAGTTATATGAATGCCCTAGAGGCCATTACTGTACATAGGATGTATATTGTAGTGGATGCTGGGACATATATAGGGAAGACTTTCTTGCTCGACATGATAGTATGCTATCTGGTTACTCTTTACCTTAACGTGTGCACTGATTGTCTCTCTGTTACATGTTGGTAAAGCCCTTAGGATGTGTACTTGACTATCTGGACTATGATGCGGATCATACTAGTGGGGACATGGTAGTCCATAAGTACATCCTTCAAAGTCCCTAGTCGTGGGTGTATCGAGATGGGGCATCGATATACCAGAGTAGACTAGCGTGTACCTTCTCGACCCATACAGATGGGTGATGGATGATCCCATATCCATCGGTGTTTGACATCAGAGATGATATACGGGTGCTCAGTAGAGACTGGGTACACTGGACGGACTCGCCGAGAACTCCCAGATGGTATTATACCTCGCGTCAGATGGCAGTTCTCTGGTGACACTGGTACAGAGTAGTCTGTTGACCCGAGATCATCATAGAGTCTTGTGTGGTTCCCACTGTGCTTTGATTTCCATCTTACCACGTCCAAGAGGGCATGCAAAATGGTGGTTTTTGGGTACAGTCCCGAGTCACATGGAGGCAATGAGCGATAGGAGGGGATTCGTCTCTCCCGGTATAGGGAGTTGATGTTGCGCTGTGTTCGATTGGCTATAACAGGAAATCCCTGGCCAGGGTTGCTGAGATTTACTGGTAAGTGTTACCAGTAGTTTCTCGAACAGTTATAGACCTCATATCGACACGACTTATCGAGCTATTGGGGTCTGACGTTTACCACCCCTAGGCAAGATATGCTACATATCAGACGATCAGACCGGACTGTACGGTAGTGTTACTGGTCGGATTCACTGGAGTGTGAGCGGGCTTGCTCGTCGATCTTCAGATCGCTCAATACCCGGGTGGCCGTTACGTTTAGCAGACCGCTTGCGGCTTGTGGGTGTTTGATATGATCATCATCGGCTGCCGGCGTATTGACGAGTCTTTAGAGTCCTACACGGAGGTTTCCTGGCTCAAGCGAAACGAAATAGGAGCGCATATGAGATATGTGCGGGACTGAGAATAATGCGTGTATGTGATACCGTATTCCATTCTCGCGATTAATGTATCGAATGGTTATATGCGATATAACCTAGTTATCGAATCAAAGGTTGATTCGATAAGCCGATACATTGAATACTAGTCGGTTATATGCGATATGACCGGATCGTTAAATCAAGTGTTGATTTAATGATTTATTGTATAATTATATATTTGATATATTACTTTGCATTAACTAGTATCGGTTCACTTAAGATGGATTTTCTCACTCGGATGTGTGCATTGCATATGCGATATGATTTTGTGCACTTTATTGTATCATGTTTGATGATACATGTTTAACTTTAGTTAAGTGTAATGAATTAAGCCATGGTTAAACTAATGATTAGGGTTTTCTATTCTTACTTATTTATTTATTTATTTTGAATTGATGAGAAAAGAATGGTTGCAAGTTTTGGAGTTTAGTTGAAGCTTCATGAAGCTTTGATAAAGTCAACCATTCTTATCTCATCTTTAACCCTAACCATTCCCACTAACCATGATTCATTCTCTACACTTGACTCTAGTTAACATTATGATAAGTTTTGATTTTTCTATTGTTTTTAAATTAACTTATCATAATTTTTCTTCTTCTTCTTCCTTGAACTCAAGAAGAAAAAGCTTTCTTCATCAATGGTGAATTGAGCAAATGAGTGAGAAATCCAAATCTAAAGTCTACCCACATCCTATTTCTTCATCCTCTACCTCTTTCCAAGTAGTAGAGTGTGTTCTCTTCATAAGTTTTTGGACTTGGTGAAGTTGGAGCTTGATTTAGCGATGCCTCGACGTAGATCATCTTCGGCATGGACATCGACGACCTAGCTTGCCCATTCTCCGACGAAGCCGACGCTTGAGCCCGGATTTGATTTGGACAGCGGAGAGAACCTCGTTACGGAGCTATAGAGGTGGAGCACCGGATCTACAAAGGTTGTATTTCCGTATTCTCATTAGTTAAGTGTTAACTAGTTTTGTTTCGCCTAGATTTCTAGTCTACGATCCGTAGTTTAGGGTTTCCGGCACCTAGAATTTTTGAATTTGGCATGTTCGATGCCTTGAGAGACCTCACTAGAGTGCCTAGGAACCCTACAGTGGTATCAGAGCCTAGCTAGAGCCTTAGGCGAAGTCCAGACGGAATTTTAAGTCCGATCGAACCGAAAACACGAACCCAAAATTGCTCTCTGTCCAGATTTTAAAATTGTGGATTTTTCAAGATTAAAAATATCCAGAAAATCAAGCAGGGTTTTCTAAGAATTACTGTAAATTTCGAGGACCTAATTCAACTTTACCACCGCGTTTCCGCGGCAAGAGCATGGCTCGTGCGGCGGAAGCGCGGCCGTTTTGTCGTTTTGTGAGGTAATGTTTGCACAGTAATTCTCAGTATTCTGTTCTGGTTTTCCTGGGATATTTTAATATTTATTATACAGTTGAATTTTCAGAGGTGGTTTTGGGGTTTCGGAGTTTCGATCGGAATATCAAATTTTGTCTGTGTGGCTTTCCGGATAATTTTACAATATGTTAAATAGTTCGACCGGATATAAATACCCAATTTTTCCCCTGTCGGGAAATTTCCAAGTGTTGGATTTTTCCGTAGTTTAACGACGTTCTAAGTAGTGCAAGCAACGCAATGGACCCTCTAGAAGACAACAAACCTTAACTCGATTATGTGACCGTCTTGAACTGCCCTTTGAACCTTCGGGTTTGGGGCAGTACGGCGTGCCACATGTGAGGCGTTGGCTTGACCCTTCTACGGCTGGACCGTTGGTACTGAGGCACGAACTGAATGCTATTAGACGTATTTCATGTGTTGATCTGTATCGGGAAAACTTGGGTGTTCGATTGTTCGATCGGAAAGTTTGACATTTTCTATTTATCCGGAATGGGATACAATAATTGGAATTCACAATAAGTTATGAGATAACTGAATGAATGTTATAAACATAGCACTTTAGTCTCACTTGATCGGTTGCCACGGAATTTTGATGTGATCAAAAGTCCGTCGCAATCACGTAGCGTACGCGGATACTCGCCGGGTAAACTTAATAGACAACTACATCCCTTAGCCCCGACCAAGTGACTGTAGGAGAACCCCGTCGCCGAAAGCATCCGGTCGGGTGCTCGCGGTAGCGGTGTTCCGCCTTGGTGCACTTCGTCGATGGTATCGGGGGTGCGGCCGCCTACTAAAGTTTGCGACGAGTATTCGATCAGACTGTCGGGAATCTTGTTGAATTGCCCGACTCGATATTGAAAAGTGTTTTCGATAATGAGACTAAAATGCGGGGTTTATAATAGTTAGGCATGCGATGTCTAAGGTATTCATTTGGTCAGGCATGCGATGTCTGAGGTGGTTGCGGATTCCAACTGTTGTAGTTTTACACTTTCTTTTCTGTGACCGTAAGTGTAATATGTGATATCGCCGGTTTCGTTGCTATATGTCAACGACAATTGGGATGGAAATATTTACTTACGTTGATGACATGTGATGTTATGTGTTGCTGGATATGTTATATTGGATCGTCGTGTTTGAATAGCCGGGGGTTTTTATGTGAGATGAGTGTTTTTCATTTTCATTCATGTAAAAACTTGTATTTAATATTCTTTTATTGGGGCACTTCAAGGTTGCGGAAGTTGTCACCCTTTGTATATTATTTACTTTTCTGCACTAGGATAGACCCAAGGAGGAGGGCACAAGTAATCGGGTTCTAGAGTCCAGTGGGAGACCAACTCGAGGAGTCGAGTCCGGGTCTCCTAACTCCAGAATTGGTAGGGTTGCTTGCCGCTCTCGTAGGGGTCTAGGGGTGTGGGTTTGGCTATTCATCGCGACCGTGGAATCCGTGTTTTATACTGGCTCGTATTGAAAACACGGACGTCCTAGTATATCCAATATTTCATATGTTACTTCTGCTGCGATATCTGTGATGTGATCATGTGATGTTCTGTGATAGATACAGTATATAGTATATATGATATATTATATAGACGTTACTTATGTTTTACACCCGCGCTAGCCCTGCCCCGCTCTGTCGTTAGTTACCTAACCTAACGGTGCACGAGGGGACATCGAGGCGAATGCGGATGGCATAAGTGTACGTCGTATTTATCTGTGATGTTTAGGTATTTAAAATGATGGGACTTCATTAATTTGATTAATGAAATAAAAGAAACCTAAGATGTTGTAGAATCGAATTTCAAAATAAAACAGGTAGCTACAGTTCTTGCTTTGCACAGCGGTATATGCGATATATCCTGCACCTTATTCGATAAGGAAAGGACCGAGATCCCTTCACCGGGAGTGACTCCTTTAGCAATAACTGGCAGATGCTACACACTCGGTTTGTCTTTTGATTGCTTTTAAGTGTTTTTGCTTTGCACAGTGATATATATGATATATCCCGCACCTTATTCGATAAGGAAAGGACCGACGATCCCTTCACCGGGAGTGACTCCTTTAGCAAAACTAGAAAAGCCTCAAAAACACTCCATTTCAAAATTCATTTGATCCTACAACGATATCAAGTTCATTACGCAATAGGTTTTCATAAAAACCTGTCGTAGCCCTCCGTCATTTCAGATAACTGCTGTTTAGTATTCGTGCTGCGTTTGTTGGCCTCCGTCAAGGCGCAGTGTGCGGTAGCTAACCAGTATTTATCTGTTTATGCATATGATGCAGATTGAGTTAGGGTAGTCGTGCGACCTTGTTGGCCTCCGTCAAGGGTCGTGCGGGTGGGTTTTATTCGATCAAGAAATGGCGGGTTGAACTTGACTAGTAGCCTATGGTTTGTTGGCATCCGTCAAGGTCATAGGGTGCTAGGGGCAAAATATTATCGGGAATTTCAAGTGTTGAAATTTGCAATGAGATTGCATACCTTCTATGAGATAGTTGGATCCCGATACCAGCTGCGAGTAAGAGTTACTCCTGGGAGAGTTTTATACATTACAATTAGCCAATCAAGTAGGTGTCTAGAAAGGTGTCAACGGGGTTACGCCTCTGGGAAAACGAGGTTTACATTAATTAGGTTCGTGCGAAAGCACGGGGGACCTCCCTCAAAGTACCGACACTGGCCTGGCTGAAAGATTGGCGAACTTGTAGTGTGTAATTAATCCCGGCTAGTCTTTCCTTTTGGGGTTTGAAGGAAGATTTGATAAAAAGCAGTGGGAGCCATCCTGATTAGATAAAATAATAACCAATCTATTCTTGCAAGAGCGCACGCTGAGTGTTTTCTTCTCTCTCTCTCCAGGTAGCGACCATATCACGCCTTAATCAAGATAATAATACGGATATTTGACCGAACCCGCTTGTTATACTGAGCTGGGGAACGTTGGTCCCGCTCCAACTTATAATTGTTATAAGACAGAGCAGGAAATTGGGGAATACCAGATTTCCCGTGCCGCCCAAACGAAGAGAGTGCATGCTGATGCATCATCTTCGGGTGTGTTCATAATACAGAACTGTTTCTCAGTATCCTCCGCATCCTTGGTATATGATACCGGATCAGGATCCCAGATATGTAATCTGTTACATAGGGCTACAAAAGGGTAGAAAAACTGAGAACGGGTGATAAGTTTCATGAGGCAGAAAACAGGGCAAGTGTTGCAGCCAAGTCTGTTGGTCACTGTCACCCTTTATTGTAATACATTGATTCTGAACGAATGTTATTAGATACCGAACCTGATATACAAAATCATATCTGTCTCTTTATTAGTAAAGAAACGATAAAATTTCGTATTGTTGGATAATATTTTGAACATTTCCTATATCAAAAGTTGATCGGTTCAAGCACGTTATCTAAAAGCATTGATGTTCTAAATCAAACTACAGTTCTTAGTATATGGAGCACACATAAGAGGAAGAGTTCAGAAATGAACGGATCCTTCTTAAGGTATTGTAGACTAGGTCATATCAATGTGACCCGACTAGCTAGAGTTACATAAAGATGCATATTTAAATTAGTTTGAATTTACATCTTGTGAAACTCGCCAGTCATGTCACAAAGATAAGATGACCATAGCTATGTTTATTGGAAACATAGAAAGAGTTAGTTAACTCTTGGGATGATACATGTTGATGTATGTAGGTCCCCTGTCTACACATACCAAGACCGGTTCTTTATACTTCATTACGTTCTCTGATGATCTCTTTAGATTCAGACCTATGTTCCTGTTGAAACACAAGTCCGAACCTTTTGAGATATTCACAGAATATAAGTTAGAAGTAGAGAACCAAAATACGGGTATAAGTATTATGTCCTTTGATGTGATCAAGGAGGAGAATACTTGTGCATGGAATTCCTGGACTATTCTAAAGGAGAATGAGATTCTCTCTCAGCATTACTCCTCCATATACACCATAGCACGATGGTATATCGGGGCGGAGCAGATACACCCTATTTGATATGGTGTGCTTTATGATGAGTACTACTGAGTTACCTTTTTCCTATTGGGTGTTATGCACTTGTGAAGTTGCATACCTATTGAATAGGGTTTGAATCAAATCAGTGCCTACCACTTCATATGAGATATGGAAAGGGAAGAGCCCATATCTTAAGTTAGTTAAGATTTGGGGTTGACCGGCCTATGTCTAAAAGCACAATCCGGACAAGCTCGAGGCAAAGTTAGTTATGTAGAACTGGAAGTGTTCCAACTATACAAACTACAGCAGATGATTTGGTACAACCAGAGGATTCAGTAGATACCAACGAACCTCAGCTTCTCCGCCGATCTAGTAGGGTTCCTCACCCACCTGAGAGATACTTTGGCTTCTCTATGACAGTGGGAGCAAAGATTGCATCATGAGATGATGACCCAACTAGCTTCGAGCTGGCCATCAGGAGTAAGACTCTGTAAGAATGGCTGGATGCTTAGTGATCTGAGATGGAATCCTTATACACCAACAAAGTATGGACTTTAGTTGCTATATCTGAAGGGTTAAATCCCCATCAGGAGCAAGTAAATCTTGAGAAGATTACTTGGTGTACATGGAAAAGTTGAGACTTTCAAAGCTAGACTTGTTAATGGTTTGCATCATTGACCAGGTATGGATTATGTTGAAACTTTTTCTAAGGATCTATGCTTAAGTCCATCCAGATCCTACTTGCCACGGCTACATACCATGACTACGATATCTGGTGGTTGGGTGTCATGACAACTCTTCTAAAATGATGTTTTGGAAGAGAGTGTCTATATGTACACAGCCAGAGGGCCTCGTAGACAGTGGGAGCAGCGGAAACGTGTGCAAGATGCTTTATAGGATAAAGCAGGCATCGCGGAGTTGGAACATCTGTTTTGATGAAATAGTCAAAGAAGTTGACATCATCAAAATGGTAGATGAACCTTGTATAAACAAAAAGGTAGTAGGGAGTATGGTGGTGATCCTCGTAGAGTACGTGGATGACATACTCTTGATAAGAAAGGAGTTTCTTATGCTACGCTCGATCAATCTCCGTTTATCACAAAGATTCTCCATATAGGATCAAAGTGATACCTCCTTAATCCTGGGTTTTGGATCTATGAGATAGATTTGATTGGATGTTAGGATTCTCACTAGTTGTAGTGAGATGGTATCAAGAGATCCTGGGGAGAATCACTGGAAGTGTTCCAGGGTGATAAAGACGACTGAATGTCAGTCGCAGGCATTGTCTTTACCCTCAGTAAAGGGACGGTATGTTGGAAGAGTTCCAAGCTAGATACCGTGACATACTAGACGATAAAGGCTGGATACATCGCTACTTATGATGCTACTAAAGAGGATGTTTGGATGTATAATGGTTCATGAGATGAACTATGTTCCTACCATTGTGAGACAATGGAGTTGTGGCTTATGCCAAGGAACGCCGGTCCTATCAGTGATCCAGACTTATTCTAAGGCAGTATCACCTGATCGTGGAGATGGTTGATCTCCAGAGTGATCGAGGCAAGAAGAGCAGACTTAGAGGATAACGCAGCGGATCAACTCACGAAGGCCTATTCCCAGAGAGAGACTTTTATGGTATGGTTGAGTATGAGATACTACAACCACTGCTACAGATGGCCCTAGTGCAAGTGGGAGATTGTTAGTTATATGTATGCCCTAAAGGCCATTACTGTACATAAGATGTATATTGTAGTGGATGCTGGGACATATATAGGGAAGACTTTCTTGCTCGACATGATAGTATGCTATCTGGTTACTCTTTACCTTAACGTGTGCACTGATTGTCTCTCTGTTACATGTTGGTAAAGCCCTTAGGATGTGTACTTGACTATCTGGACTATGATGCGGATCATACTAGTGGGGACATGGTAGTCCATAAGTACATCCTTCAAAGTCCCTAGTCGTGGGTGTATCGAGATGGGGCATCGATATACCAGAGTAGACTAGCATGTACCTTCTCGACCCATACAGATGGGCGATGGATGATCCCATATCCATCGGTGTTTGACATCAGAGATGATATACGGGTGCTCTTTAGAGACTGGGTACACTGGACGGACTCGCCGAGAACTCCCAGATGGTATTATACCTCGCGTCAGATGGCAGTTCTCTGGTGACACTGGTACAGAGTAGTCTGTTGACCCGAGATCGTCATAGAGTCTTGTGTGGTTCCCACTGTGCTTTGATTTCCATCTTACCACGTCCAAGAGGGCGTGCAAAACGGTGGTTTTTGGGAACAGTCCCGAGTCACATGGAGGCAATGAGCGATAGGAGGGGATTCGTCTCTCCCGGTATAGGGAGTTGATGTTGCGCTGTGTTCGATTGGCTATAACAGGAAATCCCTGGCCAGGGTTGCTGAGATTTACTGGTAAGTGTTACCAGTAGTTTCTCGAACAGTTATAGACCTCATATCGACACGACTTATCGAGCTATTGGGGTCTGACGTTTACCACCCCTAGGCAAGATATGTGACATATCAGACGATCAGACCGGACTGTACGGTAGTGTTACTGGTCGGATTCACTGGAGTGTGAGCGGGCTTGCTCGTCAATCTTCAGATCGCTCAATACCCGGGTGGCCGTTACGTTTAGCAGACCGCTTGCGGCTTGTGAGTGTTTGATATGATCATCATCTGCTGCCGGCGTATTGACGAGTCTTTAGAGTCCTACACAGAGGTTTCCTGGCTCAAGCGAAACGAAATAGGAGCGCATATGAGATATGTGCGGGACCGAGAATAATGCGTGTATGTGATACCGTATTCCATTCTCGCGATGAATGTATCGAATGGTTATATGCGATATAACCTAGTTATCGATTCAAAGGTTGATTCGATAAGCCGATACATTGAATACTAGTCGGTTATATGCGATATGACCGGATCGTTAAATCAAGTGTTGATTTAATGATTTATTGTATAATTATATATTTGATATATTACTTTGCATTAACTAGTATCGGTTCACTTAAGATGGATTTTCTCACTCGGATGTGTGCATTGCATATGCGATATGATTTTGTGCACTTTATTGTATCATGTTTGATGATACATGTTTAACTTTAGTTAAGTGTAATGAATTAAGCCATGATTAAACTAATGATTAGGGTTTTCTATTCTTACTTATTTATTTATTTATTTTGAATTGATGAGAAAAGAATGGTTGCATGTTTTGGAGTTTAGTTGAAGCTTCATGAAGCTTTGATAAAGTCAACCATTCTTATCTCATCTTTAACCCTAACCATTCCCACTAACCATGATTCATTCTCTACACTTGACTCTAGTTAACATTATGATAAGTTTTTATTTTTCTATTGTTTTTAAATTAACTTATCATAATTTTTCTTCTTCTTCTTCCTTGAACTCAAGAAGAAAAAGCTTTCTTCATCAATGGTGAATTGAGCAAATGAGTGAGAAATCCAAATATAAAGTCTACCCACTTTTTATTTCTTCATCCTCTACCTCTTGCCAAGTAGTAGAGTGTGTTCTCTTCACAAGTTTTTGGACTTGGTGAAGTTGGAGCTTGATTTAGCGATGCCTCGACGTAGATCATCTTCGGCATGGACATCGACGACCTAGCTTGCCCATTCTCCGACGAAGCCGACGCTTGAGCCCGGATTTGATTTGGACAGCGGAGAGAACCTCGTTGCGGAGCTATGGAGGTGGAGCACGTGATCTACAAAGGTTGTATTTCCGTATTCTCATTAGTTAAGTGTTAACTAGTTTTGTTTCGCCTAGATTTCTAGTCTACGATCCGTAGTTTAGGGTTTCCGGCACCTAGAATTTTTGAATTTGGCATGTTCGATGCCTTGAGAGACCTCACTAGAGTGCCTAGGAACCCTACAAGCTATGCATGGTGCGGCGGTTCCGTGGCCGTACTGTCCTTTTGACCAATGTTTTCTGCACAGGAATTCATATAATTGAATCCTATATTTTCTGGTTATTTTTAATGTGACTCTACAGTTGAGCGTTCTGAGGTTGTTTTGGGGATTCGATGATTCGATCGGATTATCAGATTTTGTTTATGTGGATTCCGGATATTTTTAGAATATGTTAAAAAGTTCGACAGGATATAAATACCCAATTTTTCCCCTGTCGGGAAATTTCCAAGTGTTGGATTTTTCCGTGGTTTAATGACGTTCTAAGTAGTGCAAGTAACTCGATGGACCCTCTAGAAGACAACAAACCTTAACTCGATTATGTGACCGTCTTGAACTGCCCTTTGAACCTTCGGGTTTGGGGCAGTACGGCGTGCCACATGTGAGTCGTTGGCTTGACCCTTCTACGGCTGGACCGTTGGTACTGAGGCACGAACTGAATGTTGTTAGACTTGTTTCATGTGTTGATCAGTTTCGGGAAAACTTGGGTGTTTGACTGTTCGATCGGAAAGTTTAACATTTTCTAATTATCTGGAATGTGATACAATAATTGGAATCAACAAATAGTTATGAGATAACTGAATGAATGTTATAAACATAGCAGTTTAGTCTCACTTGATCGGTTGCTACGGAATTTTGATGTGATCAAAAGTCCGTCGCAATCACGTAGCGTACGCGGATACTCGCCGGGTAAACTTAATAGACAGCCTCACCCCATAGCCCCGACCAAGTGACTGTAGGAGAACCCCGTCGCCGAAAGCATCCGTTCGGGTGCTCGCGGCAGCGGTGTTCTGCCTTGGTGCACATCGTCGACGGCGTCGGGGGTGCGGCCGCCTACTAAAGTTTGCGACGAGCATTCGATCAAATTTTCGGGAATCTTGTTGAATTGCCCGACTTGATATTGAAAAGAGTTTTCGATAAAGAGACTAAAATGCGTTGTTTATAATTGTTTGGCATGCGATGTCTAAGGAATTCATTTGGCTAGGCATGCGATGTCTAATGAGTTTGCGGATTCCAACTGTTGTAGTTTTACACTTTTTTTTCTGTGACCGTAAGTGTAATATGTGATATCGCCGGTTTCGTTGCTATATGTCAACGACAATTGGGATGGACATATTTACTTACGTTGATGACATGTGATGTTATGTGTTGCTGGATATGTTAAATTGGATCTTCGTGTTTGAATAGCCGGGGTTTTTTTTTATGTGAGATGAGTGTTTTTCATTTTCATTCATGTAAAACCTTGTATGTAATATTCTTTTATTGGGGCGCTTCCAGGTAGCGGAAGTAGTCACCTTTTGTATATTATTTACTTTTCCGCACTAGGATAGACCCAAGGAGGGGAGCACAAGTAACCGGGTTCTGGGGTCCAGTGGGAGACCAACTCGAGGAGTCGAGTCCGGGGCTCCTAACTCCAGAATTAGTAGGGTTGCTTGCCGCTCTCATAGGGGTCTAGGGGTGTGGGTTTGGCTATTCATCACGACCGTGGAATCCGTGTTTTATACTGGCTCGTATTGAAAACACGGACGTCCTAGTATATCCGATATTTCTTATGATTCTTCTGCTGCGATATCTGTGATGTGATCATGTGATGTTCTGTGATAGATACAGTATATAGTATATATGATATATTATATAGACGTTACTTATGTTTTACACCCGTGCTAGCCCTGCCCCGCTCTGCCGTTAGTTACCTAACCTAACGGTGCACGAGGGGACATCGAGGCGAATGCGGATGGCATAAGTGTACGTCGTATTTATCTGTGATGTTTAGGTACATTAAATGATGGGACTTCATTAATGAGATTAATGAAATAAAAGAAACCTAAGATGTTGTAGAATCGAATTTCAAAATAGACAGGTAGCTACAGTTCTTGCTTTGCACAGCGGTATATGTGATATATCCTGCACCTTATTCGATAAGGAAAGAACCGAGATCCCTTCACCGGGAGTGACTCCTTTAGCAATAACTGGCAGATGCTACACACTCGGTTTGTCTTTTGATTGCTTTTAAGTGTTTTTGCTTTGCACAGTGATATATATGATATATCCTGCACCTCATTCGACGAGGAAAGGACCGACGATCCCTTCACCGGGAGTGACTCCTTAAGCAAAACTAGAAAAGCCTCAAAAACACTCCATTTCAAAATTCATTCGATCCTACAACGATATCAAGTTCATTACGCAATAGGTTTTCAGAAAAACCTGTCGTAGCCCTCCGTCATTTCAGATAAGTTGTATATAGTATTCGTGCTGCATTTGTTGGCTTTCGTCAAGGTGCAGTGTGCGGTAGCTATATGCTGCTAGCATACGATGCGATTGGATTAGGGTGGTCGTGCGGCTTTGTTGGCTTTCGTCAAGGGTCGTGCGGGTGCGTTTAATTCAATTAAGAAATGTACGGGTTGAACTTGACTAGCGGGCTATGGTTTGTTGGCTTTCGTCAAGGTCATAGCACGTTAGGGGCAAAATATTATCGGGAATTTCAAGTGTTGAAATTTGCAATGAGATTGCATACCTTTTATGAGATAGTTGGATCCCGATACCCGCTGCGAGTAATTGTTACTCCTGGGAGTGTTTTATACATTACAATTAGCCGATCAAGCAGGTGTCTAGAAAGGTGTTAACGAGGTTACTCCTCTGGGAAAACGAGGTTTACATTAATTAGGTCCGTGCGAAAGCACGGGGCACCTCCCTCAAAGTACCGACACTGGCCTGGCTGAAAGATTGGAGAACTTGTAGTGTGTAATTAATCCCGGCTAGTCTTTCCTTTTAGGGTTTGAAGGAAGATTTGATAAAAAGCAGTGGGAGCCATCCTGATTAGATAAAATAATAAACAATCTATTCTTGCAAGGGCGCACGCTGAGTGTTTTCTTCTCTCTCTCTCTAGGTAGGGACCATATCACGCCTTAATCAAGATAATAATACGGAATATTGACCGAACCCGCTTGTTTTACTGAGCTGGGGAACGTTGGTCCCGCTCCAACTTATAATTGTTATAAAACAGAGCAGGAAATTGGGGAATACCAGATTTCCCGAGCCGCCCAAATGAAGAGAGTGCATGTTGATGCATCATCTTCGGGTGTGTTATTTACACAGAACTGTTTCTCTATATCCTCTACATCCTGGGTATATGATACCGGATCAGGATCCCAGATATGTAATCTGTTACATAGGGCTACAGATAGGTAGAGAACTGAGAACGGGTGATAAGTTTCATGAGGCAGAAAACGGGGCAAGAGTTGCAGCCAAGTCTGTCGGTCACTGTCACCCTGTATTACCGATACATTGATTCTGAACGAATGTTATTAGATACCGAACCTGATATACAAAATAATATCAGTCTCTTTATTAGTAAAGAAATGATATCATTTTGTATTGTTGGATAATGTTTTGAACATTTCCTATATCAAAAGTTGATCGGTTCAGGCACGTTATCTAAAAGCATTAATGTTCTAAATCAAACTACAGTTCTTAGTATATGGAACACATACAAGAGGAAGAGTTCAGAAATGAACGAATCCTTCTTGAGGCATTGTAGACTAGGTCATATCAATGCGACCCGACTGCCTAAAGTTACATTAAGATGCATATTTAAATCAGTTTGAATTTACATCTTATGAAACTTGCCAGTCATGTCACAAAGATAAGATGACCATGGCTCTGTTTATTGGAAACAGAAAAAGAGTTAGTGAACTCTTGGGATGATACATGTTGATGTATGTAGGTCCCCTGTCTACACATGCCAAGACTGGTTCTTTATACTTCATTATATTCTCTGATAATCTCTCAAGATTCAGTCATTTGTTCCTGTTGAAACATAAGTCCGAACCTTTTGAGATATTCACAGAATATGATTTAGAAGTAGTGAACCAAAATACGGGTATAAGTATTATGTCCTTTGATATGATCGAGGAGGAGAATACTTGAGCAAGGAAATTCCTGGACTATTCTAAAGGAGAATGAGATTCTCTCTCAGAATTACTCCTCCGTATACACCATAGCACGATGGTATATCGGGGCGGAGCAGATACACCCTATTTGATATGGTGTGCTCTATGATGAGTACTACTGAGTTACCTTTTTCCTTTTGGGTGTTATGCACTTGAGAAGTTGCATACCTATTGAATAGGGTTCCAATCAAATCAGTTGTCTACCATTTCATATGTGATATGGAAAGGGAAGAGCCCATGTCTTAAGCTAGTTAAGATTTGGGGTTGTCCGGCTAATGTCTAAAAGCAAAATCCGGACAAGCTCGAGGCAAGGTCTGTAATGTAGAACTGGAAAGGTTCCAGCTATACAAAATATAACAGATAATTTGGTAGAACCAAAGGATTCAGTAGATTCCAACGAACCTCGGCCTCTCCGCCGATCTAGTAGGGTTCCTCACCCACCTGAGAGATACTTCGGTTTCTCTATGACAGTGGGAGCGAGGATTGCATCATGAGATGATGACCCAACTAGTTTCGAGCTGGCCATCGGGGGTAGGACTCTGTAAGAATGGCTGGATGCTTAGCGATCTGAGATGGAATCCTTATACACCAACAAAATATGGACTTTGGTTGCTATATCTGAAGGGTTAAATCCCCATCAGGAGCAAGTATATCTTGAGAAGATTACTTGGTGTAAATGGAAAAGTTGAGACTTTCAAAGCTAGACTTGTTAAAGGTTTTCGTCATTGACCAGGCGTGGATAATGATGAAACCTTTTCCAGTACCTATGCTTAAGTCCATCCAGATCCTACTTGCCACGGCTACATACCATGACTACAATATCTGGTGGTTGGGTGCCAAGACTGCTTTTCTAGATGTTGTTTTAGAAGAGTGCGTCTATAAGTACACAGCCAGAGGGCTTCATAGACAGTGGGAGCAGCGGAAACGTGTGCAAGATGCTTTATAGGATAAAGCAGGTATCACGGAGTTGGAACATCTGTTTTGATGGATTAGTCAAAGAAGTTGACATCATCAAAGTGGTAGATGAACCTTGTATAAACAAAAAGGTAGTAGGAAGTATGGTGACGATCCTCGTAGAGAACGTGGATGACATACTCTTGATAGGGAAGGAGTTTTCTATGCTACGCTCGATCAATCTCCGCTTATCACAATGATTCTCCACATAGGATCAAAGTGATACCTACTAAATCCTGGCTTTTGGATCTATGAGATAGATCTAAATGGATGTTAGGATACTCACTATTTGTAGTGAGATGGTATCAATCGATCCTGGGAAGAATCACTGGAAGTGTTCCAGGGTGATAAAGACGACTGAATGTCAGTCGCAAGCATTGTCTTTACCCTCAGTAAAGGGACGGTATGTTGGAAGAGTTCCAAGCTAGATGCCGTGACATACTAGACGATAAAGGCAGGATACATCGCTACTTAAGAAGCTACCAAAGAGGCTGTTTGGGTGTATATTGGTTCATGAGATGAACTAGGTTCCTACCATTGTGTGACAATGGAAGTGTGGCTCTGGCCCGGGAACCCCGGTCCCATCAGTGATCCAGACATATTCTAAGGCAGTGTCACCTGATCGTGGAGATGGTTGATCTCTAGAGGATCTAGGGAAGGAGAGTAGACTCAGAGGACGACACGGCGGATCCACTCACGAAGGCCTATTCCCAGAGAGAGACTTTTATGGGATGGTTGAGTATGAGATACTATAACCACTGCTACAGATGGCCCTAGTGCAAGTGGGAGATTGTTAGTTATATGTATGCCCTAGAGGCCATTACTGTACATTGGATGTATATTGTAGTGGATGCTAGGACATATATAGGGAGGACTTTCTTGCTCGACATGATAGTATGCTATCTGGTTGCTCTTTACCTCAACGTGTATACTGATTGTCTCTCTATTACATGTTGATAAAGCCCTTAGGATGTGTACTTGACTACCTAGACTATGATGCGGATCATACTAGTGGGGACATGGTAGTCCATAAGTACATCCTTGAAAGTCCCTAGTCGTGGGTGTATCGAGATGGGGCATCGATATACCAGAGTAGACTAGAGTGTACCTTCTCGACCCATACAGATGGGCGATGGATCATCCCATATCCATCGGTGTTTGACATCAGAGATGATATCCGGGTGCTCAGTAGAGACTGGGTACACTGGACGGACTCGCCGAGAACTCCCAGATGGTATTATACCTTACGTCAGATGGCAGTTCTCTGGTGACACTGGTACAGAGTAGTCTGTTGACCCGAGATCGTCATAGAGTCTTGTGTGGTTCCCACTGTGCTTTGATTTCCATCTTACCACGTCCAAGAGGGCGTGCAAAACGGTGGTTTTTGGGTACAGTCCCGAGTCACATGGAGGCAATGAGCGATAGGAGGGGATTCGTCTCTCCCGGTATAGGGAGTTGATGTTGCGCTGTGTTCGATTGGCTATAACAGGAAATCCCTGGCCAGGGTTGCTGAGATTTACTGGTAAGTGTTACAGTAGTTTCTCGAATTGTTATAGACCTCATATCGACACGACTTATCGAGCTATTGGGGTCTGACGTTTACCACCCCTAGGCAAGATATGCGACATATCAGACGATGAGACCGGACTGTACGGTAGTGTTACTGGTTGGATTCACTGGAGTGTGAGCGGGCTTGCTCGTCGATCTTCTGATCGCTCAATACCCGGGTGGCCGTTACGTTTAGCAGACCGCTTGCGGCTTGTGGGTGCTTGATATGATCATCATCTGCTGCCGGCGTATTGACGAGTCTTTAGAGTCCTACACAGAGGTTTCCTGGCTCAAGCGAAACGAAATAGGAGCGCATATGAGATATGTGCGGGACCGAGAATAATGCGTGTATGTGATACCGTATTCCATTCTCGCGATGAATGTACCGAATGGTTATATGCGATATAACCTAGTTATCGAATCGAGGGTTGATTCGATAAGCCGATACATTGGATACTAGTCGGTTATATGCGATATGACCGGATCGTTAAATCAAGTGTTGATTTAATGATTTAATGTATAATTATATATTTGATATATTACTTTGCATTAACTAGTATTGGTTCACTTTAAATGGATTTTCTCACTTGACTTGTGCACATTGTATATGTGATATACTTTTGTACACAAGTTTGTATCATGTTTGATGATACATGATTGTTAGTGTGTATGTTTAGATTAAACCATGGTTAAGTGATGGTTAGGGTTTTCTTTTTCTTATCTATTTACTTATTTTGGCAAAAGATTAAAGAAAATAAAATGGTGGCTTGATTTGTATTCTAGTTGAAGCTTCATAAAGCTTTGACTAAGTGACCATTTTGTCTTCATGCCTAACCCTAACCATTCACACTAACCATGGTATATTCTCTACACCTAACTATGGTTGAGATTATGATAAGTATCTAATTATTTTCTATTTTGAAAATAACTCAAAAACTTATCATAATATTCTTCTTCTTCTTCTTCATCTTCTTCTTCCATGAAGAAGCTTACTTCATCAATGGTGATTGATGAAATCAAGTGAGAAATCCAATTCTAAAGTCTACCCACTTCATATTTCTTCATCCTCTACCTCTTGCCAAGTAGTAGAGTGTGTTTTCTTCACAAGTTTCTTGACTTGGTGAAGTTGGAGCTTGATCTAGTGATGTCTCGACGTAGATCATCTTCGACACGTCGTCGATGACCTAGCCCGCTTCTTCTCCGATGAAGCCGACGCTAGAGCCCGGGATCCATTTTGGACAGCGAGGAGACATCATCACGGAGCTATGGTGGTGGAGCACCGGATCTACAAAGGTTGTGTTTCCGTATTCTTGTAGTTAAGTGTTAACTAGTTTCATTTTATCGCCTAAACTTCTAGCCAACGATCTAGTCTAGGGTTTCTCGGCACCGTATTTTTTGAAATTGGCATGGTTGATGCCTTGTGAGACCTCTTGAGAGTGCCTAGGAACCCTACACAAGCATCCATTACAATATACATCGTATGTACAGTAATGGCCTCTAGGGCATATATATAACTAACAATCTCCCACTTGCACTAGGGCCATCTGTTATGGTATCACATACCCAACAATTAGCTGTGGTTGAAGTATCTCATACTCAACCATCCCATAAAAGTCTCTATTGGGAAAAAGGCCTTTGTGAGTGGATCCGCACTGTTGTCCTCTGTGTGTACTCTCCTAACCTCGATCTCCCTGGAGATCAACCATCTCCTTGATCAGGTGATACTGCTTAAGAATTATATCTGGATTTAGGATGGGACGGGGGTTCCTTGGCATATGCCACAACTCCATTGTCACACAATGGTAGAAACGAAGTTCATATCATGAACCTATATATATCCAGACTGCCTCTTTAGTAGGATCCTTGGTAACGACGTATCTTGTCTTTAATCATCTAGTATGTCACGGTATGTACCCTGGAACTCTTCCAACATACCGTCCCTCCACTAAGGGTAAAGACAATGCCTGCGACTGACATTCAGTCGTTCTTATCACCCTGGAACCTTTCCAGTGATTCTCTCCAGGATCGATTGATACCATCTCACTACAACTAGTGATAATCCTAACATCCAATTAGATCTATCTCATAGATCCAAACACAGGATTTAGGATGTATCATTTTGATACTATGTGGAGAATCCTTGTGATAAGCGGAGATTGACCGAGCGTAGCATAGGAAACTCCTAACCTTTCAAGAGTATGTCATCCACGTACTCTACGAGGATCACCACCATACTCTCTACTACCTTTTTGTATATACAAAGTTCATCTACCATTTTGATGAAATCAAACTCTTTGACTACCACATCAAAACAGATGTTCCAACTCCGCGATGCCTGCTTTATCACATAAGATATCTTGCACACGTTTCCTCTGCTCCCACTATCTACGAAGCTCTCTAGCTGTGTACTTATAGACGCTCTCTTCCAAATCATCATTTAACAAAGCAATCATGACACCCAACCACCAGATATCGTAGTCATGGTATGTAGCAGTGGCAAGTAGGATCTGGATGCACTTAAGCATAGCTTTGAAAGTCTCAACTTTTCCAAGTACACCAAGTAATCTTCTCAAGTTATACTTGCTCCTGATGGGGATTTAACCCTTCAGATATAGCAACCAAAGTCCATACTTTGTTGGTGTATAAGGATTCCATCTCAGATCACTAAGCATCCAGCCATTCTTACAGAGTCCCACTCCTGATGGCCAGCTTGAAACTAGTTTGGTCATCATCTCATGATGCAATCCTCGCTCCCACTGTTATAGAGAAACCGAAGTATCTCTCAGGTGCGTGAGGAACCCTACTAGATCGGCGGAGTGGCTGAGGTTCATTAGAAACTATTGAATCTTTTGGTTCTACCAAATCATCAGCTGCAGTTTGTATAGCTGGAACTCTTTCCAGTTCTACATCATGACCACTAATTTCTTCACAAGAAATTTCCTTTCACAAAGGTGGCATGCTGAGAAACAAAACATCTTTTGTTCCTCGGTTTAGTAGAAGATATTCCTTTGCGAATGCTTGGGATATCCAACAAACTTCTACAGAACTGACTTTGCCTCGAGCTTGTCTGGATTTTTCTTTTCAGACATAAGCCGGACAACCCAAAATCTTAACAAAGTTAAGATATGGGCTCTTCCCTTTCCATATCACATATGAAGTGGTAGGCAACTGATTTGATTTGAACCCTATTCAATAGATATGCAGCTTCTCAAGTGCATAACTCCAAAAAGGAAATAGGAAACTCAGTAGCACTCATCATAGAGTACACCATATCACATAGGGTGCTATTGCTCCGCCCCGATATACCATCGTGCTATAGTGTATACGGAGGAGTAATGCTGAGAGAGAATCTCATTCTCCTTTAGAATAGTCCAGGAATTCCGTGCTCTAGTATTCTCCTCCCTGATCTCATCAAAGGACATAATACTTATACCCATTTTTGGTTCTCTACTTCTAACTTATATTCTGTGAATATCTCAAAAGGTTCAGACTTGTGTTTTATCAGGAACATATGTCTGAATCTTGAGATATAAACAGTGAATGTAATGAAGTATAAAGAACCGGTCTTGGCATGTGTAGACAGGGGACCATACATACATCATCATGTATTAATCCCAAGAGTTCACTAACTCTTTCTCTGTTTCCAATAAACAGAGCTATGGTCATCTTATCTTTGTGATATGACCGGCAAGTTTCACAAGATGTAAATTCAAACTAATTTAAATATGCATCTAAATATAACATAGCTAGTCGAGTCGCATTGATATGACCTAGTCTATAATGCCTCAAGAAGGATTCGTTCATTTCTGAACTCCTCCTCTTGTGTGTGTTCTGTATACTAAGAACTGTAATTTGATTTAGAATGTCAATGCTTTTAGATAACGTGCCTGAACCGATCAACTCTTGATATAGGAAATGTTCAAAACATTATCCAACAATAGAAAATTATATCCTTCTTTACTAATAAAGAGACTGATATGATGATGTATATCAGGTTCGGTATCTAATAACATTCGTTCAGAATCAATGTATTTGTTAATACAGGGTGATAACTACCAACAGACTTGGCTGCAACACTTGCACCGTTTCTATCTTATGAAACTTATCACCCGTTCTCAGTCCTCTACTTATCTGTAGCCCATGTAACAAAATACATATGTGGGATCCTGATCCGGTATCAAATACCCAGGACGTAAAGGATATTGAGAAACAGTTCTATGTAATGAACACACCCGAAGAAGATGCATCAGCATGCACTTTCTTCGTTTAGGCGGCACTGGAATTCTGGTAATCCCTAATTTTCTGCTCTGTCTTATAACAATTATAAGTTGGAGCGGGACCAACATTCCTCAGCTCAGTATAACAAGTGGGTTCGGTCAATACATCTGTATTATTATCTTGATTAAGGCGTGATATGGTCGCTACCTGGAGAGAGAGAAGAAAACACTCAGCGTATGCTCTTACAAGATTAGATTGGTTATCTAATATATCTAATCAGGATGTCTCCCACTGTTTTAGTCAAATCTTCCTTCAAACCCTAAAAGGAAAGACTAGCCGGGATTAATTACACGCTACAAGTTCGCCAATCTTTCAGCCAGGCCAGTGCCGGTACTTTGAGGGAGGTTCCCCGTGCTTTCGCACGGTCCTAATTAAAGTAAACTCGTTTTCCTAGGGGCGTAACCCCGTTGACATCTTTCTAGGCACCTACTTGATCGGCTAATTGTAATGTGTAAAACTCTCCCAGGAGTAACTCTTACTCGCAGTGGGTATCGGGATCCAACTATCTCATAGAAGGTATGCAATCTCATCGCAAATTTCAACACTTGAAATTCCCAATAATATTTTACCCTTAGCATCCTATGACCTTGACCAAAGCCAACAAACCATAGGCTACTAGTTAAGTCTAACCCATCATTTCCCGATTGAATTAAACCCATCCGCACGGCCCTTGACGAAAGCCAAGAAAGTCGCACGACCTCCATAACTCAATCTGCATCATATGCATAAGCAGATAAGCATAAATAGCTACCGCACACTACGCCTTGACGAAAGCCAACAAACGTAGTACGAATACTATAAAGTACTTATCTGAAATGACGGAGGGATATGACAGGTTTTTAAGAAAACCCTTTGCGTAATGAACTTGATATCATTGTAGAATCGAGTGATTTTAAATTGAGTGTTTTTTAGGCCTTTTCTAGTTTTACTAAAGAGGTCACTCCCGGTGAAGGGATCGTCGGCTCTTTCCGCATCGAATAAGGTGCAGGATAGTTCACAAATACCGCTGTGCAAAGCAAAAACTATAGAAGCAATCAAAAGACAAACCGAGTAAGCTGCATCTGCTAGTTTCGCTAAAGAGGTCACTCCGGGTGAAGGGATCTCGGCTCTTTCCTTATCGAATAAGGTGCCGGATGTTCTATAAGGAACACCGCTATGCAAAGCAAGAACCAGTGCTACCAGTTCTTAAACAAGTTTTTACAACATCTTTAGGTTTCTTTTATTTCATTAATCTCATTAATGAAGTCCCATTTTATTATGCTTCACAAGCATCAGATATGAAACAAAATCAACAATATATAATATATATCTCATATATATAATATAAACATTCATCTCAGGCAGTAATATGATCTCATTACAGAACATTGCAGCAGAAGAACATATATGAAATATTGGATATACAAGGAGGTCCGTGTTTTTAATACGGGCCTGTATAAAACACGGATTCCACGGTCGTGATGAATAGCCAAACCCACATCCATAGACCCCTACGAGAGCGGCAAGAAACACTGCCAATTCTAGGGTTAGGATACCCGGTCTCGACTCTTCGAGATGGTCTCCTACTGGACCCTAGAACCCGGTTACTTATGCTCCCCGCCTTGGGTCTACCTAATGCGGAAAAGTAAATAATATATAATGGTGACATCATCCTTAGCCAGGAAGTGCCCCAATAAAAGAATATTACATACAAATGAATTTTACATGAATGAAAATGAAAACTCTCATCTCACATAAAACCCCCGGCTATTCAGACACGACGATCCAATATAACATATCACAGCAACACATAACATCACATGTCATCAACGTAAGTAAGTATGCATACACCGATTGTCTTCGATGTATAGCAACGAAAACCGGCGATACAACTACATACTACACTTATGGTCACAGAAAAGAAAGTGTAAAACTACAACAATTGGAATCCGCAACCTCCTTAGACATCGCAAGCCTAACCAAATGAATTCCTTCGACATCGTATACCTAACAATTATAAACCCCGCATTTTAGTCTCATTATCGAAAACTCTATTCAATATCAAGTCGGGCAATTCAACAAGATTCCCGACACACTGATCGAATGCTCGTCGCAAACTTTAGTAGACGGTCGCACCTGTCACGACCCGAAATATTAGCTCGTGACCAGCACTTGAATCACGCCACGTCTAAAGGCGTAACGGAATTCAAGTAAGCTGAAACCCAGAAATCTAAACCTTTTAGAAAAAAATAAAGGAGATGAGGTTTTGAAATAAAGGTATATGAAATCAAGTTTTCCTAATGCATAGAAAAGGAACATGAATGATGCAAGTGAAATTTTCTAGTTTGAAAACATGTTTCATCTTTTAAAAATTTTGGCAGCACCTCCTTTGCATATTTTGATCCAAAACCACAAATACATAATAAGAATAATGGCATCCCCAAGCGGGAGCTAGCTCTTCGCCAACCGGCGGATCATAACCACGCAAGATAATATAAATAAGTATAGGACGCCTACCGGCGAAGTTCACCACAAAAAGACAATGAAAAGAGCAAGGTATAACCCCAAAGGGAAAATAAAACCCATCGCTCAAATCTCGCAACTACAAGTCTCACTAAGTCTCATCAATTATACAATTACAAGTTTTGATTGATTGATAGAGTTAACTAGAAACAATATGAAATATAATACAAATGCTCGTAAAATAATAGAGCATGATGTATGCGACATGTAAAAAGAAATGCGAGCATATCCGTATATCATGCAATATGGAATAGTGATATGACATATTAAGGGGAAAACCGCTCTTTTAAAATGATTCCAGTTTTTAAAGTATAGCATGTAGTTCCCAATTTTACAATAAAACCGGTTATCTATGTAGGTACAATATGTATATGCGCAAGTATGAATGTGTCAATGTATATATCATGATGCAGCAACGGTGTAGTGACATGGCAATTATCGATGATGAAGTGTGTGAGCCGGCAAATATGTGTACGTATAACATACGCATCATCGATAATGGTGCAGGTGTACTATAAAAGTTATATGCGATGCAATAATAATATCATGAATGCAGCAAGTAAATCATCAGCTAACGGCTATAAGGTATGCATAACTATCATATGTCCGAGTCGGTGAATCTATCAATCGGAATCTAGCCTAATAACATCGCGTACGGTATAATCCATCGTACGGAAACCTCTAGTTAAGGGTAGGATCAACCATCAAGTCAAACTCATCACGCACGGAATATCATCGTGCGGCGGCATTATACTAAAAAGGATCCTATCATCCTATATGACAAATGAGGGTACGGCCTAATATCACATACGTCCTATCATCCATGATTCACAACATTCTATATATATATATATATAACCCTATATACCTATGTCCCAGGTCGCATCTGCAATAATCTCATATCAGGGGACCGGCAGGGTATAAATCATCTCGATCGACTCGCATCCGTATACCATCATATCATATCATCATCCCATCATATCATCAAATTCGTCTTGTATTCTTTCATCGCATTTATGTCTCATATCATGTCGAGTTTACATAAACATGCTATCTCTACTACATATAAGTATCTAATCTAACAAACACACCCGAACCATACAATCAGATTTTTAAAGAAGTGAATCGTCGTTTTGAAAACAGGGGTTACGGTGTTTTTAAGGAAAAGATATCATTTGAAAATCTGTAACATCCCTCAAGATATACATTTAAAAGGTACGTACGATTCTTTAGTTTAGAAAAAGGTATGGTTCGGAAGACGCATCTACATCGGCTATCTAGTCCAACAGAACCCTAAACGGCAATACCGCTAAACGTCATCCTAGGGTGGTAGTAACATATCACAATTAACTATCCTCTAGTTTCTAATATGACTACATAGCTATCTATATTCTAACCTTAGTTTCCTAATCTAGGTTTCCTAACCATACTCTATAAATCGGTTACCATCAGAAGTTTGTGGGGGTGCTATACGCCATCCACCCGACTTCCCCGGTATATATAGATCTACTCACCTGGTCTTCGCTCGCCGAAATCGATGACGCCATGTTTCTTCGCCTCGGAATCCATGCGAGGGTACCCACAACAATAACCAATCACAATACGTTTTAAAATCGATGCAGAAAACCGACACAGCGCACTGTGTGCTCATAGGTTGAAACCTATGGCCTAAACGTGCAAATCAATCAACCCATCCCTGTTGTCGATGTACGAACACCAGACAACCAAATACAAATCCAAATATCAAGAAAGTGCATTTTAAAATGCGCAAAACATAGCCTAAAACACACCAAAATATTTCCAGATTTTCCTCAGATGACAATTAGCCAAAACTGCACATTAGAGGGGTCTAATTTAGTGCAAAATGAGCTATGGATCAAATCTGGGACAATTCTACCCTGATCTGGCCGCAAATTGCGGCCAGAATGATTACATCTGCGGCCATGGGTTGGGGTTTGGGGCTCAGGTCTTGGTGGTAGCTTCCTAGGTGCCTGCACGACTCTCAGTAAGCCCAAAATCATTTCTAGTATCCCCGGGATGCTCCAGATTTCAAAATACCCTCTAAAATCGACATGAACTCAAATCCCAAATCCGTATTTTGGGTTTCATCCCCCGTTCCAGGTCAGTAAAACACCACTAAGGCTTGTGGGCAGCCACTACACATCACCAATTTCAACAAACACTCAACCTCTTTCTAGGGTTTCCCAATATCTCACTAATCTTCACAATATCACATCTAAACACATATGAACAATAAAGTAAATGAAAAGTACCTAATTAGTGAAGGGATTACCTCATATAGCATCCATGAATCCCCCAAGAACATCAAAACTGAATTTTTTTTGGTCCCATGTGTAGAGGTTGAAGAGGGGATTAATTTTTGTATAGGGTGTGTAGGGTTTTGGGGGTTGTTAGGAGATGGATCTAGGGATTTTAGTGGAGGGTTGTGGCTTGACGGAGATGAAGAGGCAAGGGAAAATGAGGTGGGAAATGTCAAAGGCAGCAGCCCCCTTCTCTCTCTCTCTATAATTCTCACCCACTCCCTCCACATGTCATCATTTTGTCTCCTTTCTCTCTCCTCACTCATCATGACCATTTTCCTCTCTTTTTCTCCCAAAAACCATAATATAATGCCCAAATGAAATGAAACATGTAACAAAATGAACATGTCATGGTGCACTAACTATTAAAACTGTAAAAATGCGGATTTGGCTTAATCGCAATTAGCAGTGCACTAATCGGGTTTTTATCGAAACTGCATATAATAAATTTTAAAAAATCCAAATCCTTTAATTATATTATTAAATGAATAAATAATTTTAATTTCTATTTATTTCATAATTATTGGTATATATTTATACCCTTTTTCGAAAACCCCAATTTCGCAAATCGACAGTTTTCGGGAAAAATATTATTTTAATATTAAATTCCCAAAAATAATATTTTATATTTTCTAAAATGTTACAATCTTCCCCCCTTAAATAAATTCGGTCCCCGAATTTAAATTTAACCCCCAAAATCTAAAACATTTCAATAATCGGCTCAAAACAACGGGGATCCGAAATCATGGAAAACGCAGAAATAACACAGCGCGTCCAGTGCGTATAAAAACGAGTAAAAACTCAAATCGAACTCCGTCAAGCGTCACGCAAATCATCGGATTTGCACGCATATCCTCGGAGTTACAATAGAGATGCAGATCTCGAATCACTACCGAAATCCAATATACACTAGTCAATTACTATAATACGTGTATAGTACGCATCTTTGAAAAACTCAAAAATCTGAATGAAATACATGCAAAATCTTTTCTAAATTGCCGCGTGGATGCATAACTCACGGCATAACTGACGGACGCTCAATTTAAAATAATAATATATGTCCATATATTTTTTCTTAAATACACGTTCCGTCGTTTTCAAAATATCCCAAAAGGTTTTCCTTTATAAGCATTCGTGTCGCTCACGTACACGTAGAAAATAGAGAGACTATAGCTCCCCTTTTTCGAAAACCTCTTGATAAACTTTTAATGCATGCAAAGTACTCAGGTACTGTCCTAAGATCAGTCCTGTTTGGCTACTACACAATATAGTGCCTAACATGAAAACAAAGTGCTCAAAAGCAAAATCAGCCTCAAAGGCGTATCCAATAATCACATGCGTCTTGTGCACATGGAAATCAAATCCAAATACAGGTGTGATCAGTCGAATATATTGTATATTTTAGCCGGCAATTTCCTTAACATTTGCATACACTTAGAGGTGTTCGGCATTCATATTCTACATATTAACAAATCTGTCACAAAATATGAGATTTCATGTATTAGACTTTTAAACCGACACTTTAAAGGAAATTAACCGCATTTCATGGCATCGCATCATTTCTGTATTTGCGCAACACTTGTCTTGAGTCTGTGCAGGAAAATACGGAAGAAAATCAAAAGAAGCTGATCAAACAATAAGCCAACTCCATACTTTCAGATCTGGTAACATTTCAGGAGGAATTATTAAATTCAGCATATCAAAAGAAGGCCCATACAACAGCCCAAGATCACACCAGAAAGCCCTAGGCCCAATCCTTCCAACAGAGCGCGGAAGAGCGGCGGTTTTGGGATATTTGCGGCGGAAGCGCCGCGGATCTGCCACGTCAGCAAGGAATCTTTACAGCACAATTCCTCTCTCTGGTTCCACAGTTCATTGTGATATGTCAAATTCCATAATTTTCCAGAAGCTTCTTCCAGATCAGAAATGAAGATTAAGAAGGCTAATCCTAAATTAAGCTCCTAATTAATCCTATTCTAGAAGCTCCTCCTAACTAATTACATCTAGAACCTTCTCCCCTAACTAACTTTTGGAGGGAAATTTGAATTTCCCCCAACAAAATTTTGGAGGGAAAGTTAGAATTTGAAATCCTAGATCTAAGGTTAGTTATCTATAAATAGAGCACTAGATCTAGGGTTAAAGGCTAATCAATAACCATTGGTTCATTCTACACCATCTTCTTCCACAAGTTTCGTGACAAAGCTTGTGCGAAACCCTAACCCTAATTCCACTCCTAATCCAAGATCTTGAGTACCAAATCAAGCGAGAAGCCTTCAACCTTTTAGGAGCCGAGCCGATCTTCAATCGGGCAAGTGATCCAAGCCGATCCGCGATCCACGGAGACGAGCGAAGCCAAGTCGACGATCAAGTTCTTCCTCTTGTAGTTCTTGAGTGATTGTAACGAAATTGTTGATATAAATAAAAGGTGAAATTCGTTAATCTTTCTTTCTTTTAATTCTTGCATCATGATTAGATCTCAATTTGTAATTGTTGTTCTTGTTGTGATGTTTGAGTAAAACTCCGCTCGTTAAGGAGTCGAGACGATTGTAGAATGATGATGTAACAAATTCTAATACTATTTTTAAGTCCTACGAGTTTTGTAAGCCCTAGCAAGTTCAAGAATCGATGACGTAGTTTCGTAGCGATGCTTTCTTGATTGTGATCGCTCGAAATTAGGGATCTACGATCGTTTCTTGAATTTACTAGAGGCTAGAATATGAATGACATCGACGAAAGAACAAGGGATAAGATGAAACTCTAGTTTCACAAGAAATCCCTAATTCTCATCGATAATCATCGATCTAGTATCAATTCATCGAAGGATAGAAATACGAAATTGAAAGATTACATCACATCTATAGATCCAATCGATTCCTACGAGCCTCATTTCGATTCTTGAGATTTGGTTTGGAAAAATCAACAAACGATCAATTCTTGATTCTATCTTTTAATGCTTTCTTAGATCTAGTTTTTTCTCTTTCTTGAACATCAACTATAAATCTTGAATTGTTTGTTTTCTTTTCATTAAAGATTCAATTCATCTAATTCGAAAGACGAACGATTACACTTTCCCTGTGGACGATCCGCACTCACATACAAACTATAATCCGACACCGTAGTTGATTGCGGTCAAATATTTTTGGTTGTGATTTCTTTACAATTCCATAATACACATCGAGAAATATCATCAATCAAATGGCGCCGTTGCCGGGGATAGTGCGCTAATAGTTCGTATTTTTTGAAATTTGAGTTGAACAATTTATTTCATCATATTTTTTAGATCTAAATTCGTGCAAACACTAATACGTGTGTTGTAAATTGTTGCGAGAAAATCTGGAATCATTGGAGCTGGAGAAAAATTTTTCTGAACATACCAGAGAGCTGGAAATAGCAACAGAAAGCAGCTGAAGAATTTTGATCCACTGATCTCACTGTACAAGCGCATTTCCGCGGCAGAATAGCATCATCCGCGGCGGATCCGCCGCAGGTGTGACTGTTCACTGCACAAATATTTCTCTGTAAGCTACTAACTTTCTTATCTCCTTCTTTCTCTGCTCCAATAACAATTTTGCTGCAGGTTTTCTTTGCAAATAAATCGCAGCGCCGCAAAGCTAAATAAATTTGTGCGTGTTTTTGATTCTTGTGGTTGTTGCATATTAATACGGAAATTTAAGGGGCACGACCAAATCCAAATTAGATGGGGAGTTCATTACCGTTCCTAGGCCCCGAAAATCGCAAAACTTGCATCCACATTTACCCTCATTAATTAAAAGAAATCTAGAGATGACTCTAAAGACCGTCGCGCTCAATTAGGACAAGAGAAGGCCGTGGGTAATTCATTGCTTATCCGAGTTTTCTTGTGGTGCCTAAGGCGAGTGTGTCTAAGGCTAGTGGTTATTAATTAGGCCCACTGTAGTGGTGGTTCCTTCCCACTTACCTGGCACTTATCCGGCCACAGGGGAACAGAGAGGCAGTGGAGGATTTATCCCGCAACTTGTCTTTTGGCAGTTAGGAGAGGTCTAGAGTTTGACCTAGGTGACTACTAGATTTTAGGGTTTTGTGTGTTGCATTTGTTTTGTTGCATCATTTTTTTTCAAAAATCCGTATCTTTTTCAAAACAAACACCAATCACATTCATCATTTCCCCTAATTATAAATTCACGTTGCCACTTGTACTAACCCTTTTTAGTGCAAGATAGGCTGGACACGGGTTTCTAGTGCCCGTTAGTCCGCGTTTCCCTCATCGACCCTAAAGTCGGTATTTCTACACTTACCTTTTCTTTTACCCACCACCACACCCACTTCGATGGATCCACCTCCATCGAACTTCTTTTCCACTACTCTGCCGCCGTCCGTTGGTGCGCAGAATCCACCTCGCATCTCTCTTCAAGAAAGATGTTATCCTACACGAGGCCCACTTTCCACATGTCTTTCCACACCACCAGCCAACGGGGAAAATTTTCAAATAAAACCCCAATACATCAACCTTCTACCAAAATTTCACGGTCTCGAGTCTGAAGACGCATACGTGTTTATCACGAAATTTGAAAATGTATGCGCAATGATGGGTACTTCACAGTTGTCTGTGGATGCTTTACGTTTTCGTCTTCTCCCATTCACTTTGTGCGATTTAGCCGAGAAGTGGCTATATAACACTACCGCACATTCCATTTCAAATTGGGACGAATTCGTTAAAGCATTCCTTAAGAAATTCTACCCACATCAAAAGACAGCTCGAGTCCGCAGCGAAATCTATCAATTCACCCAGCTTCCAAATGAAACATTTTCAAAATGTCTTGACCGCTTCAAGGATCTGTTAGTCCAATGTCCACATCATGGCATCCCAAGATGGGAATTGTGCCGAATCATTTATGAGGGCATTACTCCTTACACAAGACAGTCTCTTGAATCCATGTGTCAAGGCAATTTTATGACTAAGGATGATTGGGAAGCCTGGAACTTTCTAGAAGATTTCGCTGAAAAATCTTTACAGTGGGAGGGTGTGAATCAATCGTCTAGGTATGGCAATGATATTTCCATAGAAGTTAAAGCTGACATTGCAGCTATCAATAAGAAACTTGAGAATATGGAAAAAAAAATTTTAGCTGCCGCCCTAAGTCAAATATCACTCTCCAAAACTGTATGTGGTTGTTGTTCTGATCCGTCTCACTTGACGGAAGAATGTCCGTTTCAAGGTCATGAGCTTACCAATGCCTCATTTCAAAGACCTAGAAACGATCCATCTTCCTCTACATATGATCAGGGTTGGAGGAATCACCCTAACTTTGCTTGGAACCAATCACAATTTCAAAACACGGTTCCAAACCAGAACAATTTCCAAGGGGTCCCTCCACCACAACAGCACCCACCACTTCAATTGAGTCAGCACCCCTTTCAAGCACAAAATTTCCAAAATCCGGCCAACACTTTTTCACCACATGAAAACTTTTTGCAATTGACCAGTACAGATAATACCTCTGCACTAGCACAAACCTTGGATACTTTCATGAAACAATCCATCCAAGGTACGGCAAGTTTGCAATCTTCCGTCGAGAATGTAATGAAGATCATTATCTCTCAAAATGAGAACATCAAATCGATGGAAGAACAAATTGCACAACTAAAAGCCGAAATGAGTGCACGAGAGAAAGGGAAACTTCCAGCTCAACCTTTACCTAATTCTGGCTATTCACATGATGTGGATGCAATCACGTTGAGATCTGGAAGAGTGCTTGACCATCACCTTGGGGAAGAGTTTGATGATACTAATAAATCAATCAATAACACCCCGGCTGAGACCTTTCCACACACTTCTTACCCCAGTTCTTCTACCCTACCATCTTCTTCCGAGCCTATTCTTCATTTCCCAAAAGGCTCGCCATTACAGCCCACCTCTTTTACTCCTCCACGGACGATCCCCACTTCTATTCCGGGATCGGTTCCACACACACTTCCTTCTCCTATGATGGACCCAGCGCTTACTGGTAAAGCACCTTATCCGAATCGGTTAAGGGCTAACACACCGAGTCCACATAAGGAAAAGATTATGAACATTTTTAAGCAAGTAAACACCAACATCCCTCTCCTAGATGCCATCCAACAAGTTCCTTCCTATGCGAAAACTCTTAAGAACTTGTGCACTAGGAAGAGGAAGAATCCAGTGCCTAAGAAGATATTCATGGCAAAAACAGTAGACACAGCTTTCCCCCAGCAATTACCGAGGAAACGTAAGGATCCTGGATATCCTACGATTTCCATCTCTATTGGGGAGAAACACATTAACCGTGCTCTACTAGATCTTAGGGCAAGTGTTAACCTGCTTCCTTTCTCAGTTTATGAGCAGTTAGGGATCGGAGAGTTGAAGCCATCTCCATGCACTTTACAGATGGCTGACCGATCAATCACCAGACCTAGGGGTGAACTAGAGGATGTGTTAATAAAAATCGGGGAATTTATCTTCCCTGTAGACTTTATTGTAATTGATACACAGCCTGTAGCGAACTCACGGAATCAAATTCCGGTGATTTTAGGTCGCCCCTTTTTGGCCACTTCCAATGCTATCATCAATTGTCGTAACGGTTCTATGACCTTATCCTTCGGGAACAGGACGATTGAGATGAACATTTACAAGTTAGGAAGTGTACCCTCTGAACCTACTGCTCAGGTCTGTTCTGTCGACTTAATGGATGTCGACAGCAGCGAATTTAATGATCCTCCTGATACTGATCTTGACTCTTTTCATAAGTTATTGTTTGACCCAACTATGTATCATACACATACGGACTCTTCCACCGAGATGTCCGGGTCAACAACTAACACTGATTATGAACTGTTCTTAGAGTCTGAAGATCACCCCGCACATTGTGATGACATTATTCTTCGGGGTATAAATGAAACTTTTGAGGAGATCTTCGCTGATGAACTCGCATTTCTAAAAAGCACGGGTGTTGAGACGAATCATGTCCAAATCAATAGAATTGAACCTCCACCCCTTCTTCTAAAATGTAAAAAGAATGCGAGTTATCCATCACATTCACTGCATCGTCTCTCCAATATGAGACGCACACATATTCTTTTCCACCACATAACCTTTCCCCACTTCTTCTTCCACCAACCCGAGCACTGCATTGATAAATTTTTTGAATGGTTGGTGTTAACATTCGGTCTTTGCAAAGCTTGGCATCGACCACTGATTTTTGACCACCACTTGTGATTTTAAAAGATTAACATTGCATAACTCAAGTTTGGGGGGGTATAATCGGGCTCTTGAAAAGAAAATTTTTACAAAATTTTGAGCCAAAAATAAGTTTCAGGGAGGGTCTTCACTTAAATATTTTGCCCCCACTAATAAATTCCTCCCAAGCTTACAGGTTTTTCGAGATTTAGCAGAAGGCAACAGTGAGGACACTGTTGAAAACAAGTTTGGGGGAGGTTTGTGCTTATTTTTGCATCATTTGCATAAGCACAAAACATTTCTTTAAAAACCATAAAAATTTAAAAATTTTCAAAACTATAAAAATATCTTTGTACATAAATAAGATAATAAAAGTTTAGATAGTGAACAATTACATCCATGAGATTAGAAAAATTTAAGAAAACCAAGAAAATTAGAAGTTTTCTTATACGAACTAGTAATAAGTAGTTATGAGCCGTTGTCCCAAGGGTTAGTAAGATGAAGGACGTCACTAATCTGAGGATAAAAATAAGTCTGAAAAATAGTTTCTATTCTGGAAGCCAAACATTTTGAACGTTGCTACCCTGCTATTCGCACTTACACACATCTTAAAGCCTGGGATAGTAGAGGATACCTTGAAATGCTCTTGTCTTAAAGCCAAAAGTATGAAAAGAAAAATATGTTTTAAAGTGGTGAGAAAAATAGACACTGGTTTTGTTATCACCGAGGGCAATAAAAATATATAGCAAAAGGGTGTTTCTTCACCTAGTGCCCCAAGGTCAACTGGTCTGGGAGTCACTGCTATGCCTGAGGTGGTGCAAGACTAGGAAAATACACCAAGTTAGCAAGCACATTAGTAATCGGTCGGTTAGTACCTCAAGAAGTATTAACGTTCGCATGAAAGTGTGTAAGCAATCTCGTTTGCCAAGAAGTACTGAGGTCGATAGGCAAGAGTATGATAGCTTGAATTGAATTCTCCGGGTGTAGGGATGTCTTTACACACACGCAGGGTGATATGATCGATGTTTGGAAAACAGATTGGAATGAAGAATAAGACGATGTTTTATTGAGGGAGGACGTGATTTCTAACATCTTTTCATGACCATTAAGATAGGGCTCATGACAACCGAAAAGCTAGCTTAGTTGGAAACCCTAATTTTCAAGGCTTTTCTTTTACAATTCTTGTCTTTAAATGTAATATTCATGATCTTACTTTTATTATTGGATTTTGTGGGTGCAATCCGCTGAAAACCCTCAGGAGACAACACTCCTCCTACTAGGGACACCTAGAGGTTTAAAGGCTTGTTGCACGTGCTCAGTGCAATCGTGTTGCCTACGAAAGTGTGCTAGTTAGTTTTTCTCTTTCTTTATTTTCTCCTTCTCTTTTTAATAAAACATTCGCACGAGATGATCGAAATTAAGTTTGGGGGTATTTGATCAGTCGAAAATATTGTATATTTTAGCCGGCAATTTCCTTAACATTTGCATACACTTAGAGGTGTTCGGCATTCATATTCTACATATTAACAAATCTGTCACAAAATATGAGATTTCATGTATTAGACTTTTAAACCGACACTTTAAAGGAAATTAACCGCATTTCATGGCATCACATCATTTCTGTATTTGCGCAACACTTGTCTTGAGTCTGTGCAGGAAAATACGGAAGAAAATCAAAAGAAGCTGATCAAACAATAAGCCAACTCCATACTTTCAGATCTGGTAACATTTCAGGAGGAATTATTAAATTCAGCATATCAAAAGAAGGCCCATACAACAGCCCAAGATCACACCAGAAAGCCCTAGGCCCAATCCTTCCAACAGAGCGCGGAAGAGCGGTGGTTATGGGGTATTTGCGGCGGAAGCGCCGCGGATCTGCCACATCAGCAAGGAATCTTTACAGCACAATTCCTCTCCCTGGTTCCACAGTTCATTGTGATATGTCAAATTCCATAATTTTCCAGAAGCTTCTTCCAGATCAGAAATGAAGATTAAGAAGGCTAATCCTAAATTAAGCTCCTAATTAATCCTATTCTAGAAGCTCCTCCTAACTAATTACATCTAGAACCTTCTCCCCTAACTAACTTTTGGAGGGAAATTTGAATTTCCCCCAACAAACTTTTGGAGGGAAAGTTAGAATTTGAAATCCTAGATCTAGGGTTAGTTATCTATAAATAGAGCACTAGATCTAGGGTTAAAGGCTAATCAATAACCATTGGTTCATTCTACACCATCTTCTTCCACAAGTTTCGTGACAAAGCTTGTGCGAAACCCTAACCCTAATTCCACTCCTAATCCAAGATCTTGAGTACCAAATCAAGCGAGAAGCCTTCAACCTTTTAGGAGCCGAGCCGATCTTCAATCGGGTAAGTGATCCAAGCCGATCCGCGATCCACGGAGACGAGCGAAGCCAAGTCGACGATCAAGTTCTTCCTCTTGTAGTTCTTGAGTGATTGTAACGAAATTGTTGATATAAATAAAAGGTGAAATTCGTTAATCTTGCTTTCTTTTAATTCTTGCATCATGATTAGATCTCAATTTGTAATTGTTGTTCTTGTTGTGATGTTTGAGTAAAACTCCGCTCGTTAAGGAGTCGAGACGATTGTAGAATGATGATGTAACAAATTCTAATACTATTTTTAAGTCCTACGAGTTTTGTAAGCCCTAGCAAGTTCAAGAATCGATGACCTAGTTTCGTAGCGATGCTTTCTTGATTGTGATCGCTCGAAATTAGGGATCTACGATCGTTTCTTGAATTTACTAGAGGCTAGAATATGAATGACATCGACGAAAGAACAAGGTATAAGATGAAACTCTAGTTTCACAAGAAATCCCTAATTCTCATCGATAATCATCGATCTAGTATCAATTCATCGAAGGATAGAAATACGAAATTGAAAGATTACATCACATCTATAGATCCGATCGATTCCTACGAGCCTCATTTCGATTCTTGAGATTTGGTTTGGAAAAATCAACAAACGATCAATTCTTGATTCTATCTTTTAATGCTTTCTTAGATCTAGTTTTTTCTCTTTCTTGAACATCAACTATAAATCTTGAATTGTTTGTTTTCTTTTCATTAAAGATTCAATTCATCTAATTCGAAAGACGAACGATTACACTTTCCCTGTGGACGATCCGCACTCACATACTAACTACAATCCGACACCGTAGTTGATTGCGGTCAAATAATTTTTGGTTATGATTTCTTTACAATTCCATACTACACATCGAGAATTCTTTTCAATTAAGGTGCTATAATACACACAAGCAAAACTATGTGCAACTGGTGTGCACAAAACATCGGTCCAGTGCATCGGGTGTGCACGACAACAACATCAAGTGCATTTAAAGTGCACAAAAATCTCAATCCAGTGGATCCGGTGTGCACAGAATCGCATCTCATATCATGCGCCCAACATGCGCGAAAATCCAACCAAAGCGCATCGGGTTCGTAAAAGCATATAGTGCAGTAACATGCACGAAAACGAACGGCAAGTGCCAACGCTCATGAAAATACAAATCTGGTAAAACGAATGCCCAAGGATATAAATCGGGTGCAACCTAGGTACGGGGTATAAATCCAGTACGACAACGCATAATTACCCGTCCGGTGCAACAAATGCAGAATGCAATCTAGTGCATAAAATACAATGCAATGCATCCAGTGCACGTAATACAACTACAGTGCGTCTAGTGCACGAAATACCAATCAATAACTCAAATGCATAAACAGCAACACCGAGTACACCAAGGTGTATAAAATCGTAAACGTGTGCAACTGCGTGCACAAAACGCATATCAATGCACTACAAGCACATATAAGCTATACCGAGTGCAAACATCAAATCGAGTGCGTGTCATACGCACAAAAAATCAAATCAACCGTATGAAATCCATGAAATCATAAACATGTGCAACCAAGGCACAAAACCGATATCAAGTGCGATAAATATGCGCAAATCAAAAACCAATACAATGGTGTATAAAACATATCTCAAGTGCAATAACTATGCACAAAATGTAAATACCCAGTAGGTGCAACCATGGCGCACTAAATCAATATCAGGAAACTCGTCATCAAAACTCAAATCCAAGCGATATGAGCGTGATACTCAGATCACAAACGCAAATCGCGACAAAGGACATCGAGGTACACCTCCTACAATGTCGATAAATAAATCGGTGCGCCTAGAAACTGGCAGAACAAGAACATCCGCTTGCCTCCTGCTCACGGTCTGGCATCCTCGGCCTCTGGGTCCTTATTTTCTCTGCGGATTACACATCTCGTAGTCTATCGGCTCATCAGCCCGATCAGGTGTGCTAACGGGGACGATTCCGCTCTGGCACTTCTCTGGTTATCTCTCGGTCAATCATCATGACCACTCGTAAAGCAGCATGCCACTGGCGTCGGTCTCTGGCTCTCTGAATATACGTGACGCATCTGATCCTGGGTACAAGTCTCATTGCAGCAGTGTCCTGGAAGGAACCCTGCTCAGGGTCTCTTCTGATCTCGTCTATGCCGAACTGTATGGAGGCTGGTACTCTTATATAATACTTTCTCATTTTCTGGACATCTGCATGTGCCACACACATTTTCTCGGAAACTGGCCGTATCCCAACGCCTATATAAGCATATCAGGTCGCTGATCTCGACGGAGAGTAATAACAGCTCGTCAGCGTCTCGCACGAAAATCTGGTTCCACTATGACGTCACGCCATGCTATCTACGCACTGCAACTGTTCTCGGCCACGGTCAATCTGAAGTCTCTCGCACGGACTCGAAGTCACGAACTCGGTATCTTCATCACTCTGTAGAAGATGTCTCGCCGAACACGTCCTCGGGAGCTCGTCCCGTCCATCGGAGGAATACTCACTACTCGTCGAATTCTCGTGTGAACTCTCCACTTCACTTGGCTCCAATGTCGACTGATTCGGACTCGTCTTCTCGTGGCTGTAAGGACTGCGCTCCAACGGCTATGCTCATATCTGGAGTCTCCCAAGCAATGTATCCTATCATAAGATATCCGAATGATGTCGAACCATCCGATCGATAGGTCAAACCTCATAATCCCGCAAGAGATCAACATCTTGGGTACAGTTTAATAGTATCGAGTACATGCCACAGTATCGGTGGTCCAGCCGTAGAAGGGCAAACCCAAGCCTCACTAATGGCGCCGTGGAACTGCCGCAAACCCTAAGGTTCAAAGGCTTTCACACGGTCATTATGTCGAGTTAGGGTTTCATTCTTCTAGAGGGTCCATAGAATTGCTTGCATGTCTTTCCAAATACTTTAAACTTGGAATATGGTTTCCTGACATTCGATCGTCTCTATCTGATGACCTCAACGAATCTGCGCGAAGTCGTCTCAAGCTGGAATCAATATATCTGATGACCTCGCATCGGGTAGCGAACGAACCACATATCCTAGTCCTTCACCCTTGGGTGGCTAGCGACCTTCCATCATATCTCTAAGTATATACTTATGATGCAGTAGCTCCAACCTCTGGGCGATACCTCGTCATTTGCAGCAATGACTGGCTCATTCGTCTGTACGCTAAACAGCGCCTCAATCCTCCAAGAATGGCGATACATTGGCGGTCATCTCTAAATCGGTCTTCTCTAGATCCGAGTAAGACTCTCCACACTGGAAATCTTCAACTCAACTGGGCCTGCTCCGGCGCATAAATCGGACGAATCACCTTCGTCTCTCAAATCGGGGTAGACTAGCTATCATCTTTCTCATATCTGCCTGGAAGCTCCGGCGATCTCAGCTCGTAAGCTCCGGAAGCGACATCCTATCAATCTCAGCAACAACTGGGTCATCTGTCTGCACGGTAGGCGACATCAAATCCCTGAGGTATGCTGTACATCTACAGTCCTCTCGCAACTGGCAGCTCTAACAATAGCCCGATCATCCGGTGTAAAATCAAGCACTGGCCTCGACAAGAGGTCACAACAAAATACTAACTCGGGACGTTCTCATGTCACCAGAAAACATAATGGTCAGCCCTCGTATCAAACGAGCTCGCTCTGATCGCATCGCTAGCAGCATCTCAAACTGTGCTCAACTATGGTGACAGGAACCTCAATCGAGTATTGAACAAAGCAGATCAACGGCATGAGAGGAAACGACAAATCCAGTATGGATACATGATCATAAGAAGGAACAACATCAATGAAAGTATGATCATGGAAACAAATAGAATCAAGGATCTCCAATGGATGTATAATTATGGATACGAAGAGAATCACTGGTCTGAAAAATATGTACATCCTAAGGTTTCTTAAGTGGAGTATTGTATCGTAAATATGCCGCGGAACATACGTACGGTACGTTACTCTACTCAAGCTACCTACTCCATCAATCAGGGTCAGCCTATGAAACGAAAGTTCGGGTCTAATACCCCCCTCCCCCGTTCAAGTCTAAGTTCCGTAAGGTCAAGCCTAGGTTCCGAAATACACTCCCGCCCTAGACCCCGCATAGTCAAACATAGACTCGAACAAAGGTTAAACCTAGCGCTCTGATACCAACTTTGTCAAGACTCGAAATATTAGCTCGTGACCGGCACTTGAATCACGCCACGTCTAAAGGCGTAACGGAATTCAAGTAAGCTGAAACCCAGAAATCTAAACCTTTTAGAAAAAATAAAGGAGGTGAGGTTTTGAAATAAAGGTATATGAAATCAAGTTTTCCTAATGCATAGAAAAGGTACATGAATGATGCAAGTGAAATTCTCTAGTTTGAAAACATTTTTCATCTTTTAAAAATTTTGGCAGCACCTCCTATGCATATTTTGATCCAAAACCACAAATACATAATAAGAATAATGACAGCCCCAAGCGGGAGCTAGCTCTTCGCCAACCGGCAGATCACAACCACGCAAGATAATATAAATAAGTATACGACGCCCACCGGCGAAGTTCACCACAAAAAGACAATGAAAAGAGCAAGGTATAACCCCAAAGGGAAAATAAAACCCATCGCTCAAATCTGGCAATTACATGTCTTACTAAGTCTCATCACTTATACAATTACAAGTTTTGATTGATTGATGGAGTTAACTAGAAACAATATGAAATATAAAACAAGAGTGGGTACGATACAAATGTCCCACCTACCAATGCAAAACACCCAAATGAATCTGTGTGCCAGCGAATCCGCTACTGATCCAAGCGGTCAACCTGCAAGAACTGTGGCACAACGGGGTGAGGTTCCAACTCGTGAATAGAAATATATATACAAGTAGAAATCGAATAAACAACGACTCCTAGGTCAACTATATCAAAAGGTAATACTATGATATCTAGGGTGACCGGGTCGTATATGTGCCAACATGATAGTCACTACCTAAATACATGCGGATAACATCCAACAGAAATAATCAATGCATGCGGATATGTGGATCTCGTCCACCCATGCAATCAGTGTATGTATGCCGGTGGATCCCGTCCAACCATAATATCAATGTCTGTATGCACGTAGATGTCATAAAAGGGCGTGCATGAAAGTATGAAGATATATATATATATATATATATATATATATATATATATATATATATATATATATATATATATATCAACGGTGTCCCTCCCAACACATCAAAATCATGGAACCTGAGTGCCTAGCATCGACACCCGAAAACATCATGAAAACCATGCCCAGCATCGGCACGTAAATCCTCATATATCGGGCTCCGTCAGTCCAGATCGGCCCACGGGCCCCGTCTGCGGAATCGGCCCTCGGCCCCGGCAGTACGGGCATCCCGTATCCATCTATCGACTCTGGTCAGTATCCTCCGGATAACCGCCAGGTCCAACCAATCACCGGTAGGTAGTGGTCCCTCTTCCAGGCTCACCGTCTAGCTACACAGCAGATCCGTTCTCGCCCCGGGGTACCATACCGGGTCCACCATGTACCCGCAATCGGCCTCGTCCACTCCTCGAATCGGGTTCCACATGTCAGACGACTCAGAACCGAGAAAACGCATGGTGGACGCAATGAAATATCATATAAAGAGAAACCGGATTTTTTTAAAACAACACATAATCTCTTTTGAAATATCCACGGTTCTCAAATCCAGAAATCTCATGAAAACAGCATATCTCAATGAGTAAAATAATAGAGCATGATGTATGCGACATGTAAAAAGAAATGAGAGCATATCCGTGTATCATGCAATATAGAATAGTGATATGACATATTAAGGGGAAAACCGCTCTTTTAAAATGGTTCCAGTTTTTAAAGTATAGCATGCGGTTCCCAATTTTACAATAAAACCGGTTATCTATGTAGGTACAATAAGTATATGCGCAAGTATGAATATGTCAATGTATATATCATGATGCAGCAACAGTGTAGTGAAATGGCAATTATCGATGATGAAGTGTGTGAGCCGGAAAATATGTGTACGTGTAACATACGCATCATCGATAATGGTGCAGGTGTACTATCAAAGTTATATACGATGCAATAATAATATCATGAATGCAGCAAGTAAATCATCAGCTAACAGCTATAAGGTATGCATAACTATCATATGTCCGAGTCGGTGATTCTATCAATCGGAATCTAGCCTAATAACATCGCGTACGGTATAATCCATCGTACGGAAACCTCTAGTCAAGGGTAAGGATCAACCATCAAGTCAAATTCATCATACACGGAATATCATCGTGCGGCGGCATTATACTAAAAAGGATCTATCATCCAATATGACAAATGATGGTACGACCTAATATCACATACGGCCTATCATCCATGATTCACAACATTCTATATATATATATATATAACCCTATATACATATGTCCCAGGTCGCATCTGCAATAATCTCATATCAGGGGACCGACAGGGTATAAATTATCTCGATCGACTCGTATCCGTATACCATCATATCATATCATCATCTCATCATATCATCAAATTCGTCTTGTATTCTTTCATCGCATTTATGTCTTATATCATGTCGAGTTTAAATAAACATGCTATCTCTACTATGTATAAGTATCTAATCTAACAAACACACCCGAACCAAACAATCAGATTTTTAAAGAAGTGAATCGTCGTTTTGAAAACAGGGGTTACAGTGTTTTTAAGGAAAATATATCATTTGAAAATCTGTAACTTCCCTCAAGATATACATTTAAAAGGTACGTACGATTCTTTAGTTTAGAAAAAGGTATGGTTCGGATGACGCATCTACATCGGCTATCTAGTCCAACAGAACCCTAAACGGCAATACCGCTAAACGTCATCCTAGGGTGGTAGTAACATATCACAATTAACTATCCTCTAGTTTATAATATGACTACATAGCTATCTATATTCTAACCTTAGTTTCCTAATCTAGGTTTCCTAACCATACTCTATAAATCGGTTACCATCAGAAGTTTGCGGGGGTGCTATACGCCATCCACCCGACTTCCCCGGTAGATATCGATCTACTCACCTGGTCTTCGCTCGCCGAAATCGATGAAGCCACGTTTCTTCACCTCGGAATCCATGCAAGGGTACCTACAACAATAACCAATCGTAATACGTATTAAAATCGATGCAGAAAACCGACACAGCGCATAGTGTACTCATAGGTTGAAACCTATGGCCTAAACGTGCAAATCAATCAACCAATCCCTGTTGTCGATGTACGAACACCCAACAACCAAATACAAATTCAAATATCAAGAAAGTGCATTTTAAAATACGGAAAACATAGCCTAAAACACACCAAAATACTTCCAGATTTTCCCCAGATGACAATTAGCCAAAACTGCACATATGAGGGGTCTAATTTAGTGCAAAATGAGCTATGGATCATATCTGGGACAATTCTACCCTGCTCTGGCCGCAAATTGCGGATAGAATGATTAAATCTGCGGCCATGGGTTGGGGTTTGGGGCTCAGGTCTTGGTGGTAGCTTCCTAGGTGCCTTCACGACTCTCAGTAAGCCCAAAATCATTTCTAGTGTCCCCGGATTGCTCCAGATTTCAAAATACCCTCTAAAATCACACAAATCGACATGAACTCAAATCCTAAATCCGTATTTTAGGTTTCATACCCCGTTCCAGGTCAGTAAAACACCACTAAGGCTTGTGGGCAGCCACTACACATCACCAATTTCAACAAACACTCAACCTCTTTCTAGGGTTTCCCAATATCTCACTAATCTTCACAATAACACATCTAAACACATATGAAAACTAAAGTAAATGAAAACTACCCAATTAGTGAAGGGATTACTTCATATACCATCCATGAATCCCCCAAGATCATCAAAACTGAATTTTTCTTGATCCCATGTGTAGAGGTTGAAGAGGGGATTAATTTTTGTAAAGGGTGTGTACGGTTTTGGGGGTTGTTAGGAGATGGATCTAGGGATTTTAGTGGAGGGTTGTGGCTTGAGGGAGATGAAGAGGAAAGGGAAAATGAGGTGGGAAATTGCTAAGGCAGCAGCCCCCTTCTATCTCTCTCTATAATTCTCACCCACTCCTTTCACATGTCATCATTTTGTCTTCTTTCTCTCTCCTCACTAACCATGACCCTTTTCCTCTCTCTTTTTCTCCCTAAAACCATAATATAAAGCCCAAATGAAATGAAACACGTAACAAAATGAACATGTCATGGTGCACTAACCTTGGAAACTGTAAAAACGCGGATTTGGCTTAATCGCGATTAGCAGTGTACTAATCGGGTTTTTATCGAAACTGCGTATAATAAATTTTAAAAAAGCCAAATCCTTTAATTATATTATTAAATGAATAAATAATTTTAATTTCTATTTATTTCATAATTATTGGTATATATTTATACCCTTTTTCGAAAACCCTAATTTCGCAAATCGGAAGTTTTCGGGAAAAATATTATTTTAATATTAAATTCCCAAAAATAATATTTTATATTTTCTGAAATGTTACAGCACCCCCGGATGCCGTCGACGAAGTGTACTAAGGCGGAACACCGCTGCCGTGAGCGCCCGAACGGATGCTTTTGGCGACGGGGTTCTCTTAAGTCACTTGGTCGGGGCTATGGGGCGTGGCTGTCTATTAAGTTTACCCGGCGAATATCCGCGTACGCTACGTGATTGCGACATACTTTTGATCACATCAAAATTCCGTGGCAACCGATCATTTGAGACTGAACTGCTAGATTTATAACATTCAAATTAGTTATCTCATAACTACTTGTGGATTCCAAATATTGTATCACATTCAAGATAAATAGACAATGTTAAACTTTCCTATCGAATAATCAAACACCCAAGTTTTCCCAAATAGTTCTCAACACTTGAAATTAGTTTAAAAACATCCATCACATGCCACAGTACCAATGGTCCAGCCGTAGAAGGGTCAAGCCAACGCCTCACTTGTGGCAACGCCGTACTGCCCCAAACCCTAAGGTTCAAAGGCAGTTCAGACGGTTACATAATCGAGTTAAGGTTTGTGTTCTTCTAGAGGGTCCACCGCGTTACTTGCACGACTTAGAACGTTCTTAAACTACGGAAAAATCCAACGCTTGGAAATTTTCCGGCAGGGGAAAAAGTGAGTTATTGATATCCGTTCGAACTTTTTAACACGTTCTAAAAATTACCAGGACAAAAAAAACGAAGTTATACTTTCCGATCGAATCAACGAGCTCCCAATACAACCCAAAAAACTCAACACTTGAGTAGAATAAAAATTCCCAGAACAATCAGGAGATCAGTATGGATGTTATTGTGTAAAACTCTAACCCCAATACTACTGTTTGGCCGCAGAACCGCCGCGCAAGCCAGGTCATTGCCGCGGTTCCGTGGCGCATTAAAGGTATTAAAGGGTCGTTTTGCACAGTAATCCATCAAATCACCTGCTGATTTTTCTGAGCATTTTTAAAATGAAAAAAACAACTTTTTGAAAAATTAACAGAAACTAGGGTTTTACGGGTATTCAGAGTTCGATCGGACTTTAAACTTCGTCTAGACTTCGCCTAAAACTCTAGCTTGGCTCTGATACCACTGTAGGGTTACTAGGCACTCTCACAAGGGTCAATAAGGTATCAACCATGCCCGATTTAAAATTTAGACGTGCCGAACAACCCTAACCAAGATCTTTAGACTAGAGATTAGGCGAAACAAAGCATGTTAAACACTTTAACATCTAAGAGTTTGGGATTACAACCTTTCTAGTCCAGTCCTTCACTTCATAAGCTCCGTGTTGAGGTCTCTTCGCTGCGATCATCATATACCTGGACTCTAGAGAGGTTCCACGAAGAGAAAGATGCATGCTTGCTTCCGATCTTCGATAACAAAGATGATCTACCTTGAAGTTTCATTAACACAAGCTCTCACTTATAAATGAAGTGAACACCCTAATCTAAATGGATAGGATAGATTAGGATGATGAAGTAGGAATTTAGCTCTCTTTTATTTTCTTAATCTCACTCATTTTCATCTTTTCTCAAAAAGCTAGAAAGCTTTTTAATCAAGAAGTAAGAAGAAGAAGAAGAATGAATCCTTTTGTGATGAACAGTGAATAAAACCTATGGTTACAAATACAACCCTTGAGTTACTTTAACTCATGTAGAGATTTAACCTAGGGTGAAGGGTTTGGGTTGGGTTAAATAATATCTTGCAAAAATATCAACACATAATATCTTTGCAAGAAACAAAACATAAGCTTCTAGAAGCTTCAAGAAGAAGTTAACCCAAATCAAACCCTAACCATGTTTAATCTCCACTAATCATGTTGCATTTGTAAACATAACTTGTTACAATATTATATATCTCATTTACAATATTTATTGTAACAAAATAAAATAATACAATTAACATATATAGCATATATATCAATGTATTACCCGAGTGAGAAAAAGAATAAATAAGTGAGCTTATATTAGCTAATGTAATTTAATATATCAAATATATAATTATACATTATATTATCGAATCAACACTTGATCCGATAATCCGGCTATTTCATAAATAACTGACTAATATAATCTGTATCAGTTCATCGAATCAACAATTGATCCGATGACCCGGCTATATCACATATACCCGGCCGATATCTCATATCGCAAGAATCTAATACGGTATCACATACACGTATTGTTCTCGGTCCCACACATATCACATATGTGCTCCTACTCCGTTTTACCTGAGTCAAGAAACCTCTGTGTAGGACTCTAAAGAATCGTCAATACGCCAACAGTAGGTGATGATCATATCAAACACCCACAAGCTGCAAGCGGTCAGCTAAACGTAACAGCCACCCAGGTATTGAGCGATCAGAAGATCAGCAAGCAATCCTGTACATTCTCCTGCGAATATAATCAGTAACACTCCCGTTCAGTCCGGTCTCTTCGTCTGATAAGTCGCATATCTCGCCTAGGGGTGGTAAATGTCAGACCCCAGTAGCTTGATAAGTCATGTCGATATGAGGTCTATAACAGTTCGAGAAACTACTGATAACACTTACCAGTATATCTCAGCAACCCTGGCCAGAGATTTCCAGTTATAGCCAATCGAACACAGCACAACATCAACTCCCTATACCGGGAGAGACGAATCCCCTCCTATCGCTCATTGCCTCCATGTGATTCGGGACTGTACCCAAAAGCCACCTTTTTGCACGCCCTCTTGGACGTGGTATGATGGAAATCAAAGCACAGTGGGAATCACACAAGACTCTATGACGATATCGGGTCTACTGACTAACCTGTACCAGCGTCACCAGAGAACTGCCATCTGACGTGAGGTATAATACCATCTGGGATTTCTCGGCGAGTCCGTCCAGTGTACCCAGTCTCCACTAAGCACCAGTACGCCATCCTTGATGTCAAACACAGATGGATATGGGATCATCCATTGCCCATCATATGGGTCAAGATGCGTATACGCTAGTCTACTCTGGTGTATCGATGCCCTGTCTCGATACACCCTCGACTAGGTACAGTTGTAGGATGTACTCGTCGACTACCGTGGCCCCACTAGTATGATCTCATTATAGTCCCAGTAGTCAAGTACATATCCTAAGGGCTTTATCAACATGTAACATAGAGACTATCATAGTACATGTTAAGATAATGTGCAACCAGATAGCATACTATCATGTCGAGCAAGAAAGTCCTCTCTATATATATCCAAGCATCCATTACAATATACATCGTTTGTACAGTAATGGACTCTAGGGCATACATATAACTAGCAGATACCTTGAAATGCTCTTGTCTAAAAGCCAAAGTATGAAGGAAATAATAAATGAATAAAGGATAAAATGGTGAAGAAAAATGAACACTGGTTTTGTTATCGCCAAGGCAGCAATAAAAAAAATATAGCGAGGGTGCTTCATCACATAGTGCCTTAGACCAACTGGTTTGGGTGTTACTGCTAAGCCTTAGGTGGTGCTAGACTAGGAAAATATTAATACACATAATAAGCAAGCACATGAGTAATCGGTCGGTTGGTATCTCAAGAAGTACTAACGGTCGCATGAAAAATGTGTGAGCAATCTCATCTAAATATTCATCGATCAAAAAGTACTGAGGCGGATGGACAAGAGTATGATAGCTTGAATTGAATTCTCCGAGTGTAGGGATGTCTTTACATACACGTAGGGGTATATGATCGATGTTTGGAAGAAAGATAGGAATGAAGAATAAAGACGATGTTTTATTGAGAGATGTTGTAATTTCTAACATCTTTTCATGACTATTAAGATAGGGCTCATGTCAACCGAAAAGCTAGTATAGTTAGAAACTTTAATTTTCAAAGTCTTTCTTTTACAATTCTTGTCTTTATATGTAATTTTCACGGTCTTCCTTTTATTATTGGATTTTGTGGGTGCAATCCGCTGAAAACCCTCAGGAGACAACACTCCTCCTTCTAGGGACACCTAGAGGTTTAAAGGCTTGTTGCACGTGCTCGGTGTAATTGTGTTGCCTACGAAAGTGTGCTAGTTAATTTTTGTTTTTTCTTTATTTTCTCCTTCTCTTCACCTGAATAAGAAAAGTTTGCTCGAGACGACCAAAATTAAGTTAGGGGGTATTTGATCAGTCGAAAATATTGCATTTTTAACACATCAATTTCCTTACTATTTGCAATCATCTAAAGGTGTTCGGTATGAACATAGCACATATTAGAAATTTTTCTGTAAAATATCAAATAACATGTGTTATACATTATAACCGGCATTTTGAGGGAAATTGTGTGTTTATTATTGCACGCATGATCTTTGTACATCGCAACACTTGTCTCGAGATTGTGTACAGGAAATTTCAGGAAAAAGAGCCGGAAGTGCTAAAAGTGCTGATAAAAATACACCAAGTCCAAGACCTGAGATCTGGCAGTGAACTAAAAAGAATTATAAAATTCCAGAGATCAGAAAAGTACCATGAAGACATCAAAAATCAGCACTAGAGATTTCATGCACCAAAACCTCCAAACGGCCGCGGATCCGCGGCCGAGCCAGGCGATCCGCCGCGGATCCGCGGCAGATCTGACTCAGTGGCGGCAGCATCTTTTTCCGATGCTCTCTTCTCAATTTCAAAACTTCTTCAAGACGCTTCAAATCTTCAGAAGTTTCCCTCTAACAGCCCAGCTTCTCATGCAAGCCTTATACCTACCAAGTTTCTCAAGCAAGCTAGATAACTACTCAATCTAGAAGCTTCCTTCATAACTACCAAGCTTACAAAGGAAGCTAAACCTAGCTTAGCTTCTAAAGGAAGCTAGATCAAGCTTCTAGGAGAAGCTAAAGGAGAAGACTATAAAAGGAGACCCAAGGGATCATTACAATGGTTGTTGGTTGTTGGTTAGTAGTTGAAAAATTCTAGTGAGATCCAAATCAATTCTACACAAATTGAGTGACACAATTTGATCCAAATCAAGATCATCGAGTACCAAATCTAGCAAGCATTCACAAGCCTTTTTGAAGCAACACCGATCTTCATCTGAGCAAGTGATCCACGATGATCCACGACTCACGAAGACGATGCGAGGCTAGTTCGACGATCGAGTTCTCTCCTCAATTCTTATAGTCTTTTAGTGAATTGTAACGAAACGTTGAATAATAAAAGGTGAAAATTCTTGATCTTGCTTTTCTTTAGATTTGAACATTGTGATGAGTTACCAATTCTTGATTGTTTTCTTTTTCATGATGTTTGAGTGAAAACTCCGCTCGTGGAGGAATCGAGAAAATAGATAGATAATGATGATTAAATTATTGAACGATTCTTAAGTCTTGTGAGTTTTGTAAACTTTTGAAAATCGAATCATCGACAACCTAGTTTTGAGTGAGATGCTTTCTTGAATGTTTTCGCTCTAAATTAGAGATCAACGATGGATGATTGAATTTCTTAGAGGCTAGAATTTGAATGCTAATCAACGAAAGGACAAGGGATAGAAGATGAAACATTAGTTTCTTCAATAGATCCCTAATTCTCGTTGATCGTCATCGATCTAGCAAAAAATCATCAATAGATAAGAATTTGTAATCATAATACTTCATCATCACTATCAATTGGGTCGATTCCTACGAGCCACTTTACAAATCCTGATAATTCATTCGATTTGGATATCATCTTGAACTTTTCTAATTCTTGATTTTTGATCTAGTTTTTGATGATTCTTGAAACTAAAATTTCATAAATCTTGAATCAATTTTCTTTTACCTTTTAATTTTCAACTCAACTAAAACAAGATCGAGCAAATCACACTTTCTCAGTGGACGATCCGTTCTCATTGACGAAACTACAATGGACACCGTCAATTGATTGCGGTATAAATTTCTTTGGTTGTGAATCATTCTAAACACGACATCGAAACGATCAATCAGGTCACTCTAGATATCATAGTATTACCTTTATGATATAGTTGACCTAGGAATCGTTGTTTTATTCGATTTCTACCTGATGATGTTTTCTACTCACGAGTTGGCAACTCACCCCGTTGTGCCACCGTTCTTGCAGGTTGACCGCATGGATCAGTAGCGGTATCGCTGGCACACAGCTTGCTTCGGGTGATTTACTTTGGTAGGTGGGACATATTGGATCGACGAAGTATAGACGAAATTTTTTCAGGCATAAGGTTGATTTTCAAAGGATGAATTTGTATTCCCTTCGAAAGCCTAAGACCTCCCACTTTTCCGACAGGAGAAAGAAGATTAAATTATGGACAACTTCAAATCTTCGTTTTTCCCACTCTTGTATTTATTATTCCTGTTGTATCTAGTTAACTCCAACAATCAGAAACTAGTAATTCTATAAGTAGTATGACTTAGACAAACTTGTGGTTGCGAGACTTAGAGCGATGGGTTATATGTTCGCTTGGGGGATTTGATGTCTGGCTTTATTTACATTATTCTTTGTGTTGATCTTTGCCGTTGGGCGTCGTATACATATATTTTTACTTGCGTGGTTGTGATTCCGCCGATTGGCAAAGAGCTAGCTCCTGCTTGGGGATGCCTTTTATATTATCATGTACATGTGGTTTAGGATCAAAATATATGAGGGAGGTGCTGCCCAAATTTTTAAAAGACGAAATATGTTTTTCAACTAATAAAATCCACTTGCATTTTTCATGTTCCATTATCTATGCATTTAAGAAAACATTTGATTTCATCATACCTTTATTTCAAAACTTCATCTCTTTTATTTTCTTAAAAAGGTTTAGATTTCTGGGCTTCGGCTTACTTAATTTACGTTGCGCCTTTAGGCGTTGCGTGATTTAAGTGCCGGTCATGAACTAAATTTCGGGTCGTGACACATTTTGATCGCAAATTGCGGGTCAATTTTGTTAGTGTATATGCTCTAGGGGCCATTATTGTATCATACTAGTTTTTATATTACTTAATGGAAGCTTGGGATATTCACAGTTATATTAACAGTATCGCTCAACATAGTAGTATGCTACTTGGTTTAAATCTATCTTAATATGTGTATTTGTTAGCATATCGCGAATACACATTGATAGAGCCCTTAGGATCTTGCTTGACAACCAGCGTTGTGATGGCAGTCACACTAGTGGGGGCTGGGTAGTCCACAAGCACATCCTTTATCAGGTCCCTAGTCGTAGGATTATCGAGACAGAGCATCGATACTCCGGAGTAGACTAGTGTGTACACTTCTCATCCCAGTTGGGGAGATGGTCTGTACCACAGCCTCTTCTGTCTGTCTTGAGATCGGATCGACAAGATTTCGGTTGGACAATGGAGGACATCAAAGGGATTAGTCCCTTGATTATTGAACATCATATACATTTGATAGATGAGGCCAAATAAGCCCGTGACCAACAAAGACGATTAAATCCCATCATGAAAGAGACGGTGAAATAGGAAATCATCAAATGCTTAGATAATGGTATAATTAACCCAATATCTGATAGCCAATGGGTAAGTCCTATTCATGTTATCCCTAAAAAATCTGTCATCACGATCATAACTAATGAGGCAAATGAGTTGATTCAAACACGCACCCAAACCGGGTGACGGGTATATATTGATTATAGAAAACTCAATGCCGCGACAGGGGAAGATCACTTCTCTCTACCCTTCATTGACCAGATGTTAGAACGTTTAGCTGGGAATGAGTTCTAATGTTTCTTAGACGTGTTAGTTATATGTATGCCCTAGAGACCATTACTGTACATAGGATGTATATTGTAGTGCATGCTGGGACATATATAGGGAGGACATTCTTGCTCGACATGATAGTATGCTATCTGGTTGCTCTTTATCTTAACGTGTATACCGATTGTCTCTCTGTTACATGTTGGTAAAGCCCTTAGGATGTGTACTTGACTACCTGGACTATGATGCGGATCATACTAGTGGGGACATGGTAGTCCATAAGTTCATCCTTGAAAGTCCCTAGTCGTGGGTGTATCGAGATGGGGCATCGGTATACCAGAGTAGACTAGCGTGTACCTTCTCGACCCATACAGATGGGCGATGGATGATCCCATATCCATTGGTGTTTGACATCGGAGATGATATACGGGTGCTCAGTAGAGACTGGGTACACTGGACGGACTCGCCGAGAACTCCCAGATGGTATTATACTTCACGTCAGATGGCAGTTCTCTGGTGACACTGGTACAGAGTAGTCTGTTGACCCGAGATCGTCATAGAGTCTTGTGTGGTTCCCACTGTGCTTTGATTTCCATCTTACCACGTCCAAGAGGGCGTGCAAAACGGTGGTTTTTGGGTACAGTCCCGAGTCACATGGAGGCAATGAGCGATAGGAGGGGATTTGTTTCTCCCGGTATAGGGAGTTGATGTTGCGCTGTGTTCGATTGGCTATAACAGGAAATCCCTGGCCAGGGTTGCAGAGATTTACTGGTAAGTGTTACCAGTAGTTTCTCGATGTGTTATAGACCTCATATCGACACGACTTATCGAGCTATTGGGGTCTGACGTTTACCACCCCTAGGCGAGATATGCGACATATCAGACGATCAGACCGGAATGTACGGTAGTGTTACTGGTCGGATTCACTGGAGTGTGAGCGGGCTTGCTCGTCGATCTTCAGATCGCTCAATACCCGGGTGGCCGTTACGTTTAGCAGACCGCTTGCGGCTTGTGGGTGTTTGATATGATCATCATCTGCTGCCGGCGTATTGACGAGTCTTTAGAGTCCTACACAGAGGTTTCCTGGCTCAAGCAAAACGAAATAGGAGCGCGTATGAGATATGTGCGGAACCGAGAATAATACTAGTATGTGATACTGTATTCGATTCTCGCGATGTGACGTTGATCGGTTATATGCGATATAGCCGGGTTATCGGATCAAGTGTTGATTCGATAAGTTGTTACTGATGATACCAGTCGGTTATGTGCGACATGACCGGATCGTTAAATCAAGTGTTGATTTAATGATTTAATGCATAATTGTATATTTGATATATTACTTTGCATTAACTAGTATCGGTTCACTTTAAAATGGATTTTCTTACTCGGGTGTGCGCATTGCATATGCGATATGATTTTGTGCACTTTCTTGTATCATGTTTGATGATGCATGCCAAACTTGGTTAAGTGTAAAGAATGAACCATGGTAATGAATGGGTTAGGGTTTTGTTTTTTATTTATTCATTTATCTTTCTTATTTATTCTTTTTTGGAAAAAGGAAAAAGAAAGATAAATGGTGGCATATTTTGGATTTAGTTGAAGTTTCTTGAAACTTTGACTAAGTCTTCATTCTTATCCTATACTTAACCCTAACCATTTTAACTAACCTAAGTTAATTCTCTACACTTAACTAGAGTTAAAAGTATGATAAGTATTGTTTTTATTTTCTATTTTTTAATTCAAGACTTATCATATTTTCTTCTTCTTCTTCCTTCAACTCAAGAAGAAAACCTTGAGGTCATCAATGGTGATTGATGCAAATGAGTGAGAAATCCAATTCTAAAGTCTACCCACTTCCTATTTCTTAATCCTCTACCTCTTGCCAAGTAGTAGAGTGTGTTTCCTTCACAAGTTTTTAGGGCTTGGTGAAGGTGGAGCTTGATTTAGCGATGCCTCGACGTAGATCATCTTCGGCATGGACATCGACGACCTAGCTCGCTTATTCTCCGATGAAGTCGACGCTAGAGCCCGGATTCTTATTGGACAGCGGAGAGGACTTCATTGCGGAGCTATGGAGGTGGAGCAACGGATCTACAAAGGTTGTATTTCCGATATCCCATTAGTTAAGTGTTAACTACTTATCTTTTCGCCAAGTTTTCTAGCAAACGATCCGTAGTCGGGTCTCTCGGCACCGTTAATTTTTGAAATTGGCATGTTCGATGCCTTGTGAGACCTCACTAGAGTGCCTAGGAACCCTACAGTGGTATCAGAGCCTAGCTAGAGCCTTAGGTGAAGTTTAGACGGAATTTGAACTCCGATCGAATCAAAACCAAAACCCTAAAAATGTTCTCTGTCCAGATTTTAAAAATGGGGATTTTTCGCAATTAAAAATATTCAGAAAATCAAGCAGGGTTTATTAGGAATTACTGTAAATTTCGTGGGGCCAATTCAACTTTTCCACCGCGGTTCCGCGGCATGAGCAAGGCTCATGCGGCGGTTCCGCGGCATGAGCAAGGCTCATGCGGCGGTTCCGCGGCCGTACGGCCGACTTATTTTATGATATTTGCACAGTAATTCTTTATTTCCAGTGCTTCTTTTTCTCGGAATTTTTAATTGTTTTTCAAGAGTTGAATTTTTCTGGAGTTGTTTTGGGGATTCGGTGTTTCGACCGGATTATCAAATTTTGTCTGTGTGGCTTTCCAGATAAATTTTAGAATACGTTAAAAAGTTCGACCGGATATAAATACCCAATTTTTCCCCTGTCGGGAAATTTCCAAGTGTTGGATTTTTCCGTAGTTTAATGACATTCTAAGTAGTGCAAGTAATGCAATGGACCCTCTAGAAGACAACAAACCTTAACTCGATTATGTGACCGTCTTGAACTGCTCTTTGAACCTTCGGGTTTGGGGCAGTACGGCGTGCCACATGTGAGGCGTTGGCTTGACCCTTCTACGGCTGGACCGTTGGTACTGAGGCACGACCTGAATGTTGTCAGACTTGTTTCATGTGTTGATCTGTATCGGGAAAACTTGGGTGTTCGATTATTCGATCGGAAAGTTTGACATTTTCTATTTATCCGGAATAGGATACAATAATTGGAATTCACAATAAGTTATGAGATAACTGAATGAATGTTATAAACATAGCACTTTAGTCTCACTTGATCGGTTGCCACGGAATTTTGATATGATCAAAAGTCCGTCGCAATCACGTAGTGTACGCGGATACTCGCCGGGTAAACTTAATAGAAAGCCTCACTCCATAGCCCCGACCAAGTGACTGTAGGAGAACCCCGTCGCCGAAAGCATCCGTTCGGGTGCTCGCGGCAGCGATGTTCCGCCTTGGTGCACTTCGTCGACGGTATCGGGGGTGCAGCCGTCTACTGAAGTTTGCGACGAGCATTCGATCAGGATGTCGGGAATCTTGTTGAATTGCCCGACTTGATGTTGAAAAGAGTTTTCGATAAATGAGACTAAAATGCGGGGTTTATAATTGTTAGGCATGCGATGTCTAAGAAATTCATTTGGTCAGGCATGCGATGTCTGAGGAGGTTGCGGATTCCAACTGTTGTAGTTTTACACTTTCTTTTCTGTGACCGTAAGTGTAATATGTGATATCGCCAGTTTCGTTGCTATATGTCAACGAAAATTGCGATACGCATGTTTACTTACGTTGATGACATGTGATGTTATGTGTTGCTGGATATGTTATATTGGATCGTCGTGTTTGAATAGCCGGGGTTTTTTATGTGAGATGAGTGTTTTTCATTTTCATTCATGTAAAAACTTGTATGTAATATTCTTTTATTGGGACGCTTCCAGGTTGCGGAAGTTGTCACCGTTTGTATATTATTTACTTTTCTGCACTAGGATAGACCCAAGGAGGAGGGCACAAGTAACCGGGTTCTGGAGTCCAGTGGGAGACCAACTCGAGGAGTCGAGTTCGGGTCTCCTAATTCTAGAATTGGTAGGGTTGCTTGCCGCTCTCGTAGGGGTCTAGGGGTGTGGGTTTGGCTATTCATCACGACCGTGGAATCCGTGTTTTATACTGGCTCGTATTGAAAATACGGACGTCCTAGTATATCCAATATTTCATATGTTTCTTCTGCTGCGATATCTGTGATGCGATCATGTGATGTTCTTTGATAGATACAGTATATAGTATATATGATATATTATATAGACGTTACTTATGTTTTACACCCGCGCTAGCCCTGCCCAGCTCTGCCGTTAGTTACCTAACCTAACGGTGCACGAGGGGACATCGAGACGAATGCGGATGGCATATGTGTACGTCGTATTTATCTGTGATGTTTAGGTACATTATATGATGGGACTTCATTAATGTGATTAATGAAATAAAAGAAACCTAAGATGTTGTAGAATCGAATTTCAAAATAAAACAGGTAGCTACAGTTCTTGCTTTGCACAACGGTATATACGATATATCCTGCACCTTATTCGATAAGGAAAGGACCGAGATCCCTTCACCGGGAGTGACTCCTTTAGCAATAACTGGAAGATGCTACACCCTCGGTTTGTCTTTTGATTGCTTTTAAGAGTTTTTGCTTTGCACAGTGATATATATGATATATCCCGCACCTCATTCGACGAGGAAAGGACCGACGATCCCTTCACCGGGAGTGACTCCTTTAGCAAAACTAGAAAAGCCTCAAAAACACTCCATTTCAAAATTCATTTGATTCTACAACGATATCAAGTTCATTACGCAATAGGTTTTCAGAAAAACCTGTCGTAGCCCTCCGTCATTTCAGATACGTACTAGTTAGTATTCGTGCGGCGGTTGTTTGGCCTCCGTCAAGGCGTAGTGTACGGTAGCTAACTAGTGCTTATCTGTTAGCATATGATGCGATTGGATTAGGGTATTCGTACGGCGTTGTTTGGCCTCCGTCAAGGGTCGTGCGGGTGGGTTTAATTCAATCAGGAAATGACGGGTTGAACTTGACTAGCAGACTATGGGTTGTTTGGCCTCCGTCAAGGTCATAGCACGCTAGGGGCAAAATATTATCGGGAATTTTAAGTGTTGAAATTTGCAATGAGATTGCATACCTTCTATGAGATAGTTGGATCCCGATACCCGCTGCGAGTAAGAGTTACTCCTGGGAGAGTTTTATACATTACAATTAGCCGATCAAGTAGGTGTCTAGAAAGGTGTCAACGGGGTTACGCCTCTGGGAAAACGAGGTTTACATTAATTAGGTTCGTGTGAAAGCACGGGGGACCTCCCTCAAAGTACCGACACTGGCCTGGCTGAAAGATTGGCGAACTTGTAGTGTGTAATTAATCCCAGCTAATCTTTCCTTTTAGGGTTTGAAGGAAGATTTGATAAAAAGCAGTGGGAGCCATCCTGATTAGATAAAATAATAACCAATCTATTCTTGAATGAGCGCACGCTGAGTGTTTTCTTCTCTCTCTCTCCAGGTAGCGACCATATCACGCCTTAATCAAGATAATAATACGGATTATTGACCGAACCCGCTTGTTATACTGAGCTGGGGAACGTTGGTCCCGCTCCAACTTATAATTGTTATAAGACAGAGCAGGAATTTGGGGAATACCAGATTTCCCGTGCCGCCCAAACGAAGAGAGTGCATGTTGATGCATCATCTTCGGGTGTGTTCATTATACAGAACTGTTTCTCAGTATCCTCCGCATCCTTGGTATATGATACCGGATCAGGATCCCAGATATGTAAGATGTTACATAGGGCTACAAAAAGGTAGAAAAACTGAGAACGGGTGATAAGTTTCATGAGACAGAAAACGGGGCAAGAGTTGCAGCCAAGTCTGTTGTTCACTGTCACCCTGTATTACCGATACATTGATTCTGAACGAATGTTATTAGATACCGAACCTGATATACAAAATCGTATCAGTTTCTTTATTAGTAAAGAAAGGATATAATTTTGTATTGTTGGATAATGTTTTGAACATTTCCTATATCAAAAGTTGATCGGTTCAGGCACGTTATCTAAAAGCATTAATGTTCTAAATCAAACTACAGTTCTTAGTATATGGAACACACACAAGAGGAAGAGTTCAGAAATGAACGAATTCTTCTTAAGGTATTGTAGACTAGGTCAGATCAATATGACCTGACTAGCTAGAGTTACATAAAGATGTATATTTAAATTAGTTTGAATTTACATCTTGTGAAACTCGCCAGTCATGTCACAAAGATAAGATGACCATAGCTCTGTTTATTGGAAACAGAGAAAGAGTTAATGAACTCTTGGGACTGATACATTATGATGTATGTTGGTCTCCTGTCTACACATACCAGAATTGGTTCTTTATACTTCATTACGTTCTCTGATGATCTCTTTAGATTCAGACATATGTTCTTGTTGAAACACAAGTCCGAACCTTTTGAGATATTCACAGAATATAAGTTAGAAGTAGAGAACCAATACGGGTATAAGTATTATGTCCTTTGATGAGATCAAGTAGGAGAATACTTGAGCACGGAAATCCTGGACTATTCTAAAGGAGAATGAGATTCTCTCTCAGCATTACTCCTCTGTGTACACCATAGCACGATGGTATATCGGGGCGGAGCAATCACACCCTATATGATATGGTGTGCTCTATGATGAGTACTACTGAGTTACCTTTTTCCTATTGGGTGTCATGCATTTGAGAAGTTGCATACCTATTGAATAGGGTTGCAATCAAATCCGTTGCCTAACACTTCATATGTGATATGGAATGGGAAGAGCCCATGTCTTAAGTTAGTTAAGATTTGGGGTTGTCCGGCTAATGTGTAAAAGCAAAATCCGGACAAGCTCGAGGCAAGGTCTGTTATGTAGAAATGGAAATGTTCCATCTATACAAACTGCAGCTGATGATTTGACAGAACCAAAGGATTCAGTAGATTCCAACGAACCTCAGCCTCTCCGCCGATCTAGTAGGGTTCCTCACCCACCTGAGAGATACTTCGGTTTCTCTATGACAGTGGGAGCGAGGATTGCATCATGAGATGATGACCCAACTAGTTTCGAGCTGGCCATCAGGAGTGAGACTCTGTAAGAATGGCTGGATGCTTAGCGATCTGAGATGGAATCCTTATACACCAACAAAGTATGGACTTTGGTTGCAATATCTGAAGGGTTAAATCCCCATCAGGAGCAAGTATATCTTGAGAAGATTACTTGGTGTAAATGGAAATGTTGAGACTTTCAAAGCTAGACTTGTTAAAGGTTTTCGTCATCAACCAGGCGTGGATAATGATGAAACCTTTTCCAGTATCTATGCTTAAGTCCATCCAGATCCTACTTGCTATGGCTACATACCCTGACTATGATATCTGGCGGTTGGGTGCCATGACATCTTTTCTAAATGATGTTTTAGAAGAGAACGTCTGTAAGTACACAGCCAGAGGGCTTCGTAAACAGTGGGAGCAGCGGAAACGTGAACAAGATGCTTTATAGGATAAAGCAGGCATCGCGGAGTTGGAACATCTGTTTTGATGGATTAGTCAAAGAAGTTGACATCATCAAAATGGTAGATGAACCTTGTATAAACAAAAAGGTAGTAGGGAGTATGGTGGTGATCCTCGTAGAGTACGTGGATGACATACTCTTGATAAGAAAGGAGTTTCTTATGCTACGCTCGATCAATCTCCGTTTATCACAAAGATTCTCCGTATAGGATCAAAATGATACCTACTAAATCCTGGATTTTGGATCTATGAGATAGATCTAATTGGATGTTAGGATACTCACTAGTAGTAGTGAGATGGTATCAATCGATCCTGGCGAGAATCACTGGAAGTGTTCCAGAGTGATAAAGACGACTGAATGTCAGTCGCAGGCATTGTCTTTACCCTCAGTAAAGGGACGGTATGTTGGAAGAGTTCCAAGCTAGATACCGTGACATACTAGACGATAAAGGCAGGATACATCGCTACTTAAGATGCTACCAAAGAGGCTGTTTGGATGTATAATGGTTCATGAGATGAACTATGTTCCTCCCATTGTGTGACAATGGAGTTGTGGCTTTTGCCAAGGAACGCAGGTCCCATCAGTGATCCAGACTTATTCTAAGGCAGTATCACCTGATCATGGAGATGGTTGATCTCCAGGATGATCGAGGCAAGGAGAGCAGACTAAAAGGACAACACGGCGGATCCACTCACGAAGGCCTATTCCTAGAGAGAGACTTTTATGGGATGGTTGGGTATGAGATACTTCGACCACTGCTACAGATGGCCCTAGTGCAAGTGGGAGATTGTTAGTTATATGTATGCCCTAGAGGCCATTACTGTACATAGAATGTATATTGTAGTGGATGCTGGGAAATATATAGGGAGGACTTTCTTGCTCGACATGATAGTATGCTATCTGGTTGCTCTTTACCTTAACGTGTATACCGATTGTCTCTCTGTTACATGTTGGTAAAGCCCTTAGGATGTGTACTTGACTACCTGGACTATGATGCGGATCATACTAGTGGGGACAAGGTAGTCCATAAGTACATCCTTGAAAGTCCCTAGTCGTGGGTGTATCGAGATGGGGCATCGATATACCAGAGTAGACTAGCGTGTACCTTCTCGACCCATACAGATGGGCGATGCATGATCCCATATCCATTGGTGTTTGACATCGGAGATGATATACGGGTGCTCAGTAGAGACTGGGTACACTGGACGGACTCGCCGAGAACTCCCAGATGGTATTATACCTCACGTCAGATGGCAGTTCTCTGGTGACACTGGTACAGAGTAGTCTGTTGACCCGAGATTGTCATAGAGTCTTGTGTGGTTCCCACTGTGCTTTGATTTCCATCTTACCACGTCCAAGAGGGCGTTCAAAACGGTGGTTTTTGGGTACAGTCCCGAGTCACATGGAGGCAATGAGCGATAGGAGGGGATTCGTCTCTCCCGGTTAGGGAGTTGATGTTGCGCTGTGTTCGATTGGCTATAACAGGAAATCCCTGGCCAGGGTTGCAGAGATTTACTGGTAAGTGTTACCAGTAGTTTCTCGATGTGTTATAGACCTCATATCGACACGACTTATCGAGCTATTGGGGTCTGACGTTTACCACCCCTAGGCGAGATATGCGACATATCAGACGATCAGACCGGACTGTACGGTAGTGTTACTGGTCGGATTCACTGGAGTGTGAGCGGGCTTGCTCGTCGATCTTCAGATCGCTCAATACCCGGGTGGCCGTTACGTTTAGCAGACCGCTTGCGGCTTGTGGGTGTTTGATATGATCATCATCTGCTGCCGGCGTATTGACGAGTCTTTAGAGTCCTACACAGAGGTTTCCTGGCTCAAGCAAAACGAAATAGGAGCGCGTATGAGATATGTGCGGGACCGAGAATAATACCAGTATGTGATACTGTATTCGATTCTCGCGATGTGACATTGATCGGTTATATGCGATATAGCCGGGTTATCGGATCAAGTGTTGATTCGATAAGTTGTTACTGATGATACCAGTCGGTTATGTACGACATGACCGGATCGTTAAATCAAGTGTTGATTTAATGATTTAATGCATAATTGTATATTTGATATATTACTTTGCATTAACTAGTATTGGTTCACTTTAAAATGGATTTTCTCACTCGGGCGTGCGCATTGCATATGCGATATGATTTTGTGCACTTGCTTGTATCATGTTTGATGATGCATGCCAAACTTGGTTAAGTGTAAAGAATGAACCATGGTAATGAATGGGTTAGGGTTTTGTTTTTTATTTATTCATTTATCTTTCTTATTTATTCTTTTTTGGAAAAAGGAAAAAGAAAGCTAAATGGTGGCATATTTTGGATTTAGTTGATGTTTCTTGAAACTTTGACTAAGTCTTCATTCTTATCCTATACTTAACCCTAACCATTTTAACTAACCTAAGTTAATTCTCTACACTTAACTAGAGTTAAAAGTATGATAAGTATTGTTTTTATTTTCTATTTTTTAATTCAAGACTTATCATATTTTCTTCTTCTTCTTCCTTCAACTCAAGAAGAAAACCTTGAGGTCATCAATGGTGATTGATGCAAATGAGTGAGAAATCCAATTCTAAAGTCTACCCACTTCCTATTTCTTCATCCTCTACCTCTTGCCAAGTAGTAGAGTGTGTTTCCTTCATAAGTTTTTAGGTCTTGGTGAAGGTGGAGCTTGATTTAGCGATGCCTCGACGTAGATCATCTTCGGCATGGACATCGACGACCTAGCTCGCTTATTCTCCGATGAAGTCGACGCTAGAGCCCGGATTCTTATTGGACAGCGGAGAGGACTTCGTTGCGGAGCTATGGAGGTGGAGCACCGGATCTACAAAGGTTGTATTTCCGATATCCCATTAGTTAAGTGTTAACTACTTATCTTTTCGCCTAGTTTTCTAGCAAACGATCCGTAGTCGGGTCTCTCGGCACCGTTAATTTTTGAAATTGGCATGTTCGATGCCTTGTGAGACCTCACTAGAGTGCCTAGGAACCCTACAAGATGGTTACTCAGGATATAACCAGATTCCTATCGCCGAAAAGCATCAAGATAAGACAACTTTTACTTTTCCTTTCGGTACTTTTGCTTATAGACGCATGCCCTTTGGGTTATGCAATGCTCCCGCTACATTTCAACGATGTATGATGAGGATATTCTCAGACATCGTCAAGAATTTTCTAGAGATATTTACGGAAGATTTCTCCATATTTGGGGATTCTTTTGAGGAATGCTTACGTCATCTTGACGCTGTTCTTACCCGCTGTAAGGATAAGAATCTAAGTTTGAATTGGGACAAATTTCATTTCATGGTTCAAGAAGTTATTGTTTTAGGGCATACATTCAACGAAAGGGCATTGAGGTAGACAAAGCTAAAATAGATGTCATTTCTAACCTTCCTCCCCCCAAATGCGCCAAAGATATACAATCCTTTCTTGGTCATGCCGGATTTTATAGACGATTCATTAAGAACTTTAGCAAGATTGCTAGACCCTTAACTCTTCTCTTGTCCAAGGATACAACATTTCACTTAGACTCGGATTGCTTGGCTGCTTTTGAATTGCTTAAATGTTCCCTCACTACTGCCCCCGTTCTATCATATCAAGACCGGAATCTGTTAGTTGTATGTATGCCCTAGAGGCCAGTATTGTACAAATGATGTATATTATATTGGATGCTCGGACATATATAGAGATGACTTTCTTGCTCGATATGATAGTATGCTATCTGGTTGCTCTTTATCTTAACATGTATACTTGTCTCTTGATACTGTCTTATAGTTACATGTTGGTAAAGCCCTTAGGATGTGTACTTGACTACCAGGACTATGATGCAGATCATACTAGTAGGGCCATGGTAGTCCATAAGTACATCCTTTATAGTTCCTAGTCGTAGGTGTATCGAGACAGGGCATCGATATACCAGAGTAGACTAGCGTATACGCTTCTCGACCCATGAGATGGGCGTTGGATGATCCCATATCCATTGGTGTTTGACATCAGAGATGGTATACGGGTGCTCAGTGGAGACTGGGTACACCGGACGGACTCGCCGAGAACTCCCAGATGGTATTATACCTTACGTCAGATGGCAGTTCTCTGGTGACACTTGTACAGGTTTGTCTGTAGACCCGAGATCGTCATAGAGACTTATGTGATTCCCACTGTGCTTTGATTTCCACCTTACCACGTCCAAGAGGGCGTGAAAAATGGTGGTTTTTGGGTACAGTCCCGAGTCACATGGAGGCAATGAGCGATAGGAGGGGTTTCGTCTCTCCCGGTATTGGGGGTTGATGTTGCGCTGTGCTCGATTGGCCATAACAGGGAAGTCCCTGGCCAGGGCTGATTTAGAGATTTACTGGTAAGTGTTACCAGTAGTTTCTCGACCCGTTATGAGCCTCACATCGGCACTACTTATCGGTTATTGGGGTCTGACGTTTACCACCCCTAGACTTGATATGCGACATATCAGACGAGGAGACCGGACTGTACGGGAAGTGTTACCGTTAGGCTTTTACAGAAGTTGGAGCGGGCTTGCTTGCTGATCTTCTGATCGCTCAATACCCGAGTAGCCGTTACGTCCAGTTAGTACCGCTGACGGCTTGTGGGTGCTTGATGTGATCATCACCTACTGCCGGCGTATTGATGACTCTTTAGAGTCCTACATAGAGGTTTTACTTGCTCAGGCGAAACGAAATAGGAGCGCATATGTGATATGTGCAGGACCAATAATAATATGTGTATGTGATACCGTATTCTATTCTCGTGACTTTTTGTATCGGTCGGTTATATGAGATATAGCCGGGTTATCGAATGAAGTGTTGATTCGATAAGTCGATACATTGGATGTTAGTCGGTTATATGAGATATAACCGGATTATTAAGTCAAGTGTTGATTTAATAATTTAGTGTATAATTGTATATTTGATATACTAATTTACATTAACTAACATTTGTTCACTTAAGGATTTTTCTCACATGTGCACAACTTTAATATATATGTGATATATATTAAAATGTGTTTTTCTTTTCGTATCATGGTTGTTGATACATCATTAATGGGTGTGTAAGACATACACCATTCTATTTATTATGGTGGGTTATAATTATTTAAGGTAATTACAAAATTAGTGGAGATTTGGAAAGAGCATGAAGCTTGTAGAAGCTTGCTTTGCTTTGACAAAGTCCACTACTTTTGTCTTCACTTTAGATTTTTGTTAACCTAACCATTTGGATAAGCCATGGTTATGTCTCTACATGAGTTAGTATATGATACTCACTCATCCATGATTAGCTTTCTCACATGATCATTATCCTCATCTCATTATTTCTTCATCTTCTTCCTTGAGCTAAAAAGCTCTCTAGGGTTTGATCCAAAGTGAGAAACATTGTGAGAAAATAAATTCTAAAGTGAACCCACTTCCTATTTCTCCATCCTCTACTAGACTAGCACTTTAGTTTAGGGTGTTTGCTTCACTAATTCTCTAGTTAGTGAAATAGAAGCTTGAGTTGGTATTCCCTCGACGTAGATCATCTTCGGCCTCGAAGACTTCAAGCAAGGACACTTCTTTCGCCTCGTGAAGCCATGCAAGGGTCTGAGAGAACCATAATCGCAGCGAAGGGACTACAACAAGGAGCTTTTGAAGCGAAGGACCGATCTACAAAGGTTGTATTTTCTTCTTCACTTAGATAGTAAAGATGTTTACTTGCATGTGTAACCCTAATAGTCTAGCAAAGATCTTGTTTAGGGTTGTTCGGCACGGCTAAAATTTTAATCGGGCATGGTTGATGCCTTGAAGAACCTTGTTAGAGTGCCTAGTAATCCTACAGTGGTATCAGAGCCTAGCTAGAGTATTAGGCGACGTGTATACGAAGTTAAAACTCCGATCGAACCCCGAAACATCCAAATAGACCCCCTTTCTGGAAAAATTTTTAAAATGTGTTTTTTTCTGCATTAAAAATACTCAAAAAATTCAGTAGGGAATTCTAAGGATACTTATAAAATACAACCCTCTAATTCGATTAAAGCGCCGCCGAACCGCGGCAAGACCCATGCTTGCACCGCGGTTCCGCGGCCGTCTCTGTGAATTGGGGTTTTATTTTTCTACAGTTTGATCCGTAGGTGTTTCTGCATATTTCTGGGTACCTTTAATCTGACTCAAATGTTGAGTGTTCTGGGGATTATTTTGAAATCGATGATTCGATCGGAAAATTTAATTTCGTTTTGTTTTCCGGATAATATAGAAACTATTAAAATGTTCGAACGGATATTATTAACTCACTTTTTCCCGTCACGAAAAACTTTCAAGTGCTGAATTTTTCTTGAGTTTAAATCTTTCGGAAAAACGTGCAAGTAATGCAATGGACCCTCTAGAAGAACACAAACCTTAACTCGATTATGTGACCGTCTGAACCGCCTCTAAACCTTAGGGTTTGGGGCAGTACGGCGTTGCCTCATGTGAGGCGTTGGCTTGACCCTTCTACTGCTGGACCATTGGTACTGTGACATATTCTGGAATTTTTAAACTCCGCTCAAGTGTTGAGCGATTAAGGAAATATTGGGTATTTGATTATTCGATCGGAAAGTTTAATACTGTCTATTTATCTGGAATGTGATACAATATGTGGAATTCATAAAGTTAGGCATGAAATGCGAAGTATGTGATATTTCGGATTTACGGTGTCTAAAGAGATTGTGGATTCCAAATGTTGTAATTTTACACTTTCTTTTCTGCGACCGTAAGTGTAATATGTGATATCGCCGGTTTCGTTGCTATATGTCAACGAAAATTGGGATACGCATATTTACTTACGTTGATGACATGTGATGTTATGTGTTACTGGATATGTTATATTGGATCGTCGCATTTTGAATAGCCGGGGGTTTTATGTGAGATGAGAGTTTTTATTTTCATTCTTGTAAAATTAAATGTATGTAATATTCTTTTATTTGGGCACTTCCGGGATGAGGATGATGTCACCATTGTATATTATTTACTTTTCCGCATTAGGTAGACCCAAAAAGGAGAGCACAAGTAACCGGGTTCTAGAGTCCAGTGGGAGACCAACTCGAGGAGTCGAGTCCGGGTCTCCCAACTCTAGAATTGGTAGGGTTACTTGACGCTCGCATAGGGGTCTAGGGATATGGGTTTGGCTATTCATCGCGACCGTAGAATCCGTGTTTTATAGAGGCTCAAAATAAAACACGGACCTCCTAGTATATCCATTATTTCATATGATTCTTCTGCTGCTATATCTGTGATGTGATCATTTGATATGTTGTGATTGATGTTGTATATAGTATATATGATATATTATATAGACGTTACTTATGTTTTACACCCGCGCTAGCCTTACCCCGCTCTGCCATTAGTTACCTAACCTAACGGTGCACGAGGGGACATCGAGGCGAATGCGGATGGCATAAGTGCACGTCGTATTTATCTGTGATGTTTAGGTGACTTAAATGATAGGACTTCATTAATGTGATTAATGAAAGAAAAGAAACCTAAAAGATGTTGTAGAATCAAATTGACAAAAAAGGGTAGCTACAGTTTTTGCTTTGCATTGCGATATATATGATATATCCTGCACCTTATTCGATGAGGAAAGAGCCGAGATCCCTTTACCGGGAGTGACCTCTTTAGCAAAACTGGCAGATGCTACAACACTCGGTTTGTTTTTTGATTGCTTTTGGAGTTTTTGCTTTGCATAGCGATATATATGATATATCCTGCACCTTATTCCATAAGGAAAGAGCCGAGATCCCTTCACCGGGAGTGACCTCTTTAGCAAAACTAATGAAAGCCTCAAAATCACTCCATTTCTAAATTCACTAGATTCTACAACGATATCAAGTTCATTACGCAATAGGTTTTCAGAAAAACCTGTCGTAGCCTTCCGTCATTTCAGATAAGTTGTATATAGTATTCGTGCTGCATTTGTTGGCTTTCGTCAAGGTGTAGTGTGCGGTAGCTATATGCTGCTTATCTGCTGCATATGATGTGATTGGATTAGGGTAGTCGTACGACTTTGTTGGCTTTCGTCAAGGGTCGTACGGGTGGGTTTAATTCAGTCAAGAAATGTACGGGTTGAACTTGACTAGCGGGATATGGTTTGTTGGCTTTCGCCAAGGTCATAGCACGTTAGGGGCAAAATATTATCGAGAATTTCAAGTGTTGAAATTTGCAACGATATTTCATACCTTCTATGAGATAGTTGGATCCCGATACCCACTGTGAGTAATTGTTACTCCTGGGAGAGTTTTACACAGGACAATTAGCGGATCAAGTAGGTGTCTAGAAAGGTGTCAACGGGGTTACGCCTCTAGGAAAACGAGGTTTACTTTAATTAGGTCCGTGCGAAAGCACGAGGAACCTCCCTCAAAGTACCGACACTGGCCTGGCTGAAAGATTGGCGAAATTGTAGGGTGTAATTAATCCCGGCTAGTCTTTCCTTTTAGGGTTTGAAGGAAGATTTGATAAAAACAGTGGGGCCATCCTGATTAGATAAAATAATAACCAATCTGATCTTGCAAGAGCATACACTAAAGTGTTTTCTTCTCTCTCTCTCCAGGTAGCGACCATATCATGCCTTAATCAAGATAATAATATGGATGTATTGACCGAACCCGCATGTTATACTGTGCTGGGGAACGTTGGTTCCGTTCATTCTTATAAGAGTTATAGGACTGAACAGGATATAGGGGAATACAAGGATTCTCATGCCACCCGAATGAAGAAAGTACATGTTGATGCATTTACTTCGGGTGTGAGCGTTACGGAGAACTGTTTCTCCGTTTGCTCTACGTCCTGGGTATTAGATACCGGGTCAGGATCCCATATATGTAATCAGTTGCATGGGCTGAGGAAAGGTAGAGAACTTGGAGAAGGTGATAAAGATATAAGGGTTGGAAATGGTGCAATTGTTGCAGCTAGAACCGTCGGGGAATATCACCTTGTATTACCAACTGGTAATACATTGATTCTGAATGATTGCTATTACATGCCGAACCTGATATGCAACATTATATCGGTTTCTTTATTGAGTACAGAGGGATATAATTTTGTATTACAGGATAATGTTATGAACATTTTCCTGAACCAAAAGTTGGTTGGATCAGGCACGTTGTGCAATGGCATTTATTTTCTAAATCAATCAATAGTTCTGAGCATAACAAACACACATAAGAGGAAGAGTTCAAAAATGAACGAATCCTTCTTGTGGCATTGCAGACTTGGTCATATAAATACGACACGGCTAGCTAAGTTGCATAAGGATGGATATTTGAAACCGTTCGAATTTTCATCTTATGACACTTGCCAGTCATGTCTCAAAGGCAAGATGACCAAAACTTCGTTTACGGGACACGGATAAAGAGTTACTGAACTCTTGGGACTGATACATAGCGATGTATGCGGTCCCATGTCTACAAATTCAAGGGATGGTTCTTCGTACTTCATTACATTCACTGACGATCTCTCAAGATACGGACATGTGTTCTTGATAAAACACAAGTCTGAAGCTTTTGAGAAATTTAGAGAATATAAACAAGAAGTCGAGAACCAAACCGGGAAAAGTATTAAAATCCTTCGATCTGATCGAGGAGGTGAATACTTGAGCAATGAATTGTTGGACTTCCTAAAAGAGAAAGGGATTGTCTCTCAGCTGACTCCTCCATATACACCACAACACAACGGTGTATCAGAATGGAGGAACCACACCCTATTAGATATGGTGCGCTCTATGATGAGCACAGCTGAGTTACCTATTTCCTTCTGGAGGTATGCGCTAGAGACAACCATACATCTATTGAATATGGCCCCCACCAAATCTGTGCCTACCACTCCATATGAGATATAGAAAGGGATGAGACCATGTCTTAACTATGTTAAGATATAGGGTTGTCCAGCCTATGCCAAACGACAAAATCCGGACAAACTTGAGGCACGGTCTGTTCTATGCAAATTTGTAGGATATCCCAAGAATTCACAAGGGTATATCTTCTACCACAATGAGGAACAAAGGGTGTTTGTTTCTCGGCATGCCACCTTTTTAGAAAAGGAATTTCTTGCAAAAGAGATTAGTGGTCATGAGGTAGAACTGGAAGAGGTTCCACCTACAAAAGCTGCAATAGAAGATCTGGTGGAACCAGAGGAATCGGTAGTACCCGATGAACCCCAGCCACTGCCCCGATCTAGTAGGGTTCCTCACCCACCTGAGAGATACTGCGGTTTTCTCATGGATGGTGGGAGAGAGGATTGCATCATGGAGGATGATGACCTAACTAGTTTCGAGCAGGCCATCACGAGTGGGGACTCAGTGAAATGGCTGGATGCAATGCGGTCCGAGATGGAATCCATGTACACCAACAAAGTATGGACTTTGGAAGATGCTCCTGAAGGGGTAAAACCCATTGGGAGCAAGTGGATCTTCAAGAAAAAACTTGGTCTAGATGGGAAAGTAGAGATTTTCAAAGATAGACTTGTTGCAAAGGGCTTTCGTCAAAGACCAGGTATGGACTATGACGAAACCTTTTCTCCAGTGGCTATGCTTAAATCCATCCGGATCATGCTTGCCATCGCTGCATATCATGACTATGAAATCTGGCAAATGGATGTTAAGACCGCCTTTCTAAACGGTGATTTAGAAGAGAGCGTGTACATGACTCAGCCAGAGGGCTTCGTAACTAGTGGGAGCAGCGGGAAGGTGTGCAAGCTGCTTAAATCCATTTATGGATTAAAGCATGCATCGCGGGGTTGGAACATCTACTTTGACGTCATTATCAAAGAGTTTGATTTCATCAAAAACGTAGTTGAACGTTGTATCTACAAGAAGGTGGAAGAGAGTAAGGTTGTCTTCCTCGTATTGTACGTGGACGACATACTCTTGATAAGAAATGACATTCCTATGCCGCAATCGGTCAAGCTGTTCTTATCACAAAGATTCTCAATGAAAGATCTAGAGGATGCCTCCTACATCTTGGGGATTAAGATCTATAGAGATAGATCCAAACAGATACTGGGATTGTCCCAATCCATGTACATTGACACCATACTAAAGCGGTTTAGTATGGAAGAGTCCAAGCATGGGTTTTTACCCATGATCTCAGGGCTCACTCTCTCCAAAGATATGTCTCCCAAGACTGATTTGGAGAGAGCTCGCAAGCAAGGGATACCCTATGCTTCGGCTGTAGGCTCTATCATGTACGCGATGCTATGTACCAGACCCGATGTAGTACACTCACTAAGTGTAGTGAGTAGGTATCAAGCTGATCCTAGAGAGAGTCACTGGACAGCTGTGAAGAGCATTCTCAAGTACTTGCGAAGGACTAAAGAGATGCTCTTGGTGTATGGTAACGGAGAACTCCAAGTGGAGTCTTTTACCAATTCGAGCTTCCAGAGTGATAAGGACGACTCTAAGTCGCACTCGGGATTTGTCTTTACACTTTACGGAGGGGTGGTTCGCTGGAAGAGTTCCAAGCAGGAAACCATGGTAGACTCGACGCTGGAGGCTGAATACATCGCTGCCAACGATGCTGCCAAAGAGGCTGTCTGCATCAAGAAGTTCATTACTGAACTTGGAGTGGTTCCATCCATTGAGCATCCAATACCTTTATATTGTGATAACAATGGAGCGGTGGCTTTGGCCAAGGAACCCAGGTCTCATCAGCAATCCAGGCATATTCTGAGGCGGTACACCCGATCCGGGAGATAGTTGATCGCCGGGAGATCGAGGTCAGGAGGGTTGACACGAAGAACAACACTGCGGATCCACTCACGAAGTCCATACCCCAGATTAAGTTTGAGAGACTTTTCGAGATGCTTGGTATGCGATACTACAGCAGCTGGCCCTAATGCAAGTGGGAGATTGTTAGTTGCATGCATGCCCTAGAGGCCAGTATTCTACAGATGATGTATATTACATTGGATGCTTGGACATAAATAAATAGGACTTTCTTGCTCGATATGATAGTATGCTATCTGGTTGCTCTTTATCTTAACATGTATACTTGTTTCTTGATACTGTCTTATAGTTACATGTTGGTAAAGCCTTTAGGATGTGTACTTGACTACCAGGACTATGATGCAGATCATACTAGTGGGGCCATGGTAGTCCATAAGTACATCCTTTATAGTTCCTAGTCGTAGGTGTATCGAGACAGGGCATCGATATACCAGAGTAGACTAGCGAATACGCTTCTCGACCAATGATATGGGCGATGGATGATCCCATATCCATTGGTGTTTGACATCAGAGATGGTATACGGGTGCTCAGGGGAGACTGGGTACACCGGACAGACTCGCCGAGAACTCCCAGATGGTATTATACCTTACGTCAGATGGCAGTTCTCTGGTGACACTTGTACAGGTTTGTCTGTAGAACTGACATCGTCATAGAGTCTTGTGTGATTCCTACTGTGCTTTGATTTCCACCTTGCCACGTCTAAGAGGGCATGCAAAACGGTGGTTTTTGGGTACAGTCCCGAGTCACAAGGAGGCAATGAGCGATAGGTTCGTCTCTCCCGGTATTGGGGGTTGATGTTGCGCTGTGTTTGATTGGCTATAACAGGGATGTCCCTGGCCAGGGCTGATTTGGAGATTTACTGGTAAGTGTTACCAGTAGTTTCTCGACCCGTTATGAGCCTCACATCTGCACGACTTATCGGTTATTGGGGTCTGACGTTTACCACCCGTAGACTTGATATGCGACATATCAGACGAAGAGACCGGACTGTACGGGAAGTGTTACCGTTAGGCTTTTACAGGAGTTGGAGCGGGCTTGCTTGATGATCTTCTGATCGCTCAATACCCGGGTAGTCGTTACGTCCAGCTAGTACCGCTGACGGCTTGTGGGTGCTTGATGTGATCATCACCTACTGCTGGCGTATTGATGAGTCTTTAGAGTCATAAATAGAGGTTTTACTGGCTCAGGAAAAATGAAATAGGAGCGCTTATGTGATATGTGCAGGACCGATAATAATACGTGTATGTGATACCGTATTCTATTCTCGCGACTTTTTGTATCGGTCGGTTATATGAGATATAGCCGGGTTATCGAATGAAGTGTTGATTCGATAAGTCGATACATTGGATATTAGTCGGTTATATGAGATATAACCGGATTATTAAGTCAAGTGTTGATTTAATAATTTAGTGTATAATTGTATATTTGATATAATAATTTATAACTAACATTTGTTCACTTAAGGATTTTTCTCACATGTGCACAACTTTAATATATATGTGAAATATATTAAAACGTGTTTTCTTTTTGTATCATGGTTGTTGATACATCATTAATGGGTGTGTAAGACATACACCATTCTATTTATTATGGTGGGTTATAATTATTTAAGGTAATTACAAAATTATTGGAGATTTGGAAAGAGCATGAAGCTTGTAGAAGCTTGTTTTGCTTTGACAAAGTCCACTAACTTTGTCTATATTTTAGATTTTTGTTACCTTAACTATTTGGATAAGCCATGGTTATGTATCTACATGAGTTAGTATATGATACTCACTCACCCATGGTTAGCTTTCTCACTTGATCATTATCCTCATCTCATTATTTCTTCATCTTCTTCCTTGAGCTAAAAAGCTCTCTAGGGTTTGATCCAAAGTGAGAAATCATTGTGAGAAAATAAATTCTAAAGTGATCCCACTTCCTATTTCTCCATCCTCTACTAGACTAGCACTTTAGTTTAGGGTGTTTGCTTCACTAATTCTCTAGTTAGTGAAGTAGAAACTTGAGTTGGTATTCCCTCGACGTAGATCATCTTCGGCCTCGAAGACTTCAAGCAAGGACGCTTCTTTCGCCTCGTGAAGCCATGCAAGAGTCCGGGAGAACCATAATCGGAGCGAAGGGACTACAACAAGGAGCTTTTGAAGTGAAGGACCGATCTACAAAGGTTGAATTTTCTTCTTCACTTAGATAGTAAAGATGTTTACTTGCATGTGTAACCCTAATAATCTAGCAAAGATCTTGTTTAGGGTTGTTCGGCACGGCTAAAATTTTAATCGGGCATGGTTGATGCCTTGTAGAACCTTGTTAGAGTGCCTAGTAAGCCTACAGAATCACCCTTTTGAGCTTATGTGTGATGTATCTGATTTTGCTATTGGTGCAGTCTTAGGACAGCACATCGATAAGATGCCACAAGTGATTTATTATGCGAGTAGGACCTTGAACGATGCCCAAATGAACTATACAACCACCGAGAAAGAACTCTTGGCAGTTGTCTTTGCTTTAGAAAAATTCAGGCCCTACCTAATTGGCTCTCCGGTCGTAGTTTACACCGATCATTCCGCCTTAAGACATCTTTTATCGAAGAAGGATGCTAAATCCAGGCTAATACGTTGGATCCTCTTGTTACAAGAATTTGACATTGTCATAAGAGACAAGAGTGGATGTGAAAACGTTGTAGCTGACCATCTTTCACGACTTTTTTCTTCGCCAACGTTGACTTTGCCAATAAACGACTCTTTTTCGGATGAACATCTCTCGACCCTATCTAGCGAGCCTTGGTTCGCTGATATTATGAATTATTTAGCAACGTGACTTCTACCCAGCGAATGGTCAAATCAAGACAATCACAGATTTTTATACCAGGTGAAACACTTTTACTGGGACGAACCCTATTTGTTCAAGTATTGTTTCGATCAGATCATTCGCCGATGTGTCCCTAATAATGAGTTCAGGAGTGTATTGTCTTTCTTCCATGATCAAGAATGTGGCGGTCACTTTGGTCTAAGAAAAATAGCGTAGAAAGTTTTGCAATGCGGCTTTTAATTGCCAACGTTATTCAAATATGCATATGATTATTGCAAAACTTGTTCATGGTGCCAGCACATGGGTCGGATTTCACGGAGAAACGAGATGCCGCTCCAACAAATCTTGGTTGTGGAGATATTTGATGTGTGGGGAGTTGATTTCATGGGCCCATTTCCCAACTCTTTTAGGAACTTATACATTTTATTAGCGGTTGATTATGTTTCTAAATGGGTTGAAGCAATACCGAGCCGTACTAATGACAACAAGGTTGTCACTAAGTTCCTTAAAGAAAATATCTTTTATCGGTTCGGGCACCCTCGTGCCATTAGTAGCGATAATAGTACGCATTTCTACAATCGATCTTTCAATGCTTTGATGCGGAAATATTGAATCAACCGTAAGTTTTCTACACCCTATCATCCCCAAACAAGCGGGCAAGCTAAAGTCTCCAATAGACAGATCAAGAAAATTTTGGAGAAAACGGTTTCTAGGAACCGTAAAGATTGGTCCACTAAATTAACTGATGCTCTTGTTGGATTTGTATGCCCTAGAGGCTATTATTGTATATGTATACATGTGGATGCTTGAGATATGTATGTACAGGACAATCTTTCTCAGTTATATATTATATTATTTGAGTTGTCTTTATCAGGATATGTGTATTTTTTTCTTATGATGCTTTATGTTACTTGCACATATTGATAAAGACTCGATACAGTAATATACTATTATGGATTGTCTTTATCTTAACATGTGCATATATGATATATGTCGACCACATGTTGATAAAGCCCGTAGGATCTTGCTTGACTACCAGCGTTGTGATTGCGATTATACATGTGGGAGCAAGATAGTCCATAAGCAAATCCTTAAATGGTCCCTAGTCGCGTGAGTATCGAGACTGGGTATTAATACTCCAGAGTAGACTAATGTATACATTTCTAGCCCCGACGAGGGTCAATGGTTGGTCCCACAGCAATTGGTCTGATGCACCTAAGATCGTATACAGGTGCTCACTGGGTGTGAGTACATTGGACAGACTCACCGAGAACTTCTAGATGGTACTATACCTATCGTCAGATGGAAGTTCTCAGGTGACATACAAGTTAGTCTTCGAACCTGAGATCGTCATTTGTCTAGTGTGAGTACCCACTGTGCTTTTATCACTACCCTACCATGGCTCTACTGAGTCGTGCAAACAGGTTTTGGTTGGATATAGTCCCGAGCTACATGGGGGCAGTGAATGATTGTTGGGGATTCGTCTCTCCCGGTATTGGGAGTCGATATCGCACAGTATTCGATTGGTCAGGACCATATGACCTTGGCCAAGGCAGTTGGGATTTATTGATAGGTTGATCAGTAGTTTCCCGGGTTGGTCCTGAGCCACATCAGCATGAATTATCACGTTATTAGGGTCTGATGTTTACCACCCCTTAGACCCGGTATGCGATACTCTTAGACGAAGAGACCAGACCATACGGAGATTGTCACGGATAGGCTCAGTATGAGTTCGGACGAGTTTGCTCGTCGACCTTCCTTTTTGACAGGTATCTGGGTAGCCGTTACGTACAGCTAGTTCCGATGACATGCTTGTAGTTAAACCCACTGCCAGCATACTGTTGAGTCTTTAGAGTCCCACATAGAGGGTTTCCCTGCTTCGGGAGAAACGATGTAGAGGCCGTATAGTTTTACGGCAGGGTTCGATCACGTACGTGTACTTGTGCACGTATGATGTTCGGGCGGATAATACTAGCGGGCTTTGGTTTAAGCCGGATCCTAGTATTATATTCTTGGATTTATTTTGTCTCTTTGTATTCGTATTTTTTGGAATATGGATACGGGTATGTATATACAGTGAGGGGCATTCTTGTAATTGTGCAAGATGCTTCTAGAAGAAGAAACCTCATTATTATGTTTAACCATTTATGTTAATGGTTAATGAGGTGTTCATTTGTATTAAATGAAGCATGACTAATGATAAGTCGAAAATATTGCATTTACAACGCATCAATTTCCCTACCATTTGCACTCATCTATAAGTGTTCGGTATGAATATAGCACATATTAGCAAAACATCCGAAAATATCAAATAACTTGTGTTGTATACTAAAGCCAGCATTTTAGAGGGAAATTGAGTGTTTATCATTGTATCGCATAATCTTTGTGTAGTGCAACACTTGTCTCGAAAATCTGTGCAGGAAATTCCAGGAAAAAGAGCCAAAACAGTTAAAAGTGCTGAGAAAAATACACCAAGTCCAAGACTTGAGATCTGGCAGTGATCAAGGAAGAATTATGAGATTCAACATATCAGAAAATGTACCTAAAGCCAGAACAAAGCAACCCCAGAATTTCCATGCACCAAGACCACTATTGGGCCGCGGATCCGCGGCCAGAACCCCCTTCCCTCGGCGGATCCGTGGCCACGTGGGTGTGACATCAGCACAGCTCCGCTTCAGACTACTTCTTTCAAGGCATACACCTCTTCAAGATATTTCAAAGTCCAGAGAACTCCAGAATCTTCTGTCCGAACAGCAAAGCTTTGGGTTCAAGCTAATCACTCTCAAGCTTCTTAAGCAAGCCACTTAACTACCTAAAAGCCTAGAAGCTTCTCCCTAACCTCCAAGCTTATGAAGGAAGCTACCCCTAACTAACTAACTCTAGAATCTTCTACCTATCTACCAAGCTTACAAGGGAAGCTAAACTAAACCTAGCTTCTAAAGGAAGCTAATCCTAATCAAGGCTATAAAAGGGACCCTAAGGCCTTACTCTCAAGGTTGTTGATTCCTTCATCTCTTCCCACAAGTTGAGTGACACAACTTGTACCTCCAAACCCTAACCCTAATCCAATCACAAGGCCAAAAATCAAGAACACCGAGTACGAAATCAAGCAAGAAGCCTTCAATCCTTTAGAAAGCGACGCCAGACTTCATCGGAGCAAGTGATTCAAGGTGATCCGCGACTCAAGGAGACGAGCGAAGCCGAAATCAACGATCCAGTTCTTTCCACCTGTAGATCTTGAGAGAATTGTAACAAAATTGTTGATAAAAAAAGGTGAAATTTCTATATCTTGCTTTCTTTACATTCTTGCATCATGATTAGATCTCAATTCTTGGTTGTGTTTCTTGTTATGATGTTTGAGTAAAACTGCGCTCGTGAAGGAGTCGAAAGAATCAATAGATGATGATGTTACAAATCTTGAAACGATTCTTAATTCCTATAAGTTTTGTAAACTCTTGTAAATTGAAGAATCGACAACCTAGTTTCGACCGAAGCTTTCTTGATTGTGTTCGCTCTTTATTAGTGATCCACGATCGATTCTTGAATTTACTAGAGGCTAGAATTTGAATGAGATTCATCGAAAAGACAAAGGATGAGATGAAGAAACCCTAGTTTCTTCGAAAGATCCTTAAACCTCGATTAATCATCATCGATCTAGTATCAAATCATTAATGGATAAGAAAACATAATCAATAGTTTTCATCACGTCTATAGATATGATCAATTCCTACGAGCCTCACTTCGATTCTTGAAACCTAATTCGATTGGATATCATCAATTCTTAATTCTTGATTTTAAATGTTTTCTTGATTTTAGATTTAGATCTAGATAATTCTTGAACTTCAATTTTATAAATCTTGAATTGAATTGCCTTTTCTCTTTTCTTTAATTTTCAATTCATCTAATTCAAATTCGAACGGATCTCACTTTCCCTATGGGCGATCCGCACTCGCTAACGCGCTACAATCGACACCGTTATTGATTGCGGTTTAAAAATTTCTTTGATTGTGAAACATCATTTCTTAAACACGACACATCGAAAAATCGAACATTCAATCAAATGGCGCCGTTGCCGGGGATAGTGCGCTAATTCGTTTGTTTTTGAAATTTGATTTGAAAAATTTATTCCATTAGAATTTTTGGATCTAAACTCTCACAAATACTAAACAACTCGTTGTGATTTGTTGCAAGGAAATCTGGAGTCTGCTGTACAATTGGAAAAATATTTGGAATATTCCAGAGGACTCAAGGGGTGAACACAGGCATTCTGTAAATTTTTTTTGCAGTGATCTTGTAGAACCGCAGTGGATCCGCGACATTAGCAGCCTATTGCGGCGGAACCGCGGCGGCACTGTAGCTACAGTGTATGGAAATTCTCAGGTGTCTTCTTGACTTTCTTATCTCTTTCTCAATTTGCTCCATTAACAATTTGCTGCAGGTTTCTTTGCAAATAATTCGCAGTGCCACAAAAAGCAATAAAAAGTGTGCGTATTTTGATTCTTGGTTGTTTGCATATTAATACGGAATTTAAGGGGAACGGCCAAATTCAGATTAGGTGGGGAGTTCATTACCCTTCCTAACCCCCGAAAATCACAAAACTGCATCAGCATTACCCTCATTAATTAAAAAAGATCTAGACATGACTCTAAGGACCGCCGCGCTCACATAGGACAGAAGGAGGTCGTGGGTAATATATTGCTTATCCGCGTTTCTTTTGTGTTGTCTAAGGCAAGTGTGTCTAAGGCAAGTGGCTACTTAATTTGGCCTACTACTTACGTAGTGGAGAACCACCCACTTACCTGGCACTTATCTGGCCACAGGAGGGACAAAGAGGCAGTAGAGGATTGATCCTGGGACTTGTCTTTTAGCAGTTAGGAGCGGTCTAGAGCCTTGACCTAGGTGACCACTAGACTTAGGATTGCTTGTTGCATTTGTTGTGATTTGCATCTTTTTTTTAAAAAATCCGTATCTTTTTCAAAACAAAGACCACTTCATCATTTCCCCTAATTATCATAACGTTGCCACTTTTACTAAACCCTTTAGTGCAAGATAGGCAGGATACGGGATTCTAGTGCCCGTCTTTTCCGCGTTCCCCCGATCAACTCCGAAGTCGGTATTTCTACGTCTACTTCTTCTTTACCCACCACCACACCCACATCGATGGACACTTCTCCATCGAACTTCTTTAACACTACTCTGCCACCGTCCGTAGGTGCGCAGAATCCACCCCGCATCTCTCTCCAAGAGAGGTGCTATCCTATGCGAGGTCCTCTTTTGACCTTTCTGTCCATTCCACCAGCAAACGGAGACAATTTTGAGATTAAACCCCAATACATCAACCTTCTACCCAAATATCACGGTCTCGAGTCTGAAGACGCATATTTCTTTATCACCAAATTTGAAAATGTATGCGCAATGATCGGTACCTCACAGCTTTCTATGGATGCTAAGCGTCTACGTCTTCTTCCATTTACCTTATGTGATATAGCCGAGAAGTGGCTGTATAACACTACCGCACATTCCATTACGAATTCGGAAGAATTCGTTGCAGCATTCCTTAAGAAATTCTACCCTAATCACAAGACAGCTCAAGTCCGTAGAGAAATAAATCAATTCACCCTGCTTCCGAATGAACCATTTTCAAAGAGTTTTGAACGCTTCAAGGATCTGTTGGTTCAATGTCCACATCACGGAATCCCTAGATGGGATTTGTGCCGAATCATATATGAGGGCATTAACCCTACCACTAAACAGAACCTTGAAGCCATGTGTCAAGGCAATTTTATGACCAAAGACGATGGGGAAGCTTGGAAATACTTAGAAGATTTCGCTGAAAAATCTTTACAGTGGGAGTGTGTGAGTCCATCATCTAGGGGTGGCAATAACCAATCGGATGTTTCCATAGGAGTTAGAGCTGAAATTTCAGCTATACAAAAGAAACTCGATACTAAGGAAAACAAATTTTTAGCTGCCGCCCTAAATCAAATGTCACTCTCCAAAACTGTATGTGGATGCTGTTCTGATCCTTCTCATTTGACGGAAGAATGTCCACTAAATTCTCCGTTCCAAGGTCACGAGCATACCAATGCTGCTTTTCAAAGACCTAGAAACGATCCATTTTCTTCCACTTATAATCAGGGTTGGAGGAATGACCCTAATTTTTCTTGGAACCAATCACAAAATCATAGCACGGTTCCAAACCAAAAAAATTTCCAAAGGGCTCTTCTACCACAACAACCATTTCAACTCACTCAGCACCCCTACCAGTCTCAAAATTTTCAAAACCAGGTCAACACTCCTGCACCCTCTAATCCTCTGCAGTTGGCATGTTCTGACGAATTCTCTGCATTCATACAAACCATGAAGTCACTCTTGTCAAATTTCATGGAAGTGTCGGCTGAGGTTAAGTCTTCTGTCCATGATATAAAGAAAAACTCAGCTTCCCAAGCTGAGAGTATAAAATCGATGGAAGCAGAAATTGCATGACTAAAAGCCGAAATGAGTGCGAGAGAGAAAGGGAAACTTCCGTCTCAACCCCTACCGAATCCTTGGAATTACAATGTAAATGCCATCACAACGTTGAGATCAGGAAGAGTGCTGAATAATCACGTTGGGGAAGAGATTGATGATACTGAAAGATCTATCAATAACACCCCGGCTGAGACCTTTCCTTACACACACACTTCTACTTCTGATCCTTGTTCTTCTACCCCACCGCCTTCTCGCGAGCCTATTCTCCGTTTCCCTCTATGCTCGACACCTCAGCCCACCTCTTCTATTCCTCCACAGACGATCCCCACTCCTATTCTGGGATCACGTCTACACACACCACCTTCTCCTATGATGGACCCAGCGCTTATTGCTAAAGCTCCTTATCCGAATCGGTTAAGGGGTAACAAATCGAGTCCACATATGGAGAAGATTATGGAAATGTTCTAACAGGTTAACATCAACATCCCTCTCCTAGATGCTATTCAACAAGTCCCCGCTTATGCGAAAATTCTTAAAGACTTGTGCACTAAGAAGAGGAAGACTCAAGTGCCAAAGAAGGTCTTCATGACTAATAATGTTAGCACTACTTTTACCCCATAGCTACCAAAGAAACGTAAGGACCCAGGATGTCCTACAATATCGATTTCTATTGGGGGTAAAAATATCAACCGTGCACTTCTTGACCTTGGCGCAAGTGTTAACCTGCTTCCATACTTTGTTTATGAGCAGCTAGGGATTAGAGAGTTGAAACCAGCTCACTGCACTCTCCAAATGGCAGACCGATCAATCACCAAACCTAGGGGTGAACTAGAGAATATGTTGATAAAAGTCGGGGAATTTGTATTCCCTGTGGACTTCATTGTTCTTGATACACAACCTGCAGCAAACCCACAGAGTCAAATTCCGGTGATTTTGGGTCGACCATTGCTTGCCACTTCTAATGCTGTCATTAACTGTCGAAACGGTTCAATGAACTTATCTTTTGGAAAACTGACAATTGAACTGAACATCTACAAAATTGGAAGTCAGCCATCTGAACCCTCTGCTTAAATACTTGATGTGTGCTCTGTCCACGAGATTGCTCCCGAAAGTTCCGGAGTTGATGAACGTTGTTTTGAAGATCTCGATGACACTACCACATCAATGTTTGATCTTGCACATCTTAGTGAGGACACATTTTCCACGCTTGAGTCCGACACTCCTGACTCATCACCATCCGAGTCTGTATCTTTCACAGGCTATGAGCTTCTTTGTGACTCCGAAAATCATTCGATGATCCCACCTTCTATTATTTCTCCGCCAGCATTAGATCTCAAACTTTTGTTAGTTATATGTATGCCCTAGAGGCCATTACTGTACATAGGATGTATATTGTAGTGGATGCTGGGACATATATAGGGAGGACTTTCTTGCTCGACATGATAGTATGCTATCTGGTTGATCTTTACCTTAACGTGTACACTGATTGTCTCTCTGTTACATGTTGGTAAAGCCCTTAGGATGTGTGCTTGACTACCTGGACTATGATGCGGATGATACTAGTGGGGACATGGTAGTCCATAAGTACATCCTTCAAAGTCCCTAGTCGTGGGTGTATCGAGACGGGGCATCGATATACCAGAGTAGACTAGCGTGTACCTTCTCGACCCATACAGATGGGCGATGGATGATCCCATATCCATCGGTGTTTGACATCATAGATGATATACGGGTGCTCAGTAGAGACTGGGTACACTGGACGGACTCGCCGAGAACTCCCAGATGGTATTATACCTCACGTCATATGGCAGTTCTCTGGTGACACTGGTACAGAGTAGTCTGTTGACCCGAGATCGTCATAGAGTCTTGTGTGGTTCCCACTGTGCTTTGATTTCCATCTTACCACGTCCAAGAGGGCGTGCAAAACGGTGGTTTTTGGGTACAGTCCCGAGTCACATGGAGGCAATGAGCGATAGGAGGGGATTCGTCTCTCCCGGTATAGGGAGTTGATGTTGCGCTGTGTTCGATTGGCTATAACAGGAAATCCCTGGCCAGGGTTGCAGAGATTTACTGGTAAGTGTTACCAGTAGTTTCTCGATGTGTTATAGACCTCATATCGACACGACTTATCGAGCTATTGCGGTCTGACGTTTACTACCCCTAGGCGAGATATGCGACATATCAGACGATCAGACCGGACTGTACGGTAGTGTTACTGGTCGGATTCACTGGAGTGTGAGCGGGCTTGCTCGTCGATCTTCAGATCGCTCAATACCCGGGTGGCCGTTATGTTTAGCAGACCGCTTGCGGCTTGTGAGTGTTTGATATGATCATCATCTGCTGCCGGCGTATTGACGAGTCTTTAGAGTCCTACACAGAGGTTTCCTGGCTCAAGCAAAACGAAATAGGAGCGCGTATGAGATATGTGTGGGACCGAGAATAATACCAGTATGTGATACTGTATTCGATTCTCGCGATGTGACATTGATCGGTTATATGCGATATAGCCGGGTTATCGGATCAAGTGTTGATTCGATAAGTTGTTACTGATGATACCAGTCGGTTATGTGCGACATGACCGGATCGTTAAATCAAGTTTTGATTTAATGATTTAATGCATAATAATATATTTGATATATTACTTTGCATTAACTATTATCGGTTCACTTTAAATGGATTTTCTCGCTCAGATGTGCGCATTGCATATGTGATATGATTTGTGCACTTGCTTGTATCATATTTGATGGTGCATGCAAAAATGGTTAAGTATAAAGAATTAAACCTTGGTTAAAGGAATGGTTAGGGTTTATTATTGTTTGTTATTCATTTATCTTATTTAATTATCTATTTATTTTTGATAAATGAATAAATGAAAAGATAATGAGGAAAATGGTTGCTTTCTTTTGATCATTCATGAATCTTCATGAAGACTTTGACCATTTTGTCTCATGCTTAACCCTAACCACTTCAATTAACTCAAGTTAATTCTCTACACCTAACCATGGTGAGAATTATGATAAGAATGGATTTTTCCTTTTATTTTTATTCTTATCATAATTTTTATCTTCTTCTAGCTCTTCTTCTTCTTCATGAAGAAGCTTGTCTTCATTAATGGCATATTGAGCATATGAGTGAGAAATCCAATTCTAAAGTGAACCCACTTCCTATTTCTTCATCCTCTACCTCTTGCCAAGTAGTAGAGTATGTTTCCTTCACAAGTTTTTCATGGAAAGGTGAAGGTGGAGCTTGATCTAGCGATGCCTCGACGTAGATCATCTTCGGCATGGACATCGACGACCTAGCTCACTTTTTCTCCGACGAAGCCGACTCTAGATGTAACGTTTTAAAAGTAATTAAATAAATAATTAAATGAATAAAAGTGTTTAAGTAAATTTTAGGATTTTCGGTAAAGTAAAATGTAATTTTCGTAAAACCAAACCGGGATTGTTTTTCATTATAATTTTAAAAATATATATTTTAATTATGAAATTACTTGTAAATGGTGTTTATTTAGCCACTTATAAATTTTTAGTTTAATAAAATATTTTTCCTAAATTAATTATTTTAAATATTAACATAAGCTTTATTTTTACACTAAATTAGTGTAAATTACAAATTTAAATGGTTTTAATTTGTAAAAAATGAACCATGGCATATTAGAATTTAGTGTGTATCATGAAAAATTTATTTGCAAATTTTTCCTTGTTTCTAGATCTTTCTTGAGTTATTTTAGAAAAGAATTAAAAGAAAATGAATAAAGCATGAAAAGACATTAAGATGATGACATTTTGGAGAAGTTTCTACACCATTCCTCATGTGTTTCTCCCTCTTCCCCCTATTGTGGCCGGCCTCCCCATCACCATGGCTGCCCCCCCCCCCCATTTTCCACCTCATTTTTATTCAAAAATCATCAAAAATACATCAAAAATTCAATTAAAATTCCACAAAATCCTATATATTTTTCTACCCTTCTATTCTTGCTCATATTTACATGGATTTTGGAGTGGGATAGCATACATTTTGGAGGCTCATTTCTTGTTTGGATTTCAAATTTTTGGAGGTATAATTTCTTTCTTTTGATTTATTGTTATTAGATGTTCAATTAAGCTTAATTAGATTTAATGAATTAATTCTATGTTTTTAAAAAAAATTCAAGTTAGGGTTTGCAAATTCAAGTAATGATTTTTGTTAATTATTTAGGGTTATAATAGTTAGTTTAACACTTTTAGAATTGGAAAATATTGCATGGTTGTTGAATTGTAAATTTTTCATTGAAAATTGTTTAAATTAGGAATTTTTGCTAACTAGGTTTCTATAAAACCTAATTATTGGTGAAATAAATCTCAATTAATATTTGTAATACTATATTTTGGTCTTAATAAGAGTTTTAATTTCTTGGTGGAATGGAAAACTTAAATTGATTGCTAGTTTCTATGGATAATTGATAAATTGTGATAAAAATTGTTATTTTTGTAAACTAGATTTTAGAAATTCCTAAATAAATGAGATTAAAAATATAATTATGGTTTCATTATATCATTATCATCATGAATTGTGGTTTAAGTTACTAATTTATGCAAAATCATGTTTTGTGGTGGAATTGTTGTGTTTTTCTTGAAAAATGTTGAAAATTGTTAAAGGGTGCAAACTAGAAATTTCAAATCTATATAAATTTGTGTAATAAAAATATAGTAATAGTTTGTATAGTCTAGTTATGCTATTTAATGAGTTTTATGACCATTGGTTTCATTTAAATGTCAAGTTTTGATGAAAAACGGTAAACTGGCATTTTCGGGTTTTACGAAATTGGACAGTTTGATAGATTTTAGGGTTTCGATGGATTTAATCATGTTTTATAGTATAAGTAATGTGTTTTAAAACTACAAGTTGTTTGTTGATGTTTATCTCGATCCATCGGAGTTTGTACGCCGATATCGAGCGGTATTTGGTTCTTTTGCGTGGACAGGACATAGGTTTTAACCTATGCTTGTTCCTTGTATCGTTTGACCTTTGTATGTGATTCGGTTTACGATGTTATTTATATGTTTGCGTTTAGGTACCCTTCAAGTGGACTACGGGCGATGAAGAGGAGGATCGCGACACCGTCGTCGGCAGACATGGACCAGGTGAGTAGATGTATATCTACGGGGGGAAGTCGGGTGGATGGCGTTTAGCACCCCCTTAACATAGAATAGGAATAATACTTATTGACATTAGGAAACCAGATATGACCCTAGATTCTTAATGAGTAGGACCCTAGTAATGACCCTAGGCTGGACTAGACCGATTTAGGAAAAGCATACCAGAGGATGAATACCTTGGAGGAGGTTCGTAGGTTTCAGATAGAAACACACACGCACACACTGGAACACGTCATGGTGTATACGTGCATGTGTATATATATATAGAACTAGGTATAGGTATATATATACAACACATACATGGGATTCATTGATGCGATATGATATCTGAGGTATGATAAAACAGTATAACTGGGCTTGATGCCGTGATTCTTGACTATACAGTCGTATTAAGTGTTAGCGGATCATTAGAGAATGAGATGATGAACAGGTATATATAAATTATAATGGGTAGTGACAATATTGAGATACACGGGACTCTAAAATAGTACCCGGACTGCAACTTGTGACTGATCATGATATGATATATGTACAACCTGATTACGACATTATATAGGTGTGACCTGATGCCGATATTATATAGGTGTGACCTGATGCCGATATCATATAGGTGTGACTTGATGACGACATGATTTCAGTATGACTTAATCATAATATGAAACATGTGACATAATATTTCTGAGGATAAACTAATGATGCATATTACGATGGCAATGATATATGATTGATGTATGGGATTACAGTTTAGCACCTTGATCATGAGATGTGTTGATGATGACATTATACGAATGATGAGGCACCTAGGAGATACTTGACCCGTACCCCGATATTGGGATGCCGTGCGATGGATTTTACCGTACGAGGCATGGATATGAGGATTGATCCGCACTCTTGATTTGAGGAAGCCGTACTACGTATGTGACGCTATTGAGGCTGGATCGCCGACTATTAGGGATATTGATTCAGACCTTAGGTAGACTCTTATTTCTATTGACTAGTTCTTAGGTTTAGTTTTCCTTAGGAGGTTAGATGGACACTAGGTTAGGTTCGAGTCATATAGTGGTAGTAGTATTAGTATATTAAATGAGTAGGTAATATACATTCGTATTTACTTTCGCATTGTATCATAATGTTGCATGTTCATACATATGTTGCTATAAACAGTATAAACCTTACCTGTTAGGACACCAGCACCATTACCGATGATGCGCATATTCCACGCACACTTATTTGTCGGCTCACACACATCATCATCGGTAATTGCTATGTCACGTACACTTTAGATCATATTATCTTTTATTGATAAAATCAGTTAACGACTAAACCGATATAATATTGTGATTACTCTCTGATGTTAGTATAGACATGATATTCATTACTTAGACATTCATGCATTCATATTTTCATGTTATCGCACAGTATTATGAGCATATGCCGACATTTATCATATACTACTCATGGTTTTGAGATTTGGATTTCTGTGAGATTTTCTGGATTTTTAGGGAAAACCGCAAGAATATATATAAAAACTTCTCTCTCTCTCCTCCTCTCTTTTTAAAAATAAGATGCGGTTTTCTCGTGATGTATGTGTCGTCCACCATGAGATTTCGTGTTTTCTGATGGATTTCGAGACCCGATTCGAGGAGTGGATGAACCGTCTCGGGTACATGGTGGGCCCGGTATGGTACCCCGGGGCAAGAAGATCGAGTTGTAGACGGTGAGCCTGGCAGGGGAAGGCTACCTACCGGTGATGTCAGGCGCGGCGGATATCCGGAGGATACCGACCGTTGTCGTGAGATTTGATGATATGGGCCAATCCGGACTGACGGAGCCCGAGATATTGAGACTATGAGACTTGAGATTTACATGTTTGTGTCGATGCTTGACACGGATTTCTATGGATTTCATTGTTGAGATTTCAGATTCTTATACACATTTTACTGTGATAACAGCTAAAAGATTTCTTATACAGACATATCTGGATTTCAGGATTTGGTTATTTTACATTCATGGTGCATGCATATCCATTCATATGACATAGTACTATATGAGGCATTGACACGAGCACGGAGTATTTGCTTTTACACGTAGTATTACCCTGCTATTACTAGGTGATTGGGACTTAGTGGTGTATTACTATGACCTAGGATAGCGTCGTGCATTCGATTTCTTTTCGTAGATGTCTTCTACTCACGAGTTGGCAACTCACCCCCGTTGTGCCAAATTTTATTACAGGTTCGATGTACAGGTTTTCTTGGCAGATTGCTGGCATATGATTTCCTTCCGGGTGATTTGCACGGTAGGTTGGTTCACTTGTATCTGAACCACCATTGTATCTGTATTATTTCATTTGTATCTAGAAAGCTCCATCAACCATACTTGTATTAATTGATAAGTTTATTGGACCAGTCTTTTATTTCGACCTTAGAGTCGCGCATGTATTGTTCTGATTTGGTGGATTTGTTTTCTTTTGAGTTTTGAGCCACGCCCTTTGGCGTTGTATATTATTGTGCTTGTTGTGGTTGTTTCCTCCTGTTGGCGTTGAGCTAGCTCCCGTTTGGGGATGCTTTTTATTGTTTATGCATATTATACCTGTTGTAGCCCGTTTGGGGGCCAGTTTTTACAGAGGAGACTCTGCCGAAATTTTTGGAAAAATTTGATGTTGCTTTTAAACTTGTATTCTACATGTTTTCTTCTTCTTCTTCTTCTTTTATGGTTTAGATTTCTGGGCTTCGGTTTACTTAGGTTACGTTGCGCTTCTAGACGTTTCGTAATCTAAGTGTCGGTCACGTTCCGTACTTTCGGGTCGTGACAAAGTTGGTATCAGAGCGGTAGGTTTAACCTTGTATAAGTCTAGGTGACCCTTGGTTGATGGAGTAGGCGATTTAGGTAAAGTAACGTACCGTGGGTATGGTCCGCGGCATACTTACGATACGCTACTCTGCTTAAGGAGCCTTAGGATGTACATTTGTTTGCACCGTATTTTATTCGTTCCTTTGATCTATCTTCGTCGATGTCGGATGGTGGTTTCAGTTACCACGGGCAGAGGGAGCTGCGGCTCGAATGCGATAACTATTAGAGTATTGGTTATTCTTTAGGATTGAAGCATTGCTTAGAGTGCGGACGAAGGGTATTCATATGCCGTCCGGATGAAGTTAAAGGGTTCGAACGATTATCAGGAAACCATTTTCCCAAGTTTAAAATATTTGGAAGAACATGCAGGTATTTCGATGGACCCTCTAGAAGAATGAAACCCTAACTCGACATAATGACCACGAGAACGCCCTTGAACCTTAGGGTTTACGGTAGTTTCGCAGTGCCATTAGTGAAGCTTGGGTTTGCCCTTCTACAGCTGGATCATCGATGCTGGGGTATGTACCGGATATTTTTAAACTGTACTTGAGTGTTGAGCTCTCGGGAAATTATGGGATTTTGATGGATCGATCGAAAAGTTTAATGTAGTCCGGATATCAAGTGAAGGGATCGACTACGTGGGAGACTCTAGATATGAGTATTGCCGTTGGTAGCGCCGTCAGCACAGCTACGAAGAGACGAGTTCGAAGCAGCCGACATCAGAGGAAAGAGGCGGACATTGACGATCGTGTTTACGATTGTGATTTAGTGATTTTAATTTCATATTTTCTATTATTGGATTTTGGCATTTTGAGGAGTTCGTTTTACGATTTGTATTTCATATGTGTACCTTCATTTCATTCTATTTGTGTTTCATATATCAGTTGTATTGATGTGTTTAGAACGCACCCAGTACACTTGATTAGGTTTTATATATTTTGAGATTTTTGATTTGATTTCGTGCATAGGGGTTACACAAGATTTTTACATATGTTTCGACCTAGTTTTCATGCATTTTTGTACTGTGATTTTGATTTTGATATTCGATTTATGTTTTCTTGCACCATGTGCACCTGATTAGGATTCTTGCGCATACTTGGCGCACTTGATGCGATTTTGTGCACACCAGATGCACTAAATCGGGGTTTTGTGCAGATTAGATGCACCTGATTTTGAGTCGTGCACGCCCGATGCACTTGACAGATGTTTTTGGTGCACACCTGTTGCACTTAGTTTTGTTGTTGTGTGTATTCGTGGTATCTGTATTTGGTTTCGATTTCAGTGCGCACCGGACGCACATGATATTTTATTGATGTGATTGGGATTGATTTTAGTTTGAGCAGTATGTTTTCATAACCATTACTATTTGATTTTGTAACCAGGCGGGACGTGTATGTTAAATAAAGGATATATATATAGCTATTTTTTTAAAATAAACGTCCGCTACTTATGCCGTGACACGTGCATCACACGGCGATTTTCAAAAAGGGGGTTTTGCATATTTCCTTATTCAGATATTTGAACGGCTTTACTATGATGCGCACTATATATAAGTTATAGATTGAGGTATATTAAGATGGTTTTCATATTGGGTTTTGATATTTTATTCTCGCCATAACTCCGATGATTGCATTATGCTTGACGGAGTTGATTTTTGTTATGTATTGATAATTTCGGAGCCCCGACGATTTGAGTGTTTGCTAAACGTTTTAGTGCTTGGAGGGGGAGTTTTAATTTAAATTCGGGGACCGAATTTATTAAAGGGGGGAAGATTGTAACGTTTTAAAAGTAATTAAATAAATAATTAAATGAATAAAAGTGTTTAAGTGAATTTTAGGATTTTCGGTAAAGTAAAATGTAATTTTCGTAAAACCAAACCGGGATTGTTTTTCATTATAATTTTAAAAATATCTATTTTAATTATGAAATTACTAGTAAATGGTGTTTATTTAGCCACTTATAAATTTTTAGTTTAATAAAATATTTTTCCTAAATTAATTATTTTAAATATTAACATAAGCTTTATTTTTACACTAAATTAGTGTAAATTACAAATTTAAATGGTTTTAATTTGTAAAAAATGAACCATGGCATATTAGAATTTAGTGTGTATCATGCAAAATTTATTTGCAAATTTTTCCTTGTTTCTAGATCTTTCTTGAGTTATTTTAGAAAAGAATTAAAAGAAAATGAATAAAGCATGAAAAGACATTAAGATGATGACATTTTGGGGAAGTTTCTACACCATTCCTCATGTGTTTCTCCCTCTTCCCCTTATTGTGGCCGGCCTCCCCATCACCATGGCTGCCCCCCCCCCCCCATTTTCCACATCATTTTTATTCAAAAATCATCAAAAATACATCAAAAATTCAATTAAAATTCCACAAAATCCTATATATTTTTCTACCCTTCTATTCTTGCTCATATTTACATGGATTTTGGAGTGGGATAGCATACATTTTGGAGGATCATTTCTTGTTTGGATTTCATATTTTTGCAGGTATAATTTCTTTCTTTTGATTTATTGTTATTAGATGTTCAATTAAGCTTAATTAGATTTAATGAATTAATTCTATGTTTTTTTAAAAAAATCAAGTTAGGGTTTGTAAATTCAAGTTATGATTTTTGTTAATTATTTGGGGTTATAATAGTTAGTTTAACACTTTTAGAATTGGAAAATATTGCATGGTTGTTGAATTGTAAATTTTTCATTGAAAATTGTTTAAATTAGGAATTTTTGCTAACTAGGTTTCTATAAAACCTAATTATTGGTGAAATAAATCTCAATTAATATTTGTAATACTATATTTTGGTCTTAATAAGAGTTTTAACTTGTTGGTGGAATGGAAAACTTAAATTGATTGCTAGTTTCTATGGATAATTGATAAATTGTGATAAAAATTGTTATTTTTGTAAACTAGATTTTAGAAATTCCTAAATAAATGAGATTAAAAATATAATTATGGTTTCATTATATCATTATCATCATGAATTGTGTTTTAAGTCACTAATTTATGCAAAATCATGTTTTGTGGTGGAATTGTTGTGTTTTGCTTGAAAAATGTTGAAAATTGTTAAAGGGTGCAAACTAGAAATTTCAAATCTATATAAATTTGTGTAATAAAAATATAGTAATAGTTTGTATAGTCTAGTTATGCTATTTAATGAGTTTTATGACCATTGGTTTCATTTAAATGTCAAGTTTTGATGAAAAACGGTAAACTGGCATTTTCGGGTTTTACGAAATTGGACGGTTTGATAGATTTTAGGGTTTCGATGGATTTAATCATGTTTTATAGTATAAGTAATATTTTTTAAAACTACAAGTTGTTTGTTGATGTTTATCTCGATCCATCGGAGTTTGTACGCCGATATCGAGCGGTATTTGGTTCTTTTGCGTGGACAGGACATAGGTTTTAACCTATGCTTGTTCCTTGTATCGTTTGACCTTTGTATGTGATTCGGTTTACAATGTTATTTATATGTTTGCGTTTAGGTACCCTTCAAGTGGACTACGGGCGATGAAGAGGAGGATCGCGACACCGTCGTCGGCAGACATGGACCAGGTGAGTAGATGTATATCTACGGGGGGAAGTCGGGTGGATGGCGTTTAGCACCCCCGCAACATAGAATATGAATAGTACTTATTGACATTAGGAAGCCAGATGTGACCCTAGATTCTTAATGAGTAGGACCCTATTAATGACCCTAGGCTGGACTAGACCGATTTAGGAAAAGCATACCAGAGGATGAATACCTTGGAGGAGGTTCGTAGGTTTCAGATAGAAACACACACGCACACACTGGAACACGTCATGGTGTATACGTGCATGTGTATATATATATAGAACTAGGTATAGGTATATATATACAACACATACATGGGATTCATTGATGCGATATGATATCTGAGGTATGATAAAACAGTATAACTGGGCTTGATGCCGTGATTCTTGACTATACAGTCGTATTAAGTGTTAGCGGATCATTAGAGAATGAGATGATGAACAGGTATATATAAATTATAATGGGTAGTGATAATATTGAGATACACGGGACTCTAAAATAGTACCCGGACTGTAACTTGTGACTGATCACGATATGATATATGTACAACCTGATTACGACATTATATAGGTGTGACCTGATGCCGATATTATATAGGTGTGACCTGATGCCGATATCATATAGGTGTGACTTGATGACGACATGATTTCAGTATGACTTAATCACAATATGAAACATGTGACATAATATTTCTGAGGATAAACTAATGATGCATATTACGATGGCAATGATATATGATTGATGTATGGGATTACAGTTTAGCACCTTGATCATGAGATGTGTTGATGATGACATTATACGAATGATGAGGCACCTAGGAGATAATTGACCCGTACCCCGATATTGGGATGCCGTGCGATGGATTTTACCGTACGAGGCATGGATATGAGGATTGATCCGCACTCTTGATTTGAGGAAGCCGTACTACGTATGTGACGCTATTGAGGCTGGATCGCCGACTATTAGGGATATTGATTCAGACCTTAGGTAGACTCTTATTTCTATTGACTAGTTCTTAGGTTTAGTTTTCCTTAGGAGGTTAGATGGACACTAGGTTAGGTTCGAGTCATATAGTGGTAGTAGTATTAGTATATTAAATGAGTAGGTAATATACATTTGTATTTACTTTCGCATTGTATCATAATGTTGCATGTTCATACATATGTTGCTATAAACAGTATAAACCTTACCTGTTAGGACACCAGCACCATTACCGATGATGCGCATATTCCACGCACACTTATTTGCCGGCTCACACACATCATCATCGGTAATTGCTATGTCACGTACACTTTAGATCATATTATCTTTTATTGATAAAATCAGTTAACAACTAAACCGATATAATATTGTGATTACTCTCTGATGTTAGTATAGACATGATATTCATTACTTAGACATTCCTGCATTCATATTTTCAAGTTATCGCACAGTATTATGAGCATATGCCGACATTTATCATATACAACTCATGGTTTTGAGATTTGGATTTCTTTGAGATTTTCTGGATTTTTAGGGAAAACCGCAAGAATATATATAAAAACTTCTCTCTCTCTCCTCCTCTCTTTTTAAAAATAAGATGCGGTTTTCTCGTGATGTATGTGTCGTCCACCATGAGATTTCGTGTTTTCTGATGGATTTCGAGACCCGATTCGAGGAGTGGATGAACCGTTTCGGGTACATGGTGGGCCCGGTATGGTACCCCGGGGCAAGAAGATCGAGTTGTAGACGATGAGCCTGGCAGGGGAAGGCTACCTACCGGTGATGTCTGGCGCGGCGGATATCCGGAGGATACCGACCGTTGTCGTGAGATTTGATGATATGGGCCAATCCGGACTGACGGAGCCTGAGATATTGAGACTATGAGACTTGAGATTTACATGTTTGTGTCGATGCTTGACACGGATTTCTATGGATTTCATTGTTGAGATTTCAGATTCTTATACACATTTTACTGTGATAACAGCTAAAAGATTTCTTATACAGACATATCTGGATTTCAGGATTTGGTTATTTTACATTCATGGTGCATGCATATCCATTCATATGACATAGTACTATATGAGGCACTGACACGAGCACGGAGTATTTGCTTTTACACGTAGTATTACCCTGCTATTACTAGGTGATTGGGACTTAGTGGTGTATTACTATGACCTAGGATAGCGTCGTGCATTCGATTTCTTTTCGTAGATGTCTTCTACTCACGAGTTGGCAACTCACCCCCGTTGTGCCAAATTTTATTACAGGTTCGATGTATAGGTTTTCTTGGCAGATTGCTGGCACATGATTTCCTTCCGGGTGATTTGCACGGTAGGTTGGTTCACTTATATCTGAACCGCCATTGTATCTGTATTATTTCATTTGTATCTAGAAAGCTCCATCAACCATACTTGTATTAATTGATAAGTTTATTGGACCAGTCTTTTATTTCGACCTTAGAGTCGCGCATGTATTGTTCTGATTTGGTGGATTTGTTTTCTTTTGAGTTTTGAGCCACGCCTTTTGGCGTTGTATATTATTGTGCTTGTTGTGGTTGTTTCCGCCTGTTGGCGTTGAGCTAGCTCCCGTTTGGGGATGCTTTTTATTGTTTATGCATATTATACCTGTTGTAGCCCGTTTGGGGGCCAGTTTTTACAGAGGAGACTCTGCCGAAATTTTTGGAAAAATTTGATGTTGCTTTTAAACTTGTATTCTACATGTTTTCTTCTTCTTCTTCTTCTTCTTCTTTTATGGTTTAGATTTCTGGGCTTCGGTTTACTTAGGTTACGTTGCGCCTCTAGACGTTTCGTAATCTAAGTGCCGGTCACGTTCCGTACTTTCGGATCGTGACACTAGAGCCCGGATTTTGATTTGGACAGCGGAGACGACTTCGTTGCGGAGCCGTGGAGGTGGAGCACCAGATCTACAAAGGTTGTATTTCCGTATCTCTTAGTTAAGTGTTAACTAGTTAGCTTATTCGCCTAGAAATCTAGTCTACAATCCGTACATTAGGGTTTCTCGGCACTAGAATTTTTGAAATTGGCATGATCGATGCCTTGTGAGACCTCACTAGAGTGCCTAGGAACCCTACAGTGGTATCAGAGCCTAGCTAGAGCCTTACGCGAAATCTAGACGGAATTTGAAGCCCGAACGAACCCGAAACCAACCCGGAAAATGCTCTCTGGACGTTTTCAGAAAACGTGGATTTTTCCATATTAAAAATTGCTAAAAAATTCAGCAGGGAAAAATAAGAATTACCATGCAAAATTTTTTGGATGAACAGTAAATCCCGCGGCGGAAGCGCGGCAGAAGCTTCCCTTCTGCGGCGGTTCCGCCCCAACTTGATGACGTCATCATCCACTTTTTGTACAGTAATTCATTTTGTCTGATGCTGAGTTTTCTGGGAATTTTTTAAATTTTTTCCAGAGTTTCGATCGGGGTATCAAATTTTGTCTGTTTGGCTTTCCGGATAAATTTTAGAATATGTTAAAAAGTTCGACCGGATATAAATACCCAATTTTTCCCCTGTCGGGAAATTTCCAAGTGTTGGATTTTTCCGTAGTTTAACGACGTTCTAAGTAGTGCAAGTAACGCGATGGACCCTCTAGAAGACAACAAACCTTAACTCGATTATGTGACCGTCTTGAACTGCCCTTTGAACCTTCGGGTTTGGGGCAGTACGGCGTGCCACATGTGAGGCGTTGGCTTGACCCTTCTACGGCTGGACCGTTGGTACTGAGGCACGAACTGAATGTTGTTAGACTTATTTCATGTGTTGAGCTGTATCGGGAAAACTTGGGTGTTCGATTGTTCGATCGGAAAGTTTGACATTTTCTATTTATCCGGAATGTGATACAACAATTGGAATTCACAAAAGTTATGTGATAACTGAATGAATGTTATAAACATAGCAGTTTAGTCTCACTTGATCGGTTGCCACGGAATTTTGATGTGATCAAAAGTCCGTCGCAATCACGTAGCGTACGCGGATACTCGCCGGGTAAACTTAATAGACAGCATCACTCCATAGCCCCGACCAAGTGACTGTAGGAGAACCCCGTCGCCGAAAGCATCCGTCCGGGTGCTCCCGGTAGCGGTGTTCCGCCTTGGTGCACTTTGTCGACGGTATCGGGGGTGCGGCCGTCTACTGAAGTTTGCGACGAGCATTCGATCAAAATGTCGGGAATCCTGTTGAATTGCCCGACTTGATATTGAAAAGTGTTTTCGATAATGAGACTGAAATGCGGGGTTTATAATTGTTAGGCATGCGATGTCTAAGTAATTCATTTGTTTAGGCATGCAATGTCTATGTAGATTGCGGATTCCAACTGTTGTAGTTTTACACTTTCTTTTCTGTGACCGTAAGTGTAATATGTGATATCGCCGGTTTCGTTGCTATATGTCAACGACAATTGGGATGGACATATTTACTTACGTTGATGACATGTGATGTTATGTGTTGCTGGATATGTTATATTGGATCGTCGTGTACGAATAGCCGGGGGTTTTTATGTGAGATGAGTGTTTTTTCATTTTCATTCATGTAAAAACTTGTATGTAATATTCTTTTATTGGAGCGCTTCCAGGTTGCGGAAGTAGTCACCTTTTGTATATTATTTACTTTTCCGCACTAGGATAGACCCAAGGAGGGGAGCACAAGTAACCGGGTTCTGGAGTCCAGTGGGAGACCAGCTCGAGGAGTCGAGTCCGGGTCTCCTAACTCTAGAATTGATAGGGTTGCTTGCCGCTCTCGTAGGGGTCTAGGGGTGTGGGTTTGGCTATTCATCACGACCGTGGAATCCGTGTTTTATACTGGCTCGTATTAAAAACACGGACGTCCTAGTATATCCAATATTTCATATGATTCTTCTGCTGCGATATCTGTGATGTGATCATGTGATGTTCTATGATAGATACAGTATATAGTATATATGATATATTATATAGACGTTACTTATGTTTTACACCCGCGCTAGCCCTGCCCCGCTCTGTCGTTAGTTACCTAACCTAACGGTGCACGAGGGGACATCGAGGCGAATGCGGATGGCATAAGTGTACGTCGTATTTATCTGTGATGTTTAGGTACTTAAATGATGGGACTTCATTAATATGATTAATGAAATAAAAGAAACCTAAGATGTTGTAGAATCGAATTTCAAAATAAAACAGGTAGCTACAGTTCTTGCTTTGCACAGCGGTATATACGATATATCCTGCACCTTATTCGATGAGGAAAGGACCGAGATCCCTTCACCGGGAGTGACTCCTTTAGCAATAACTGGCAGATGCTACACCCTCGGTTTGTTTTATGATTGCTTTTAAGTATTTTTGCTTTGCACAGTGATATATATGATATATCCCGCACCTCATTCGACGAGGAAAGGACCGACGATCCCTTCACCGGGAGTGACTCCTTTAGCAAAACTGGAAAAGCCTAAAAAACACTCCATTTCAAAATTCATTCGATCCTACAACGATATCAAGTTCATTACGCAATAGGTTTTCGTAAAAACCTGTCTTAGCCCTCCGTCATTTCAGATAAATCCTGTTTAGTATTCGTGCTGCGTTTGTTGACCTTGTCAAGGCGCAGTGTGCGGTAGCTAACCAGTATCTATCTGCTTATGCATATGATGCAGATTGGGTTAGGGTAGTCGTGCGGCCTTGTTGACCTTGTCAAGGGTCGTGCGGGTGGGTTTGATTCAATCAAGAAATGACGGGTTGAACTTGAGTTGCGGTCTATGGTTTGTTGACCTTGTCAAGGTCATAGATCGTTCGGGGCAAAATATTATCGGGAATTTCAAATGTTGAAATTTGCAATGAGATTGCATACCTTCTATGAGATAGTTGGATCCCGATACCCGCTGCGAGTAAGAGTTACTCCTGGGAGAGTTTTATACATTACAATTAGCCGATCAAGTAGGTGTCTAGAAAGGTGTTAACGAGGTTACGCCTCTGGGAAAACGAGGTTTACATTAATTAGGTTCGTGCGAAAGCACGGGGGACCTCCCTCAAAGTACCGACACTGGCCTGGCTGAAAGATTGGCGAACTTGTAGTGTGTAATTAATCCCGGCTAGTCTTTCCTTTTAGGGTTTGAAGGAAGATTTGATAAAAAGCAGTGGAAGCCATCCTGATTAGATAAAATAATAACCAATCTATTCTTGCAAGAGCGCACGCTGAGTGTTTTCTTCTCTCTCTCTCCTGGTAGCGACCATATCACGCCTTAATCATGATAATAATACGGATTATTGACCGAACCCGCTTGTTATACTGAGCTTGGGAACGATGGTCCCGCTCCAACTTATAATTGTTATAAGACAGAGCAGGAAATTGGGGAATACCGGATTTCCCGTGCCGCCCAAACGAAGAGAGTGCATGCCGATGCATCATCTTCGGGTGTGTTAATTATACAGAACTGTTTCTCAGTATCCTCCGCATCCTTAGTATATGATACCGGATCAGGATCCCAGATATGTAATCTGTTACATAGGGCTACAAAAGGGTAGAAAAACTGAGAACGGGTGATAAGTTTCATGAGGCAGAAAACGGGGCAAGTGTTGCAGCCATGTCTGTCGGTCACTGTCACCCTGTATTACCGATACATTGATTCTGAATGAATGTTATTAGATACCGAACCTGATATACAAAATCATATCAGTTTCTTTATTAGTGAAGAAAGGATATAATTTTGTATTGTTGGATAATGTTTTGAACATTTCCTATATCAAAAGTTGATCGGTTCAGGCATGTTATCTAAAAGCATTGATGTTCTAAATCAAACTACAGTTCTTAGTATATGGAACACACACAAGAGGAATAGTTCAGAAATGGACGGATCCTTCTTGAGGTATTGTAGACTGGGTCATATCAATGCGACCCGACTAGCTAGAGTTACATATAGATGCATATTTAAATTAGTTTAAATTTACATCTTTTGAAACTCGCCAGTCATGTCACAAAGATAAGATGACCACAACTCTGTTTACTGGAAACAGAGAAAGAGTTACTGAACTCTTGGGACTAATACATGTTGATGTATGTAGGTCCCCAGTCTACAAATGCCAGGTCTGATTCTTTTTACTTCATTACATTCTCTGATGATCTTTCGAGATTCAGACCTATGTTCCTGTTGAAACACAAGTCCGAACCTTTTGAGATATTCACAGAATATAAGCGAGAAGTAGAGAACCAAAATACGGGTATATGTGTTATGTCCTTTGATGTGATCAAGGAGGAGAATACTTGTGCATGCAATTCCTGGACTATTCTAAAGGAGAATGAGATTCTCTCTCAGCATTACTCCTCCGTATACACTATTGCACGATGGTATGTCGGGGCGGAGAAGATACACCCTATTTGATATGGTGTGCTCTATGATGAGTACTACTGAGTTACCTTTTTCCTTAAGGGGGTTATGCACTTGAGAAGATGCATACCTATTGAATAGGGTTCGAATCAAATCTATGCTTACCACTTCATATGTGATATGGAAAGGGAAGAGCCCATATCTTAAGTTAGTTAAGATTTGGGGTTGTCCGGCCTATGTCTAAAAGCAAAATCCGGACAAGCTCGAGGCAATGTCAGTTATGTACAACTGGAAATGTTCCAGCCATACAAATTGCAGCTGATGATTTGATAGAACCAAAGGATTCAGTAGATTCCAACGAACCTCAGCCTCTCCGCCGATCTAGTAGGGTTTCTCACCCATCTGAGAGATACTTATGTTTCTCTATGACAGTGGGAGCGATGATTGCATCATGAGATGATGACCCAACTAGCTTCGAGCTGGCCATCAGGAGTAAGACTCTGTAAGAATGGTTGGATGCTTAGTGATCTGAGATGGAATCCATGTACACCAACAAAGTATGGACTTTGATTGCTATATCTGAAGGGTTAAATCCCCATCAGGAGCAAGTATATCTTGAGAAGATTACTTGGTGTAAATGGAAAAGTTGAGACTTTCAAAGCTAGACTTGTTAAAGGTTTTCGTCATCAACCAGGCGTGGATAATGATGAAACCTTTTCAAATACCTATGCTTAAGTCCATCCAGATCCTACTTGCTACGGCTACATACCATGACTACGATATCTGGTGGTTGGGTGTCATGACTGCTTTTCTAAATGTTGTTTTAGAAGAGTGCGTCTATAAGTACACAGCCAGAAGGCCTCGTAGACAGTGGGAGCAGCAGAAACGTGTGCAAGATGTTTTATAAGATAAAGCAGGCATCGCGGAGTTGGAACGTCTATTTTGATGTGTTAGTCAAAGAAGTTGACATTATCAAAATGGTAGATGAACCTTGTATAAACAAAAAGGTAGTAGGGAGTATGGTGATGATCCTCGTAGAGTACGTGGATGACATACTCATGATAGGGAAGGAGTTTCCTATGCTGCGCTCGATCAATCTCCGCTTATCACAAAGATTCTCCGTGAAGGATCAAAATGATACCTCCTAAATCCTGAGTTTTGGATCTATGAGATAGATTTAATTGGATGTTAGGATTCTCACTAGCTGTAGTGAGATGGTATCAATCGATCCTAGGGAGAATCACTGGAAGTGTTCCAGGGTGATAAAGACGACTGAATGTCAGTCGCAGGCATTGTCTTTACCCTCAGTAAAGGGACGGTATGTTGGAAGAGTTCCAAGCTAGATACCGTGACATACTAGACGATAAAGGCAGGATACATTGCTACTTAAGATGCTACCAAAGAGCATGTTTGGGTGTATATTAGTTCATGAGATGAACTACGTTCCTACCATTGTGAGACAATGGAGTTGTGGCTTTTGCCAAGGAACGCCGGTCCCATCAGTGATCCAGACTTATTCTAAGGCAGTATCACCTGATCATGGAGATGGTTGATCTCCAGGGTGATCGAGGCAAGGAGAGCAGACTTAGAGGATAACGCAGCTGATCCACTCACGAAGGCCTATTCCCAGAGAGAGACTTTTATGGGATGGTTGAGTATGAGATACTGCAACCACTGCTACAGATGGCCCTAGTGCAAGTGGGAGATTTTTAGTTATATGTATGCCCTAGAGGCCATTACTGTACATAGGATGTATATTGTAGTGGATGCTGGGACATATATAGGGAGGACTTTCTTGCTCGACATGATAGTATGCTATCTGGTTGATCTTTACCTTAACGTGTACACTGATTGTCTCTTTGTTACATGTTGGTAAAGTCCTTAGGATGTGTGCTTGACTACCTGGACTATGATGCGGATCATACTAGTGGGGACATGGTAGTCCATAAGTACATCCTTCAAAGTCCCTAGTCATGGGTGTATCGAGACGGGGCATCGATATACCAGAGTAGACTAGCGTGTACCTTCTCGACCCATACAGATGGGCGATGGATGATCCCATATCCATCGGTGTTTGACATCAGAGATGATATACGGGTGCTCAGTAGAGACTAGGTACACTGGACGGACTCGCCGAGAACTCCCAGATGGTATTATACCTCACGTCAGATGGCAGTTCTCTGGTGACACTGGTACATAGTAGTATGTTGACCCGAGATCGTCATAGAGTCTTGTGTGGTTCCCACTGTGCTTTGATTTCCATCTTACCACGTCCAAGAGGGCGTGCAAAACGGTGGTTTTTGGGTACAGTCCCGAGTCACATGGAGGCAATGAGCGATAGGATGGGATTCGTCTCTCCCGGTATAGGGAGTTGATGTTGCGCTGTGTTCGATTGGCTATAACAGGAAATCCCTGGCCAGGGTTGCTGAGATTTACTGGTAAGTGTTACCAGTAGTTTCTCGAATTGTTATGAGACCTCGTATCGACACGACTTATTGAGCTATTGGGGTCTGACGTTTACCACCCCTAGGCGAGATATGCGACATATCAGACGATCAGACCGGACTGTACGGTAGTGTTACTGGTTGGATTCACTGGAGTGTGAGCGGGCTTGCTCGTCGATCTTCAGATCGCTCAATACCTGGGTGGCCGTTACGTTTAGCAGACCGCTTGCGGCTTGTGGGTGTTTTATATGATCATCATCTGCTGCCGGCGTATTGACGAGTCTTTAGAGTCCTACACAGAGGTTTCCTGGCTCAAGCGAAACGAAATAGGAGTGCATATGAGATATGTGTGGGACCGAGAATAATACCAGTATGTGATACTGTATTCGATTCTCGCGATGTGACATTGATCGGTTATATGCGATATAGCCGGGTTATCGGATCAAGTGTTGATTCGATAAGTTGTTACTAATGATACCAGTCGGTTATGTGCGACATGACCGGATCATTGAATCAAGTGTTGATTTAATGATTTAATGCATAATAATATATTTGATATATTACTTTGCATTAACTAGTATCGGTTCACTTTAAATGGATTTTCTCGCTCAGATGCGCATTGCATATGTGATATGATTTGTGCACTTGCTTGTATCATATTTGATGGTGCATGCAAAAATGGTTAAGTATAAAGAATTAAACCTTGGTTAAAGGAATGGTTAGGGTTTATTATTGTTTGTTATTCATTTATCTTATTTAATTATCTATTTATTTTTGATAAATGAATAAATGAAAAGATAATGAGGAAAATGGTTGCTTTCTTTTGATCATTCATGAATCTTCATGAAGACTTTGACCATTTTGTCTCATGCTTAACCCTAACCACTTCAATTAACTCAAGTTAATTCTCTACACCTAACCATGGTGAGAATTATGATAAGAATGGATTTTTCCTTTTATTTTTATTCTTATCATAATTTTTATCTTCTTCTAGCTCTTCTTCTTCTTCATGAAGAAGTTTGTCTTCATTAATGGCATATTGAGCATATGAGTGAGAAATCCAATTCTAAAGTGAACCCACTTCCTATTTCTTCATCCTCTACCTCTTGCCAAGTAGTAGAGTAAGTTTCCTTCACAAGTTTTTCATGGAAAGGTGAAGGTGGAGCTTGATCTAGCGATGCCTCGACGTAGATCATCTTCGGCATGGACATCGACGACCTAGCTCGCTTTTTCTCCGACGAAGCCGACTCTAGAGCCCGGATTTTGATTTGGACAGCGGAGACGACTTCGTTGCGGAGCCGTGGAGGTGGAGCACCGGATCTACAAAGGTTGTATTTCCGTATCTCTTAGTTAAGTGTTAACTAGTTAGCTTATTCGCCTAGAAATCTAGTCTACGATCCGTACATTAGGGTTTCTCGGCACTAGAATTTTTGAAATTGGCATGATCGATGCCTTGTGAGACCTCACTAGAGTGCCTAGGAACCCTACAACTTTTACCTTCTCATCTTAAATATGCATATTTAGGTGAGAATGAGTCTTTATCGGTTATCATATCCGCTTCTCTAGCATCAGAGCAAGAGAATGCGCTTTTAACGGTATTGAGATCTAATAGGCAGGCGTTTGGTTAGACCATGGCTGACATCAAAGGGATTAGTCCCTTGATTGTTGAACATCATATACACTTGATGGATGAAGCCAAACCAACCTAAGAACCACAGAGACGGTTGAACCTCGTCATGAAGGATGCGGTGAAGAAAGAAATCATCAAATGCCTTAACAATGGTATCATTTACCCAATCTCCGATAGCCAATGGGTGAGTCCGATTCATGTCGTCCCTAAGAAATCAGGCATCACAGTCATTACCAATGAGGCAAATGAGTTAATTCAGACACGCACTCAAACCGGGTGGCGTGTATGTATTGATTACAGGAAACTCAATGCCGCAACAAGGAAAGACAACTTTCCTCTACCTTTCATTGATCAGATGCTGGAACGCTTAGCTGGACGTGAGTATTATTGCTTTATGGACGGATACTCTGGCTATAATCAGGTCCCCATTGCTAAAAAGGATCAAGATAAAACCACATTTACTTGTCCTTTTGGTACCTTTGCTTATAGACGCATGCCCTTTGGGCTATACAATGCTCCCGCTACATTTCAACGGTGTATGATGGGGATATTCTCAGACATGGTCGAGAATTTTTTGGAGATTTTTATGGACGATTTCTCGATTTTCGGAGACTCTTTTTCTGACTGCCTATCGAATCTTGACGCAGTTCTTACTCGTTGCAAAGAGAAGAACTTAACCTTGAATTGGGAAAAATGCCATTTCATGGTCCAAGAGGGAATTATGCTTGGACATGTTATTTCACGAAAAGGCTTTGAGGTTGACAGAGCTAAGATAGATGTCATTCAAAACCTTCATCATCCCAAAAGCGTCAAGGATATCCGATCTTTTCTTGGCCATGCAGGCTTTTACAGGAGATTCATTAAGGATTTTAGAAAAATTGCTAGAACTTTAACTCTTCTCTTGGCCAAGGATACGACCTTTCATTTTGACTCGGATTGTGAAGCAGCATTCGACTCACTCAAACGCTCTCTCACTACAGCCCCCATTCTATCTTCTCCAGATTGGAACCACCCTTTTGAGCTTATGTGTGATGCATCAGATTTTCCAGTTGGTGCAGTCTTAGGACAACACAATGAAAAGATGCCACGCGTGATCTATTATGAAAGTAAGACCCTGAACGATGCTCAAATTAACTATACAACTACCGAAAAAGAACTTTTGGCGGTTGTATTTGCATTAGAAAAATTCAGGCCTTACTTGATTGGCTCACCAATTGTTGTGTACACTGACCACTCCGTTTTGAAACATCTTTTGGCGAAGAAGGATGCTAAAGGTAGGCTAATACGTTGGATCCTTCTACTGCAAGAATTTGATCTTATTATTAAAGATAAGAAAGGATGTAAAAACGTTGTAGCCGACCATCTTTCGCGCATCTCTTCTTCACCTGTGACCCTGCCGATCAATGATTGTTTTCCTGATGTACAACTCTTAAACGTATCCGATGAACCTTGGTTCAGGGATATTGGGAATTATCTTGTCACGGGACTGATACCCAGCGATTGGTCAAAACAAGATAAACATCGTTTTCTATCCCAAGTAAAACACTTTTACTGGGATGAACCATATCTGTTTAAGTATTGTCTTGACCAGATCATTCGCCGGTGTATCCCTAATGAGGAATTCAAGACTGTTCTATCTTTTAGTCATGATCAGGCATGTCGGGGTCACTTCGATCCTAAAAAGACGGCGGAGAAGGTTTTACAATGCGGTTTTTATTGGCCGACCTTGTTCAAAGACGCATTTGATCATTGCAAAACCTGTACACAGTGTCAACACACGGGTAGGATTTCCCGGAGAAATGAGATGCCACAGCAACCCATCTTAGTGGTTGAAATTTTCGACGTTTGGGGCATTGACTTTATGGGTCCTTTTCCCAACTCTGGGAATTTGTACATACTGCTTGCGGTTGATTACGTCTCAAAGTGGGTTGAAGCTATTCCTTGTCGCACTAATGGCAAGAAGGTTGTCATTAGGTTCTTAAAAGAAAATATCTTTTCATGATTTGGACACCCACACGCTATCATTAGAGATAACGGGACACATTTCTGCAACAGGTCTTTCGAGAATTTGATGCGGAAATACGCAATCAAACACAAACTTTCTACACCCTATCATCCCCAAACGAGCGGGCAGGCTGAGATTCCAAATAGACAGATCAAACAAATCCGGGAGAAGACTGTTGCAAAGAATAGAAAAGATTGGTCGACCAAATTGACGGATGCTCTTTGGGCATTCCGAACTGCATATAAAACCGATCTAGGGATGTCTCCTTATAGGTTAGTGTTTGGTAAGGCTTGTCACTTGCCAGTCGATATTGAGCATAAAGCAATGTGGGCTATTAAAGAAATCAACTTTGACTTAAATCAAGCCTGCAACTTTCGGAAGCTGCAATTAAATGAGCTAAGCGAACTCTGCGATGAAGCTTATGATAACGCTGTAATTGTAAAGAATCGGACTAAGGTATTTCACGATAAAAACATTTTAAGGAAAACTTTTAGACCTGGTCAACAAGTCCTTCTTTATGATTCACGACTACACCTTCACGCGAGTAACTACGATCTCGGTAGAAGGGACCTTTTATTGTGCGGTCTGTTTACCCACACGGGGCAGTTGAGGTAGAAAATGTTAAAAACTGTACATTTTTCAAAGTGAATGGACATAGATTAAAGCCGTATTTTTCCACTGACCCCACGGAGGAGCTCTTGTTCTTACAGGAGCCATTTTAACTTGATTAAAATTCCTCCGTCTCACCTCCATGTCCTTTAAATTACTGTATCATCTTTTGAATGGAGATGAGTTAAAAGAATAAGTTTAGGGGAGGATCTTCATTTAAATATTTTGCCCCCATTAATAAATTTCCTCCCAAGCTTACAGATTTTTTATGATATAGCAGAAGGCAACAGTGAGGACACTGTTGAAAACAAGTTTGGGGGAGGTTTGTGATTATTTTCGCATCATTTGCATATCATACATTGCATAAGCACAAACCATTTTTAAAACCTATAAAAATTTAAAAATTTAAAAATTTTCAAAAAATAAAAAATAAAAATTTGTGTACATAAATAAGATAATAAAAGATTAGATAGTGAAAAATTACATCCAAAAGATTGAAAAAATTTAAGAAAACCAAGAAAATTAGAAGTTTTCTTATACGAACTAGTAATAAGTAGTTATGAGCCGTTGTCCCAAGGGTTAGTAAGATGAAGGAAGTCACTAATCTGAGGATAAAAATAAGTCTGAAAAATAGTTCCTATTCAGGAAGCCAAACATTTTGAACGTTGATACCCTACTAGACGCACTTATACACGTCTTGAAGCTCGGGATAGTAGAGGATAGCTTGAAATGCTCTTGTCTAAAAGCCAAAGTATGAAGGAAAAAAAAATGAAGAAAATATAAAATGGTGAGAAAAATAAACACTGGTTTTGTTATCTCCAAGGCAGCAATAAAAAAATATAGCGAGGGTGCCTCTTCACCTAGTGCCTTAGACCAACTGGTCTGGGAGTCACTGCTAAGCCTTAGGCGGTGCAAGACGAGGAAAAACACCGTATAAGCAAGCACATGAGTAATCGGTCGGTTATTACCTCAAGAAGTATTAACGGTCGCATGAAAGTGTGTGAGCAAATTCATCTAAATGTTCATTAATTAAAAAGTACTGAGGTAGATGGACAAGAGTATGATAGCTTGAATTGAATTCTCCGGGTGTAGGGATGTTCTTTACACACACGTAGGGTTATATGATCGATGTTTGGAAGAAAGATAGGAATGAAGAATAAAGACGATGTTTTATTGAGGGATGATGTGATTTCTAACATCTTTTCATGAATATTAAGATAGGACTCATGACAACCGAAAAGCTAGTGTAGTTGGAAACACTAATTTTCAAAGCTTTTCTTTTACAATTCTTATCTTTACATGTAACTTTCACGGTCTTCCTTTTATTATTGGATTTTGTGGGTGCAATCTGCTGAAAACCCTCAGGAGACAACACTCCTCCTACTAGGTACACTTAGAGGTTTAAAGGCTTGTTGCACGTGCTCAGTGCAATCGTGTTGCCTACGAAAGTGTGCTAGTTAGTTTTTCTTTTTCTTTATTTTATCCTTCTCTTTTTAATAAAAGAGTTCGCTCGAGACGACCGAAAATAAGTTTGGGGGAATTTGATCAGTCGAAAATATTGCATTTCTAACGTATCAATTTCCATACCATTTGCACTCATCTATAAGTGTACGGTATGAATATAGCACATATTAGCAAAACATCCGTAAAATATCAAATAACTTGTGTTGTATACTAAAACCGGCATTTTTGAGGGAAATTGAGTGTTTATCATTGCATCACATAATCTTTGTGTAGCGCAACACTTGTCTCGAGAATCTGTGCAGGAAATTCCAGGAAAAAGAGCCAAAACAGTTAAAAGTGCTGAGAAAAATACACCAAGTCCAAGACTTGATATCTGGCAGTGATCAAGGAAGAATTATGAGATACGACATATCAGAAAATGTACCTAAAGCCAGAACAAAGCAACCCCAGAATTTCCATGCACCAAGACCACTATTGGGCTGCGGATCCGCGGCAAGAACCCCCTTCCCGCGGCGGATTCGCGGCCACGTGGGTGTGACGTCAGCACAGCTCCGCTTCAGACTACTTCTTTCAGGGCCTACACCTCTTCAAGCTACTTCAAAGTCCAGAGAACTCCAGAATCTTCTGTCCGAACAGCAAAGCTTTGGGTTCAAGCTAATCACTCTCAAGCTTCATAAGCAAGCCACTTAACTACCTAAAAGCCTAAAAGCTTCTCCCTAACCTCCAAGCTTATGAAGGAAGCTACCCCTAACTAACTAACTCTAGTACCTTCTACCTAACTACAAGGCTTACAAGGGAAGCTAAACTAAACCTAGCTTCTAAAGGAAGCTATTCCTAATTAAGGCTATAAAAGGGACCCTAAGGCTTCACTCTCAAGGTTGTTGATTCCTTCATCTCTTCCCACAAGTTGAGTGACACAACTTGTATCTCCAAACCCTAACCCTAATCCAATCACCAAGACAAAAATCAAGAACACCGAGTACCAAATCAAGCAAGAAGCTTTCAATCCTTTAGAAAGCGACGCCGGACATCATCGGAGCAAGTAATTTAAGGAGATCCGCGACTCAAAGAGACGAGCGAAGCCGAAATCAACGATCAAGTTCTTTCCTCTTATAGATCTTGAGAGAATTGTAACAAAATTGTTGATAAATAAAGGTGAAATTTCAATATCTTGCTTTCTTTACATTCTTGCATCATGATTAGATCTCAATTCTTGATTGTGTTTCTTGTTATGATGTTTGAGTAAAACTACGCTCGTGAAGGAGTCGAAAGAATCAATAGATGATTTTATTATAAATCTTGAAACGATTCTAATTCCTATAAGTTTTGTAAACTCTTGTAAATTGAAGAATCGGCAACCTAGTTTCGAGCAATGCTTTCTTGATTGTGTTCGCTCTTAATTAGTGATCCACGATCGATTCTTGAATTTACTAGAGGCTAGAATTTGAATGAGATTCATCGAAAGGACAAAGGATGAGATGAAGAAACCCTAGTTTCTTCGAAAGATCCTTAAACGTCGATTAATCGTCATCGATCTAGTATCAAATCATTAATAGATAAGAAAACGTAATAAATAGTTTTCATCACGTCTATAGATTCGATCGATTCCTACGAGCCTCACTTCGATTCTTGAAACCTAATTCGATTGGATATCATCAATTCTTAATTCTTGATTTTAAATGTTTTCTTGATTTTAGATTTAGATCTAGATAATTCTTGAACTTCAATTTTATAAATCTTGAATTGAATTGTCTTTTCTCTTTTCTTTAATTTTCAATTCATCTTATTCAAATTCAAACGGATCTCACTTTCCCTGTGGACGATCCGCACTCGCTAACGCGCTACAATCGACACCGTTATTGATTGCGGTTTACAAATTTCTTTGATTGTGAAACATCATTTCTTAAACACGACACATCGAAAAATCGAACATTCAATCAACTAACTTGGTGATTCATAGGCATGCCTCATTGTTTACTATTGGAGTATACTTGATATTTTCTTTTGTTGTGAATTATTGATACAGGGTGGCATCTAGATATTTTTGTGGTATCTAGATATTTGTAGTTTGCATTATTAGTTTACAACACTTAACCATTCTTCATTTTTATTCTAGCTCACTCTACACTCTCATCTTCTCCTTACTTTCTTCTTCTAGCTGTTACCCTAAAAGTCTCATGAGTTGAGAAACCTAGGGTTAGTGAGACATATTAATCCATCATCTCACTTTACTTCATCTAGTCTACTTAGATTAGCATTCTAAGTACCCTAGTTACCTCGATTAGGAGGTAGGAGCTCAAAGTAGGCACTCTCGGGTGGATCATCTTTTACGCGAGGAGGCCGAAGTTCAAGCGCGTCCGTACTTCTTTTGAGGAGCCAAACGAGAGGAGCGAAGACCTGAAGGACTTGTTTCTTTAGGTATAATTTTTATCATAGTAGATAGAGCTTCTCTTGTTGCTAGTTAGGTTTATGGTTAGATCCGGTTTAGGGTTATTCTAGCGCCAAGTTTAAATCGTTGTAAAAAATTTTGCTCCACAAACGTCCATGGATGATGGCCAGTGCGTTAGTGTAACCCAACATGGTATCAGAGATAGCCCATAAATCCTATACTAGCAGTTTTAAACAACGTTAATGTAACGAAACCGAAATAACTCCGAAACAAGAAATCTAAAACCTATGTTTCTGTCAATTTTTCCCGAGCCTCTGAAATTTTTTTAAACAAGTGCAGAGTGCTCTTTGTGCTACAACTAGAACACCAGACAAAAACGACACCATTATTTTAAAATTTGGCCGGCGAGAATTGTGTTTTGGCTGGTGTGGCCGAGTCTCCTGTAGCAAAACTTGCTCGTTTTTGTTTAGTGCTCTATTACTCTTGGTTTTAGGCTTTCAGGATATGTTTGATTGCCCAGATTGTGAATGTTCAGTTATCTTGAGAATTAGGGCAATACGGGGTATTTCGAAGTCGTTATTTTTTTAACACTGTTTAAAAGTTTCAGTACATACATTTCTATCTGTGACCGTGAATGTCATTAGAGCGGTATAACTCGTCTAAATGCTATATGCTCTTTTAGACGGGTTTGCGAACAAGACGTTCACATTGATGTTCTATGATTGTGCTGAGGTTGTGGTTGTATTGTCGTAGTGGATGGCTTGCGGTGCAATGATAGTAGTACAGTTAAGTTTCATTTGTACATTTGTTACTGCGGGGCGAGCGTCTGACATGTGCACTGTCGTCACATCCATGTTGTATATTATTTGATTGGGGGACGACCGGGTTGAGGTCGATGTCACCATTGTACATATTATTTTTCTTTTCTGTACTAGGTTTATCCCACGGTGGAGTACACGAATAGTCGGGTTCTAGAGGGCAACATGCTTGCATCTCATGGTGTTGAGACAGAGGGGGCTTCACTCTAGAATTAGCGGGTTATTCACCTCACTCGTAGGGGGTATAGTTTGACCCAAGGTGGGATGCCCAAGTTACCAGATTCCGTGGAGTGCTGGGTGGCCCATTCACTTTGTTGATTGGGGTTGCCTCACTTCTGGGATTGGAGGGTAACTTGCCGCGCTCGTAGGGGTCCAGGTTTTCATTGCACAGGCTATCCACACGACAGGGAACGTCGGGTCTCATTTGCGGCTCAAATGAAACCCGAGTCTCCAAGATTATCCACCATTCTTTGATGCTTACTTAGATTCTGTTATGTTGCTTTTATCATGACTAGGACAAATGTTATACATATTAATATATATATATACTAGTAGATATTGTATATGTTTTGCACCCGCTCTAGTCCAGCCCCCGCTCTGCCGTTAGTTAAGTAACCAAACGGTGCATGACGAGACCCCATGATGAATGTGGATGGCATATACGTACATTGTATTTTCATTCTTTTCTGGTGTGATAGGTTTAATTGATGGGACCGTATTAATTTTGATTAATGCAAAAAAAGAAACCTAAAAGATGTTGTTGGAACAAATTTCGAAAAACTATAGTTATATTCTTTCTCTTTGCATAGTGGTATTCGGTCATGAATATCCAACACCTCATTCCAGGAGGCAAGAGCCGAGATCCCTTCGCGGGGAGTGACTTCTTGAGCAAAAGCTTATACTGTAGATTACTCGATTTTCTTCAAAACCAGAAGTTTTCAAATGCGGAGACTTAACCACTCTTTTTCAAAACTGCTCAAGTTCCTTCAACGATATCAATTTCAATACGTTAAAGGGTTTTTTCACCAAAAACACAGCCGTAGCCCTCTGTCATTTCAGAATAGTAATATTTAGTTTTCGTGCTGTGTTTGTTGACCTAGTCAAGGCGTAGTGTACTGTAGCTAAGTGGTACTTTTCTGTGCATTGTAAATGCGATTGGTTAGGACAGTCGTGCGGCCTTGTTGACCTTGTCAAGGGCACATGCGGATGGGTTTAATGCAATCAAGAAAATGACGGGTTGAACTTGACTAACGGTTTATGGTTTGTTGACCTAGTCAAGATCAGAAAACGTTAGGGGCAAAAACCACATCGAGAGTTTCAAACATACAGGAAACTTGCTAGTGTTGCATACCTTTTGGAGTGTGGTGACTAGAGTGGCATCCATCTAGGTTATCATGCGATAATGGTTGGATCCCGATCCCACTGATGTGTAGGATTACTCTTGGGAGATTATTTCACTTAACAATCAATAGTATAAACCAAGTAGGTGTCTAAAATGGTGTTAGCGGGGCTACGCCTCCAGGGAAAAGAGGTTATATTAAGGAATTTTGCGAAAGCATTGGAAAACCTCCCTCGAAGTACCAATACGCCGAAAGGTTAAGCAAGTATTGTAACGTGCGATTATTCCAGACTTGTTCTCCTTTTAAGGTTTGATGGAGAATTCGAGGAAACAGTGGGAGCCATCCCGATTAGATAAACTAATAACCAATCTAATCTTACCAGAGCGCATGCTAAGTGTTTCTTTTCTCTCTCTCCAGGTAGCAACCATTTTACGCCGTAATCAAGATAATAAAATGTATCGCTTGACCGATCTGAATTCTTATTCAAGGCTGGGGAACGTCGGTTTAGTTCTAACTTATGACGGCGGTCATGAGTATGAGCAGAAGAAAGTGGATTGCAAGAATTCCTTAATGACCCCAACGAAGAAGAAGCACATTATTGCGTCTTCTTTAGGTGTTTTTGTTATTAAGAACTGTTTTTTGGTCAGTCCTACCTCTTTGGTACTAGATACCGGTTCAGGATCTCATATCTGTAATTTATTGTAGGGACTGAGAAAAAGTAGGATGGTTAGACCTGGTGATATGTCCCTCAGAGTAGGTAACGGAGCACAAGTTGATGCTGCAGCCGTCGGAGAATATCACCCAGTGTTGCCAAAAGGCAATACTATGATTTTGAACAATTGCTACTATGTACCTTCCATGGTTTGCAACATCATATCAGTTTCCTTACTTGATAAATATGGATATAAGTTTGTTCTTGATAGAAATATCATGAACATTTACCTTAATCAGGTATTAGTTGCAGAAGATACACTGTGTAATGGTATCTATGTTCTAAATCAAAACACAGTTTTCAATGTACAAAACACACGCAAGAGGAAAAGTCTAGAAATGATCGAATCGTACTTGTGACATTGTAGACTTGGTCATATCGGAGAGAAAAGACAAAGTAAGTTGCAAAAGATGGATTTTTTAAAACGTTCTAATTTTCATCTTATGAAACCTGTCAGTCTTGTCTCAAGGGAAAAATAACCAAATCTTCGTTCACCGGACACTAAGAAAGAGCAATAGAGCTCTTGGGACTCATATACAGTGATGTATGTGGTCCGATGTCTATACATGCAAGGGGTGGTTTTTCGTACTTCATCACATTCACTGACGATCTCTCTAGGTTCGGATATGTGTATCTTATGAAACACAAATCTGAAGCTTTTGAGAAATTCAAAGAACACAGAAACAAAGTGGAGAACCAGACTGGAAAAAGTATCAAGATCCTCCGATCTGATAGAGGAGGGGGGTACTTAAGCACGGAATTCCTAGATTATCTACAAGAGAATGGAATTCTCTCTCAGCTTACACCTCCGTATACACCACAACACAACGGTGTATCAGAGCGGAGGAATCATACCCTATTGGATATGGTTCGCTCCATGATGAGTAACGCCGAGTTGCCTCTTTCATTTTGGGGACATGCGCTTTGGACAACGGCATTGTAGCGTCTTGAAAAGTCGTTTTGGTGTTTTCCTGAAAATCGGTGAAAACTCGGTATTTTTCCGAAAACCGTCTTTCTCGTTATTTTGCAGTTTAGGGCTAATTATACCTAAAATGGATAGGTAATTACTTGTTTTTAGTAGCTAATGAGTTACTTATGAAATTTTGGTCATTTAAAATTTTTTCCCTATTTTTCATTTTTTAAATATTATTTTAAGCCGGCAAGAAAATACATTAAATTAGCGATAAATACAAATTTTTCCGGGATAATTTTAATCTTTAAAATTAAGTTAATTAAAATCTAGTTGTAACATAAATTTTTAGTATTTTATTTTAAGTTTTAATGGATTTTTATGATAGAAAACAAAAATATTTTTTTTTTGAACTAAAACTTGCAAATATGAACTTGTAGGGGGTCTTTTTTGCATAGAACCTTTTTGTATTCACTCCCACTCACCCCCACTCACCAAGGCCGGCCCCACCACTGCTGCAGCAGCCCCCATCCCTCTCTTTTTGACTTTTAAATCATGTTAATGAATTGTTTGGAGTAGGATTTAAATATAGTAATTTGCATGTGGGTTTTTAGTGAGATGTGAGAGCTTTGACCTTGGAAAATTCCACATAACTCTCCCCCACTCCTCCCCCTTTCCCCCTAGGCCAAAACCCCACCTGCTCACAGCCCATTCTTTTCCCCCAAATTTCCCTTCTCTTTTGCTTCAAAATTTCCATCAAAATCCATTAAAAACCATCAAAAATCCACAAATTTCTTCACAAAACCAAAATAAATCCTTGTGTTATCTCTTCTCAAGCCTATTATAGTTGAAAACATGTGGAAAGGAGGCATTTTTAGAGGCAAATCACCATGCTTGATCCATAGAAATTGAGGTATAATTCTTACCCATTCAACACTTGTGGCTAAATTCCTTTAATTATATGGTTTTAATGTTAAAAGTTTAGCTAATTTCTAATCTAGTTTCTAAAAGAGTAGTTTGTTTTAAACTAGGGTTTTTAGCACACCATTATTTGGTTAATTAAATTTATTTTGCTTGCTAGTTCTTACACAACCAAATCAAAGAAGTTACTTTGTTTATGTGGTCTTCAAATTATGCTAATTTAGTTAATTTTAATGTGTGAAATTGGTTTGTAATTGTTGTTTTATGAAAATCAAGAAAGGGGTTTGTGTATGGAAATGGGTTTTGAAGCATGGTAAATGAGTTGAAATTATGTGATTGTGGCTAACTAGTTGTGTGGTTGGATGTTTGTGTAGATTTGTGATAACTTTATCTTTAGTTTTCGATGTTGCACCAAATTAGCAAGTTTTGTGCTTACTAGGTTTTTATTAAAATTAATTGGTGAAATATTTGTGGTACCTTGGGGATATTTTTAGCATCTCCTATGACGTTTATGATGCCTGAGTGCGAAGTTTTGAGTAGTCGGGTTTTAGTTTTGCCGGGCGACCAAATCGGCGATTTTTGGCAGTTTTTGCGATTTTCGCGTATGTTCCGCGCACCCTGCACACGTTGTACCTAGCTAGTGAACTTTAGTAGTTTCGTTGGGTTTTGCGTCGTTCTTGATATGTAACCTTATGTTTTGTATTGATGTAAATTCCAGGTTCGGTCGCGGAGACGTCAGACGCGGCGCGGAAGGGTAAAGCGGTGATTGGACACAGCTAGCCAGGGATTCCGGTGAGTAGATGTAACATCTACGGGGGACTATCGTTGGATAGCGCAAGCCGCCCGATAGTTTTAGTAACTTACAAGATTCTTAGCGATGTTAGTAATTAGGGGTGAAATACGTATATGATCATTTGCTACATTCATACCCTATATTGACATACCTATACGAAACCATTTTATAGGACACCTGCACCATTGCCAGGGTTTTTATATGCAGCACGAGCACTATTCATGCTTACACACACACCCTGGTAATTGCCATGCCACCACACTAGATAACCTTTAAATTAAAACCTTTTACTAATTGATACTTAAACTTGTGCTATTGTCTTTAATTCCTTAAAATGAAACCGTAGGATTGCTATTCATGTGCATGTACTTCATCATATTAATTGTTCATGCCTAATCTATTAATCATACATCGCAACTTGATTATTGATACCATATGCATTCATTATCATTGATATATGCACTTATGAGGATTTCTTGAGATTTTATGATATTTCTGGATTTCGGAGGAAAGCCGCAAAATTTCTAAACTTATTATATTTTTAAAACATGTAAATTGCGGTTTTCTAGTGATGTAAGTGTCGTCCACCATGAGTTTGCTGTGGTTTTTGAGACCCGTTTCGAGGAGTTGGATGAACCGTCTCGGGTACATGGTGGGCCCGGTAAGGTACCCCGGGGCAAGAAGCTCGTGGTGCTGACGATGAGCCTGGCAGGGGACGGATTACCTACTGGTGACTTCATTGGGCACGGCGGATATCCAGAGGATACTGACCGGGGCCGCGAGAGGATGAGATATCGATATCGAGATGGGTCAGCCGGACGGCTGAGGCCAGAGACACTATGACATGGATTTATGAGATTTGAGACAGCTTTTAGGTGTCGTTGCTGGATACCGGTTCTCGTCGATTCTTTGAGTATTATGCTGGCATTCTAAAAGAGTTTCAAAAACAAAAAGAGATAAAATGTTTCTTATATATACCTATTGAGACCTCAGATATTCATGTTGCATACATATTAGTACACTGATGTTGTATACACACCTGCTAGTGCATCCAGTCATACCTGTATTTTAGATGCTAGGATGCTTGTGTGCATGCATACGATAGCCTTTGTAGATGTTATTTATTACTCACGAGTTGGCAACTCACCCCCGTTGTGCCACAGTCTTTTGCAGGTCCGCTCCGTCAGTTCAGTAGCGGCGGGCGCACTTGTTCTTTTGCCTCCTTTGCCTGGACTCGAGGTTTTGCTCTTAGGTGGTTTATATTACTATTTTGTACCACCTTGTATATTCTTTGTATCTAGAGCACTCCATCTACTGTATCTACCAGTATTATTGTATATTGACCTAGAGATGAGACTGTGAGGTTTGTGGACTTTTTATGCTGTATTTTGGGGTCGAGCTCACTTGAGCCGACATGCTGCTTTTCTCATGCTTCCTTATGATTATTTTGCATGCTGTAGTTTTATATTGCGTGGGATTTGTGATCGCCTTGTGGCGAAGAGCTAGCTCCCGCTTGGGGATGCCCTATTTTGTTGGATTCATATTTATTCTTGTTGTACCCATTTTGGGGGCCAGTATTTACAAAGGAGACTCTGCCGAAATTTTCGGAAAAATTGGTATTGTTTTTAAAAAGGGTTTTACATGACTTATTTGATAAACTCGCTTTCAATTGATTGGGTTCTCTTCACTCTTTTGTTTAATTGGTTTTGTTTTCTGGGCTTTGGCTTACTTATTTTACGGACGTCTTTAGACGTTTCGTAAACTTAAGTGCCAGTCACGTTCCGTACCCTGCGGGTCGTGACAGGCATATCTGTTGAATGATGTTCCAAACAAATCCGTGCCTAAGACACCGTTCGAGATATGGAATGGTAAAAGGCCATATCTTAAAAGATTTAAGATATGGGGTTTTCCGGCTTACGTTAAAAAGCATAATCCGGATAAACTAGAGACACGGTCAGTTTTATGTAAGTTTGTGGGATATCCAAAGAATGGTTATGGATATCTGTTCTACCACACCGAGGAACAGAAGGTGTTTGTTGCCAGCACGCTGTTTTCTTATAAACGGAGTTTCTTGCAAAAGATATTAGTGGGAGCACGGTAGAACTGGAAGAAATTCAGGTACCACGAACTGAAACTGAAGATTTGGTGGAACCTCAAGATTCAATAACCTTAGACAAGCCTCAGCCACTCCGCAGATCTAGTAGAATTTCTCATCCTCCCGAGAGATACTACAGTTTTCTCATAGACGGGGATCGAGAGGATTGCATCTTGGAAAAGCATGACCCTACTAGTTTCAGGCAGGCCATTATCAGCAAGGACCCTGATAAGTGGCTGGATGCTATGCAATCCGAAATGGAGTCCATGTACACCAAAAAAGTGTGGACCTTGGATATTGTTCCACCTGGGGTAAAACCCGTTGGATGCGAATGGATCTACAAAAAGAAATTTGGTGTAGATGGTGTAAGACTACGGTAACGCCCCGGCCGTCTTTCCGAGGCCAAAATGCGGAAATGAAAACTTTTCATAAACTTGAAACCGGCGCTATCATATGCTTAAATCCCGGATCGAACCATTAACCTACAACTAGATATCTAGAGAGAGGGTTGGAAAGCTATACCGATCGATCCGTGTCCTTCGGTCTTTGGCCACCATCCCAAGCTCCTCGCGGCATCTCCGGTCTCGATCTCCTCGTCAGAAAGGGCACCACATCATCAAGTCTTTTTACGGGCTCCCGCTTCATCCAAAGCAACTCGGGCACGAAGTGTGCTAGCCAACGTGTCCAAGGTGCTGTAGAGAATGTTTGTGATCACTTTATCTCTTGCATCCATTGCATACATGGAGGTTAGAGATGATGCTATTAATGGAGATTTTGAGCTAGAGGAGGAAGAAGAAGAAGAAGCCATATTCTTTCTTTTGTTATGCTATCAAAAATAAGAGTGAGAATCAAAAATACAAGACCAAAACTCTTCATATGGCTGCCCTTCTCCCTCTTCCTCTCACTAATCAATCACATAAGGTGACATTTGCACAAGAAATGATACCATGAGTCATCTATGAAGTACATGTATCATTTAATGCACAAAATGATGAAATAAGCTCACAATTTCCATTTGTAAACATTAATCCAAATGTCTACAACAATAAAACGATACGACAACATCTAAAGTATACCCGTGACGGATCACAAGGATACCCCTCACCTGTATATACATACCTGCATCCGCATTCCGACTGAATGCGAATGCGATGGGACTAAAGTAATCCAACAAATCCAATACTAGAATCCGGCTTAAACCAAAGCCCACTAGTATGATCCGTCCAATCATGATCCGTGCACTACCGTACGTATATGATCGAACCCAGCCATATATCATACGGCCTTTACATCGTTTCGCCCAAAACTTGAGAAACTGTCTGTGGGGGACTCTAAAGACTCGTCAATACTTTGGATATAGATTTAACCACTAGCACGTCCAAGGTATTAGCCGTACGTAACGGGCTACCAGGTTTTGACCAAAAAGGAGGTCGATGAGCGAACTCATCCTGACACCCTACTGAGCCTGTCAGTGACAATATCCGTATAGTCCGGTCCATTCGTCTATGAGCATCGCATGGCGGGCCTAGGGGTTTGGTAAAAGTCAGACCCCCAAAAGCTGTACAAGTCGTGTCGTAGGGTAGCCCAGAACACCCTGAGATACTACTGGAATACCTACCAGTAAATCTCCTTCCTTGGCCAAGAACTTCGTGTAATGGCTCTCCAAGGCACAACGCGACCTCACCCCCAATACCGGGAGAGACGAACCCCTGCCGATCCGCTCACTGCCTCCATGTGGCTCGGGACTGTACCCAACTAAAACCTGTTTGCACGACTCCTTTGAGCCGTGGTAGGGTAGTAATCAAAGCACAGTGGGAACTCACACGAGACAAATGACGATCTCAGGTCGATGAACTAACTTCTACACATGTCACCAGGGAACTGCTATCTGACGTCTGGTATAATACCAACTAGCATGTTCCCGGCGAGTCCTGTCCGGTGTACTCATAACCCAATGAGCACCTGTATACATCTTAGGTGAACCAACTGACACCAATGGCTTGTGAGACCGGCCACCGCCCCTCGTCGTGGTCTCGACTGTATACACTAGTCTACTAATAGAGTATCGATGCCCAGTCTCGAAACTCCCATGACTAGGGACCGCTTTAAGGATGTGCTTATAGACTACCCAACTCTCAAATATATGATCGCCATCATACTGCTGGTAGTCAAGCAAGAATCCTATGGGCTCTATCAATGTGCAATAGTGACCTGTAAGGTCCCCTAAAGCAGTATACGATGATAAAGATAAACCATGGTAGCATACTATTCTCTATCAACGTGTAATAGTGAACTACAATGTCACCTAAAGCATGTACACGATGATAAAGACAAACCATATAGTATACAAACCTCTCGAGTAAGACTGTCCTACCGGTATAGGTCCTCCCTCAATCATTGCAATCACGTGCCTGCGATCCAATAATTGACTCTGAGGGCACTATATCCAACAATCTCCCACTTGCACTCGTGGCTAATTATTGCGATGTCGTATACTCATAGGCCGTGCGATACCGAACACCCAACTCCTCTACTAATCAGTCTCACAAAGCCCGTTTGCGAAACTATTGCGTTCGAGGAATAGCCTTAGTGAGTAGATCCTCTCTGATGTTTCTTTCTATATCTCTCTTTATCTCAAGCTCGCGGAGAAAACCATCTCCCGAAATGAGAAATACCTGTCTTAGAATATGTCTGGATATCTGATGGGACCTAGCTCATAAATGAATTCCAAATCCAAAATTCTTAGACTGTATCGTCAACTGAACTTAATCAGTATCCTGCGCCATGCCTCCGTCAGTAGCCGCTTGGACCACCTGTCCAAACTTCTGCCCCTCGTCAGAGGGAAAACTATAACTCGGACAGTCACTCTGTCATCCAGGTCACCTTGGAAGCCTGGAATAATAACCGTCCCCTGAAAGAGGCTGTCGTTATCATATCCCTAGAACATCCACTTATGTTCTAAAACTGCTTCCGAACGTTTCTCCAGGATAGGATTAATATCACAACTTAATGCATCTAGTGCAAAAAAGAACGACTGGTGTGGTACTTGACATCTCATCATTGACTCAATTGCCTAACCAAGTGATCTGCCAATCATGCACATCCCTCTCCCTTTTAGTCTGTAAGACACCATTAGAGAGGGTGACTCCATCACCTGCAGGTACACTACCGTGCCAGGAGTCGTCCATTCTAAAACACCTTTAGGATGCTGTCTAAGTACCAAAATTGGGAAACTACCCAAATCTAGATCTAAAACCATAGATCAAGTAACCAGAATGTCTGATATAATATCCAAGCTTTATGTGGAGAAACCACTGTGTGACAACCAAAGTATAACCGATCGTATTATAGGAATTTCACTTCCTACTCTGTGTATGTCATCCAAATACCAGGACATCACACCCTACTACCTTTTTAACAGATCCATCCCTTATTCTGATGAAGTCAAACCTATGACTGTCACATCGGAAATAGATGATCTATCTCCTCTATATCTGCTTTAGTCCATAAATAGACATAAGCTACTTGTCCACTATGCTTCCGCTGCTCCCACTGACTATGACAACCCTCAGGCAGAGTTATATACATGTATACTTCTGAAGCCATTTCATAACGACGCTATACTCATCCTCCTGCCGGGTCTCATAGCCTGGAACAACAGTAGTGTCAAGTTTGGGTAAACAAGAACCTCCCTGTCACCGTCCTTGAGTATACCGAAGTACCTCTCAAGTGCCTGAGATTACCCACCATATCTGCGGAGTAGCCAATGGATTGTCAATCCAGATTGAATTTTTTGGTCCTATTAAATTTTCGGTAATCATTTACGGTTCTGGAATCACTTCCAGTTCTACCATACTCCCACTACCGTTTTCTGAAAAAATCCATTTTACTAAAACTGTGGCGAGTCAAGAACAATATCACTATTGATCTCCCAGATGGTAGGAAGTCACCCCTCGTCATAGCCCGGGTCAACCCACAAACAGCCATTACAGAAACGTGCCTTGAGTTATCCAGAGTCTGGTTTTAAGCATAAGCCGGACAACTCCCCGTACCTTAACATTGTTAAGATATGAACTACTCTATATCCAATATAGAAATAGAGGCACTGAATTAATTGGATCCAGATTTAAATCATGCAGCTGTCTCCAGTGCATGCTATCTAAATGGAGAGAGGCCGATCAGCATTACTCAACTTAGGTGTACTTCCAATTATGAGTAACCTGAAAGAGAAACAAGTTCTCTTAATCATTACTATTAACTGAATACCATACACAAGTATCTACATCTTCGATCACTTTGAAGAATCCTGATACTTGCAACGCCTGGTTCTCTACTTTATTCTTATACCTATAACTTCTCAAAACTTAGACCTTGTATTTCTACGAAACACACGTCTTAGAACTAGAGAAGTCACAAATAAACAGAATATAGTACGAGTACCAACCCCTCTGTCCTCATGGACGCTGGACAACATACAATACTCTCTATAAGTCCCCTGAGTCTAATAACTCATTCGCTGTGTGTCGTAGGTTAAAAACTGTACTTTTGGTTAAGAAGAATTACACTGCTGTTTAATGCTCCTTACCTAACCATCCACTGATATAGGTAAATGTCATGGGCATAATTTCAAAAAGTTATATCTCACTTTATAAAAATAAACGTACAGATAAATTAATTTGAAATTGGTGCACAACAACGGATATTCAAAACCAAATATTTGCCATCCGGCAAACAACCCAAGCGATTTCCTCAAATATCACCAATTACAACGAATCCCGATATAATGAGGATGATCACCCAATTCCCAATAACTTACTCCCACTCATCATCTGTAAAACCATACAGATGTGAGAATCATACCTGGTAAATACATACCCTGGAGCAAGGACTAATTGGGAAATCAATTTTTCTTGTAACAATACACAGTGAAACTGAAACATGTAAATGTCTCGAAGGGGTGTCCGGGTATTCCTAGTAATGCCTCTTCCATTATCAGATTCATAACTGTAACCGTATATTTCTTTGCCATCTCTCCAAATACCTTTATATGTCTTTAGCCATTACCTTCTGTACACACCTTTAGGCTAAAAGGTTTTCTTCCCTCCCTACCGTTCGGCACCAGCCTATGGTTTGGAAGAAGACTATCCAATAAGCATAATGGGTGTACTCTCCTAATCCTAAGAGTACTCGTAACCTGAGAGAAGGTGAAGATAAAAGACAACTGAATAAATATTATTCCTATTTCTCCTGAACCAGAATCCATCCACGAACTGGAACAAGTTCCTTAGAGTTCGTATATAACCATACGATGGAGTATCTAATAAACTGTGGATCTTCATAGTGATACGGGGTGTTCCGAAGAAATACAAAGGTGATGTAGGAGTGACGATGAAATACTTGGTTTGGTCGTGAATAGCAGTCGCAATTTACTTTGCCCTCTTACTAATCCTTTTATTTGTCTTAACTTATTACCTTTTGTTCTCCATCGTTAGGCTAATTGGTTTTCTTCATTCCCTACCGTTTGGCACCTGCCTATGGTATGGAAGAAGACTATCCAATTTGCATAATAGGTGTACCGTCCTAATCCAAGGAGCACCCGCAACCTGAAAGAAGGTAAAAGGAAAAGACAACTGAATAGTCCTATTCATTTCCTCCAGAATCGGAAACCATCCTCGAATCTGGAACAAGTTCCTTCGAGTTCGTATATAACCATACGATGGTTTTGTCCAATGGAAGTGGATGTTCGTAGTAATACGGGGTCATCTGGTGAAAAGGGTAAAAGTAGGAGCGGCAATGAGGTATGCAACTCTGACGATCCAAAAGCCAATGTTTTAAGAAGGTTCGGTTAACTTGGTCACTGAGTCATAGTCAAGGGTCGGGCCATGGTCGCTGCCAAAGAGAGAGAGAAAAGAAACACTGTGCATGCACTCTAACCTAGATCAGAATGGTTATCACTTCATCTGATCAGGAAGCCTCCCACTGTAACCTCAAATTCTCCTCCAAACCTGAAAGAAGAATTAGTCGGGATCACCCGAGGAGTAAACCAACTCATCAGTGGGAATCGGGATCCAACTATCATCGCATGATAATGTGATGGAATCCACTCACGTTATCACACTCCAGAAGGTATGCGCATATCTGGAAAGTTTCAGTTTCTTTAGAAACTCCCGATGTGTGTTTTTACCCCTAGGACCCAAGTGACCTTGACGGAGTCAACAAATCAAAGAGTCCTAGTCAAGTTCAACCAGTCATTATCTTGATTGCATTAAACCTGTTAGTTGTATGTATGCTCTAGAGGCCAGTATTGTACAGATGATGTATATTATATTGGATGCTTGGACATATATAGAGAGGACTTTCTTGCTCGATATGATAGTATACTATCTGGTTGCTTTTTATCTTAACATGTATACTTGTCTCTTGATACTGTCTTATAGTTACATGTTGGTAAAGCCCTTAGGATGTGTACTTGACTACCAGGACTATAATGCGGATCATACTAGTGAGGACATGGTAGTCCATAAGTTCATCCTTCAAGGTCCCTAGTTGTGGGTGTATCGATACGGGGCATCGATATACCAGAGTAGACTAGCGTATACGCTTCTCGACCCATGAAATGGGCGATGGATGATCCTATATCCATTGGTGTTTGACATCAGAGATGGTATACGGGTGCTCATTGATGACTGGGTACACTGGACGGACTCGCCGAGAACTCCCAGATGGTATTATACCTTACGTCAGATGGCAGTTCTCTGGTGACACTTGTGCAGGTTAGTCTGTAGACCCGAGATCGTCATAGAGTCTTGAGTGATTCCCACTGTGCTTTGATTTCTACCTTACCACGTCCATGTGGGCATGCAAAACGGTGGTTTTTGGGTACAGTCTCGAGTCACATGGAGGCAATGAGCGATAGGAGGGGTTTCGTCTCTCCCGGTATTGGGGGTTGATGTTGCGCTGTGCTCGATTGGCCGTAACAGGGAAGTCCCTGGCCAGGGCTGATTAGAGATTTACTGGTAAGTGTTACCAGTAGTTTCTCGACCCGTTATGAGCCTCACATCGGCATGACTTATCGGTTATTGCGGTCTGACGTTTACCACCCTAGACTTGATATGCGACATATCAGACGAGGAGACCGCACTGTACGGGAAGTGTTACCGGCAGGCTTCTACAGGAGTTGGAGCGGGCTTGCTTGCTGATCTTCTGATCGCTCAATACCCGGGTAGCCGTTACGTCCAGCTAGTACCGCTGACGGATTGTAGGTGCTTGATGTGATCATCACCTACTGCCGGCGTATTGACGAGTCTTCAGAGTCCTACATAGAGGTTTTACTGGCTCAGGCAAAACGAAATAGGAGCACGTATGTGATATGTGCGGGACCGAGAATAATGTGTGTATGTGATACCGTATTCTATTCTCGCGAATTTTTGTATCGGTCGGTTATATATGATATAGCCGGGTTATCGAATCAAGTGTTGATTCGATAAGTCGATACATTGGATGTTAGTCGGATATATGTGATATGACCGGATTATTAAGTCAAGTGTTGATTTAATAATTTATTGTATAATTCTATATTCTATATACTAGTTTACATTAACTAACACTTGATCACTTTAGGTTTTTTCTCACATGTACACAACTTTAATATATATGTGATATATATTAAAATTGTGTTTTGTTTTTGTATCATGGTTGATGATACACATGACTTGGGTGTATGAGACTTACACCATGCTATTTATTTTGTTGGGTTTTTATATTTAAAGTAATTACAAAATTAGTGGAAGATTAGCACAATGCATGAAGCTTGTGGAAGCTTGTGGATGCATTGACTAAGTCCACTAAGTTTGTTTTTACCATGGATATTTGTTAACCCAACCATAAGTATTAGCCATGGTTATGTCTCTACAAGAGTTTGTATATGATACTCACTCACCATGGTTAGCTTTCTCACTTGATCATTATCCTCATCTCTTTCTTTTGTTCATCTTCTTCTTCATTGTTAAAAAGAAAAAGCTTGCTAGGGTTTGATCCAAATTGAGAAAGATTGTGAGAAATAAAATTCTAAAGAGAACCCACTACCTATTTCTCCATCCTCTACTAGACTAGCACTTTAGTTTAGAGTGTTTGCTTCACTAACTCTCAAGTTAGTGAAGTATAAGCTTGAGTTGGCATCCCCTCGACGTAGATCATCTTCGGCCTCGAAGACTTCAAGCAAGGACGCGCCTTTCGCCTCGTGAAGCCATGCAAGGGTCCGGGAGAACCACGATCGCAGCGAAGGGACTTCAACAAGGAGCTATAGAAGTGAAGGACCGATCTACAAAGGTTGTATTTCGTATTCACTTAGTCGTAAACGTAGTTTACTAGCATATGAAACCCTAATTTTCTAGCAACGATCTTGTTTAGGGTTATTCGGCACGGCTAAAATTTTAAACAGGCATGGTTGATGCATTATAGAACCTTATTAGAGTGCCTAGTAACCCTACAGTGGTATCGGAGCCTAGCTAGAGCATTAGGCGATCTGTTAACGAAGTTAAAACCCCGATCGAACCCGGAAACGTCAAGATAACCCCCTCTCTGTACATTTTTTAAAAACTGGGTTTTTCAGTATTAAAAATACCAAAAAAATTCAGCAGGCTTTTCTAAGAATTGTGGTGAAAAACGACAGCATATTCCGTACAAGTCGCCGCGGAACCGCGGCCGTACCCTGCTTGGGCCGCGGATCCGCGGCCGTACAGAGGAAATATTCCATCATTTTTGTACTGTAATATCCATTTCTGTAATTTCTATTTTCTAGGTATTTTTAATCTGACTCAAGTGTTGAGTATTCTGGGGTTTATTTTGTAATCGTTGATTCGATCGGAATGTTTAAATTCGTTATTGTTTTCCGGATAATTTAGAAAGTATTAAAATGTTCGAACGGATATCATTAACTCAATTTTTCCCGGCACGAAAAACATTCAAGTGTTGAATTTTTCTCGGGTTTAAATCTTTCGGAAAAACGTGCAAGTAATGCGATGGACCCTCTAGAAGACAACAAACCTTAACTCGATTATGTGACCTTCTTGAACTGCCTTTTGAACCTTAGGATTTGGGGCAGTACGGCGTGCCACATGTGAGGCGTTGGCTTGACCCTTCTACGGCTGGACCATTGCTACTGTAACGTATTCTGGAATTTTTTGAACTCCGCTCAAGTGTTGAGCTATTTAGGAAATCTTGGGTATTTGATTATTCGATCGGAAAGTTTAATACCGTCTATTTATCTGGAATGTGATACAATATGTGGAATTCATATAGTTAGGCATGAAATGCGAAATATGTGATATTTCGGATTTACGATGTCTAAAGAGATTGTGGATTCCAAATGTTGTAGTTTTACACTTTCTTTTCTGCGACCGTAAGTGTAATATGTGATATCGCCGGTTTCGTTGCTATATGTCAACGACAATTGGGATGCACATATTTACTTACGTTGATGACATGTGATGTTATGTGTTGCTGGATATGTTGTATTGGATCGTCGCGTTCTGAATAGCCGGGGGGTTTTTATGTGAGATGAGAGTTTTTATTTTCATTCATGTAAAATTAAATGTATGTAATATTCTTTTATTGGGGCACTTCCGGGATGAAGTCGATGTCACCATTTGTATATTATTTACTTTTCCGCACTAGGATAGACCCAAGAAGGAGAGCACAAGTAACCGGGTTCTAGAGTCCAGTGAGAGACCAACTCGAGGAGTCGAGTCCGGGTCTCCTAACTCTAGAATTGGAAGGGTTGCTTGCCGCTTTCGTAGGGGTCTAGAGGTGTGGGTTTGGCTATTCATCGCGACCGTGGAATCCGTGTTTTATAGAGGCTCAAAATAAAACACGGACATCCTAGTATATCCAATGATTCATATATTTCTTCTGCTGCGATATCTGTGATGTGATCATGTGATGTGATGTGATAAATACTGTATATAGTATATATGATATATTATATAGATGTTACTTATGTTTTACAGCCGCGCTAGCCCTGCCCCGCTCTGCCGTTAGTTACCTAACCAAACGTTGCACGAGGGGACATCGAGGCGAATGCGGATGGCATAAGTGTACGTCGTATTTATCTGTGATGTTTTAGGTGAATAAAATGATGGGACTTCATTAATGTGATTAATGAAAGAAAAGAAACCTAAAAGATATTGTAGAATCAAATTTTTCAAAAAGGGTAGCTACAGTTTTGCTTTGCATAGCGATATATATGATATATCCTGCACCTTATTCGATGAGGAAAGAACCGAGATCCCTTCACCGGGAGTGACCTCTTTAGCAAAACTGGCAGATGCTACAAAACTCGGTTTGTCTTTTGATTGCTTTTAGAGTTTTGCTTTGCATAGTGATATATATGATATATCCCGCACCTTATTCGATGCGGAAAGAGCGGAGATCCCTTCACCGGGAGTGGCCTCTTTAGCAAAACTAATGAAAGCCTAAAAATCACTCCATTTCAAAATTCACTTGATTCTACAACGATATCAAGTTCATTACGCAATAGGCTTTCAGAAAAACCTGTCGTAGCCCTCCATCATTTCAGATAAGTCCTGCTTAGTATTCGTGCTGCGTTTGTTGACCTTGTCAAGGCGTAATGTGCGGTAGCTGACCAATATTTATCTGTTTTTGCATATGATGCAGATATGATTAGGGTAGTCGTACGGCCTTGTTGACCTTGTCAAGGGTCGTGCGGGTGGGTTTAATTCAATCATGAAATGACGAGTTGAACTTAACTTACGGTCTATAGTTTGTTGACCTTGTCAAGGTCATAGATCGTTTAGGGAAAAATATTATCGGGAATTTCAAGTGTTGAAATTTGCAATGAGATTGCATACCTTTTATGAGATAGTTGGATCCCGATACCCACTGCGAGTAATTGTTACTCCCGGGAGAGTTTTACACAAGACAATTAGCCGATCAGGTAGGTGTCTAGAAAGGTGTCAACAGGGTTACGCCTCTGGGAAAACGAGGTTTACTTTAATTAGGTCCGTGCGAAAGCACGAGGAACCTCCCTCAAAGTACCGACACTGGCCTGGCTGAAAGATTGGCGAAGTTGTAGGATGTAATTAATCCCGGCTAGTCTTTCCTTTTAGGGTTTGAAGGAAGATTTGATAAAAACAGTGGGAGCCATCCTGATTAGATAAAATAATAACCAATCTGATCTTGCAAGAGCATACGCTAAAGTGTTTTCTTCTTTCTCTCTCCAGGTAGCGACCATATCATGACTTAATAAAGATAATAATATGGATGTATTGACGAACCCGCATGTTATACTTTGCTGGGGAACGTTGGTTCCGTTCTTTCTTATAAAAGTTATAAGACTGAACAAGACATAGGGGAATACCAGGATTCCCATGCCACCGGAATGAAGAAAGTACATGTTGATGCATTTTCTTCGGGTGTGTTCGTTACAGAGAACTGTTTCTCCATTTGCTCTACGTCCTGGGTATTAGATACCGGGTCAGGATCCCATATATGTAATCAGTTACATGGGCTTAGGAAAGGTAGAGAACTTGGAGAAGGTGATAAAGACATAAGGGTTGGAAATGGTGCAATTGTTGCAGCTAAAACCGTCGGGGAATATCACCTTGTTTTGACAAATGGTAATACATTGATTCTGAACGAATGCTATTACATGTCGAACCTGATATGCAACATTATATCGGTTTCTATGTTGAGTAAAGAGGGATATAATTTTGTATTACAGTATAATGTTTTGAACATTTTCCTAAACCAAAAGTTGGTTGGATCAGGCACGTTGTGCATTGGCATTTATGTTCTAAATCAATCAACAGTTCTGAGCATAACAAACACACATAAGAGGAAGAGTTCAGAAATGAACGAATCCTTCTTGTGGCATTGTAGACTGGGTCACATCAATGCGACACGACTAGCTAAGTTGCATAAGGATGGATATTTGAATCCGTTTGAATTTTCATCTTATGACACTTGCCAGTCATGTCTCAAACGCAAGATGACCAAAACTCCATTTACGGGACACGGAGAGAGAGTTGCGGAACTCTTGGGACTGGTACATAGTGATGTATGCGGCCCCATGTCTACACATGCCAGGAATGGTTCTGCGTACTTCATTACATTCACTGACGATCTCTCTAGATTCGGATATGTGTTCCTGATGAAACACAAATCAGAAGCTTTTGAGAAATTTAGAGAATATAAACAAGAAGTCGAGAACCAAACCGGAAAAGGTATTAAAATACTTCGATCTGATCGAGGAAGTGAATACTTGAGCAATGAATTCCTGGACTTCCTAAAAGAGAATGGGATTCTCTCTCAGCTAACTCCTCCATATACACCACAGCACAACGGTGTATCGGAACGGAGGAACCGCACCCTATTAGATATGGTGCGCTCTATGATGAGCACAACTGAGTTACCTATTTCCTTCTGGGGGTATGCGCTGGAGACAGCAGCATACCTATTGAATCAAGTTCCATCTAAATCTGTACCTACCACACCATATGAGATATGGAGTAGGAAGAGGCCATATCTTAAACGAGTTAAGATATGGGGTTGTCCGGCCTATGTCAAAAGACAAAATCCGGACAAACTCGAGGCACGGTCAGTTCTTTGCAAGTTTGTAGGATATCCAAAGAACTCATATGGGTATTTTTTCTACCACAGTGAGGAACAAAAGGTGTTTATTGCTCAACATGCCACCTTTTTAGAAAAGGAATTTCTTGTAAAAGAAATTAGTGGTAGAGCTGGAAGAGGTTCCAGATACACAAACAACAACTGAAGATTTAGTGGAACCAGAGGATTCAGTAGTTCCCAACGAACCTCAGCCTCTCCGCCGATCTAGTAGGGTTCCTCATCCACCTGAGAGATACTACGGTTTTCTCATGGATGGTGGGACCGAGGATTGCATCATGGTTGATGATGACCCAACTAGCTTCGAGCAGGCCATCACGAGTGAGGACTCAGTGAAATGGCTGGATGCAATGCGGTCCGAGATGGAATCCATGTACACCAACAAAGTATGGACTTTGGAAGATGCTCCTGAAGGGGTAAAACCCATTGGGAGCAAGTGGATCTTCAAGAAAAAACTTGGTGTAGATGAGAAAGTAGGGACTTTCAAAGCTAGACTTGTTGCAAAGGGTTTTCGTCAAAGACCAGGTGTGGACTATGACGAAACCTTTTCTACAGTGGCTATGCTTAAATCCATCCAGATCATGCTTGCCATCGCTGCATATCATGACTACGAAATCTGGCAAATGGATGTTAAAGCCGCCTTTCTAAACGGTGATTTAGAAGAGTGCGTGTACATGACTCAGCCAAAGGGCTTCGTAGATAGTGGGAGCAGCAGGAAGGTGTGCAAGCTGCTTAAATCCATTTATGGATTAAAGCAAGCATCGAGGAGTTGGAACATCTGTTTTGACGTCGTTATCAAAGAGTTTGATTTCGTCAAAAACGTAGATGAACCTTGTGTCTACAAGAAGGTGGCAGAGCGTAAGGTTGTCTTCCTCGTATTGTACGTAGACGACATACTCTTGATAGGAAATGACATTCCTATGCTGCAATCGGTCAAGCTCTTCTTATCACAAAGATTCTCAATGAAAGATCTTGGTGATGCCTCTTGAATATTGGGAATTATGATCTATAGAGATAGATCTAAAAGGATATTGGGGTTGTCCCAATCTAGGTACATAGACACCATACTAAAGAGGTTTAGTATGGAAGAGTCCAAACGTGGGTTTTTACCCACGATCTTAGGGCTCACTCTCTCCAAAGAGATGTCTCCCAAGACAGATTTGGAGAGAGCTCGCATGCAAGGGATACCCTATGCTTCGGCTGTAGGCTCAATCATGTATGCGATGCTATGTACCAGACCCGATGTAGCATACTCACTAAGTGTAGTGAGTAGGTATCAAGCTGATCCTGGAGAGAGTCACTGGACAGCTGTGAAGAGCATTCTCAAGTATTTATGAAGGACTAAAGAGATGCTCTTGGTGTATGGTAACGGAGAACTCCAAGTGGAGTCCTTTACCGATTCGAGCTTTCAGAGTGATAAGGACGACTCTAAGTCGCACTCGGGATTTGTCTTTACCATCTACAGAGGGGCGGTTAGCTGGAAGAGTTCCAAGCAGGAAACCGTGGAAGACTCGACGATGGAAGCTGAATACATCACTGCCAACGATGATGCCATAGAGGCTGTCTGGATCAAGAAGTTCATCACTGAACTTGGAGTGGTTCCATCCATTGAGCATCCAATACCTTTGTATTGTGATAACAATGGAGCGATGGCTTTGGCCAAGGAACCCAGGTCCCATCAGCGATCCAGGCATATTCTGAGGCGGTATCACCTGATCCAGGAGAAAGTAGATCGCCGGGAGATCGAGGTCAGGAGGGTTGACACGAAGAACAACACAGCGGATCCACTCACGAAGGCCATTCCCCAGATACAGTTTGAGAGACTCTTCGGGATGCTTGGTATGCGATACTACAGCAGCTGGCCCTAGTGCAAGTAGGAGATTGTTAGTTGTATGTATGCCCTAGAGGCCAGTATTGTACAGATGATGTATATTATATTGGATGCTTGGACATATATAGAGAGGACTTTCTTGCTCGATATGATAGTATGCTATCTGGTTTCTCTTTATCTTAACATGTATACTTGTCTCTTGATACTGTCTTATAGTTACATGTTGGTAAAGCCCTTAGGATGTGTACTTGACTACCTGGACTATGATGCGGATCATACTAGTGGGGACATGGTAGTCCATAAGTACATCCTTCAAGGTCCCTAGTCATGGGTATATCGAGACGGGGCATCGATATACCAGAGTAGACTAGCGTATACGCTTCTCGACCCATAAGATGAGCGATGGTTAATCCCATATCCATTGGTGTTTGACATCAGAGATGGTATACAGGTGCTCAGTGATGACTAGGTACACTGGACGGACTCGCCGAGAACTCCCAGATGGTATTATACCTTACATCAGATGGCAGTTCTCTGGTGACACTTGTGCAGGTTAGTCTGTAGACCCGAGATCGTCATAGAGTCTTGTGTGATTCCCACTGTGCTTTGATTTCCACCTTACCACGTCCATGAGGGCGTGCAAAACAGTGGCTTTTGGGTACAGCCCCGAGTCACATGGAGGCAATGAGCGATAGGAGGGGTTTCGTCTCTCCCGGTATTGGGGGTTGATGTTGCACTGTGCTCGATTGGCCGTAACAGGGAAGTCCCTGGCCAGGGTTGATTAGAGATTTACTGGTATGTGTTACCAGTAGTTTCTCGACCCGTTATGAGCCTCACATCGGCACGACTTATCGGTTATTGGGGTCTGACGTTTACCACCCCTAGACTTGATATGCGACATATCAGACGATGAGACCGGATTGTACGGGAAGTGTTACCGGCAGGCTTTTACAGGAGTTGGAGCGGGCTTCCTTGCTGATCTTCTGATCACTCAATATCCGGGTAACCGTTACGTCCCGCTAGTACCGCTGACGGCTTGTGGGTGCTTGATGTGATTATCACTTACTGCCGGCGTATTGACGAGTCTTTAGAGTCCTACATAGAGGTTTTACTGGCTCAGGCAAAACGAAATAGGAGCACTATGTGATATGTGCGGGACTGAGAATAATGAGTGTATGCGATACCGTATTCTTTTCTCGCGACTTTTTGTATCGTTCGGTTATATATGATATAGCCGGGTTATCGAATCAAGTGTTGATTCGATAAGTCGATACATTGGATGTTAGTCGGTTATATGTGATATGTCCGGATTATTAAGTCAAGTGTTGATTTAATAATTTATTGTATAATTGTATATTTGATATACTAGTTTACATTAACTAACTCTTGTTCATTTTAGGTTTTTTCTCACATGTACACAACTTTAATATATATGTGATATATATTAAAATTGTGTTTTCTTTTTGTATCATGGTTGATGATACACATGACTTGGGTATATGAGACTTACACCATGCTATTTATTATGTTGGGTTTTTATATTTAAAGTAATTACAAAATTAGTGGAGGATTAGCAAAATGCATGAAGCTTTTGGAAGCTTATGGATGCATTGACTAAGTCCACTAAGTTTGTTTTTACCATGGATATTTGTTAACCCAACCATAAGCATTAGCAATGGTTATGTCTCTACAAGAGTTAGTATATGATACTTACTCACCATGGTTAGCTTTCTCACTTGATCATTATTCTCATCTCTTTCTTTTGTTCATCTTCTTCTTCATTGTTAAAAAGAAAAAGCCTGCTAGGGTTTGATCCAAAGTGAGAAAGATTGTGAGAAATAAAATTCTAAAGAGAACCCACTTCCTATTTCTCCTTCCTCTACTAGATTAGCACTTTAGTTTAGGGTGTTTGCTTCACTAACTCTCAAGTTAGTGAAGTATAAGCTTGAGTTGGCATCCCCTCGACGTAGATCATCTTCGGCCTCGAAGACTTCAAGCAAGGACATGTCTTCCGCCTCGTGAAGCCATGCAAGGGTCCGGGAGAACCACGATCGCAGCGAAGGGACTTCAACAAGGAGCTATAGAAGTGAAGGACCGATCTACAAAGGTTGTATTTCGTATTCACTTAGTCGTAAACGTAGTTTACTAGCATATGAAACCCTAATTTTCTAGCAACGATCTTGTTTAGGGTTATTCGGCACGGCTAAAATTTTAAATGGGCATGGTTGATGCATTGTAGAACCTTATTAGAGTGCCTAATAACCCTACAAAACCCACCCGTACATGCCTTTGACGGAGTCAACAAGACCGCATGACTGTCCTAACCAATCGCATATCCATGCTACAAACAAGCTCCACTTAGCTACCGTACACTACTCCTTGACGGAGTCAACAAACGCAGCACGAATACTAAGTACCACTTATAGGAAATGACGGAGGGCTACGAATGGTTTTTGGCAAAAAACCTTTAACGTAATGAACTTGATATCGTTGAAGGAACCGGATAGCTTTATATAAAAATATAGTAGCGAAAACCTTTGCTAAAGAGGTCACTCCCAGTGAAGGGATCTCGGCTTTTTCCCCGTAGAATGAGGTGCAGGATATTCCAACTGAATACCATGATGCAAAGCAAAAAGTAATCGGCTATAGTGAAGTTATTACCCTGGCACAAACTTCTGTCCAAGGGGTCACTCCCGGTGAAGGGATCTCGGCCCTTGCCTCGTCGACTGAGGTGCTGGATATTCATAACCGAATACCACTGAGCAAAACAAAAGAAAACGTCCTTGCAATAACAGCTTTTTGAAAAATGTTCCAACAACATCAAACAGGTTTGTTTAGCTTGCATTGATCCGAATCAATGCAATCCCATCAATTAATCACACCACAAAAGAACGAAAATATGATGTACGTATATGACATCCGCATTCGCCACTGGGTCCCGTCATCACCCGTTAGGTTACTTAACTAACGACAGAGCGGGGAGTGGACTAGCACGGGTGTAAAACATATACAACATCTACTAGTATATATAACAATATATAATAATCTCTCAAGGCGTGATAAAATGCAACATCACAGAAAAGTAATAAATATCACAGAACAATACAGATAATATGGGATCCCCGGGTTTCATAGAGCCGCTACTGAAACCCGACGTTCCCCTGGTCGTGTGGATAGCCTGTACAATGAAATCCTAGACCCCTACGGGTGCGGAAAGTTACCCGCCAAAACCTGAAGTGAGGCAGCCCCTATCAACAACGTGAATGGACCACCCAACACTTCACGGAATCCGGTAACTTGAGCACCCCTCCTTGGGTCAACCTGTACCCCCTATGAGTGCGGCGAATAGCCCGCCAATTCTAGAGTGAAGCCCCCTCCGTCTCAAAGCCATGAGATGAGGGCTCGTTGCCCTCTAGAACCCGGCTATCCGTGCACCCCTCCGCGGGGTAATCTTAGTACAGAAAGAAAAATATATACAACGGGTACATCGACCTCAGCCCAGTCGAGCCCCAAAAGAATAATATATAAACAGGAGGTGACGGCAGACCACATGTCGGACGCTCGCCCCGCAATATCAAATGTACAAAAACAACCAAACTGTACTACCATTGCATCCAGGCTATCCACCACGACAAATCCGCAACATCACAGCACAATGCAGAACATCAACGTGAATGTCACGTTCGCAAATCCGTCTTAAAGAACTATAGCAATTAGACAAGATTTACCGATCAAATGACATTCACGGTCGCAGATATAATGTAAATACTCTGAACTAACATGTTTAAAATTTTCGATCGACAAAATTTCCCCGAAGTGGGCCCCAAGCACAATTCCCAGTACTGAAATAAATCTGGGCCCAAACAAAAAATACCAGAAATCCCATTTCCAAGTCATAGACAACTGTGGAAATTTTGGTGCATTGTTGCGACAGTGCGGAGGCGGAACCGCGGCCAAAACGTGGGTACGGCCGCGGTTCCGCGGCGCTACAGTGATAACAGTGTTCCAAATTTTCTCAGATCTCTTAAAAATGCCTGCCTGATTTTCTGCAATACTCAAAATAATTTTTTGACGACAATAAAAATTCGACAGAAAGTTCAGTATAGGAAATGCAGTTTTGGAAATTTCGTTCGATTGAAGTTCGAAACAGGTTAGAGCAAGCTAGTAAAGGTTAATGGCGTGGCTCTGATACCATGTAAGACTACGGTAGCGCCCCGGCCGTCTTTCCGAGGCCAAAATGTGGAAACGAAAACTTTTCATAAACTTGAAACTGGCGCTATCATGTGCTTAAACCCCGGATCGAACCATTAACATACAACTAGCTATCTAGAGAGAGGATTGGAAAGCTATACCGAACGATCCGTGTCCTTCGGTCTTTGGCCACCATCCCAAGCTCCTCGCGACATCTCCGGTCTCGATCTCCTCGTCGGAAAGGGCACCACATCTTCGAGTCTTTTTATGGGCTCCCGCTTCATCCGAAGTAACTCGGGCACGAAGTATGCTAGCCTACGTGTCCAAGGTGTTGTAGAGAATGTTTGTGATCACTTTGTCTCTTGCATCCATTGCATGGATAGAGGTTAGAGATGATGTTATTAATGGAGATTTTGAGCTAGAGGAGGAAGAAGAAGAAGAAGCCATATTCTTTCTTTTGTTATGCTATCAAAAATGAGAGTGAGAATCAAAAATACATGACCAAAACTCTTCATATGGCTGCCCTTCTCTCTCTTCCTCTCATTTCATCTTACTAATCAATCACATAAGGTGACATTTGCACAAGAAATGATACCATGAGTCATTTATGAAGTATATGTATCATTTAATGCACAAAATGATGAAATAAGCTCACAATTTCCATTTGTAAACATTAATCCAAATGTTTACAACAATAAAAATATACAGCAACATCTAAAGTAAACTCGTGACGGATCACAAGGATACCCATCACCTGTATATACATACCTGCATCCGCATTCCGACTGAATGCGAATGCGATGAGACTAAAATAATCCAACAAATCTAATACTAGGATCCGGCTTAAACCAAAGCCCACTAGTATGATCCGTCCGATCATGATCCATGCACTACCGCACGTATATGATCGAACCCTTCCATATATCATACGGCCATTACATCGTTTCGCCCGAAACTTGAGAAATTGTCTATGAGGGACTCTAAAGACTCGTCAATACTTTGGCTGTGGATTTAACCACTAGCACGTCAAAGGTATTAGCCGTACGTAACGGGCTACCAGGTATTGACCAAAAAGGAGGTCGGTGAGCGAACTCATCCTGACACCCTACTGAGCCTATCAGTGACAATATCCGTACAGTCCGGTCCGTTCGTCGATGAGCATCGCATGGAGGGCCTAGGGGGTTGGTAAAAGTCAGACCCCCAAACGCGGTACAAGTCGTGTCGGAGTGTAGCCCAGAACACACTGAGATACTACTGGAATACCTACCAGTAAATCTCCTGCCTTGGCCAAGGATTTCGTGTAATGGCTCTCCTAGACACAACGCGACCTCACCCCCAATACCGGGAGAGACGAACCCCTGCCGATCCGCTCACTACCTCCATGTGGCTCGGGACTGTACCCAACTAAAACCTGTTTGCACGACTCCTTTGAGCCGTTGTAGGGTAGTAATCAAAGTACAGCGGGAACTCATACAAGACAAATGACGATCTCAGGTCGATGAACTAACCTGTACACATGTCACCAGGGAACTGCTATCTGACGTCAGGTATAATACCAACTAGCATGTTCCCGGCGAGTCTTGTCCGGTGTACTCATAACCCAATGAGCACCTGTATACATCTTAGGTGAACCTACTGACACCAATGGCTTGTGAGACCGGCCACCGCCCCTCGTCGGAGTCTCGACTGTATACACTAGTCTACTAATGGAGTATCGATGCTCAGTCTCGAAACTCCCACGACTAGGGACCACTTTAAGGATGTGCTTATAGACTACCCAACTCTCACGTATATGATCGCCATCATACTGCTGGTAATCAAGCAAGAATCCTATGAGTTCTATCAATGTGCAATAGCGACCTGTAAGGTCACCTAAAGCAGTACACGATGATAAAGATAAACCATGGTAGCATACTATTCTCTATCAACGTGTAATAGTGAACTACAATATCACCTAAAGCATGTACACGATGATAAAGATAAACCAGATAGTATACAAACCTTTTGAGTAAGACTGTCCTACCGGTATAGGTCCTCCCTCAATAATTGCAATCACGTGCCTGCGATCCAATAGTTGACTCTGAGGGTACTATATCCAACAGTTGGGCAGGTGGAAACCTATAAGGCTAGACTCTTTGCAAAAGGTTTTTGTCAAAGACCAGGAGTGGACTATGACGAAACCTTTTCTCCAGTGCCTATGCTCAAATCCATTCGGGTCCTACTTTCCATTTCCGCCTTCCATGACTATGAAATCTGGCAAATGGACGTAAAAATGGCTTTTCTAAACGGAAGTTTGGAAGAATGCGTTTATATGGATCAACCAGAAGGTTTTGTTGACAGTGGGAGCAGCGGGAAGGTGTGCAAGTTGCTTAAATCTATTTATGGATTAAAGCAGGCATAGCGGAGCTAGAACATCTGTTTTGATGAAACAATCAAGGAATTTGACTTCATCAAGAACGAGGATGAGCCATGTATATATAAGAAGATTGTAGGATGAACTGTCGTATTCCTAATCTTGTATGTGGATGACATTCTTTTGATAGGAAATGATATTCCTATGCTACAATCGGTCAAGCCGATCTTGTCATAAAGGTTCTCCATGAAGGACCTGGGTGATTGAAGGATTCCTAGGCACACTAAGGAGGTTCCACAAGGCATCAACCATGCCAAATTCAAAAATTTAGGTGCCGAGAAACCCTAATATAGGTCGTTAACTAGATATTAGGCGAAACTACAAGCTACTAAACTACTTTAGTACTAAGTGAATGGAAATACAACCTTTGTAGATCCGGTCCACCACTCCTTTAGCTCCATGATGACGTTCCTCCACTGCAACCATCGGAATCCTGGACTCTCACGGTGGTTTCATCGAAGAAATGATCGGGTTAGGTTGATGACTTCGATGCCGAAGATGATCTACGTCGAGGCGACTCTAACTCGAGCTCCAACTTCACCAAGACATGAAACTTGTGAAGAAAACACCCTATACTACATGGAAAGTGGTAGAGGATGAAGAAATAGGAAGTGGGTTCACTTTGGATTTGGATTTCTCACTCTTTTACTCATGGCACCATTGGAGGTAGCATGGTTTCTTCTTCTTGAAGAAGAAGAAGAAGAAGAAGAAGAAAAAGAATATATGATATGAATAATAAAATCAATTGATCTTATCATAATGCAACCTTGGGTTAGTTTAACTAGTGTAGAGACTAAACTAGGGTTTAGTTGAATGGTTAGGGTTAAGGAAAAACAAAGTGGTCAAAGCTTCATGAAGCTTCAAGGTAAAAACAAAAGAAGCCACCAATTTGTTTCTTGCCCTAAAATAAATAAATAAAATAAATAATTAAGAAAAGATAACAAAACCCTAACCATTCACTTAAACCTGGTTTAAAGTAAACATACACCCAAGTTTGCATGTATCATCAAACATGATACAATCAAGTGTACAAAAATATATCACATATACAATGTGCACATCAAGTGAGAAAATCATCTTAAGTGAACCAATACTAGTTAATGTAAAGTAATATATCAAATATATATAATTATACATTAAATCATTAAATCAACACTTGATTTAACGATCCGGTCATATCGCATATGACCGACTAATATCCAATGTATCGACTTATCGAATCAATCCTCGACTCGATAACTAGGTTATATCGCATACAACCAATCAATACATTCATCGCGAGAATAGAATACGGTATCACATACACGCATTATTCTTGGTCCCGCACATATCTCATATGCGCTCCTATTTCGTTTCGCTTGAGCCAGGAAACCTCTGTGTAGGACTCTAAAGACTCGTCAATACGCCTGGCAGCAGGTGATGATCATATCAAGCACCCACAAGCCGCAAGCGGTCTGCTAAACGTAACGGCCACCCGGGTATTGAGCGATCAGAAGATCAACGAGCAAGCCCGCTCACACCCCTGTGAATCCAACCAGTAACACTTACCGTACAGTCCGGTCTCGTCGTCTGATATGTCGCATATCTTGCCTAGGGGTGGTAAACGTCAGACCCCAATAGCTCGATAAGTCGTGTCGATATGAGGTCTATAACAGTTCGAGAAACTACTGGTAACACTTACCAGTAAATCTTAGCAACCCTGGCCAGGGATTTCCGGTTATAGCCAATCGAACACAGCGCAAAATCAACTCCCTATACCGGGAGAGACGAATCCCCTCCTATCGCTCATTGCCTCCATGTGATTCGGGACTATACCCAAAAACCACCGTTTTGCACGCCCTCTTGGACATGGTAAGGTTGAAATCAAAGCACAGTGGGAATCACACAAGACTCTTTGACGATCTCGGGTCTACAGACTAACCTGTACCAGTGTCACCAGAGAACTGCCATCTGACGTGTGGTATAATACCATCTGGGAGTTCTCGGCGAGTCCGTCCAGTGTACCCAGTCTCCGCTGAGCACCCATATATCATCTCTGATGTCAAACACCAATGGATATGGGATCATCCATCGCCCATCTGTATGGGTCGAGAAGGTATACGCTAGTCTACTCTGTTATATCGATGCCCCGTCTCGATACACCCACTACTAGGGACCTTGAAGGATGTACTTATGGACTACCATGTCCCCACTAGTATGATCTGCATCATAGTCCAGGTAGTCAAGTACACATCCTAAGGGCTTTACCAACATGTAACAGAGAGACAATCAGTGTACATGTTAAGGTAAAGAGCAACCAGATAGCATACTATCATGTCGAGCAAGAAAGTCCTCCCTATATATGTCCAAGCATCCACTACAATATACATCCTATGTATAGTAATGGCCTCTAGGGCATACATATAACTAACAGTGATGCCTCGTACATTCTGGGGGATCAAGATCTACAGATATAGATCCAAGAGATTATCGGGACTTTCACAGTCCAGGTACATAGAGACCGTACTAAAAAGATTTAGTATGGAACATTCCAAGTGCGGTAATATACCCGCATTGCATGGAATCACCCTCTCTAAGGAGATGTCTCCCAAGACTGATGAGGAGAGGGTTCGCATGAGCACTATACCCTACGATTCGGCGGTAGGATCTATAATGTGTGTGATACTATGTACAAGACCAGATGTAGCTTACACGCTTAGCGTGGTGAGCCGGTATCAGTCGAACCCAGGTGAGTTCTACTGGACAGCAGTAAAGAACATTCTCAAGTACCTGAGAAGGACTAAGGAGATGTTCTTGGTTTTCGGTAATGGAGACCTGAAGGTCAAGTCCTTTACCGATTCAATCTTCCAGAGTGACAAGGATGACAACAAGTCTGTCTTGGGTTTTGTGTTCACTCTCAATGGAGGGGCGGCGTGTTAGAGGAGCTCCAAACAGGACACCGTTGCAGATACGACGATGGAGTCTGAATACATTGCTGCGAACGATGCAGCAAAAGAAGCGGTCTGGATGATGAAGTTCATTACTGAACTTCAGGTAGTTCCGTCATTTGTTGATCCAATACCTATGTATTGCGATAACAATGGGGCTATAGATTTACCGAAGGAACCACGGTCCCATCATAAATCCAGACACATCTTAAGGCGGTATCACCTGATCAGGGAGATCATAGTTCGCCAGGAGATCGAGGTCCGGAGAGTGGATACAAAAAAGAACACGGCGGATCCATTTACAAAGGCCCTCCTTCAAGCGCAGTTCGAGCGAATTTTTGAGATGTTTATGCGGTTCGCCAGCAGCTGGCCTAAGTGCAGACGTTGGGTATTCGGTACGCTAATTACTGGCCTTTACTGCAAGTGGGAGATTGTTGGATATGTATGTCGTAGTGGCCATTATTGTATATGTATACATGTGGATTCTTTGGATATGTATGTCCAGGACAATCTTGCTCGGTTATATAGTATATTATTTGAATTGTCATTATCAGGATATGTGTATTTTTTTCTTATGATGCTTTATGTTGCTTGCACATATTGATAAAGACTCGATACAGTAGTACACTATTATGGTTTGACTTTATCTTCACATATGCATATGTTATATATGTCGACTACATGTTGATAAAGCCCATAGGATCTTACTTGACTACCAGCGTTGTGATGGCGATCATACTTGTGGGAGCGGGGTATTCCATAAGCACAACCTTAAATGGTACCTAGTCGTGTGAGTATTGAGACTGGGCATTGATACTCTAGAGTAGACTAGTGTATACGTTTCTAGCCCCGACGATGGGCAATGGTTGGTCCCACAACCATTGGTATGATGTACCTAAGATCGTATACAGGTGCTCATTGGGTGTGAGTACACTGGACGGACTCTCCGAGAACTTCTAGATGGTACTATACCTATTGTCAGATGGAAGTTCTCAGGTAACATGTGTACAGGTTAGTCTTCGGACCTGATATCGTCATTTTTCTCATGTGAGTTCCCACTGTGCTTTGATCACTACCCTACCGCGGCATTACTGAGTCGTGCAAATAGGTTTTGGTTGGGTATAGTCCCGAGCCACATAGAGGCAGTGAGTGATTGTTGAGGATTCGTCTCTCTCGATATTGGGTGTCGATATCGCACGGTGTTTGATTGGTCAGGACCATAAGACCTTGGCCAAGGTGGTTGGGATTTATTGATAGGTTGATCAGTAGTTTCCCGGATTGGTCCCGAGCCATATCAGCATGAATTATCGGGTTATTAGGGTCTGACGTTTACCACCGCCTAGACCCGGTATGCGATACTCTTAGACGAAGAGACCAGACTGTACGAAGATTGTCACGGAGGCTCAGTAGGAGTTCGGAAGAGTTTGCTCGTCGGCCTTCCTTTTCAATAGGTGCCTGGGTAGTGGTTACGTGCAGCTAGCACCGCTGACGTGCATGTGGTTAAACCCACTGCCGGCGTACTGTTGAGTCTTTAGATTCCTACACAAAGAGTTTCCCTGCTTCGGGCAAAATGATGTAGAGGTTGTATGGTTTTACGGTAGGGTTCGATCACATACGTGAACTTATGCACGTAAGATGTTCGGGCGGATAATACTAGCGAGCTTTGGTTTAAGCCGGACCCTATGTTACGACCCGAAATATTAGCTCATGACCGGCACTTAAATCACGCCACGTCTGAAGGCGTCACGTAATTCAAGTAAGCCGAATCCAATCTAAACCTTTTTAAGAAAAATCAAGGAGGTGAAGTTTTGAAATAAGGTATAATGAAATCAAGTTTTCTTAAATGCATAGAAAAGGAACATGAATAATGCAAGTTAAATTTACTAGTTTGAAAACATGTTTCGTCTTTTAAAAATTTGGGCAGCACCTCATTTATATATTTTGATCCAAAACCACAATACAAGATAATGATAAAGGCATCCCCAAGCGGGAGCTTGCCCTTGGCCAAACGGCGGATCACAACCACGCAAGACAGTAAATATAAGTATACGACACCCAACGGCGAAGTTCACCACAAAAGATAAAGAAATAAGCAAGACATCAAAACCACAAGTAGCGGAATACCCCTCGCTCTAAGTCTCGCAACCACAAGTCTCAGTAAGTCTCATTACTTATATAAATACTAATTTTGAATGAAGGAGTTGACTAGATACAATATGAATAATAAATACAAGAGGGGTACGATCCAACATGTACCACCTACCAAAGCAAAACACCCGAATGCAGCTGTATGCCAGCGATGCCGCTACGGATCCATGCGGTCAACCTGCAAGAACTGTGGCACAAGGGGGGTGAGTTGCCAACCCGTGAGTAGAAAACATCAACAGGTAGAATTCGAATAAACAATGACTCCTAGGTCAACTATATCATGAAGGTAATACGATGATATCTAGGGTGACCGTATCTGTATATATGTGCCAACAGTAAAACCAATTCCTGTATGCATGTGGATATCATCCAATAATAATGAATGCCTGTAAGCATGTGGATCATGTCCACGTGTCAACCACTTACACAACCACATCATGCATGTAAATATCATAAAAGCATATGCGTGAAAATATGAGGATGTAAAACAACGTGTGTCCCTCGCGACACATCAAAATCATGGAACCTGAGTGTCCAGCATCGACACTCGAAACATCATGAAACCCGTGTCCAGCATCGACACGTAAATCCTCATATCTCGGGCTCCGTCAGTCCGGATCGGTCCTCGGGCTCCGTCTGCGGGATCAGCCAGTGGGCTCCGGCAGACAGGTCAGCCCCTATCCATCTCTCGACTCCGGTCGGTATCCTCCAGATAACCGCCAGGACCAACCAATCACCGGTAGGTAGTAGTCCCCCTGCCAGGCTTATCGTCATCCCTACGAAATCTCTCTCTCCCCGGGGTACCATACCGGTTCCACCATGAACCCACAAACGGATCATCCACCTCCTCGAATCGGGTTTCACATACCACACGTCTCAGAACCGAGAAAACGTATGGTGGACGCACTGAAATATCATATCAAGAGAAACCGGGTTTTTAAAACAATACGTACTTTCTTTTGAAATAACCACGGTTCTCAAATCCAGAAATCTCATGAAAACAGCATATCTCAATGCGTATAATCGTAAAGCATGACGTATGTGACATATAACAGAATGTAAGCATATCCGTATATCATGCAGTATGGAACAGTAATATGCACATATCAAGGGAAATCCACTCTTTTAAATGAATCCAGTTTTAAAATATATCATGCGGTTCCCAAATTATCCAAGATCAAATGCAATATCGTATAAAGGTGCATATGCAACTATATCAAGTAAATTATGCAAGGAGTCATATCATGATGCTGCAATTCTACTGTGTAGTGACATGGTAATTATCGATGATGAAGTGTATGAGCCGGCCAATCTGTGCAAGTGTAACATACGCATCATCGATAATGGTGTAGGTGTACTAGCACGGATATATGAAATGCAATGAGAGTGACATGAACGTAGCATAAAGTAAATCGTATGCGAATGCTGACAGGTATACGTATCTAACACGACCGAGTCGGTGAATCTATCAATCGGAATCCAGCCTCATAACAATATGTACGGTATAATCCATCGTATGGCATCCTCTAGTCAAGGGTATGGATCACTCATCATAAAACTTATCACGTACGGTAAATCATTGTACGACGGCATTAAACCATTAAGGATCCTATCAACCTATATGACAATGAGGGTACAGACCTAACATCACGTAGAGCATATCACTCATGATTCACAACATTTATACGTATCTATATACCTATATCCCCGGGTCACATCTATAACAATCTCATATCAAGGGACCGACAAAGATATCAATCATCTCAAATCGACTCGCATCTGTATACTGACATATCAATCAAGTCATCATACCATCTCGTATATCCTTTTTATCTCGTTAAGTCAATTATATATATATTCTACCTTATTAATCTCATTTCATGCTACTCTAAAACTCCTACTTATTCTAGTGCAACTACATATCTATAAGTCGTGATACACATTCATTTTTCATATCCCTAAAGCTTTAATTTCATATCTCAACATATATATATATATATATATATATATTCAATCACTCACATCATCTCTACTATCTCTTTAACCATATTCCTAGTTTTCTAATCTAGGTTTCTACGACTGTATCCTATATATCGGTTTCCATCAAATTGCGGTGGTGCTATACGCCATCCACCCGATTTCCCCCGTAGATATAGATCTACTCACCTTACTACTTGCTTGCTGAAGTCAATGACGCCACGCTCCATCGTCTCGGAATCCACGTGAAGGTACCTATAATAATACACAATCGCGATTGCTTATTAAAATCGAATCTGGAAAGCAAAACGGCACACGGATCGCCAATAGGTTAGAACCTATAGGCCACGCATGCAAAACCAACCAATTATCCCTTGTCGTTGATGTATGAACATCCAACAACCAAAAACAATACCAAATATCAAAACCTAGCATTCAAAATACGGAAAACATAACCAAAAATCACACAAATGTGCTCCCAAATTTTGACTCAGGTCAAACTAGCCAATTTTGCATAAGGGGTTGCTCTAGATATAGAATAACAATGCCCCAGACCAAAAATCATAAGGTTCCACTCTTACTTTGCCGCAAATTACGGCCTATAGCAATAAATCTGCGGCCAGAAGAAAGAATCAGGGGTTTAGGTTTCAGGGGGTGGTTCATGGTTGCCTGTACGTCTCATGGTCAAGGGAACTTCTTTTACAATGGTCTCGGGTCATCCCAGATCTCTAAATACCATCACAAAATCCATAAAAACTCGATATCGACGAATCTAAAGTTCGTATTTTGGGGTTTTGGTCACTGGTCCAGGTCAAGAATTGGTCTCTAGGGTCTTGTAACAGCCACTAGGCATCACCCAATCCACACAACACTCAAACCGCTCTCTAGGAATTTCCAAGATCACAAATCCACATCTTAACCCCATTTCTAAACTAACTAGAATGCTAGGAAAACATAACTAACTAAGTGAAGGGAAATATACCTCATGGATTCCACCAAGCAAAACCCTAGCTCCACAAAGTCCTCAAAATCCAACATTGATGGGTCCAAAGTGTAGAGGGTGAAGAGGGGATCAACTTTAATGAAAGGGGTTTAGGGTTTTGGTGAATATTTTGAGATGGATCTCTTGGGGTAGAGGTAGAGGGAAGTGAGTTGAGGAGGAATATTAAGTAAATAACGGAGAGGGGAAAAAGAATGGCTGCCCTCTCTCTCTCGTACTCTCACTCTCTCTTATTCTCATCTTCCTTCTCTCTCTCCAATCATTCTCTCTCTTTAACTCTTTTCTCTTTTCTTTTCTTTTTAAAACCATACCACATAATACCTATAAAACAACGCAAATGCAAAAACATATATCCAAATGCAACATGACATGGTGCACTAGCCACGGAAAACTGTAGAAACACGGATTTGGCTTAATCGTGATTAGCAGTGCCCTAATCGGGTTTTCATTTAAACTGCATATAATTGATTTTAAAAATTCCAAATCCTTTAAATATATTTATAAATTAATAAACCATTTTAAATCCATAATTATTTCACAAATATTGGTATATATTTATACCCCTTTTCGAAAACCCCAATTTCGCAAATCGGGCAGTTTTCGGGAAATATATTATTTTAATATTAAATTCCAACAATAATATTTTATATTTTCTGAAATGTTACACCCTAGTATTATATTCTTAGATTTATTTTGTCTTTTTGTATTCGTATTTTTCAGAATACGGATACGGGTATGTATATGCGGCGAGCGGCATTCTTGTAATTGTGCAAGATGCTTCTAGAAGAAGACACCTCATTATTATGTTTAACTGTTTATGTTAATGGTTAATGAGATGGAGAAATGAGGTTATCATTTGTATTAAATGAAGCATGGCTAACTTGGTGACTCTTGGGCATGACTCATTGTTTACTATTGGAGTATGCTTAATATTTTCTTTTGTTGTGAATTATTGATGCAAGGTGGCATCTAGATATTTTTGTTGTATCTAGATATTTTAAGTTTGCATTATTAGTTCACAACACTTAGACATTCTTCATTTTTATTCTAGCTCACTCTACACTCTCATCTTCTCCTTGCTTTCTTCTTCTAGCTCTAACCCTAAAAGTCTTATGAGTTCAGAAACCTAGGGTTAGTGAGACATATTAATCAATCATCTCACTCTACTTCATCTAGGCTACTTAGATTAGCATTCTTAGTACCCTAGTTACCTCGATTAGGAGGTAGGAACTCAAAGTAGGCACTCTCGGGCGGATCATCTTTGACACGAGAAGGCCGAATTTCAAGCGCGATCCGTACATCTTTTGAGGAGCCAAACGAGAAGAGCGAAGAACCGAAGGACTTATTTCTTTAGGTATAATTTCTATCATAGTAGATAGAGCTTCTCTTATTGCTAGTTAAGTTTATGACTAGATCCGGTTTAGGGTTATTCTAGCGTCAAGTTTAAATCGTTGTAAAAATTTTTGTTCCGCAAATGGTCACGGATGATGGCCAAGGAGTTAGTGTAACCCAACATCTCTTTGGGCATTTTGTACCGCATATAAGATTGATCTTTGCACGTCTCCTTACCGACTGGTGCTTGGGAAGTCTTGCCACCTCCCTGTCGAGATCGAACATAAGGCAATGTGGGCAATTAAAGAGCTTAACATCTATTTTGACCAAGCAGGCAGCTATCGGAAGCTGCAATTAAATGAGCTAAGCAAGCTTCATGATGAAACCTCTGATAATGCGGTTATAGTAAAGAACCGGACAAAGATGTTCCACGACAAACATCTGTTGAGAAAAACTTTCACAGCGGGACTACAAGTCCTTCTTTATGATTCCCGTCTCCATCTTCATCCGGGTAAGCTACGATCTCGTTGGAAAGGACCTTTTGTGGTGCGGTATGTATACCCGTACGGTACAGTGGATGTAGAAAATGCTAAAGACGGTTCTATTTTCAAAGTAAATGGGTATATATTAAAACCGTACTTTTCCGCTGACCCATTGAAGGAGCTCTTGTTATTGCAGGAGCCGCTTTATCATGACTAACTTTTCTCTGTCTCACATCTATATTTATGTAACACCGTTTTGTCTAAGAATGGATGCGTGTACAATAAAATATATATATATATATATATATGTATATATATGTATATGTAAATGTATATGTATATATATATTTGCGTGCTAAAGAACAAGTTTGGGGGTAGCTTTCAATTTGACTAACTTTTGACCCTATTATTTTCCACCCAAGTCTATAGGTTTTTGCGCTCGAACAACAGCATCAGTGAAGACACAGCAACAAACATGTTTGGAGGGGAGATTTGTATTGGCATATCATTTGGCACTATAAAATACGAAAAATGAAAAAAAGAGTTTTTTTTAAAAATAAAAGTTAGAAAGTGAACAATACATATGAAAGATAGGAAGAAACTTAAGAAATGCAAGAAAATTAGATATTTTAAAATGAAGCTAGTAATACGTAGTCATGATCTGTTGTCCCAAGGGATGGTAAGATAATGAAATTACTAATCTGCGGATAGAAATAAGTCTGAAAAATAGTTTCTATTCTTGAGTCCAAAGTTCTGAACGTTGATACCCTACTATATACACTTACACACATTTTGAAACTTGGGATAGCAGAGAATACCTTGAAATACACACTCCTGAAAATCTTAGTATAAAAAAAATCAAAAAATATAAATGACACATAAAATAAAATTTAAAAGAAAAATAAACACTGGTTTTGTAATTACTTAAGGCAGCATAAAAAAATATAGCGAGAGTGTCTTATCACCTAGTACTTTAGACCAACTGGTTTGGGAGTCACTACTAAGTCTTAGGTGTTGCAAGACTAGCATATTGCTAATCACGCCTTAATAAGTGAGCACATTCGGTAATCGGTTGGTTAGTAACTCAAGAAGTATTAACGGTCGCATGAAAAAAGTGTGAGCAAATCCATCAAAAACATCACCGACTAAAAAATAATAAGGAATAAGGACAAAGGGTATGATAGTTTGAATTGAATTCTCCAAGTTTAGGGATGACTTTTACACACGTGGGGGTATAAGATCGATTTTTGGAAGAAAGTTAGGGAGGAAGACTAAATACGATGTTTTATTGTGGGATGATGTGATTTCTGATATCTTTTCAAGACCATTAAGATTGGGCTCATGACAACTAAAAAGCTAGTGTAGTTCGAAACACTTATTATCAAGATTTTTATTTTATATGTTCTTATCTTTGCATGTAAATTTTGTCTACTTTATTTTATTTTGGGATTTTGTGGGTGTAATCCGCTGAAAACCCTCAGGAGACAACACTCCTCCTACTAGGGACACCTAGATGTCTAACGGCCTGTTGCACGAACTAAATGCAATCGTGTTGCTTACGAAAGTGTACTAGGTTTTTCTTTTTCTTTTAAATAAATAGTTTGCTCGGCACGGTCAAAGATAGTTTTGGGGGTATTTGATCAGTCAAATTTATTGCACATTTGTATGGACATTTTCCCTATTATTGTTAATTACTAAAAGGTGTTAATTGTAAATTAAGAATATATGCGGGTTTATTTGTAAAAAGATTATTGTCATATGTTTCTTAATTTATAATTAATATAATTGGGGAATATATGAATATCATATTGGAATAAAATATTCATGAGATCATTTATTATTAAAATTGTCGGATATGTAAGCCCTAGAGACCATTATTGTATATATATACATGTGGATGCTTGAACATATGTATGTACTGGACAATCTTGCTCGATATGATAGTATGTTATCTGGTTTGTCTTTATCTTAACATGTGCATATGTTTTACTTGTTATTAAGTATCATTTATTCATGTTGGTAAAGCCCGTAAGATCATTGCTTGACTACCTGCGTTGTGATGGCGATCATACTTGTGGGGGCTGGTTAGTCGATAAGCACATCCTTAAAGTGTACCTAGTCATGGGAGTATCGAGACCAGGCATCGATATTCCGGAGTAGACTATTGTAAACGTTTCTAGACCCCGACGAGGGGCAATGGTTGGTCCCGCAGCGATTAGTCTTTCACACCTAAGATTGTATGCAGGTGCTCACTGGGGGTGAGTACATTGGACGGACTCGCCGAGAACTTCTAGATGGTACTATACCTATCGTCAGATAGCAGTTCACAGATGGCATGAGTACAGGTAAGTCTTCAGACCTGAGATTGTCATTTGTCTCGTGTGAGTTCCCACTGCACTTTGATTATTACCCTACCACGACTCTACTAAGTCGTGCAAATAGGTTTTAGTTGAGTACAGTCCCGAGCCACATGGAGGCAGTAAGCGATTGTTGGGAATTCTTCTCTCCCGGTATAGGGAGTCGATATCGCACTATGTTCGATTGTCCAGCACCATAAGACCTTGGCCAAGGAAGTTGGGATTTACTAATAGGTTGATCAGTAGTTTCCCGGATTGGTCCTGAGCCATATCAGCATGAATTATCGGGTTATTAGGGTCTGACGTTTAGCACCCCCTAAACCCGGTATGCGATACTCACAGACGAAAAGACCGGACTGTACGGATATTGTCACAGATAGGCTCAGTAAGGATCCGGATGACTTGTCTCGACGGCCTTCCTTTTCGACAGGTACCCGGGTAGCCGTTACGTACAGCTAGTGCCGCTGATGTGCTTGTTGTTATGGATTTATCCAGTAACTCACTGCCAGCGTACTATCGAGTCTTTAGAGTACCACACAGTGGGTTTTCCTGGTTCAGGAGACATGATGTAGTAGTCGTATTGTATACGTGCAGGGTTCCGATCGAATGATTGTACTAGTTACCCGGACTTTCGATCGGACGGTTGATAATATTAGTCGACTCGGGATTGAGCCGGATTATTAAATCAGGTATCGATTTAATAATTTACATATATGTATTTCGATATATATATATATATATTCTAGTATTATGTTCTTTGTGTTATTCTATCTCTTTGGGTATTCGTATTTTGATACGAATACATGTATGTGTATACAGTAGAGTGTAATCCGTATTTATACGGAAAACATTCTAGAAGGTGGACACCTCATTTTAGATTTATCCATTTATATTTAAATGAAAAATGAGGTGTAAAAGGTGGTGAGTGGAGTATGGTAAGAACCATGCTTCTATAGTGCTGACAAATGAATATTCAATACATTTGCGCAAACTATTCAAGCATGGTTGGGTTTTAATATTGGAAAAATGATTTTACAAAACCATGGTTGATCTTTTTCTCTCTCATGGGATTTCATTCTCACCACATTTTTCTTTGCTTCGCTCTCCTCACTACCTTTCTTGAGTTCCTCCACCTTCATCTTTAACCTCCTCTCTACAATCTCATGTGTTAAGAATTAAGAGAGGAGATGAGATAGATACACACATAGAACCATTCACTACATCCTAGAAACTTTAGATTAGCAATCTAAAGTCTCTAGTTTCTCCACTTCACTCTTAGTGTGGAGCTATGTCACGACCCGGAAAAAGCACGTAACTGGCACTTGAATCATGTGAAGCCTATAGGACCCCACCTAATTCACGTAATCCAAAAGCCCAGAAATCTAAACCTTTTAGCGAAAATAGTGGAGGTGCAGTTTTGAAATAAGGTTTTACTGAAATAAAGTTCTTCTTTAAAACATAGATTATAGTATACGAAAACACAATATTTGTAGCTAACTTAAAAACGTGTTTCGTCTTTGAAAAGTTCGGCAGCGCCTCCATTGTAAATTTTAACTCAAAAACGGTACAAGTAATATAATAAAGGCATCCCCAAGCGGGTGCTAGCTCTTCGCCAAATGGCGGAAACAACCACACAAGTAATATAAATATACAATGCCGAAGGCGAGGATCAAAACTCAGCAAGAATTACAGTAAAGAAAACAAAGCATCAGCAAGAAAACAGAAGTAACAAATAATACATGAGCGTGACTTTAAGGACGAAAGAATATACAACTGTGGTTATCTAAGTCTACGAAATATACAAATCTGGTTGATGGAGCTTTTAAGTAGATACAACTGAAATAAATAACAAGTACAACAGAAATATAAAGTACAACAGCGACGGTGGTCATGATGCAATGTATCCCACCCGCCAAAGCAATCACCTGAAAGAAAGTAGTGTGCCAGCGAAACCGATACGGAACCTGTACGGTGATTGGTAATCTATTTCCGTGTCATGTTTTGAAAAGTGTAAAGATCACAACCAAAGAAATTTGTAAACCGCAATCAATAACGGTGTCTTTTGTAGGTTCTTCGGTGAATGCGGATCGTCCACAGGGAAAGTGTGATTTGCTCGATCTTGTTTTAGTTGAGTCGAAAATTAAAAGATAAAAGAAAATTGATTCAAGATTTATGAAATTTAGTTTCAAGAATCATCGTAAACTAGATCTAAAATCAAGAATTAATAATGATCAAGAAGATGTCCAAATCGAATGAATTATCAAGATTTGTAAAAAGGCTTGTAGGAATTGATCCAATCGATAGTGATGATGAAGAATTATGATTATAAATTCTTATCTATTGAAGATTTGTTGCTAGATCGATGACGATCAACGAGGTTTAGGGATCTAACGAAGAAACTAGGGTTTCTTCATCATCATCCCTTATCCTTTCGTTGATTATCATTTAAATTCTAGTCTCTAGGAAATTCAATCATCGATCGTTGATCTCTAATTGGGAGCGAAAACATTCAAGAAAGCATCTCGCTCGAAACTATGTTGTCGATGATTCAATTTCCTAAAGTTTACAAAACTCATAAGACTTAAGAATCGTTCAAGAATTTAATCATCATCATCTATCTATTTTCTCGATTCCTCCACAAGCGAAGTTTTTACTCGAACATCATGAAAAAGATAACAATCAAGAATCGATAACTCTTCATAATGCTCAAAAGTAAAGAAAAGCAAGATCAAGAATTTTCACCTTTTATTATTCTATATTTCGTTACAATACACTCAAAGACTACAAGATTTTAGAAGGAACTAAATCGTCGAACTAGCTTCGCATCGTCTTCGTGAGTCGCGGATCATCATGGATCACTTTCTCGGATGAAGAGCGGTGTTGCTTCAAAAAGGCTCGTTGGATTCTTGCTTAATTTGGTACTCGATGAATCTTGATTTGGATCAAATTGTGTCACTCAATTTGTGTGGATTTTTATTTGGATCTTCATTAAAATTTTTACCCTCAAAATGATGAACAACCTCTTCATGAAGTCTTAGGTGCCTTTTTATAGTGTTTCCCTTAAGCTTCCCCTAGAAGATAGGTTTAGCTTCCTTTAGAAGCTAAGCTAGGTTTAGCTTCCCTTGTAAGCTTGGTAGTTGAAGAGAAGCTTCTAGATTAAGGTAGTTATCTAGCTTCCAAGAGAAGACTTGCTGTTGGAGGGAAGCTTCAGGATAATTCGAGGAACTAAAGCATCCAGAAGAAGTTTGGCCGTTGAAAGAAGAAGCCTGTAAGAAGTTGCTGCCGCCGATGAGTCGACTCTGCCGCGGATCGGCCGGACTCGGCTGCGGATCCGCGGCCGTTTGAGGAGCTTGGTGCATGAAAATTCCAGTGTACTCTTGTGTTGGCTTTAGGGCTGTTTCCTGATATCTGGAATTTTTTTTATACTTTCTTGTTTACTGCCAGATCACAACTCTTAGAATTGACGTATTTTATCAGCTCTTTTAGCAGTTCCGGCTCTTTACCTGGAGAATTTCCTGCACACAATCTCGAGACAAGTGTTGCGATATACAAAGATAATGCATGCAATAATAAACACACAATTTCCCTTAAAATGCCGGTTATAATGTATAACACATGTTATTTGGTATTTGGCAGACAAATTGCTAATATGTTCTATATTCATACCGAACACCTTTAGATGATTACAAATAGTAAGGAAATTGATGTGTTAAAAATGCAATAAATTCGATTGATCAAATTCCCCCAAACTTAATTTTGGTCGTCTCCAACAAACTTAATAGTCATGGAAAAATGTTAGAAATCACATCATCTCTCAATAAAACATCGTCTTTATTCTTCATTCCTATCTTTCTTCCAAACACTGATCATATACCCCTACGTGTGTGTAAAAGACATCCCTACATTCGGAGAATTCAATTCAAGCTATCATACTCTTGTCCAACTGCCTCAGTACCTTTTAATTTGATGAATATTTAAATGAGATTGCTCACACATTTTTCATGCGACCGTTAATATTTCTTGAGGTACAAACCGACCAACTACTCACGTGCTTGCTTATTAGGCGTATTAGTCTTTTCCTCGTCTTGCAACACCTAAGGCTTAGCAGTGACTCCCAAACCAGTTGGTCTAAGGCACTAGGTGATGAAGCACCCTCGCTATATTTTTTTATTCCTGCCTTGGTGATAACAAAACCAGTGTTCATTTTTCTACACCTATTTTTTTAAATCTTTTTTCATTTATTATTCCCTTCATTCTTTGGCTTTTAGACAAGAGCATTTCAAGGTATTCTCTACTATCCCGAGTTTCAAGACGTGTGTAAGTGCGTATAGTAAGGTATCAACATTCAAATGTTTGGCTTGCAAAATTGGAACTATTTTTCAGAATTATTTTTATCCTCAGATTAGTGACTTCCTTCATCTTACTAACCCTTGGAACAACGGCTCATAACTACTTATTACTAGTTCGTTTAAGAAAACTTCTAATTTTCTTTGTTTTCTTAAATTTTTCCAATCTTTTGGATGTAAGTTTTCACTATCTAATCATTAATTATAAAATTAAATATTAAATATTTTTATCTTTTAAATTTTTTTTTATGTTTTGTGATTTTGCAAAGTGATATGCAAATGATGCATAAATAAGCACAAACCTTCCCAAAACTTGTTTACAACAGGGTCCTCACTGTTGCCATCTGCTGGATCATAAAAACCTGTAAGCCTGGGAGGAAATTTCTTAATGGGGGCAATAAATATGATCGTGAAAGATCCTCCCCCAAACATATTCAATTCACTCACCTACATTTTAAAAGATGATACAGTATTTTACAAGACATGGAGGTGAGACGGAGGAATTTTAATCAAGATAAATCGGCTCCTGTAAAAACAGGAGCTCCTCCGTGGGGTCAGTGGAAAAATTGTAGGGTTCCTAGGCACTCTTACAAGGGTTAATAAGGCATCAACCATGCCCGAATAAAAATTTAGACGTGCCAAACAACCCAAAGCCGGGATCTTTGCAAGAAAATTAGGGTTTCACATGCAAGTAAACATCTTTACTACTAAAAGTGAGGTATTACAACCTTTGTAGTCCGCTCCTTTGCTTCATAAGCTCCGAGTAGAAGTCCCTTCGCCGCAATCTACGATCTCCCGGATTCAAGAGAGGCTCCACAACTCGAACGATCCATGCTAGCTTGTTGTTTTCCTTTTCTCCGATGATCTACCTCGAAGTTTCTATAACTCAAGCTCTCTCTCTAATGAGGTGAACGCCATAATCTAATTGGCTAGATTAGATGAGGATGATGGAGTAGGAATATAGCTCTCTTTTGTTTTCAAATTCTCACTTTTATTCACCACAAAATGAAAACCTAGAAAGCTTTCTCAAAGCTCAAGGTTGAAGAAGAAGAAGAATATGAGCTAATCCTTTTGTGATGAACAATGAATTATTGTGGTGGTTACAAATCTAACCAAGGGTTAACCATGAAGGAGTTAACCCTTGTAGAGAATTAACTAGATTTAATGGTTTGGATTGGGTTAACAAAATATCTTCACAAAATATCAAGCCAAAGACAAAGTCAAAGCTTCATGGAAGCTTCATGCAAAAGCTAACCCTAATCCAAACCCTAACCAATTTTAAACCCTAAACCATTGTTAAATTTGTAACCCTAATATATTACAATATTATATATCACATATACAATATATTTTGTAACAATAGAAAATAATACAATTAACATATATCGCATATATATCAATGTATTATTCCGTGAGAAAATGAATCAATGATGCGAGCTTTTATTAGTTAACGTAGCGTAATATATCACATATATCATTATACATTAAATTATCCAATCAACACTTGATCCGATAACCCGGCTATATTACATATAACGGACTAATATAACATGTACCAATTCATCGAATCAACACTTGATCCGATGACCCGGCAATATCACATATACCCGGCCGATATCTCATATCATGAGAATAGAATACGGTATCTCATATCGTATTATTCTCGGTCCCGCACATATCACATATGTGCTCCTACTCCATTTTGCCTGAGCCAGGAAACCTCTGTGTAGGACTCTAAAGAATCGTCAATACGCCGGCAGTAGGTGATGATCATATAAAACACCCACAAGATGCAAGCGGTCAGCTAAACGTAACAGCCACCCAGGTATTGAGCGATCAGAAAATCAACAAGCAAGCCTGTACATTCTCCTGTGAATCCAATCAGTAACATTCCCGTACAGTCCGGTCTCTTCGTCTGATATGTTGCATATCTAGTCTAGGGGTGGTATACGTCAGACCCCAGTAACCGATAAGTCGTGTCGATGTGAGGCTCATAACGGGTCGAGAAACTACTGATAACTCTTACCAGCAGCACTCCATATCATCCCTGGCCAGGGACTTCCAGTTATAGCCAATCGAACACAGCACAACATCAACTCCCAATACCGGGAGAGACGAAACCCCTCCTATCGCTCATTGCCTCCATGTCATTCGGGACTGTACCCAAAAGCCACCGTTTTGCATGCCCTCTTGGACGTGGTATGATGGAAATCAAAGCACAGTAGGAATAACACAAGTCTCTATGACGATCTCGGGTGTATAGACTAACCTATACTAGTGTCACCGGAGAACTGCTATCTGACGATAGGTATAATACCATCTAAGAGTTCTCGGCGAGTCCGTTCAGTGTAGCCAGTCTCCACTGAGCACCCGTACACCATCTTTGATGTCAAACACCGATGGATATGGGATCATCCATCGCCTATCGTATGGGTCAAGATGCGTATACGCTAGTCTACTCTGGTGTATCGATACCCTGTCTCGACACACCCTCGACTAGGAACAGTTACAGGATGTACTCATCGACTATTGTGGCCCCACTAGTATGTTCTCATCATAGTCCCAGTAGTTGAGTACAGATCCTAAGGGCTTTATAAACATGTGAGAGTAAGACAATAAACTAATATAAGTCAACATGTTAAGATAAAGTGAAACCAAATAGCATACTATCATGTCGAGCAAGAAAGTCCTCTCTATATATATCGAAGCATCCACTATAATATACATCATATGTACGACAATGGCCTCTAGGGCATATATATAACTAACAAAAATACGGTTTTAATCTATGTCCATTTACATTGAAAATTGTACCGTTTTCAACATTTTCAACCTCAACTGCCTCGTGCGGGTATACATTCCGCACAATAAAAGGTCCTTTCCACCGAGATCGTAGCTTATCCGCATGAAGATAGAGTCGTGAATAATAAAGAAGGACTTGTTGACCAGGTGTATAAGTTTTTCTCAAAATGTTTTTATCGTGAAATACCTTAGTCCGGTTTTTTACAATTACAGCATTATCATAAGCTTCATCGCGAAGTTCGCTTAGCTCGTTTAATTGCAGCTTCTGAAAGTTGCAGGCTTGATTTAAGTCAAAGTTTAGTTCTCTAATGGCCTACATTTCTTTGTGCTCAATCTCGACTGGAAGGTGACAAGCCTTACCAAACACTAGTCTGTAAGGAGACATACCTAGATCGGTTTTATATGCAGTTCGGAATGCCCAAAGAGCATCCGTCAATTTGGTTGACCGATCTTTTTGATTTTTAGAAATTGTTTTCTCCAAAATTTGTTTGATTTGTCTGTTTGAAACCTCAGCTTGCCCGCTCGTTTGGGGATGATAGGGTGTGGAAAGTTTGTGGTAGATTGCATATTTCCGCATCAAAGTCTCGAAAGTCCGATTGCAGAAATGTGTCCCGTTATCGCTAATGATAGCGTGTGGGTGTCCAAATCGCCTAAAGATTTTTTCTTTTAAGAACCTAATGACAACCTTTTTGTCATTAGTGCGACAATGAACAACCTCTACCCACTTCGAGATGTAATCAACCGCAAGAAATATGTACAAATTCCCAAAGGAGTTGGGAAAAGTACCCATAAAGTCAATACCCCAAACGTCGAAAATTTCAACCACCAAGATGGGTTGAAGTGGCATCTCATTTCTCCGGGAAATCCTACCCGTGTGTTGACACTGTGTATAGGTTTTGCAATGATCAAATCCATCTTTGAACAAAGTCGTCCAATAAAAACCACATTGCAAAACCTTCTCCGCCGTCTTTCAAGAACTGAAATGACCCCCACATGCCTGATCATGACAAAAAGATAAAACACTCTTGAATTCATCATTAGGGACACACCTGCGAATGATCTGGTCAGGACAATACTTAAACAGATAGGGTTAATCCCAGTAAAAGTGTTTTACTTGGGATAGAAATCGATGTTTGTCCTATTTTAACCATTCGCGGGGAATAAGTCCCATGGAAAGATAATTCACAATATCCCTGAACCAAAGTTCGTCGGATACATTCAAGAGTTGTTCGTCTGGAAAAAAATCATTGATCGGCAAGGTCACAGGTGAAGAAGCGATGCACGACAGATGGTCGGCTACAACGTTTTCACATCTTTTCTTATCTTTAATAACAAGATCAAATTCTTGTAATAGAAGGATCCAACGTATTAGCCTACCTTTAGCATCCTTTTTCGCTAAAAGAAGTTTCAAGGCGGAGTGGTCAGTGTATACAACAATTGGTGAGCCAATCAAGTAAGGTCTGAATTTTTCTAATGCGAATACAGCTGCCAAAAGTTCTTTTCGGTAGTTGTATAGTTAATTTGAGCATCGTTCAGGGTCTTACTTGCATAATAGATCACGTGTGGCATCTTTTCAATGTGCTGTCCTAAGACTGCACCAACTGCAAAATCTGATGCATAACACATAAGCTTAAAAGGGTGGTTCCAATCTGGAGAAGATAAAACGGAGGCTGTAGTGAGAGAGTGTTTGAGTGAGTCAAATGCTGCCTCACAATCCGAGTCAAAATGAAAGTTTGTGTCCTTGGCGAAGAGAAGAGTTAAAGGTCTAACAATTTTGCTAAAATCCTTAATGAATCTCTTGTGAAAGCCTGCATGGCCAAGAAAAGATCGTATATCCTTAACGCATTTAGGGTGAGGAAGGTTTTGAATAACATCTATTTTAGCTTTGTCAACATCAATTCCTTTTCGTGAAATAACTGTTGGACATAGTGCCCTCAAAGTCAATTATTGGATCGTAGCTACGTGATTGCAATGATTGAGAGATGACTTATACCGATATGACAGTCTTCTGGTTTGTCTTTATCATCGTATATATGCTTTAGTTCACTATTGCATGATGATAGAGCCCATAGGATTCTTGCTTGACCGCCAGTAGTATGATGGCGATCATATACGTGGGAGCTGGTGTCTATAAGCACATCCTTAAAGTTTCCCTAGTCATGGGAGTTTTGAGACAGGGCATCCATACTCCAGAGTAGACTAGTGTATACAGTCAAGACCCCGACGAGGGGCGGTGGCCGGTCTCACAAGCCACTGGTGTCAGTTGGATCACCTAAGATGTATACAGGTGCTCATTAGGTTATGAGTACAACGGACAGGACTCGCCGAGAACATGCTAGTTGGTATTTTACATATCGTCAGATATCAGTTCCCAGGTGACATGTGTACTGGTTAGTTTGTCGACCTGAGATCGCCATTTGTCTTGTGTGAGTTCCCACTGTGCTTTGATTTCTACCCTGCCACGCTCAAAGGAGACGTGCAAACAGGTATTTTTTGGGTACAGTCCCGAGCCACATGGAGGCAGTGAGCGGATCGTCAGGGATTCATCTCTCCCGGTATTGGGGGTTGATGTCGCGCAGTGCACGGGTCGCCATCACTAGAAATCCTCGGCCGAGGTAGTAGAGAATTACTGATTTGGATCAGTAGTTTCTCAGGTAGTGATGGGCTTCACACCGACACGAATTTTCGCGTTATTAGCGGTCTGACTTTATCCACCCCCCTAGACTCGATATGCGATACTCTTTAGACGAACGGACCAGACTGTACGGATATTGTCACTGTCAGGCTCAGTAGGGTTTATGGATGAGTTCGCTGGTCAGATTCCCTTCCAATCATAACATAGGCAACCGTTACGTACAGCTTGTACCTCTGACGTGCTAGTGGTTATACCCAGTGCCAGTGTGTTGATGAGTCATTAGAGTCCCCCACAGACCGTTTCCCAAGTTCGGGCGAAACGTTGTAGAGGCCATATGTGTTTATGGCAGGGTTCGGAAAATGCACGTGCGTTTATGCACGTGTCATATTTCGGGCAGATAATACTGGTGGGATTTGGTTTAAGCCGGATCCGAGTATTATACTGTGTAGATATAATATCTTTGTCTCAGTTGCATTTGTATTCGGTCGTAATACAAATGCGGGTATGTTTATACTGTTACGGGGTTATCCTGAAATTCGTTTCAGGATCACTTTGGGAAGTTGCCAGTTTCCAGTTTTCTATCACCCGTCTTTAACATTCGGTTAAAGACGGATTTATCTTTTCTTGAGATGAGTGTGGAAGCTTCTAGAAGGTGACTAGGTTGGTGAGGTATTAAGTGACTCATTAGTGCATTTAATGATTCATTTAATGCAAGGGTGACTAGGTTTATGATTCATCATATGCTTTTAATGTTTTGAGCAAGGTGTATATTAATCATTCATGATCTTTATCTTATGGTGACCACTCCCTCCTCCTACACTCACCTCGCTCCTCATATTAAGTGGCCGGCCGCCACTTTGGAAAAATGATGGTTATTCATTTGAGAAAAGATGATAGTTATTTGGTTCATGGAAATTAGATAGAAAAGTTTCTCATTTCATTTCGATCCAAAAGGCAACTTCATTAACCGTTCGTCCATAGCTTTGGACGAAGCAAGACAAAGTGTTCTACTCATTCTCTACATCAATCTTGGTCATCTCTTTTAGCAAACTTGATGATCGAGTTGCCTCGGTTCAGAGGCGGGAGCCCGTTTAAAGATCTGTCGACGTGGTGCCACCTGGACAAGGAGACTGGAGATTCAGGAGATCGGAGCTGCCGCAACAAAGCGTGGGATGATGGTTGAAGACCGAAGGACTCGGATCGTTCGGTATAACATTTCTACCCACTTTGTAGTTTGTTAGTTTAGCTTAATGGAAGATCCGGGTTATAGTACGCGATAGAGCCAGTCTTAAAAGTTTTTGTTCCGCATTTGGCGTCTGTTAGACGGCCGGGGCGCTACAGTGGACTTACAGTTGTATCAGAGCCTCACCATTAAGCTATACTAACTTGTGCTAACACGTTTAATATATCGATCGAACGGAATTTCGAAAATCACATTTTTCAGTGCTAAATTTTCTGTCGATTTTAAATCAAGTCTAAAAATTAATTTGATCATCACAGAAAATTGAGCAGGGTTTTTGAAGAGTTACGGTGAAATTTGGACACGTGTTACCACTATACCGCCGCGGATCCGCGGTCAAAGCTTGGGTTTGACCGCGGAACCGCGGCCAGTATGTGGCAACAGTGGACCAAATTTTTCCAGTGTGTTCTTCATATGAAATTGTGGTTTTTGGTATATTACTTATGGGCCCAGATTTTGTTACTGTACAGCAGATGTACGTGGGGCCCACTTCGAGAAGTTCTGTCGATCGAAATTTTAAACTTGTTAGTATGCAGTATTTATATTATATCTCCGACCGGGAATGCCATTTGAGCGGTAAATTGCGTCTAATTGCTATAGTCCTTTTAGACGGATTTGCGAACATGACATTCGCCTTGATGTTCTGTGTTGTGCTGTAATGTTGCGGATATGTCGTGGTGGATAGTAGTGTGCAATGGTAGTGCAGTTTGGATTTATTTGTACATTTGATATTGCGGGGCGAGCGTCCAACATGTGGACTGCCGTCACTGCCTGTTTGTATAATATTCTTTTGGGGCACGACCGGGCAGAGGTCGATGTACCCGTTGTACATATTTTTATTTCTGTACTAGGTTTACCCCGCGACGGAGTGCAAGGATAGCCGGGTTCTGGAGGGCAACGGGTCCATATCTCATGGCTTTGAGAGGCAGGGAGGCCTAGAATTGGCGGACTATTCGCCGCACTCGTAGGGGGTACATGTTGACCCAAGGAGGGGTGCTAAAGTTATCGGATTCCGTGAAGTGCCGGGTGGTCCATTCATTATGCTGTAGGGGGCTGCCTCTCTTCAGGTTTTGGCGGGTAACTTGCCGCACCCGTAGGGGTCTAGGTTTCATTGCACAGGCTATCCACACGACCATGGGAACGTCGGGTTTAAGTAGCGGCTCTGTGAAACCCGGGATGTCAGATTATCTGTATTGTTCTGTGATGCTTATTACTTTTCTGTAATGTTGCATATTATCACGCCTGGAGCGATTATTTTATATTGGTATATATACTATTAGATGTTTTATATGTCATACACCCGCGCTAGTCCAGCCCCCGCTCTGTCGTTAGTTAAGTAACCTAACGGGTGATGACGGGACCCAGTGGCGAATGCGGATGGCATATACGTACATTATATTTTCGTTCTTTTCTGGTGTGATTAATTGATGGGACCGCATTGATTCTTATCAATGCAAGGATAAAACAAACCTATATTTGATGTTGTTGGAATAATTTTTAAAAGGTGTTATTACAAAGGCGTTTCCTTTTATTTTGCATCGCGGTATTCAGTTGGAATATCCTGCACCTCATTCGACGAGGCAAGGGCAGATATCCCTTCACCGGGAGTGACCCCTTGGGCAGAAGTTTACGACAGGGTAATAACTTCACTATAGTCGATTACAAGTTGCTTTGCATCGCGGTATGGAATATCCTGCGCCTCATTCCATGGGGAAAGAGCCGAGATCCCTTCACCGGGAGTGACCTCTTTAGCAAAAAGTTTTCGCCACTATATTTTTATAAAAAGCTATTAGGTTCCTTTAACGAGATCAAGTTCATTATGTTAAAGGTTTTTCGCCAAAAACCTGCCGTAGCCCTCCGTCATTTCTTTTGGGTATTCAGTAGTATTGAAGCTATGTATTTTGACCAACGCCAAGGCATAGTGTTTGGTAGCTGCTGGTTATTCATTTGTTGCATAGATAAATGAGTTGGTTTGGGACAGTCGTTCTGCCATTTTGGCCAACGTCAAGGGCATGTGCGGGTAGGTTCAAATTGACCTGGATAATGACGGGTAGAACTTGGCATGTGACTTATGATATTTTGACCAACGCCAAGGTCATAAGAGCATGGGGCAAAAATCATATCGGGAGTTTCTAAAGAAACAAGAAACTTGCCAGGCATGAGCATACCTTCTGGAGTGTGATAACTTGAGTGGCTTCCATCAAGTTATCATGCGATGATAGTTGGGTCCCGATTCCCACTGATGAGCTGGTTTACTCTTCGGGTGATCCCGACTAATTCTTCTTTCAGGTTTGAAGGAGAATTTGAGATAACAGTGGGAGGTTTCCTGATTAGATAAAGTGATAACCATTCTGATCTAGGTTAGAGTGCACACAGAGTGTTTCTTTTCTCTCTCTCTCTCTCTTTGGCAGCGACCTTTGCCGCTCCTTCTTTTACCCTTTGAATTTCTCAGAACACCCTGTATTACTACGGATATCCACTTCCATTGGATAGATCCATCGTATGGTTATATACGAACTCGAAAGGACTTCTTCGAGGATGGATCCAGGTTCAGGCGAAATAGAATTGGTTTATTCAGTTGTCTTTTATTATCACATTCTCTCAGGTTGCGAGGGCTCCTTAGTTTAGGAGTGTACACCTATTACGCTTATTGGATAGTCTTATTCTAAACCATAGGCTAGTGCCGAAAGGTAGGGAATGAAGAAAACCAATTAGCCTAAGTAGGATGTACAGAAGGTAATAACTAAAGACAAAATAAAGGAATTAGAAAGAGGGCAAAGTAAATTGCGACTGTTATCATTCACGACCAAACCGCGTACTTCATCACCACTCCTATTTCACCTTTGCTTTTTCCCCAGTTCGGGAGAAATAGAATAAGGTATTATTCAGTAGTCTTTTATCATCACCTTCTCTCAAGTTGCGAGTACTCCTAGGATTTGGAGAGTACACCTATTATGCTTATTGGTTAGTCTTCTTCCAAACCATAGGATGGTGCCAAACGTTAGGGAAGGAAGAAAACCATTTAGCCTAACGATGGTGTACAGAAGGTAACGACTAAAGACAAATAAAGGGATTTGGAGAGATGGCAAAGAAATATACGGTTATAGTCATGAATTGGATTATGGAAGAGGCATTACTGCGAATACCAGGATACCCCTACGAAACATTTTCATGTTTCAGTTTCACTGTGCATTGTTAAAGGAAAACTGATTTCCCGATTAGATACTTACACCTTGGTATGTATTTACCAGGTTACATTCTCATATCTGTATGGTTTTACAGATGATGAGTAGGAGTAAGTTATTGGGAATTTGGTGATCATCCTCATTATATCAGAATTCGTTGTAATTGGTGATATTTGAGGAAATCGCCTGGGTACAGTTTTTAACCTACGATGCACAGGTTTTGAGTTATTCGACTCAGCGGACTTATACAAGAGTATTGTATGTTTTCCAGTGTCCATCAGGACAAAGGGGTATGTTCTCATACTATGTTCTGTTTACTTATGACTTCTCTAGTTTTTAGACAAGTGTTTCGTAGAAATACAATGTCTATGCTTTGAAAAGTTGTGGGTATAAGAATAAAGTAGAGAACCAGGTATCACAAGTATCGGGATTCTTCAAAGAGATTGAAGATGTAGATTCTTATGATTGGTATTCAGATGATAGTAATAGTTTTGAGAAAACCAGTTTCTCTTTCAGATTACACATAATTGGATGGATTTCTAAGTTGAGTAATGTTCATTAGCCTCTCTCCATTAAGTTGATATGCACTGGAGACAACTGCATGATCAGAATCTGGTTCCAATTAAATAAATGCCAATGTTTCAATATTGGATATAGAATGGATCATATCTTAACGATGTTAAGGTACAGGGAGTTGTCCAGCTTATGCTTAAAACCAGACACTGGATAACTCAAGGCACGTTTCTGTAATGGCAGTTTATGGGTTGACCCTGGCTTTGACAAGGGTTGACTTTTTACCATCTGGAAGATCAATAGTGATATTGTTCTTGACTCGCCACAGTTTTAGTAAAATGGTTTTTTTTCTTCAGAAAACAGTAGTGGGAGTATGGTAGAACTGGAAGTGATTCCAGAACCGCAAATGATTACGGAAAATTTAATAGGACCTATATATTCAATCAGGTTTGACATTCCATTAGCTACTCCGCAGACATGGAGGGTAACCTCGGACACCTGAGAGGTACTCCGGTACCCTCAAGGACGGTGACAGGGAGGTTCTTGTTTACCCAGACTTGACACTACTGATGTTCCAGACTATCAGACCCGGCAAGAGGATAAGTATAGCGTCGTTCTAAACTTGATTTAGACGTGGACGTATATATTATTCTGCCAGAAGGTTGTCATAGTCAGTGGGAGCAGCGGAAGCATAGTGGACATGTAGCTTATGTCTATTTATAGGCTTGAGCAGATATAGCGGAGATAAGATCATCTATTTTTGATGTGAAAGTCATGTGTTTGACTTCATCAGAATAGGGGATGGATCTGTTAAGAAGGTAGTAAGGTGTGATGTCCTGGTATTGGGATAACATACACGGAGTAGGAAGTAAAATTCCTATACTACGATCGGTTGTACTGTGGTTGTCACACAGTTGTTTCTTCACAAAGGACATGGATATAATATCTGACATTTTGGTTACTAGATCTATGGTTTTAGATCTAGATTTGGGTAGTTTCCCAATATGGGTACTTTGACAGTATTCTAATAGTATTTTAGAATAGATGACTTCTGGCATGGTGGTGTACCTGCAGGTGATGGAGTCACCCTCTCTAAAGGTGTCTTGCAGACTAAAGGGGAGAGGGATGTGAATGATTGGCAGATCACTTGCTTAGGCAATTGAGTCAATCGTAAGATGTCAATTACCACACCAGATGTTGTTTTTGCACTAGATGCAATAAGTTTATATCAATCCAATCCTGAAGAAACATAAGGAAGCAGTTTTAGAACATAAGTGCATGTTCTACGGATTTGATGACGGCAGCCTCCTTCGGGAGACGGTTATTGTAGGGTTCCTAGGCACTCTAATGGAGTCTCACAAGTGATCAAACATGCCCAAATAAAAAATTCCTATTGCCGAGAAAACCTAGAACGGATCGTTAACTAGATATATAGGCGAAGCAAGCAAGTAAATGGAAATGTATCTAAAGGAAAGTGACTACAACCTTTGTAGATCCGGTCCTCCACCTCCCAAGCTCAGTGAAGAAGTCCCCTTGCTGTCCAAACTGAATCCCGGACTCTACCATCGGCTTCATCGGAAAAATGAGCGGAATTGGTCGTCGGCCTCGATGTCGAAGATGATCTACGTCGAAGCTCCACAAGATCAAACTCTCACAGCAACAATTCATGAAACTTGTGAAGAGAACACCCTATACTACTTGGCAAGAGGTAGAGAATGAAGAAATAGGAAGTGGGTTCACTTTAGAATTGGATTTCTCACTTGTTTTCTCAAGTTGCCATTGAACTAGAAAGCTTTTCTTTTTTTTCTAGTTCTTGAAGAAGAAGAAGAAAGATATGATAAGTTCAATTATAAAAATGAATAAGAATTAAATCTTATCATACTTTTAACCTTAGTTAAGTGTAGAGAAAAGACCATGGTTAGGGTTAAGGAGAAGAACAAAAAAGGTGACTAAGTCAAAACTTCATGAATGTTCAACTAGCAAACAAAAAATGCCACCATTTCATCATTTATCTTTTCCAAAATAAAAAGATAAATAAAGAAATAGATAAATAAGTAAATGACTAAACAAAACCCTAATCATTAGTTTAAACCATGGTTTGATTCTTTACACTTAACCAAGTAAGCATGTATCATCAAACATGATACAAACATGTGCACAAAAGTATATCACATATACAACTTGCACAATTCAAGTGAGAAAATCCATTTAAAGTGAACCAATACTATTTAACGCAAAGTAATATATCAAATATATAAATATGCACTAAATCATTAAATCAACACTTGATTTAACGATCAGGTCATATCGGATATAACCGACTAGTATCATATGTATCGGCTTATCGAATCAATCCTTGATTCGATAACTAGGTTATATCGCATATAACCAATCGATACATAGATCGCGAGAATGTAATACGGTATCGCATACTCGAATTATTCTCGGTCCCGCACATATCTCATATGCGCTCCTATTTCGTTTCGCTTGAGCCAGGAAACCTCTGTGTAGGACTCTAAAGACTCGTCAATACGCCGGCAGCAGATGATGATCATATCAAGCATCCACAAGCCGCAAGCGGTCTGCTAAACGTAACGGCCACCCGGGTATTGAGCGATCAGAAGATCGACGAGCAAGCCCGCTCACACTCCTGTGAATCCAACCAGTAACACTTACCGTACAGTCCGGTCTGTTCGTCTGATATGTCGCATATCTTGCCTAGGGGTGGTAAACGTCAGACCCCAATAGCTCGATAAGTCATGCCGACGTGAAGTCCATGACATGTGTGAAACTACTGATAACTCTTACCAGTATATCACTGCAACCCTGGCCAAGGATTTACTGTTATGGCCAGTCGAGCATAGCGCAACATCAACCCCCAATACCGGGAGGGACGAATCCCCTCCTATCGCTCATGGCCTCCATGTGAATCGGGACTGTACCCAAAAACCACCTGTTGGCACAACTCAGTAGAGCCGTGGTTGGGTGGAAATCAAAGCACAGTGGGAGACACACAAGTGTCTATGACGATCTCGGGTCAACAGACTAAGCTGTACCAGTGTCACCAGGGAACTGCCATCTGACGTGAGGTATAATACCATTTGGGAGTTCTCGGCGAGTCCGTTCAGTGTACCCAGTCTCCACTGAGCACCCGTATACCATCTCCGATGTCAAACACCAATAGATATGGGATCATCCATCGCCCTTCGCATGGGTCGAGAAGATATACGCTAGTCTACTCAGGAATATCGATGCCCCGTCTCGATATTCCCTCGACTAGGAACAATGAAGGATGTACTCATTGACTACCCAGGCCCCACTAGTATGATCTGCATCATAGTCCTGGAAGTCGAATACACATCCTAAGGGCTTTATCAACATGTAATCAGAGAGACAGAAAATATACATGTTAAGATAAAGAACAACCAGATAGAGTACTATCATGTCGAGCAAGAAAGTCCTACCTATATATGTCCCAGCATCCACTACAATATACATCCAATGTACAGTAATGGCCTCTAGAGCATACATATAACTAATAATCTCTACTTGCACTAGGGCCATCTGTAGCAGTGGTCGCAGTATCTAATACTCAACCATCCTATATGAGTCTCTCTCTGGGAAAAGGCCTTCGTGAGTGGATCCGCCGTGTTGTCCTCTGAGTCTACTCTCCTAGCCTCGATCAACCTGGAGATCAACTATCTCCATGATCAGGTGATGCTGCCTCAGAATATGTCTGGGTCACTGATGGGACCAGGGTTCCAGGGTCGAAGCCACACTTCCATTGTCATACAATGGCAGGAACCCAGTTCATCTTATGAACCAATATACACCCAAACTGCCTCTTTGGTAGTATCTTCAATAGCGATGTTACCAGCCTTTATCGTCTAGTTTGCCACGGTATCTAGCTTGGAACTCTTCCAACATACCGTCCCTTTACTGAGGGTAAAGACAATGCCCGTGACTGACTAGTTTTCCACGGTATCTAGCTTGAAACTCTTCCAACATACCGTCCCTTTACTGAGGGTAAAGACAATGCCCGTGACTGACATTCAGTCGTCTTTATCACCCTGGAACGTTTCCAGTGATTCTCCCCAGGATCGATTGATACCATCTCACTACATCTAGAGAGAATCCTAGCATCCAATTACATCTATCTCATAGATGAAAACTTAGGATTTAGGAGGTATCACTTTGATCCTATTTGGAGAATCCTAGTGATAATAGGAGATTGGCCGATCGTAGTATAAGAAACTCTTTTCCTATCAAGACTATGTTGTCTACGTACAATACGAAGATGACCACCTTACTCTCTACTACCCTTTTGTATATACAAGGTTTGTCTACCATTTTGATGAAGTCAAACACTTTGACTTTCATATCAAAACAGACGTTCCAACTCCGCGATGCCTGCTTCATTATGTAAAGCAACTTGCACACGTTTCCGCTGCTTCCACTGTTTACGAAGCCCTCTGGCTGTGTTCTTATAGACGTTCTCTTCTAAATCATTATTTAGAAAAGTAGTCATGGCACCCAACCACCAGATATCGCAGTCATGGTATGTAGCCGTGGCAAGTAGGATCTGGATGGACTTAAGCATATTCCATGGAAAATGTTTCATCATTATCCGTGCCTGGTCGATGACGAAAACCTTTAACAAGTCTAGCTTTGAAAGTCTCAACTTTTCCATCTACACCAAGTAATCTTCTCAAGGTATACTTCCTCCTGATGGGGATTTAACCCTTCAGATATAGCAGCTAAAGTCCATACTTTGCTGGTGTACATGGATTCCATCTCAGATCGTTAAGCATCCAGCCATTCTTACAGAGTCCCTACTCTCGATGGCCTGCTCGAAACTAGTTGGGTCATCATCTTATGATGCACTCCTCGCTCCCACTGTCATCGAGAAACCGAGGTATCTCTCAGGCGGATGAGGAACCCTACTAGATCGGCGGAGAGGCTGAGGTTCGTCGGGAACTATAGAATCCTTTGGTTCTGTCAAATCATCAACTGCAGTTTTGTATAGCTGGAACCTTTCCAGTTCTACAGAACTGATCCTGCCTCGATCTTGTCCGGATTTTGCTTTAAACATATGCCGGACAACTCCAAATCTTAACTCGCTTAAGAGATGGGTTCTTTCCATACCATATCTTATATGGAGTGGTAGGCAGTGATTTGATTCAAACCTAATTCAATAGGTATGCAGCTTCTCAAGTGCATAACCCTAAAACGAAATAGGTAACTTCAGTAATACTCATCATAGAGCACACCATATCTAATATTGTGCAATTGCTCCGCCCTGATACACCGTTGTGCTGTGGTGTATTCAGAGGAGTAACACTGAGAGAAAATCCCATTCTCCTTTAGAATAGTCCAGGAATTCTATGCACAAGTATTCTCCCCCCTGATCTTATCATAGGACATAATACTTATACCCGTATTTTGGTTCTCTACTTCTAACTTATATTCTGTGAATATCTCAAAAGGTTCGGACTTATGTTTCAACAGGAACATATGACTGAATCTTGAGAGATTATCAGAGAACATAATGAAGTATAAAGAACCAGTCCTGGCATGTGTAGACAGGAGACTTTACATACATCATTATGTATCAGTCCCAAGAGTTTACTAACTCTTTCTCTGTTTCTAATAAACAGAGCTATGGTCATCTAATCTTTGTGACATGACTGGCAAGTTTCACAAGATGTAAATTCAAACTGATTTAAATATGCATCTAAAATGTAACTTCAGCCAGTCGGGTTGCATTGATGTGACCTAGTCTACAATGCCTCAAGAAGAATTTGTTCATTTCTGAACTCTTCCTCTTGTGTGTGTTCAATATACAAGGAACTGTAGTTTGATTTAGAACGTCAATGCTTTTAGATAACGTGCCTGAACCGATCAACATTTGATATAGGAAATGTTCAAAACATTATCCAACAATACAAAATTATATCATTTCTTTACTAATAAAGAAACTGATATGATTTTATATATCAGGATCGGTATCTAATAGCATTTGTTCAGAATCAATGTATTGGTAATACAGGGTGATAGTGACCAACAGACTTGGCTGTAACACTTGCCCCGTTTTCTGCCTCATGAAACTTATCACCCGTTCTCAGTTTTTCTACCTTTTTGTAACCCTATGTAACAGCTTACATATTTGGGATCCTGATCCGGTATCATATACCCAAGATACAGAGGATACTGAGAAACAGTTCTGTTTAACGAACACACCCGAAGAAGATGCATCATATGAACTTTCTTCGTTTGGGCGGCATAGGAATTCTGGTATTCCCCTATTTCCTGCTCTGTCTTATAACAATTATAAGTTGGAGCGGGACCAACCTTCCCCAGCTCAGTATAACAAGCGGGTTCGGTCAATACATCCATATTATTATCTTGATTAAGGCGTGATATGGTCGCTACCTGGAGAGAGAGAAAAGAAAACACTCAGCGTGCGTTCTTGCAAGAATAGATTGGTTTTATTTTATCTAATCAGGATGGCTCCCACTGCTTTTTATCAAATCTTCCTTCAAACCCTAAAAGGAAAGACTAGCCGGGATTAATTACACACTAAAAGTTCGCCAATCTTTCAGCCAGGCCAGTGTCGGTACTTTGAGGGAGGTCCCCCGTGATTTCGCACGAACCTAATTAATGTAAACCTCGTTTTCCCAGAGGCGTAACCCCGTTGACACCTTTCTAGACACCTACTTGATTGGCTAATTGTAATGTGTAAAACTCTCCCAGGAGTAACTCTTACACGCAGCGGGTATCGGGATCCAACTATCTCATAGAAGGTATGCAATCTCATTGCAAATTTCAACACTTGAAATTCCCGATAATATTTTGCTCCTAGCACCTATGACCTTGGCTAAGGTCAACAAATCATAAGCACTAGTCAAGTTCTACCCGTCATTTCGTGATTAATTAGACCCACCCACATGACTCTTGGCTAAGGTCAACAAAGCCACATGACTGTCCTAACTAATCGCATCATATGCGGTGTAGGAAGACATCACTTAGCTACCGTACACTACGCCTCGGCTAAGGTCGACAAACGTAGCACGAATACTAAGTACTCTACTTCCTAAAATGACGGAGGGCTACGACAGGTTTTTCTGAAAACCTATTGCGTAATGAACTTGATATCGTTGTAGGATCGAATGAAGTTTAAAATGGAGTGCTTTTGAGACTTTTCTAGTTTTGCTAAAGGAGTCACTCCCGGTGAAGGGATCGTCGGTCCTTTCCTCGTCGAATGAGGTGCGGGATATATCATATATATCACTGTGCAAAGTAAAAACACTTAAAACCAATCAAAAGACAAACCGAGTGTGTAGCATCTGCCAGTTATTGCTAAAGGAGTCGCTCCCGGTGAAGGGATCTCGGTCCTTTCCTTATCGAATAAGGTGCAGGATATATCGTATATACCGCTGTGCAAAGCAAGAACTGTAGCTACCTGTTTTATTTTGAAATTCGATTCTACAACATCTTTAGGTTTCTTTTATTTCATTAATCTCATTAATGAAGTCCCATCATTTAAATACCTAAACATCACAGATAAATACGACGTACACTTATGTCATCCGCATTCGCCTCGATGTCCCCTCGTGCACCGTTAGGTTAGGTAACTAACGGCAGAGCTGGGCAGGGCTAGCGCGGGTGTAAAACATAAGTAACGTCTATATAATATATCATATATGTTAGTTATATGTATGCCCTAGAGGCCATTACTGTACATTGGATGTATATTGTAGTGGATGCTGGGACGTATATAGGAAGGACTTTCTTGCTCGACATGATAGTATGCTATCTGGTTGCTCTTTATCTTAACGTGTACACTGATTGTCTCTCTGTTACATGTTGGTAAATCCCTTAGGATGTGTACTTGACTACCTGGACTATGATGCGGATCATACTAGTGGGGACATGGTAGTCCATAAGTACATCCTTCAAAGTCCCTAGTCGTGGGTGTATCGAGACGGGGCATCGATATACCAGAGTAGACTAGCGTATACCTTCTCAACCCATACAGATGGGCGATGGATGATCCCATATCCATTGGTGTTTGACATCAGAGATCATATACGGGTGCTCAGTAGAGACTGGGTACACTGGACGGACTCGCCGAGAACTCCCATATGGTATTATACCTCACGTCAGGTGGCAGTTCTCTGGTGACACTGGTACAGAGTAGTCTGTTGACCCGAGATCGTCATAGTGTCTTGTGTGGTTCCCACTGTGCTTTGATTTCCATCTTACCACGTCCAAGAGGGCGTGCAAAACGGTGGTTTTTGGGTACAGTCCCGAGTCACATGGAGGCAATGAGCGATAGGAGGGGATTCGTCTCTCCCGGTATAGGGAGTTGATGTTGCGCTGTGTTCGATTGGCTATAACAGGAAATCCCTGGCCAGGGTTGCTGAGATATACTGGTAAGTGTTACCAGTAGTTTCTCGAATTGTTATAGACCTCATATCGACACGACTTATCGAGCTATTGGGGTCTGACGTTTACCACCCCTAGGCAAGATATGCGACATATCAGACGATCAGACCGGACTGTACGGTAGTGTTACTGGTTGGATTCACTGGAGTGTGAGCGGGCTTGCTCGTCGATCTTCAGATCGCTCAATACCCGGGTGGCCGTTACGTTTAGCAGACCGCTTGCGGCTTGTGGGTGCTTGATATGATCATCACCTGCTGCCGGCGTATTGACGAGTCTTTAGAGTCCTACACAGAGGTTTCCTGGGTCAAGCGAAGCGAAATAGGAGCGCATATGAGATATGTGCGGGACCGAGAATAATACCAGTATGTGATACTGTATTAGATTCTCGCGATGAATGTATAGAATGGTTGTATGCGATATAACCTAGTTATCGATTCAAGCGTTGATTCGATAAGCCGATACATTGTATACTAGACGCTTGTGTGCGACATGACCGAATCATTGAATCAAGTGTTGATTTAATAATTTAATGCATAATTATATATTTGATATATTACTTTGCATTAACTAGTATCAGTTCACTTTAAATGGATTTTCTCACTCGGGTGTGCGCATTGCATATGCGATATGATTTTGTGCACTTGCTTGTATCATGTTTGATGATACATGCAATACTTGGTTAAATGTATGTTTAAACCTTAGTTAGTTAATGGTTAAGGGTTTTAAATGATTTATTTATTATTTTATTTATTTTTGGCAAAAGGAAAATGGTGGCTTTATTTATTTCTTTTGTTGAAGTTTCTTGAACTTTTGAAAAGTCCACCATTTTTGTTTTATGCCAAACCCTAACCACTCACTAACTTTGGTTAACTCTCTACACTTAACTATGGTAAGTGTTATGATAAGATTGAATTTTCTTTTCTATGAATTTGAACTTATCATAATATTTATCATATCATTTTCTTCTTCTTTTTCCTTTCTTCAAGTGAAGAAAACCAAACTTCATCAATGGTGGATTGATGAAGAGTGTGAGAAATCCAAAACTAAAGTCTACCCACTTCCTATTTCTTCATCCTCTACCTCTTGCCAAGTAGTAGAGTGTGTTTCCTTCACAAGTTTTCATGGCAATGTGAAGGTGGAGCTCGATCTAGTGATGCTTCGACGTAGATCATCTTCGGCACGTCGTCGACGACCTAGCCCGTCAAATCTCCGATGAAGCCGACGCTAGAGCCCGGATTTGATTTGGACAGCGGAGAAGACTTCATTGCGGAGCCGTGGAGGTGGAGCACCGGATCTACAAAGGTTGTATTTCCGATATCCCATTAGTTAAGTGTTAACTAGATTTCTTGTTCGCCTAAACATCTAGTCTAAGATCCGTAGTTTAGGGTTTCCGGCACCTAGAATTTTTGAATTTGGCATGTTCGATGCCTTGTGAGACCTCACTAGGGTGCCTAGGAACCCTATAGTGGTATCAGAGCCTAGCTAGAGCCTTAGGCGAAGTCCAGACGGAATTTGAAGTCCGAACGAACCCGAAACCCGATCACAATCATGCTCTCTGGACATTTTGTAAAATCTGGGATTTTTCCATATTAAAAAGTGCTAAAAAATTCAGCAGGGATTTTTATGAATTACTGTGAAAAACGGAGATCTAACTCCGTCATAACGGCGCGGAACCGCGGCCTAATCCCACGTGGAGCGGCGGTTCCGCGGCGCTACTGTTGAGTCTTTGACTCCTTTTTGCACAGTAATTCCTTTTTTAATATGCTGAGTTTTCTGGGATTTTTTATTAATTTTTCAAGAGTTGAATTTTTCAGAGGTGGTTTTGGGGTTTCGGAGTTTCGATCGGAATATCAAATTTTGTCTGTGTGGCTTTCCGGATAAATTTTAGAATATGTTAAAAAGTTCGACCGGATATAAATACCCAATTTTTCCCCTGTCGGGAAATTTCCAAGTGTTGGATTTTTCCGAAGTTTAACGACGTTCTAAGTAGTGCAAGTAACGCGATAGACCCTCTAGAAGACAACAAACCTTAACTCGATTATGTGACCGTCTTGATCTGCCCTTTGAACCTTCGGGTTTGGTGGAGTACGGCGTGCCACATGTGAGGCGTTGGCTTGACCCTTCTACGGCTGGACCGTTGGTACTGAGGCACGAACAGAATGTTGTTAGACTTGTTTCATGTGTTGATCTGTATCGGGAAAACTTGGGTGTTCGATTGTTCGATCGGAAAGTTTAACATTTTCTTTTTATCCGGAATGTGATACTATAATTGGAATTCACAAAAGTTATGTGATAACTGAATGAATGTTATAAATCTAGCGGTTTAGTCTCATCTGATCGGTTGCCACGGAATTTTGATATGATCAAAAGTCCGTCGCAATCGCGTAGCGTACGCGGATACTCGCCGGGTAAACTTAATAGACAGCTACACCCCATAGCCCCGACCAAGTGACTGTAGGAGAACCCCATCGCCGAAAGCATCCGTTCGGGTGCTCGCGGTAGCGGTGTTCCGCCTTGGTGCACTTCGTCGACGGCGTCGGGGGTGCAGCCGCCTACTAAAGTTTGCGACGAGCATTCGATCAGGATGTCGGGAATCTTGTTGAATTTCCCGACTTGATATTGAAAAGAGTTTTCGATTTTGAGACTAAAATGCGGGGTTTATAATTGTTAGGCATGCGATGTCTAAAGAATTCATTTGGTCAGGCATGCGATGTCTGAGGAGGTTGCGGATTCCAACTGTTGTAGTTTTACACTTTCTTTTCTGTGACCGTAAGTGTAATATGTGATATCGCCGTTTTCGTTGCTATATGTCAACGACAATTGGGATGCGCATATTTACTTACATTGATGACATGTGATGTTATGTTTTGCTGGATATGTTATATTGGATCGTCGTGTACGAATAGCCGGGGGTTTTTATGTGAGATGAGTGTTTTTCATTTTCATTCATGTAAAAACTTGTATGTAATATTCTTTTATTGGGGCACTTCCAGGTTGCGGAAGTTGTCACCTTTTGTATATTATTTACTTTTCCGCACTAGGATAGACCCAAGGAGGAGGGCACAAGTAACCGGGTTCTGGAGTCCAGTGGGAGACCAACTCGAGGAGTCGAGGCCGGGTCTCCTAACTCCAGAATTGGTAGGGTTGCTTGCCGCTCTCATAGGGGTCTTGGGTGTGGGTTTGGCTATTCATCACGACCGTGGAATCCGTGTTTTATACTGGCTCGTATTGAAAACACGGACGTCCTAGTATATCCAATATTTCATATGTTTCTTCTGCTGCGATATCTGTGATGTGATCATGTGATGTTCTGTGATAGATACTGTATATAGTATATATGATATATTATATAGGCGTTACTTATGTTTTACACCCGCGCTAGCCCTGCCCCGCTCTGCCGTTAGTTACCTAACCTAACGATGCACGAGGGGACATCGAGGCGAATGCGGATGGCATAAGTGTACGTCGTATTTATCTGTGATGTTTAGGTATTTAAATGATGGGACTTCATTAATGAGATTAATGAAATTAAAAGAAACCTAAGATGTTGTAGAATCGAATTTCAAAATAAAACAGGTAGCTACAGTTCTTGCTTTGCACAGAGGTATATGTGATATATCCTGCACCTTATTCGATAAGGAAAGGACCGAGATCCCTTCACCGGGAGTGACTCCTTTAGCAATAACTGGCTGATGCTACACCCTCGGTTTGTCTTTTGATTGCTTTTAAGTGTTTTTGCTTTGCACAGTGATATATATGATATATCCCGCACCTCATTCGACGAGGAAAGGACCGACGATCCCTTCACCGGGAGTGACTCCTTTAGCAAAACTAGAAAAGCCTCAAAGACACTCCATTTCAAAAATCATTCGATCCTACAACGATATCAAGTTCATTACGCAATAGGTTTTCAGAAAAACCTGTCGTAGCCCTCCGTCATTTCAGATAAGTACTAGTTAGTATTCGTGCTGCGGTAGTTTGGCATTCGTCAAGGCGTAGTGTACGGTAGCTAACTAGTATTTATCTGCTTATGCATATGATGCAGATTGGATTAGGGTATTCGTACGGCGTTGTTTAGCATTCGTCAAGGGTCGTGCGGGTGGGTTTAATTCGATCAAGAAATGTACGGGTTGAACTTGACTAAGTGGACTATGGGTTGTTTGGCATTCGTCAAGGTCATAGAACACTAGGGGCAAAATATTATCGGGAATTTCAAGTGTTGAAATTTGCAATGAGATTGCATACCTTCTATGAGATAGTTGGATCCCGATACCCGCTGCGAGTAAGAGTTACTCCTGGGAGAGTTTTACGCATTACAATTAGCCGATCAAGTAGGTGTCTAGAAAGGTGTTAACGAGGTTACGCCACTGGGAAAACGAGGTTTACATTAATTAGGTTCGTGCGAAAGCACGGGGGACCTCCCTCAAAGTACCGATACTGGCCTGGCTGAAAGATTGGCGAACTTGTAGTGTGTAATTAATCCCGGCTAGTCTTTCCTTTTAGGGTTTGAAGGAAGATTTGATAAAAAGCAGTGGGAGCCATCCTGATTAGATAAAATAATAACCAATCTATTCTTGCAAGAGCGCACGCTGAGTGTTTTCTTCTCTCTCTCTCCTGGTAGCGACCATGTCACGCCTTAATCAAGATAATAATACGGATTATTGACCGAACCCGCTTGTTATACTGAGCTGGGGAATGTTGGTCCCGCTCCACCTTATAATTGTTATAAGACAGAGCAGGAAATTGGGGAATACCATATTTCCCGTGCCGCCCAAACGAAGAGAGTGCATGCTGATGTATCATCTTCGGGTGTGTTCATTATACAGAACTGTTTCTCAGTATCCTCCGCATCCTGGTATATGATACTGGATCAGGATCCCAGATATGTAATCTGTTGCATAGGGCTACAAAAGGGTAGAAAAACTGAGAACGGGTGATAAGTTTCATAAGGCAGAAAACGGAGCAAGAGTTGCAGCCAAGTCTGTCGGTCACTGTCACCCTGTATTACCAATACATTGATTCTGAACGAATGTTATTAGATACCGAACCTGATATACCAAATCATATCACTCTCTTTATTAGTAAAGAAGGGATATAATTTTGTATTGTTGGATAATGTTTTTAACATTTCCTATATCAAAAGTTGATCGGTTCAGGCACGTTGTCTAAAAGCATTGACGTTCTAAATCAAACTACAGTTCTTTGTATACAGAACACACACAAGAGGAAAAGTTCAGAAATGAACGGATTCTTCTTGAGGTATTGTAGACTAGGTCAGATCAATGTGACCCGTCTAGCTAGAGTTTCATAAAGATGCATATTTAAATTAGTTTGAATTTACATCTTGTGAAACTCGCCAGTCATGTCACAAAGATAAGATGACCATAGCTCCGTTTACTGGAAACAGAGAAAGAGTTAGTAAACTCTTGGGATGATACATGTTGATGTATGTAGGTCCCCTGTCTACACATGCCAAGACTGGTTCTTTATACTTCATTACGTTCTCTGATGATCTCTCATGATTCAGACATATGTTCCTGTTGAAACACAAGTCAGAACCTTTTGAGATATTCACAGAATATAAATTAGAAGTAGAGAACCAAAATATGGGTATAAGTATTATGTCCTTTGATGTGATCAAGGAGGAGAATACTTGTGCATGGAATTCCAGGACTATTCTAAAGGAGAATGAGATTCTCTCTCGGCATCACTCCTCCGTATACACCATAGCACGATGGTATGTCGGGGCGGAGCAGATACACCCTATATGATAAGGTGTGCTCTATGATGAGTAATACTGAGTTACCTATTTCCTTTTGGGAGTTATGCACTTGAGAAGCTGCATACCTATTGAATTATGGTTCGAATCAGATCATTGCCTACCACTTCATATGTGATATGGAATGGGAAGAGCCCATGTCTTAAGCCAGTTAAGATTTGGGGTTGTCCGGCCAATGTCTAAAAGCAAAATCCGGACAAGCTCGAGGCAACGTCTGTTATGTACAACTGAAAATGTTCCAGCTATACAAACTGCAGCTGATGATTTGATAGAACCAAATGATTCAGTAGATTCCAACGAACCTCAGCCTCTCCGCCGATCTAGTAGGGTTCCTCACCCACCCGAGAGATACTTCGGTTGCTCTATGACAGTGGGAGCGAGGATTGCATCATGAGTTGATGAGCCAACTAGTTTCGAGCTGGCCATCAAGAGTAGGGACTCTGTAAGAATGGCTGGATGTTTAGCGATCTGAGATGGAATCCTTATACACCAACAAAGTATGGACTTTGGTTGCTATATCTGAATGGTTAAATCCCATCAGGAGCAAGTATATCTTGAGAAGATTACTTGGTGTAGATGGAAAAGTTGAGACTTTCAAAGCTAGACTTCTTAAAGGTTTTCGTCATTGACCAGGCGTGGATAATGATGAAACCTTTTCCAGTACCTATACTTAAGTCCATCCAGATACTACTTGCCACGGCTACATACCATGACTACGATATCTGGTTGTTGGGTGTCTTGACTGCTTTTCTAAATGATGTTTTAGAAGAGTGTGTCTATAAGTACACAGCCAGAGGTCCTCATAGACAGTTGGAGCAGCGGAAACGTGTGCAAGATGTTTTATGTAATAAAGCAGGCATCGCGGAGTTGGAACATCTGTTTTGATGAGTTAGTCAAAGAGTTTGACATCATCAAAATGGTAGATGAACCTTGTATAAACAAAAAGGTAGTAGGGAGTATGGTGGTGATCCTTGTAGAGTACGTGGATGACATACTCTTGATAAGAAAGGAGTTTCTTATGCTACGCTCGATCAATCTCCGCTTATCACAATGATTCTCCACATAGGATCAAAGTGATACCAACTAAATCCTGGATTTTGGATCTATGAGATAGATCTAAATGATGTTAGGATTCTCACTAGTTGTAGTGAGATGGTATCAATTGATCCTGGGGAAAATCACTGGAAGGGTTCCAGGGTGATAAAGACGACTGAATGTCAGCCGCAGGCATTGTCTTTACCCTCAGTAAAGGGGCGGTATGTTGGAAGAGTTCCAAGCTAGATACCGTGACATACTAGACGATAAAGGCAGGATACATCGCTACTTAAGATGCTACCAAAGAGGATGTTTGGGTGTATATTAGTTCATGAGATGAACTACGTTCCTACCATTGTGAGATAATGGAGTTGTGGCTTATGCCAAGGAACGCCGGTCCCATCAGTGATCCAGACTTATTCTAAGGCAGTATCACCTGATCATGTTGATGGTTGATCTCCAGGGTGATCGATGTTAGGAGAGTAGACTCAGAGGACAACACGGCGGATCCACTCACGAAGGCCTATTCTCAGAGAGAGACTTTTATGGGATGGTTGAGTATGAGATAATTCGACTACTGCTACAGATGGCCCTAGTGCAAGTGGGAGATTGTTAGTTATATGTATGCCCTAGAGGCCATTACTGTACATTGGATGTATATTGTAGTGGATGCTGGGACGTATATAGAGAGGACTTTCTTGCTCGACATGATAGTATGCTATCTGGTTGCTCTTTACCTTAACGTGTACACTGATTGTCTCTCTGTTACATGTTGGTAAAGCCCTTAGGATGTGTACTTGACTACCTGGACTATGATGCGGATCATACTAGTGGGGACATGGTAGTCCATAAGTATATCCTTCAAAGTCCCTAGTCGTGGGTGTATCGAGACGGGGCATCGATATACCAGAGTAGACTAGCGTGTACCTTCTCGACCCATACAGATGGGCGATGGATGATCCCATATCCATTGGTGTTTGACATCAGAGATCATATACGGGTGCTCAGTAGAGACTGGGTACACTGGACGGACTCGCCGAGAACTCCCAGATGGTATTATACCTCACGTCAGATGGCAGTTCTCTGGTGACACTGGTACAGAGTAGTCTGTTGACCCGAGATCGTCATAGAGTCTTGTGTGGTTCCCACTGTGCTTTGATTTCCATCTTACCACGTCCAAGAGGGCGTGCAAAACGGTGCTTTTTGGGTACAGCCCCGAGTCACATGGAGGCAATGAGCGATAGGAGGGGATTCGTCTATCCCAGTATAGGGAGTTGATGTTGCGCTGTGTTCGATTGGCTATAACAGGAAATCCCTGGCCAGGGTTGCTGAGATACACTGGTAAGTGTTACCAGTAGTTTCTCGAATTTTTATAGACCTCATATCGACACGACTTATCGAGCTATTGGGGTCTGACGTTTACCACCCCTAGGCAAGATATGCGACATATCAGACGATCAGACCGGACTGTACGGTAGTGTTACTGGTTGGATTCACTGGAGTGTGAGCGGGCTTGCTCGTCGATCTTCAGATCGCTCAATACCCGGGTGGCCGTTACGTTTAGCAGACCGCTTGCGGCTTGTGGGTGCTTGATATGATCATCACCTGCTGCCGGCGTATTGACGAGTCTTTAGATTCCTACACAGAGGTTTCCTGGGTCAAGCGAAGCGAAATAGGAGCGCATATGAGATATGTGCGGGACCGAGAGTAATACCAGTATGTGATACTGTATTAGATTCTCGCGATGAATGTATCGAATGGTTGTATGCGATATAACCTAGTTATCGATTCAAGCGTTGATTCGATAAGCCGATACATTGTATACTAGACGGTTGTGTGCGACATGACCGAATCATTGAATCAGGTGTTGATTTAATGATTTAATGCATAATTATATATTTGATATATTACTTTGCATTAACTAGTATCGGTTAACTTTAAATGGATTTTCTCACTCGGGTGTGCGCATTGCATATGCGATATGATTTTGTGCACTTGCTTGTATCATGTTTGATGATACATGCAATACTTGGTTAAATGTATGTTTAAACCTTAGTTAGTTAATGGTTAAGGGTTTTAAATGATTTATTTATTGTTTTATTTATTTTTGGAACAAGGAAAATGGTGGCTTTATTTATTTCTTTTGTTGAAGTTTCTTGAACTTTTGAAAAGTCCACCATTTTTGTTTTATGCCAAACCCTAACCACTCACTAACTTTGGTTAACTCTCTACACTTAACTATGGTAAGTGTTATGATAAGATTGAATTTTCTTTTCTATGAATTTGAACTTATCATAATATTTATCATATCATTTTCTTCTTCTTCTTCCTTTCTTCAAGTAAAGAAAACCAAACTTCATCAATGGTGGATTGATGAAGAGTGTGAGAAATCCAAAACTAAAGTCTACCCACTTCCTATTTCTTCATCCTCTACCTCTTGCCAAGTAGTAGAGTGTGTTTCCTTCACAAGTTTTCATGGCAATGTGAAGGTGGAGCTCGATCTAGTGATGCTTCGACGTAGATCATCTTCGGCACGTCGTCGACGACCTAGCCCGTCAAATCTCCGATGAAGCCGACGCTAGAGCCCGGATTTGATTTGGACAGCGGAGAAGACTTCATTGCGGAGCCGTGGAGGTGGAGCACCGGATCTACAAAGGTTGTATTTCCGATATCCCATTAGTTAAGTGTTAACTAGATTTCTTGTTCGCCTAAACATCTAGTCTAAGATCCGTAGTTTAGGGTTTCCGGCACCTAGAATTTTTGAATTTGGCATGTTCGATGCCTTGTGAGACCTTACTAGGGTGCCTAGGAACCCTACAGTATATACTATATACTGTATCTATCAGAACTGAGCACAGAACATCACAGATAACGCAGCAGAAAGAATCATATAAAATATTGGATATACTAGGACGTCCGTGTTTTCAATACGAGCCAGTATAAAACACGGATTCCACGGTCGTGATGAATAGCCAATCCCACACCCATAGACCCCTACGAGAGCGGCAAGCAACCCTACCAATTCTAGGGTTAGGAGACCCGGACTCGACTCCTCGAGTTGGTCTCCCACTGGACCCCAGAACCCGGTTACTTGTGCTCCCCTCCTTGGGTCTATCCTAGTGCAGAAAAGTAAATAATATACATCAACGGTGACATCTTCCGCAACCTGGAAGTGCCCCAATAAAAGAATATTACATACAAGTTTTTACATGAATGAAAATGAAAAAAACACTCATCTCACATAAAAAAAACCCCGGCTATTCAAACACGACGATCCAATATAACATATCCAGCAACACATAACATCACATGTCATCAACGTAAGTAAATATGTCCATCCCAATTGTCGTTGACATATAGCCACGAAAACGGCGATATCACATATTACACTTACGGTCACAGAAAAGAAAGTGTAAAACTACAACAGTTGGAATCCGCAACCTCCTCAGACATCGCATGCCTGATCAAATGAATTCCTTAGACATCACATGCCTAACAATTATAAACCCCGCATTTCAGTCTCATTATCGAAAACACTTTTCAACTCCAAGTCGGGCAATTCAACAGGATTCCCGACATTTTGATCGAATGCTCGTCGCAAACTTTAGTAGGCGGCCGCACCCCCGACGCCGTCGATGAAGTGCACCAAGGTGGAACACCGCTACCGCGAGCATCCAAACGGATGCTTTCGGCGACGGGGTTCTCCTACAGTCACTTGGTCGGGGCTATGGGGTGAGGATGTCTATTAAGTTTACCCGGCGAGTATCCGCGTACACTACGTGATTGCGACGGACTTTTGATCACATCAAAATTCCGTGGCAACCGATCAAGTGAGACTAAACTGCTATGTTTATAATATTCATTCCGTTATCTCATAACTATTTGTGAATTCCAATTATTGTATCACATTTCGGATAAACAGAAAATGCTAAACTTTTCGATCGAACAATCGAACACCCAAGTTTTCCCGATACAGCTCAACACAAGAAATAAGTCTAACAACATTCAGTTCGTGCCTCAGTACCAACGGTCCAGCCGTAGAAGGGTCAAGCCAACGCCTCACATGTGGCACGCCGTACTGCCCCAAACCCGAAGGTTCAAAGGGCAGTTCAAGACGGTCACATAATCGAGTTAAGGTTTGTTGTCTTCTAGAGGGTCCATCGAGTTACTTGCACTACTTAGAACGTCGTTAAACTATGGAAAAATCCAACAATTGGAAATTTCCCGGCAGGGGAAAAAGTGGGTATTTATATCCGGTCGAACTTTTTAACATATTCAACAAATTTATCCGGAAAGCCACACTGACAAAATTAGACAATCCGATCGAAACATCGAGTTCCCAATACAACCCAGAAAATAAAACTCTGGAATAAATATTAAAATATTCCCAAGAAACCCAGCACTACTTACTACGAATTACTGTGCAAACTTCGATGCACAAAACGACAAACTAGCCGCGGAACCGCCGCATGAGCATGCTCATGCCGCGGATCCGCGGTGACTTTAAGGAATCAGTACACCGAATTTTACTGTAACCCTTAGATTTGCCTGCTGAATTTTCTGGATATTTTTAATTCACAAAAATCCACGAATTTCAAAAAAGTTCAGAGAGCATTTTTCAAGTCGGGTTTTGGGTCGATCGGACTTCTAACTCAGTCGGGACTTCGCCTAAGGCTCTAGCCAGGCTCTGATACCACTGTAGGGTTCCTAGGCACTCTAATGGAGTCTCACAAGTGATCAAACATGCCCAAATAAAAAATTCCTAGTGCCGAGAAAACCTAGAACGGATCGTTAACTAGATATATAGGCGAAGCAAGCAAGTAAACGGAAATGTATCTAAAGGAAAGTGACTTCAACCTTTGTAGATCCGGTCCTCCACCTCCCAAGCTCAGTGATGAAGTCCCCTTACTGTCCAAACTGAATCCCGGACTCTAGCATCGGCTTCATCGAAAAAATGAGCGGAATTGGTCGTCAGCTTCGATGTCGAAGATGATCTACGTCGAAGCTCCACAAGATCAAACTCTCACTTCAACAAGTCATGAAACTTGTGAAGAGAACACCCTATACTACTTGGAAAGAGGTAGAGGATGAAGAAATAGGAAGTGGATTCACTTTAGAATTGGATTTCTCACTTGTTTTCTCAAGTTGCCATTGAACTAGAAAGCTTTTCTTTTTTTTTCTAGTTCTTGAAGAAGAAGAAGAAAGATATGATAAGTTCAATTATAAAAATGAATAAGAATTAAATCTTATCATACTTTTAACCTTAGTTAAGTGTAGAGAAAAGACCATGGTTAATGGAATGGTTAGGGTTAAGGATAAGAACAAAAAAGGAGACTAAGTCAAAACTTCATGAATGTTCAACTAGCAAACAAAAAATGCCACCATTTCATCATTTATCTTTTCCAAAATAAAAAGATAAATAAAGAAATAGATAAATAAGTAAATGACTAAACAAAACCCTAATCATTAGTTTAAACCATGGTTTGATTCTTTACACTTAACCAAGTAAGCATGTATCATCAAACATGATACAAACATGTGCACAAAAGTATATCGCATATACAACTTGCACAATTCAAGTGAGAAAATCCATTTAAAGTGAACCAATACTAGTTAACGCAAAGTAATATATCAAATATATAAATATGCACTAAATCATTAAATCAACACTTGATTTAGCGATCCGGTCATATCGGATATAACCGACTAGTATCATATGTATCGGCTTATCGAATCAATCCTTGATTCGATAACTAGGTTATATCGCATATAACCAATCGATACATAGATCGCGAGAATGTAATACGGTATCGCATACTCGAATTATTCTCGGTCCCGTACATATCTCATATGCGCTCCTATTTCGTTTCGCTTGAGCCAGGAAACCTCTGTGTAGGACTCTAAAGACTCGTCAATACGCCGGCAGCAGATGATGATCATATCAAGCATCCACAAGCCGCAAGCGGTCTGCTAAACGTAACGTCCACCCGGGTATTGAGCGATCAGAAGATCGATGAGCAAGCCCGCTCACACTCCTGCGAATCCAACCAGTAACACTTACCGTACAGTTCGGTCTGTTCGTCTGATATGTCGCATATCTCGCCTAGGGGTGGTAAACGTCAGACCCCAATAGCTCGATAAGTCATGCCGACATGAAGTCCATGACATGTGTGAAACTACTGATAGCTCTTACCAGTATATCACTGCAACCCTGGCCAGGGATTTACTGTTATGGCCAGTCGAGCATAGCGCAACATCAACCCCCAATACCGGGAGAGACGAATCCCCTCCTATCGCTCATTGACTCCATGTGAATCGGGACTGTACCCAAAAACCACCTGTTTGCACAACTCAGTGCCGTGGTAGGGTGGAAATCAAAGCACAGTGGGAGACACACAAGATTCTATGACGATCTCGGGTCAACAGACTAAGCTGTACCAGTGTCACCAGAGAAATGCCATCTGACGTGAGGTATAATACCATCTGGGAGTTCTCGGCGAGTCCGTTCAGTGTACCCAGTCTCCACTGAGCACCCGCATACTATCTCCGATGTCAAACACCAATGGATATGGGATCATCCATCGCCCATCGCATGGGTCGAGAAGATATACGCTAGTCTACTCTTGAATATCGATGCCCCGTCTCGATATTGCCTCGACTAGGAACAATGAAGGATGTACTCATTGACTACCCAGGCCCCACTAGTATGATCTGCATCATAGTCCTGGAAGTCGAGTACACATCCTAAGGGCTTTATCAACATGTAATCAGAGAGACAGAAAATATACATGTTAAGATAAAGAACAACCAGATAGCGTACTATCATGTCGAGCAAGAAAGTCCTACCTATATATGTCCCAGCATCCACTACAATATACATCCAATGTACAGTAATGGCCTCTAGAGCATACATATAACTAACAGTTATCAGGCTTCAAAAGTGACATAGATGACAGAGTGATTGTCAGAGTTATAGTTTTCCCTCTGACGAGGGACAGTATTATGGACAGTTGGTCCAAGAGGATACTGTGGGAGGTATGGTGCTGGATACTGATTAGGTTCAGTTATCTATACAGTCTAAGAAGTTTGGATTTAGAGTTCATTTATGAACTAGGTCCCATCATATATCCAGACATATTCTAAGACAGGTATTACTCGATTCGGGAGATGGCTTTCTCCACGAGCTTGAGATTAAGAGAGACATAGAAAGAAACATCAATACGGATCTACTCACTGAGGCTATTTCTCGAACACCAAAGTTTTACAAACGAGCATTGTGAAACTGATTAGTAGAGGAGTTGGATGTTCGGTATCACACGGGCTGTGAGTATGCGACATCGCAATAATTAGCCTTAAGTGCAAGTGGGAGATTGTTGGACATAATGCCCTCAAAGTCAATTATTGGATCGCAGGTACGTGATTGCAATGATTGAGGGATGACCTATACCGATATGACAGTCTTGCTCGAGATGATAGTAGGTTATCTGGTTTGTCTTTATCACCGTATATATACTTTAGTTCACTATTGCATGATGATAGAGCCCATAGGATTCTTGCTTGACGGCGAGCAGTATGATGGCGATCATATATGTGGAAGCTGTGGTCTATAAGCACATCCTTAAAAGGTCCCTAGTCGTGGGAGTTTTTGAGACAGGGTATCGATACTCCGGAGTAGACTAGTGTATACAGTCGAGACCCCGACGAGGGGCGGTGGCCGGTCTCACAAGCCATTAGTGTCAGTTGGTTCACCTAAGATGTATACAGGTGCTCATTGGGTTATGAGTACACCGGACAGGACTCGCCGGGAACATGCTAGCTGGTATTATACCTGACGTCAGATAGCAGTTCCCTGGTGACATGTGTACAGGTTAGTTCATCGACCAGAGATCGTCATTTGTCTCGTGTAAGTTCCCACTGTGCTTTGATTACTAACCTACCATGACTCAAAGGAGTCGTGCAAACAGGTTTTAGTTGGGTACAGTCCTGATCCACATATAGGCAGTGAGCGGATTTGCAGGGGTTCGTCTCTCCCGGTATTGGGGGTGAGGTCACGCTGTGCCTAGGAAAGCCATTACACGAAGTCCTTGGCCAAGGCAGGAGATTTACTGGTAGGTATTCCAGTAGTATCTCAGGGTGTTCTGGGCTACACTCTGACATGACTTGTATCGCTTTTGGGGGTCTGACTTTTACCAACCCCGTAGGCCCGCCAAGCGATGCTCATAGACGAACGGACCGGACTGTACGGATATTGTCACTAACAGGCTCAGTAGGGTGTCAGGAGGAGTTCGCTCATCGACCTCCCTTTTGGTCAATACTTGGTAGCCCGTTACGTACGGCTAATACCTCTGACGTGCTAGTGGTTGTTGGAGATAGTGCCCTCATAGTCAATTATTGGATCGCAGGTACGTGATTGCAATGATTGCGGAGGACCTATCCCGGTAGCACAGTCTTACTCGAGATGATAGTATGCTATCTGGTTTGCCTTTATCAGTCGTGTACATGTTCAGGTGACTGATTGCATGTTACACTTTGATAGAGCCCTTAGGATCTTGCTTTACTACCAACAGTATGATGGCGATCATATACGTGAGAGTTGGGTAGTTTATATGCATATCCTTAATTGTGGTCCCTAGTCGTGAGAGTTTCGAGACAGGGCATCGATACTCCGGAGTAGACTAGTGTGTACAGTCGAGACCCCGACGAGGGGCGGTGGCCGGTCTCACAAGCCACTGGTGTCAGTTGGATCACCTAAGATGTATACAGGTGCTCATTGGGTTATGAGTACACCGGACAGGACTCGCCGGGAATCTGCTAGTTAGTATTATATCTACCGTCAGATAGCAGTTCCCCGGTGACATGTGTACAGGTTAGTTCATCGACCTGAGGTCGTCATTTGTCTCGTGTGAGTTCCCACTGTGCTTTGATTTCTACCCTACCACGGCTCAAAGGAGTCGTGCAAACAGGTAGCTTTTGGGTACAGTCCCGAGCCATATGGAGGCACGTGAGCGGATCGGCAGGGGATTCGTCTCTCCCGGTATTGGGGGCGAGGTCGTGCTGTGTCTAGGAGAGCCATTACACAAAGTCCATGGCCATGGCAGGAGATTTACTGGTAGGTACTCCAGTAGTATCTCAGGGTGTTATTGGGCTTCACTCCGACACGATTTATACTGCTATTGGGGGTCTGACGTTACTAGCCCCCTAGGCAGATATGCGATACTCATTGACGAACGGACCGGACTGTATATACATTGTCACTGTTAGGCTCAGTAGGGTTTTCGGAGGAGTTCGCTCATCGGTCTCCCTTGAGTTCGCTCCTCGGCCACCCTTGAGGTCAGTCCATGGGCAGCCGTTACGCATAGCTAGTGCCGCTGACGGTTTGTGGTTAAACCCACTGCCAGGGTGCTGACGAGTCATTAGAGTCCCCCACAGACAGTTTCCCAAGTTCGGGCGAAACGTTGTAGAGGCCGTATGGTTTTATGGCAGGGTTCGGAAAATGCACGTGCGTTTACGCACGTGTTATTTTTCGGGCAGATAATACTGGTCGGCTTTGGTTTAAGCCGGATCCGAGTATTATATTGAGTAGGTATAATATCTTTGTCTCAGTTGCATTTGTATTCGGTCGTAATACAAATGCGGGTATATTTTATACAGTTTCGGGGTTGTCCTGAAATTCGTTTCAGGATCACTTTTGGAAGTTGCCAGTTTCCAGTTTTCTATCAGCCGTCTTTTAACATTCGGTTAAAGACGGATTTATCTTTTCTTCTGATATGAGTGAGTCATCATTCTAGAAGCTTCTAGAAGTGATGATGAGGCTAATTGGTGTTGTGTTCTAATTGGTTGCATTTATTACTTGATGAGGTGTTATTAGTGAGTCATTGTTTTCTTTAATGATTCTTGTTTTGGTTAAGATCTTTTGTGAGAAGCTTTTCTCTTATAGTCACCACCTTTGCTCCTACACTCACCCTCCTCATTCTATATATATGATAAGCCTCCTCTCTCTCTTATGGACTCTCACTTGATGTTTCATTTCGGTTAGAAAAGATTATGATAGTATTCGGGGTGTATGGAATTTTACAGTTCATTTCATTCCATCACCCGATTTCCACGGCAACTTCATTAACCGATCGTCCACGGATTTGGACGAAGTGAGACAAAGTCATCTACTCATTCTCTACATCAATCTTGGTCGTCTCTTTTAGCAAACTTGACGATCGAGTTGCCTCGAGTCAGAGGCGGGAGCCCGTTTAAAGAACCGATCATGTGGTGCCACCTCGACGAGGAGATCGGAGATCGACGAGATCGGAGCAGCCGCAACGGAGCGTGGGATGATGGTTGAAGAACGAAGGACTCGGATCGTTTGGTATACCTTTTCTACACTCTTTACAGTTTGTTAGTTTAGCAATAATGGCAGATCCGGGTTAAAGTATACGATAGCGCCAAGTTTAAAAGTTTTTGTTCCGCATTTGGCGTCTGTAGACGGCCGGGGCGCTAGCGTAGACTTACAGTGGTATCAGAGCCTCACCATTTTGCTATTCTAACTTGTGCTAACGCGTTTAAAATATCGATCCGACCGGAAATCGAAAACTACAAAATCCTATGCCGACAGTTTCTGTTAATTTTAAACGGTCTCAAAATTCATTTCTGTATATCTTAAAAATCCGTGCAGGCAAATTTAAGAACCACGACAAAATTTGGGGTCGTGATCCCTCCAAGCTGCCGCGGAAGGGCGGCCAAACCCATGGTTTGGCCGCACTTCCGCGGCCACGTGGGGAGCACGTGCTCCCAAATTTGGTCAGTGGGCTCTGTGTTGGATTTTGGGGTTTTTGGTATATAAAGTTTTGGCCCAGATTTTGTTACTGTTCACCAGTAAGCAGTGGGGCCCACTTTTTGATATTTGGTCTTTGGTCGATCGAAATTTAAACACGTTAGTTTACAGTGCTTACATTATATCTCCGACCGGGAATGTCATTTGATCGGTAAACCGCGTTTAACTGCTATAGTTCTTTTAGACGGGTTTGCGAACGTGACATTCGCGTTGATGTTCTGTGTTGTGCTGTGATGTTGCAGATTTGTCGTGGTGGATAGCAGTGTGCAATGGTAGTACAGTTTGTGTTCATTTGTACATTTGATATTGCGGGGCGAGCGTCCAACTTGTGGACAGCCGTCACTGCCTGTTGTATAATATTCTTTAGAGGCACGACCAGGTTGCGGTCGATGTACCTATTGTACTATTTTTCATTACTGTACTAGGTTTTGCCCCGCGACGGAGTGCACGGATAGCCGGGTTCGGGAAAGCAACGGGTCCGCATCTCATGGCTTTGAGAGGCAGAGGGGCCCCACTTCAGAATTGGCAGACTATTCGCCGCACTCGTAGGGGGTACAGGTTGACCCAAGGAGGGGTGCTCAATTTACCGGATTCCGTGAAGTGCCGGGTGTTCCATTCACTATGCTGTGGGGACTACCTCGCTTCAGGTTTTGGCGGGTAACTTGTCGCACCCGTAGGGGTCTAGGTTTCATTGCACAGGCTATCCACACGACAGGGGAACGTCGGGTTTCAGCAGCGGCTCTGTGAAACCCGGGGATCCCAGATATCTGTATTGTTCTGTAATGCTTATTACTTTTCTGTAATGTTGCATACTATCACGCCTGGAGCGATTATTGTATATTGGTTTATATACTATTAGATGTTGTATATGTTTTACACCCGCGCTAGTCCAGCCCCCGCTCTGTCGTTAGTTAAGTAACCTAACGGGTGATGACGGGACCCAGTGACGAATGCGGATGGCATATACGTACATTTTATTTTCGTTCTTTTCTGGTGTGATTGAATGATGGGACTGCGTTGATTTTGATCAATGCAAAGTAAAAACAAACCTGTTTGAGTTGTTGGAACAATTTTAAAAAAGGTGTTATTACAAAGACGTTTCTTTTTGTTATGCATAGCGGTATTCGGTGTGAATATCCAGCACCTCATTCGACGAGGCAAGGGCTGATATCCCTTCACCGGGAAAGACCCCTTGGACAGAAGTTTGCGTCAGAGTAATAACTTCACTATAGTCGATTACATGTTGCTTTGCATAGCGGTATTCAGTGGAATATCCTGCACCTCATTCCACGAGGAAAGAGCCGAGATCCCTTGACCGGGAGCGACCTCTTTAGCAAAAGGTTTTCGCCACTATATTTTTATAAAAAGCTATCAGGTTCCTTCAGCGATATCAAGTTCACTACGTTAAAGGTTTTTCGCCAAAAACCAGTCGTAGCCCTCCGTCGTTTCTTATGGATGGTCAGTAGTATTCAAGCTATGTTTGTTGGCTTTCGTCAAGGCATAGTGTTTGGTAGCTGCTGGGTATTCATTTGTTGCATAGATAGATGAGTTGGTTTGGGACAGTCGTATTACCTTGTTGGCTTTCGTCAAGGGTATGTACGGGTGGATTCAAATTAACAAGATAATGACGGGCAGAACTTGACATGTAACTTATGATTTGTTGACTTTCGCCAAGATCATAAGAGCATGGGGCAAGAAAATGATATCGGGAGTTTCTAAAGAAACTGAAACTTGCCAAGTATGCGCATACCTTCTGGAGTATGAATAACGTGGATGCATTCCATCACGTTAACATGCGATGAGAGTTGGATCCCGATTCCCACTGATCAGTTGGTTTACTCTTCGGGTGATCCCGATTGATTCTTCTTTAGGTTTGGAGGAGAATTTGACAGGACAGTGGGAGGTTTCCGGATTAGATAAAGTGATGACCATTCTGATCTAGGATAGAGTGCACGCAGAGTGTTTCTTTTCTCTCTCTCTCTTTGGCAGCGACCTTTGACCGACCCTAGACTATGACTCAGTGACCAGGTCGACCGAACCTTCTTAAAATACTGGCTTTTGGATTGTCTTAGTTGCATAAGTCATTGCCACTCCTTCTTTTACCCTTTGAATTTCTCAGAACACCCGTATTACTACGGATATCCACTTCCATTGGATAGAGCCATCGTATGGTTATATACGAACTCGAAGGGACTTCTTCGAGGATGGATCCAGGTTCAGGAGAAATAGAATTGGTTTATTCAGTTGTCTTTTATTATCACCTTCTCTCAGGTTGCGAGAGCTCCTTGGTTTAGGAGAGTACACCTATTACGCTTATTGGATATTCTTATTCCAAACCATAGGCTGGTGCCGAAAGGTAGGGAATGAAGAAAACCAATTAGCCTAAGTAGGGTGTGCAGAAGGTAATATGTAAAGACAAAATAAAGGGATTAGAAAGAGGGCAAAGTAAATTGCGACTGATATCATTCACGACCAAAACCGCGTACTTCATCGCCGCTCCTATTTCACCTTTAAAAGAATAAGGTATTATTCAGTTGTCTTTTAGTGGTTAAATCCACAGGCAATGTGTTGATGAGTCTTTAGAGTCCCCGACAGACAGTTTCTCAAGTTTCAGGCGAAACGTTGTAGAGGCCGTATGATATATGGCAGGGTTTGATCATATACGTGCGGTATTGCACGGATCATGATCGGGCGGATCATACTACTGGGCTTTGGTTTAAGCCGGATCCTAGTATTAGATTTGTTGGATTACTTTAGTCTCATCGCATTCGCATTCAGTCGGAATGCGGATGTAGGTATGTATATACAGATGAGGGGTATCCTTGTGATCCGTCACGAGTTTACTTTAGTTGTTGCCGGATCTTTTTATTGTTGTAAACATTTGGATTAATGTTTGTTAATAGAAATAAAGAGCTAGAAATTCATCATGCATTGCATTAAATGTGACATGGACATTTAGATGACTCATGGTCTCTTTTTTAGCAAATATGTCGCATTAGTGTTTTGTTTAATTTGTTGAAATGAGATGGGGAGAGAGAGGGGCTGCCATGGTGAGGATTCTTTTGTCTTGTATTTTTTCTTGAACTCACTCTCTCACTCTCATTCTAACAAAAGAAAAGAAAAGAAAAAGAAAAGCTCTTATTGTTCTTCTTCTTCCTCTAGCTCATTGCTTCCATCAATGGCAACATTTTAACCTCCATCCAAAGCCATGGATGCAAGAGACAAAGTGATCACAACATTCTCTACAACACCTTGGACGCGTCGGCTAGCACACTTCGCGCCCGAGTTGCTTCGGACGAAGTGGGATCCCGTAAAAAGACTTCTCGATGTGGTGCCCTTTCCGACGAGGAGATGGAGACCGTAGATTCCGCGAGGAGATCGGGATGGTGGCCGAAGACCGAAGGACACGGATCGCTCGGTATAGCTCTCTACCCTTTCTCTAGTTAGCTAGTAGTAGGTAAATGGCCCGATCCAGGTTTCAAGTATGCGGTAGCGCCGGTTTAAAAGTTTAAAGAAAAGTTTTGTTTCCGCATTTTAGCCTCGGAATGACGGCCGAGGCGCTGCTGTGCACTTACACTGGTATCAAAGCCATGCCATTAACCTAGTCTAGCTTGCTCTAACGTGTTTACAAGTTCGATCGAACGGATTTTCCAAAAGCCCCATTTTCAAGTCCAGGTTTCTGTCGAATTTTTGCTGTGCTCAAAAAATTATTTGGTACATTGCCAAAATACGTGCAGGGTTTTATAAGAATTCTGTGAAAATTTGGTCGGCTGAAAGTACTGTAGCGCGGCGGATCAATGGCCAAAACCACGTTTTGGCCGCGGATCCGCTGCCGTACTGTGGCCAAACTGCACCAAATTTCTACAGTGGGTCTCTGACATGGAAATAGGGTTTCTGGTATATTCTTTTTGGGCACAGATTTATTTTGAGTGCTACAGTAGTGCTTAGAGCCCACATCGGGAAATTTAGCCGATCGAAAATTTTAAACATGTTACTTCACAGTATTTACATTATATCTGCGACTGTGAATGTTATTTGATCGGTAAATCCTGTCTAACTGCTATAGCCCTTTTAGACGGATTTGCGAATGTGACATTCACGTTGATGTTCTGTGTTGTGCTGTGATGTTACGGATTTGTCGTGGTGGATAGCCTAGATGCAATGTTAGTACAGTTTGGTTGTATATGTACATTTGATATTGCGGGGAGAGCGTCCGACATGTGGACTGCCGTCTCTACCTGATTGTATATTATTCTTTTGGGGCACGACCGGGATAAGGTCGATGTACCCGTTGTATATTTTACTTTCTGTACTAGGATTACCCCATGGAAGGGTGCATGGGTAGCTGTGTTCTAGAGGGCAACGGGCCCGCATCTCATGGTGTTGAGACGGAGGGGGCTTCACTCTAGAATTGGCGGGCTATTCGCCGCGCTCGTAGGGGGTACAGGTTGACCCAAGGAGGGGTGCTCAAGTTACCGGATTCCGTGAAGTGCTGGGTGGTCCATTCACGTTGTTGAAGGGGGCTGCCTCGCTTCAGGTTTTGGCGGGTAACTTGCCGTGCCCGTAGGGGTCTAGGATTTCATTACACAGGCTATCCACACGACCAGGGGAACGTTGGGTTTCAGTAGCGGCTCTATGAAACCCGGGGATCCCAGATATCTGTATTGTTCTGTGATGCTTATTACATTTCTGTGATGTTGCATTTTATCACGCCTTGAGCGAATATTATATATTGATATATATACTAGTAGCTGTTGTATATGTTTTTCATCCGCGCTAGTCCAGTCCCCGCTCTGTCGTTAGTTAAGTAACCAAACGGGTGATGACGGGACCCAGTGGCGAATGCGGATGGCATATACGTACATCATTATTTTCGTCCTTTATCGGTGTGAGCAATGATGGGACTGCATTGATTCGGATCAATGCAAGCTAAACAAACCAATTCTGATGTTGTTGGAACAATTTTCAAAAAGCTGTTATTGCAAGGGCGTTCTCTTTTGTTTTGCACAGTGGTATTCAGTTGGAATATCCTGCACCTCAGTCGACGAGGCAAGGGCCGAGATCCCTTCACCGGGAGTGACCCCTTGGACAGAAGTTTGCGTCAGGGTAATAACTTCACTATAGCCGATTTCCTTCTGCTTTGCATCGCGGTATTCATTTGGAATAGCCTGCACCTCATTCTACGGGGAAAGAGCCGAGATCCCTTCACCGGGAGTGACCTCTTTAGCAAAGGTTTTCGTCACTATATTTTTATAAAAAGCTATCCGGTTCCTTCAACGATATCAAGTTCATTACGTTAAAGGTTTTTTGCCAAAAACCATTCGTAGCCCTCCGTCATTTCAAACAGGTAGCACTTAGTATTCATGCTATGTTTGTTGGCCAAAGTCAAGGCATAGTGTATGGTAGCTATTTGTTACTTTTCTGCAGCATTGATAGATGCGTTGGTTTGGGACAATCGTACTGCCTTGTTGGCCAAAGTTAAGGGTAGGTACGGGTGGGTTCAAATTAACCTGGAAAATGAAGGGTAGAACTTGACATTTGACTTATGATTTGTTGGCCAAAGTCAAGGTCATAAGAGCATGGGGTAAAAATCACATCGGGGGTTTCTAAAGAAACTGAAACTTGCCAGATATGCGCATACCTCCTGGAGTGTGATAACGTGAGTGGATTCCATCACGTTATCATGCAATGATAGTTGGATCCCGATTCCCACTGATGAGTTGGTTTACTCCTCGGGTGATACCGACTAATTCTTCTTTCAGGTTTGGAGGAGAATTTGAGGTTACAGTGGGAGGTTTCCTGATTAAATAAAGTGATAACCATTCTGATCTAGGTTAGAGTGCATGTTGAGTGTTTCTTTTCTCTCTCACTTTGGCAGCGACCATGACCCGACCCTTGACTATGACTCAGTGACCAAGTTGACCGAACCTTCTTAAAACACTTGCTTTTGGATTGTCAGAGTTGCATACCTCATTGCCACTCCTACTTTTACCCTTTTCTCCAGGACACCTCGTATTATTACGAACATCCACTTCCATTGGATAAAACCATCGTATGGTTATATACGAACTCGAAAGAATTTATTCGAGGATGGTTTCTGGTTCTGGAGAAAACAAATAGGACTATTCAGTTGTCTTTTCCTTTTACCTTCTCTCAGGTTGCGAGTGCTCCTTCGATTAGGACGGTACACCTATTATGCTAATTGGATAGTCTTCTTCCAAACCATAGGCAGGTGCCGAACGGTAGGGAATGAAGAAAGCCATTTTGCCTAAAAGGTGTACAGAAGGTATTAAATAAAGACAAATAAAGGGATTAGTAAGAGGGCAAAGTAAATTGCGACTACTATTCACGACCAAACCAAGTATTTCTTCGCCAATCCTACATCACCTTTGTATTTTTCCAGAACACTCTGTATCACTACGAAGATCCACAGTTATTTGGATACTCCATCGTATGGTTATATACGGACTTGAAGGAACTTGTTCCAGTTCGGGGATGGATTCTGGTTCAGGAGAAATAGGAATAAGGTTTTATTCAGTTGTCTTTTATCATCACCTTCTCTCAAATTGCGAGTGCTCCTAGGATTAGGACAGTACACCCATTATGCTTATTGGATAGTCTTCTTCTAAACCATAGGCTGGTGCCGAACGGTAGGGAAGGAAGAAAACCATTTGGCCTAAAGGGGTGTACATAAGGTAATGACTAAAGACATATAAAGGGATTTGGAGAGATGACAAAGAAATATATGGTTACAGTTGTGAATATGATAATGGAAGAGGCATTACTTAGAATACCCGGATATCCTTTCGAAACATTTACATGTTTCAGTTTCACTGTGTACTGTTAAAAGAAAACTGATTTCCCAAATTAGTCCTTGCTCCAGGGTATGTATTTACCAGGTTTGATTCTCACATCTGTATGGTTTTACAGATGATGAGTGGGAGTAAGTTATTTGGAATTAGGTGATCATCCTCATTATATCGGAATTCGTTGTAATTGGTGATATTTGAGGAAATCGCCTGGGCTGTTTGCCGGACGGCAAATATTTGGTTTTGAATATCCGTTGTTATGCACCAATTTCAAATTGATATATCTGTACGTCTATTTTTATAGAGTGGGATATACCTTTTTGAAATTATGTCCATGACATTTACCTATATCAGTTGATGTTTAGGTAAGGAGTATTAAACAGCGGTGTAATTCTTCTTAACCATAAGTACAGTTTTCAACCTACGACACACAGGGAATGAGTTATTAGACTCAGGAGACTTATACAGAGTATTGTATATTGTCCAGTGTCCATTAGAACAGAGGGGTTGGTACTCGTACTATATTCTGTTTACTTATGACTTCTCTAGTTTTTAGACATGTGTTTCGTAAAAATGCAAGGTCTAAGTATTGAGAAGTTATAGGTATATGAATAAAGTAGAGAACCAGGTATTGCAAGTATCAGGATTCTTCAAGGTGATCGAAAATGTAGATACTTGTTAATGGTATTCAGTTGATAGTAATGATTATGAGAACTTGTTTCTCTTTCAGGTTACTCATATCTGGATACATTCCTAAGTTGAGTAACACTGATCGGCCTCCTTCCATTTAGTTGACATGCGCTGGAGACAGCTGCATGATTTAAATCTGGTTCCAATTAAATCAGTGCCTCTGTTTCTATATTGGATATAGAATAGTTTATATCTTGACAATGTTAAGGTACGGGGAGTTGTCCAGCTTATGCTTAAAACTAGACTCTGGATAACTCAAGGCACGTTTCTGTAATGGCTATTTGTGGGTTGACCCAGGCTATAACGAGGGTTGACTTTCTACCATCTGGAAGATCAATAGTGATATTGTTCTTGACTCACCACAGTTTTAGTAAAATGGATTTTTTTCAAAAAAACAGTAGTGGGAGTATGGTAGAACTGGAAGTGATTCCAGAACCGCAAACGATTACTAAAAATTTGATAAGAACCTAAAGATTCAATCTGGATTGACATTCCATTAGCCACTCCGCAGATATGGTGGGTAACCTCAGGCACTCGAGAGGTACTTCGGTATGCTCAAAAACGGTGACAGGGAGGTTCTTGTTTACCCAGACTTGCCATTGCTGTTGTTCCAGACTGTGAGACCCGGCAGGAGGATGAGTATAGCGTCGTTCTAAACTAGCTTTAGAAGTGCACGTGTATATGGCTCTGCCAGAGGGTTGTCGTAGTTAGTGGGAGTAGCGGAAGTATAGTGGACAAGTAGCTTATGTCTATTTATGGACTAAAGTAGATATAGCGGAGATAGATCATCTATTTCTGATGTGACAGTCATAGGTTTGACTTCATCAGAATAGGGGATGGATCTGTTAAGAAGGTAGTAGGGTGTGATGTCCTGGTATTTGGATGACATACACAGAGTAGGAAGTGATATTCCTATACTACGATCGGTTATACTTTGGTTGTCACACAGTGGTTTCTCCACATAGGATACAGATATAATATCAGACATTCTGTTTACTAGATCTATGGTTTTAGATCTAGATTTGGGTAGTTTCCCAATCTGGGTACTTAGACAGCATTCTAAAGGTGTTTTAGAATAGACGACTTCTGGCACGGTAGTGTACCTGCAGGTGATGGAGTCACCCTCTCTAAATGTGTCTTACAGACTAGAGGGGAGAGGGATGTGCATGATTGGCAGATCACTTGCTTAGGCAATTGAGTCAATCATGAGATGTCAGGTACCACACCAGATGTTGTTTTTGCACTAGATGCAATAAGATGATATTAATCCTATACTGGAGAGACATTCAGAAGCAGTTTTAGAACATAAGTGGATGTTCTAGGGATATGATAACGACAGCCTCTTTCCGGGGACGGTTATCATTCCAGGCTTCCAAGGTGACCTGGATGACAGAGTGACTGTCAGAGTTGTAGTTTTTCCCTCTGACGAGGGGCAGTGTTTTGGACAGGTGGTCCAAGCGGATACTGAGGGAGGCATGACGCAGGATACTGATTGGTTTCAGTTGACGATACAGTCTAAGAAGTTTTGATTTGGAGTTCATTTCTGAACTAGGTCTCATTAGATATACAGACATATTCTAAGACAGGTATCGCTCATTTCGGGAGATGGCTTTCTCCGAGAACTTGAGATATAGAGAGACATAGAAAGAAACATCAGAGCGGATCCACTCACTGAAGCTATTCCTCAAACGCAAAAGTTTCGCAAACGGGCTTTATGAGACTGATTAGTAGAGGAGTTGGGTGTTCGGTATCACATGGGCTGTGAGTATGCGACATCGCAATAAATAGCCTTGAGTGCAAGTGGGAGATTGTTGGAGATAGTGCCCTCAGAGTCAATTATTGGATCACAGGCACGTGATTGCAATGATTGAGGGAGGACCTATACTGGTAGGACAGTCTTACTCAAGATGATAGTATGCTATCTGGTTTATCTTTATCATCATGTACTGCTTTAGGTGACCTTACAGGTCGCTATTACACATTGATAGAGCCTTTAGGATTCTTGCTTGACGGCCAGCAGTATGATGGCGATCATATACATGGGAGCTGGGGTCTATAAGCACATCCTCAAAAGGTCCCTAGTCGTGGGAGTTTTCGAGACAGGGCATCGATACTCCGGAGTAGACTAGTGTATACAGTCGAGACCCCGATGAGGGGCGGTGGCCGGTCTCACAAGCCACTGGTGTCAGTTGGTTCACCTAAGATGTATACATGTGCTCATTAGGTTATGAGTACACCGGACGGGACTCCCCGGGAACATGCTAGTTGGTATTATACCTGACGTCAGATAGCAGTTCCCTGGTGACATGTGTACAGGTTAGTTCATTGACCTGAGATCTTCATTTGTCTCGTGTGTGTTCCCACTGTGCTTTGATTACTACCCTACCACGGCTCAAAGGAGTCATGCAAACAGGTTTTAGTTGGGTACAGTCCCGAGCCACATGGAGGCAGTGAGCGGATCTGCAGGGGTTCGTCTCTCCCGGTATTGGGGGTGAGGTCACGCTGTGTCTAGGAAAGCCATTACAAGAAGTCCTTGGCCAAGGTAGGAGATTTACTAGTAGGTATTCCAGTAATATCTCAGAGTGTTTTGGGCTACACTCCGACACGACTTGTATCGCTTTTAGGAGTCTGACTTTTACCAACCCCCTAGGCCCGCCATGCGATGCTCATAGACGAACGGACCGGACTGTACAGATATTGTCACTGACAGGCTCTGTAGGGTGTCAGGATGAGTTCGCTCATCGACCTCCCTTTTGGTCAATACTTGGTAGCCCGTTACGTACGGCTAATACCTCTGACGTGCTAGTGGTTAAATCCACAGCCAATATATTGACGAGTCTTTAGAGTCCCCCACAGACAATTTCTCAAGTTTCGGGCGAAACGTTGTAGAGGCCGTATGATATATGGCAGGGTTCGATCATATACGTGCGGTATTGCACGGATCATGATCGGGCGGATCATACTAGTGGGCTTTGGTTTAAGCCAGATCCTAGTATTAGATTTGTTGGATTACTTTAGTCTGATCATATTCGCATTCAGTCAGAATGCGGATGCAGGTATGTATATACAGATGAGTGGTATCCTTGTGATCCATCATGAGTTTACTTTAGATGCTGCCGGATCTTTTTATTGTTGCAAACATTTGGATTAATATTTGTTAATGGAAATAATGTGCTTGAAATTCATCATGCATTGCATTAAATGTGACATGGACATTTAAATGACTCATGGTCTCTTTTTTAGCAAATATGTCACATTAGTGTTTTGTTTAATGTGTTGAAATGAGATGCAGAGAGAGAGGGCTGCCATGGTGAGGATTCTTTGGTCTTGTATTTTTTCTTGAACTCACTCTCTCACCCTCATTCTACCAAAAGAAAAGAAAAGAAAAAGGAAAGCTCGTGTTGTTCTTCTTCTTCCTCTAGCTCATTGCTTCAATCAATGGCAACATTTTAACCTCCATCCAAAGCCATGGATGCAAGAGACAAAGAGATCACAACATTCTCTACAACACCTTAGACGCGTCGGCTAGCACACTTCGTGCCCGAGTTGCTTCAGACAAAGCGGGAGCCCGTAAAAAGACTTCTCGATGTGGTGCCCTTTCCGACGAGGAGATGGAGACCGGAGATTCCGCGAGGAGATCGGGATGGTGGCCGAAGACCGAAGGACACGGATCACTCGGTACAGCTCTCTACCCTTTCTCTAGTTAGCTAGTAGTAGGTTAATGGCCCGATCCGGGTTTAAAGTACGCGGTAGTGCCGGTTTAAAAGTTTAAATAAAAGTTTCGTTTCCGCATTTTGGCCTCGAAAATACGGCCGGGGCGCTGCCGTGCACTTACAGCGCTGTGTTCGATTGGCTATAACAGGAAGTCCTTGGCCAAGGGAGCTTCAGAGATATACTGGTAAGTGTTATCAGTAGTTTCTCGATCCGTTATGAGCCTCATATCGACACGACTTATCGAGTTACTAGGGTCTGACGTTTACCACCTCTAGACGAGATATGCGACATATCAGACGAAGAGACCGGACTGTACGGTAGTGTTACTGATTGGATTCGCACGAGTGTGAGCGGGCTTGCTTGTTGATCTTCTGATCGCTCAATACCCGGGTGGCCATTTCTTTTGGCAGACCGCTTGCGGCTTGTGGGTGTTTGATATGATCATCACCTACTGCCGGCGTATTGACGAGTCTTTAGAGTCTTACACAGGGGTTTCCTGGCTCAAGCGATATGGAGAAGGAGCACATAGGTGATATGTGCGGGACCGAGATTGATACGATATGAGATACCATATTCTATTCTCGCGATTTGTGACATTGATCGGTTGTATGAGATATAGCCGGGTTATCGGATCAAGTGTTGATTCGATAAGTTGTTACACATGATATTAGTCGGCTATAGCCGGATTATTAAATCAAGAGTTGATTTAATAATTTAATGTATAATTATATATTTGATATATTACATTACATTAACTAGTATTAGCTCACTTAAGATTTATTTTCTCACTAGATTGTGCACATTGTTTATATGTGATATATGCAAGTGTACATGTTTGTGTCACGCTTGATGATACATACAAGATGGGTGCATGAGACTTATATCATTCTAAGGTTAAGATTAGGGTTTATTTATTTCTTATGAATAACAAAAGAGGTTGACTTGGTCAATGTTGTCAAGCTTACATGAAGCTTGTAGAAACATTGACAAAGTCTTCTCTTTTGTCATTTCCTTAGATATTAGTTAACCCAACCCTTAACCTTACACCTTGGTTAATTCTCTACATGAGTTAAGCATGAGGGATTAACTCACCCATGGTTGCATTATTCTTTTGGATTAACTCATATGATGAGTTCTATCTTCTTCTTCTTCAAGCTCCATGAAAAAGCTTCCTAGCTCTAATGGTGCAATGAGAAAAAGCGTGAGAAAATAAATTCTAAAGTGAGCCGACTTCCTACTTCGTCATACTTTACTACTTGCCATGTAGTATAGGGTGTTCTCTTCATAAAGTTCATGACCAAATGAAGGAATAGCTTGAGTTAGTGTCTCCTCGACGTAGATCATCTTCGGCCTCGAAGTTATCAAAGAAAGCACGTTCGTTTCTTCGCGGAACCTCTCTAAAGTCCGGAGTTTGTGGTCGCAGCGGAGGGGACTACTACACGGAGATATTTGAAGTGAAGGACCGGTCTACAAAGGTTGTATTCTTCGCTCTCTTTACTTTTGCAAAGTGTTTGCATATTAGTTTCCGTATATTTCTAGTAAACGATTCTAGTTAGGGTTATCTAAAACGGCGAATTTTTAATTTAGCATGGACGATGCCTCCCGAAACCTTTGCTGCCGTCTTGGGTAACACTTCAGTGGTATCAGAGCCATGCTAGAAATAAATACGTATTTTGTTAGAATCACGAAACCGAAACAGCTCCGAAACTTGAAACGGAAAACTCAAGTTTCTGTCGTTTTTGAAAAGAGTTCAAAAAATTATTTTAACAAGTACAGAATGTAGTATGTGATACCACATGAATACACAACAAAATACAACCCCACCCCTCGGACCATGGACGACGACATTTGATGCAGGTCCGATGACCTCGGCCTCCAGATGAGGGATTGGGTTGAGTTTGGTGGTGTGTTCCAGGTGCTGGGTTTTGGTGTTTCAGGAGTTGTTTAATTTTGCATGTGATATAATCTTAATTTTTAAGCAAACCGGAGTGTTTCGTATTCGTAGTTTTAAAATTGTTTATGGTGTTCACATACTGTCTAGACAATGTTAAAAAGTTCGATTGAATGCTAAAAACCCATTTTTCCATGTTTAACGTATTCGGAAAAACATGCAAGTGATTCTTTGGACCCTCAAGAAGAACGTAAACCTTAACTCGATTATGCGGCCATCAAAACCACCACTTGAACCTTAGGGTTTGTGGTATTTTGGCGTTTCACATGTGAGGCGTTGGTTTGACCCTTCTACGGCTGGTTCATAGGTACTGTGGCATCTTCTGGGTATTGCTAAAACTGTGCTCAAGTGTTGAGCTGTCGGGAAACTGCGGGACTTTAATGAATCGATCGAAGAGTTTACCGTCGTCCGAATAATATGTGATGGGATACAATATTTGGAATCCACATACAGTTATGAGATAACTAATTTGAATGTTATAAATCTAGCACTTTAGTCTCATTTGATCGGTTTCCATGGGATTTCCATGGGATTTTGATGCAATCACGTAGCGTATGCGGATACTCACCGGGTAAACTTAATAGATAGCCACGCCCCATAGCCCCGACCAAGTGACTGTAGGAGAACCCCGTCGCCAAAAGCATCCGTTCGGGTGCTCGCGACAGCGTTATTCCACCTTAGTGCACTTCGTCGACGGCATCGGGGGTGCGGCCGTCTACTAAAGTTTCCGACGAGCATTCTATTAGGAAATTAGGAATCTTGTGTTAGTTATATGTATGCCCTAGAGGCCATTACTGTACATACGATGTATATTGTAGTGGATGCTAGGACATATATAGGGAGGACTTTCTTGCTCGACATGATAGTATGCTATCTGGTTGTACTTTATCTTAACATGTACTCTGATTGTCTCTATATTACATGTTGATAAAGCCCTTATGATATGTACTCGACTACTGGGACTATGATGAGATCATACTAGTGGGGCCACGGTAGTCAACGAGTACATCCTATAATTGTTCCTAGTCGTGGGTGTATCGAGACAGGGCATCGATGCACCAGAGTAGACTAGCGTATACGCATCTTGACCCATATGATGGGCGATGGATGATCCCATATCCGTCGGTGTTTGACATCAAGGATGGTGTACGGGTGCTCAGTAGAGACTGGGTACACTGGACGAACTCGCCGAGAACTCCCAGATGGTATTATACCATACGTCAGATGGCAGTTCTCTGGTGACACTGGTACAGAGTAGTCTGTTGACCCGAGATCGTCATAGAGTCTTGTGTGGTTCCCACTGTGCTTTGATTTCCATCATACCACGTCCAAGAGGGCGTGAAAAAAGGTGGCTTTTGGGTACAGTCCCGAATCACATGGAGGCAATGAGCGATAGGAGGGGATTCGTCTCTCCCGGTATAGGGAGTTGATGTTGTGCTGTGTTCGATTGGCTATAACCGGAAATCCCTGGCCAGGGTTGCTGAGATTTACTGGTAAGTGTTATCAGTAGTTTCTCGAACTGTTATAGACCTCATATCGACACGACTTATCAAGCTACTGGGGTCTGACGTTTACCACCCCTAGGCGAGATATGCGACATATCAGACGACGAGAACGAACTGTACGGGAGTGTTACTGTTTGGATTCACAGGAGAAGTTACAGGATTGCTTGTTGATCTTCTGAGCGCTCAATACCTGGGTAGCTGTTACGTTTAGCTGACCGCTTGCAGCTTGTGGGTGTTTGATATGATCATCACCTACTGCCGGCGTATTGACGATTCTTTAGAGTCCTACACAGAGGTTTCTTGGCTCAGGCAAAACGGAGTAGGAGCACATATGTGATATGTGCGGGACCGAGGATAATGCGATATGTGATACCGTATTATATTCTCGCGATATTTGATATCAGCCGGGTCATCGGATCAAGTGTTGATTCGATGAATCGGTACGGATAAATATTAGTCGGTTATATGCGATATAGCCGGATTGTCGAATCAAGTGTTGATTCGATAATTTAATGTATAATAATATATATGATATATTAAATTGCATTAACTAATATTAGCACACTAAAACATTATTTTTCTCACTCGGGTAATACATTGATATATATGCGATATATGTTAAATGTATTATTTTCTTTGGTTACAATAAATATTATATATGTGATATATAATATTGTAACATGATATGATAAATAATGCAACTTGTTTAGTAGAGATTAAACATGGTTAGTGTTTGATTAGGGTTAAGGCTTTCTAGAAGTTTCTAGAAGCTTTCTTTCTTTGTCTTTGTTAAGATATTATGCTAGATATTTCCTTAACCTAACCAAACCTTTAACCTTAGTAAAATCTCTACAAAGGTTTACTTGACCACGGTTGCATAATTCTATCATATTATTCTTTTCCTATTCATCACAAAAAAAAATTCTAATATTGTTCATCTTCTTCCTTCTTCTTCTTTGCTTGAAATGGTTTCTTGCTTTGATTTTTATGATGGATAAATATGAGAAAAAGATAAATAAAGAGAGCAAAAATTCTATTTCATCATCCTCATCTTCCTTGCCATTTAGATGAGGGTGTTCACATCATTTCATGAGTGTTAGCTTGTGTTAAAGAATCTTCAAGGTAGATCATCTTAGTATCGAAGATCGGAAGCAAAGGTTGCGTCTTTCTCTTCGTGGAACCTCTCGAGAATCCGGATCCCGATGATCGCAGCAAAGGGACCACAACACGAAGCATATGAAGTGAAGGACCGGATCTACAAAGGTTGTAATCCCTCTCACTTAGTATTAAAATGTTTAGTATGCTTGTTTTCGCCTAATCTCTAGTTTAAAGTTCCGTATTCGGGTTGTTCGACACGGCTAAATTTTTAATCGGGCATGGTTGATGCCTCGTAGACCCTTGTGCGCATGTCTAGCAACCCTACAGTGGTATCAGAGCCAAGCTAGAGCTTTAGGCGAAGTCTAGACGAAGTTTAAAGTCCGATCGAGCCCGAAACCCCGACTCCAAAATGCTCTCTGGAAATTTTCTGAAAATTTGGATTTTTGTCAATTAAAAATTTCTAAAAAATGCAGCAGGGTTTTATTAGAATTACTGTGAAATTCGAGGGGCTAATTCGTCAAAAGTGCGGCGGAACCGCGGCAGAAGCCTGGCTTCTGCGGCGGTTCCGCGGCCATTTGATGACGTCACCCCTCCTATTTTGCACAGTAATTCCTACTACACAGTGTTGAGTTCTCTGGGAATTTTTAATTTTTATTCTATAGTTGAGTTTTCTGGGGTTGTTTTGGGGATTCGATGTTTCGATCGAAGTATTAGATTTTGTCTATGTGGCTTTCCGGATAAATTTTAGAAACTGTTAAAAAGTTCGAACGGATATCAATAACTCACTTTTTCCCCTGTCGGAAAATTTTTCAAAAGTTGGATTTTTTTCTCTTGTTTAAGAATGTTCTAAGTCATGCAAGTAACGCGGTGGACCCTCTAGATGACAACAAACCTTAACTCGATTATGTGACCGTCTTGAACTGCCCTTTGAACCTTAGGGTTTGGGGCAGTACGGCGTGCCACATGTGAGGCGTTGGCTTGACCCTTCTACGGCTGGACCATTGGTACTGTGGCATGTAATGGATGTTTTTAAACTGATTTCAAGTGTTGAGATATATTGGGGAAATCTTGGGTGCTTGTTGATTCGATCGGAAAGTTTAACTTTTTCTATTTACCTGGAATGTGATACAATAATTGGAATCCACAGGTAGTTATGAGATAACTGATTTGAATATTATAAACATAGCAGTTTAGTCTCAGATGATCGGTTGCTACGGAATTTTGATGTGATCAAAAGTCCGTCGCAATCACGTAGCGTACGCGGATACTCGCCGGGTAAACTTAATAGACAGCTACGCCCCATAGCCCCGACCAAGTGACTGTAGGAGAACCCCGTCACCGAAAGCATCCGTTCGGGTGCTCGCGGTAGCGGTGTTCCACCTTAGTGCACTTCGTCGACGGTATCAGGGGTGCAGCCGCCTACTAAAGTTTGCGACGAGCATTCGATCAGGACGTCGGGAATCTTGTTGAATTGCCCGACTTGACATTGAAAAGTGTTTTCGATAATGAGACTAAAATGCGGGGTTTATAATTGTTAGGCATGAGATGTCTAAGGAATTCATTTGGTTAGGCATGCGATGTCTAAGGAGGTTGCGGATTCCAACTGTTGTAGTTTTACACTTTCTTTTCTGTGACCGTAAACGTAGTATGTGGTGTATCGCCGGCTTCGTTGCTATACATCAACGACAATCGGGATACGCATACTTGCTTACGTTGATGATATGAGATATTATGTGTTGTTGTGATATGTTGTATTGGATCGTCGCGTTTGAATAGCCGGGGGTTTTATGTGAGATGAGAGTTTTTCTTTTTCATTCATGTAAAATTCATTTGTATGTAATATTCTTTTATTGGGGCACTTCCAGGTAGCGGAAGATGTCACCGTTGTATATTATTTACTTTTCCGCATTAGGTAGACCCAAGGCGGGGAGCACAAGTAACCGGGTTCTAGGGTCCAGTGGGAGACCATCTCGAGGAGTCGAGACCGGGTCTCCTAACCCTAGAATTGGCAGTGTTACTTGCCGCTCTCGTAGGGGTCTAGGGATGTGGGTTTGGCTATTCATCGCGACCGTGGAATCCGTGTTTTATACAGGCTCGTATTGAAAACACGGACATCCTAGTATATCCAATATTTCATATATGTTCTTCTGCTGCAATGTTCTGTGATGAGATCATATTACTGCCTGTGACGAATGTTTATATTATATATATGAGATATATGTTATATTGCAGATTTCGTTTCAAAACTGTGATGCTTGGGAAGCATAAAAATATGGGACTTCATTAATGAGATTAATGAAATAAAAGAAACCTAAGATGTTGTAGAAACTTGTTTATAAAAATAGGTAGCTACAGTTCTTGCTTTGCATAGCGGTGTTCCTTGTAGAACATCCAGCACCTTATTCGATAAGGAAAGGACCGAGATCCCTTCACCGGGAGTGACTCCTTTAGTAATAACTGGCAGATGCTACAAACTCGGTTTGTCTTTTGATTGCTTCTATAGTTCTTGCTTTGCATAGTGGTATATGTGATATATCCTGCACCTTATTCGATGAGGAAAGGGCCGACGATCCCTTCACCGGGAGTGACCCCTTTAGCAAAACTAGAAAGGCCTAAAAAACACTCCATTTAAAATCACTCGATTCTACAACGATATCAAGTTCATTACGCAAAGGGTTTTCTTAAAAACCTGTCGTAGCCCTCCGTCATTTCAGATAAGTAATAGTTAGTATTCGTGCTGCGTTTGTTGACCTCTGTCAAGGCGTAGTGTACGGTAGCTGATTAGTGCTTATCTGTATAAGCATATGATGTGATTGATTTAGGGTAGTCGTGCGACCTTGTTGACCTTTGTCAAGGGTCGTGCGGGTGGGTTTACTTCAATCAGGAAATGACGGGTTGAACTTGACTAGTAGCCTATGGTTTGTTGACCTCTGTCAAGGTCATAGGACGCTTGGGGCAAAATATTATTGGGAATTTCAAGTGTTGAAATTTGCAATGAGATTGCATACCTTCTATGAGATAGTTGGATCCCGATACCCGCTGCGAGTAAGAGTTACTCCTAGGAGAGTTTTACACATTACAATTAGCCGATCAAGTAGGTGTCTAGAAAGGTGTCAACGGGGTCACGCCTCTGGGAAAACGAGGTTTACATTAATTAGGTTCGTGCGAAAGCATGGGGGACCTCCCTCAAAGTACCGACACTGGCCTGGATGAAAGATTGGCGAACTTGTAGCGTGTGATTAATCCCGGCTAGTCTTTCCTTTTAGGTTTTGAAGGAAGATTTGATTAAAACAGTGGGAGACATCCTGATTAGATATATTAGATAACCAATCTAATCTTGCAAGAGCATACACTGAGTGTTTTCTTCTCTCTCTCTCTCCAGGTAGCGACCATACCACGCCTTAATCAAGATAATAATACGGATATATTGACCGAACCAACTTGTTATACTGAGCTGGGGAACGTTGGTCCCGCTCCAACTTATAATTGTTATATGACAGAGCAGGAAATTGGGGAATACCAGATTTCCCGTGCCGCCCAAACGAAGAAAGTGCATGTTGATGCATCATATTCGGGTGTGTTCATTACAGAGAACTATTTCTCAGTATCCTTTACGTCCTGGGAATGTGATACCAGATCAGGATCCCGTATATGTAATCTGTTACATGGGCTACAGATAGGTATAGAACTGAGAACGGGTGATAAGTTTCATGAGACAGAAAACGGTGTAAGTGTTGCAGCCAAGTCTGTTGGTCACTGTCACCCTGTATTACCAGAATACATTGATTCTGAACAAATGCTATTAGATACCGAACCTAATATACAAAATCATATCAGTCTCTTTATTAGTAAAGAAATGATAAAATTTTGTATTGTTGGATAATGTTTTGAACATTTCCTATATCAAGAGTTGATCGGTTTAGGCACGTTATCTAAAAGCATTGACGTTCTAAATCAAACCACAGTTCATAGTATACAGAACACACACAAGAGGAAGAGTTCAGAAATGAACAAATCCTTCTTGAGGCATTGTAGACTAGGTCATATCAATGGGACCCGACTAGCTAAGTTTAATTTAGATGCATATTTAAATCTGTTTGAATTTACATCTTGTGAAACTTGCCGGTCATGTCACAAAGATAAGATGACCATAGCTCTGTTTATTGGAAACAGAGAAAGAGTTAATGAACTCTTGGGATTGATACATGCTGATATATGAAGGTCCCCTGTCTACACATGCCAAGACCAATTCTTTTTACTTCATTACATTCTCTGATAATCTCTCAAGATTCAGACATGTGTTCCTGTTGAAACACAAGTCCGAAGATTTTGAGATATTCACAGAATATAATTTAGAAGTAGAGAACCAAAATACGGGTATAAGTATTATGTCCTTTGATGAGATCAAGGAGGAGAATACTTGAGCACGGAATTCCTGGACTATTCTAAAGGAGAATGAGATTTTCTCTCAGCATTACTCCTCCGTATAGACCACAGCACGTCGGTGTATCGGGGCGGAGCAATAGCACCCTATTTGTTATGGTGTGCTCTATGATGAGTACTACTGAGTTTCCTATTTCCTTTTGGGAGTTATGCACTTGAGAAGCGCATACCTATTGAATAGGGTTCAAATCAAATCAGTTGCCTACCACTTCATATGTGATATGGAAAGGGAAGAGCCCATATCTTAAGTTTGTTAAGATTTGGGTTGTCCGGACTATGTCTAAAAGCAAAATCCGGACAAGCTCGAGGCAAGGTCTGTTATGTAGAACTGGAAATGTTCCAGCTATACAAACTGTAGCTGATGATTTGGTAGAACCAAAGGATTCAATAGTTTCCAACGAACCTCAGCCTCTCCGCCGATCTAGTAGGGTTCCTCACCCACCTGAGAGATACTTTGGTTTCTCTATGACAGTGGGAGCGAGGATTGCATCATGAGATGATGACCCAACTAGTTTCGAGCTGGCCATCAGGAGTGAGACTCTGTAAGAATGGTTGGATGCTTATCGATTTGAGATGGAATCCTTATACACCAACAAAGTATGGACTTTGGTTGCTTTATCTGAAGGGTTAAATCCCTATCAGGAGCAAGTATATCTTGAGAAGATTACTTGGTGTACATGGAAAGGTTGAGACTTTCAAAGCTAGACTTGTTAAAGGTTTGCATCATTGACCAGGTATGGATTATGATGAAACCTTTTCTAAGGAGCTATGCTTAAGTCCATCCAGATCCTACTTGCCACGGCTACATACCATGACTACGATATCTGGTGGTTGGGTGTTATGACTGCTTTTCTAAATGATGTTTTAGAAAAGAGCGTCTATAAGTACACAGCCAGAAAGCTTCGTAGATAGTGGGAGCAGCGAAAACGTGTGCAAGTTGTTTTATGTGATAAAGCAGGCATCGCGGAGTTGGAACATCTGTTTTGATGCGGTAGTCAAATAGTTTGACTTCATCAAAATGGTAGATGAACCTTGTATATACGAAAAAGTAGTAGAGAGTATGGTGGTGATCCTCGTAGAGTACGTGGATGACATACTCTTGATAGGGAAGGAGTTTCCTATGCTACGCTCGGTCAATCTCCGCATATCACAAGGATTCTCCATATAGGATCAAAGTGATACCTACTAAATCCTAGGTTTTGGGTCTATGAGATAGATCTAATTGGATGTTAGGATACTCACTAGTTGTAGTGAGATGGTATCAATCGATCCTGGGGAGAATCACTGGAAGGGTTCCAGGGTGAGAAGGACGACTGAATGTCAGTCGCAGGCATTGTCTATTACCCTCAGTGGAGGGATGGTATGTTGGAAAAGTTCCAAGCTAGATACCGTGACATACTAGACGATTAAAGGCACGATACATTATTACCAAGGATGCTACCAAAGAGGCAGTCTGGATATATATAAGTTCATGAGATGAACTTCGTTCCTACCATTGTGTGACAATGGAGTTGTGGCTTAAGCCAAGGAACTACCGTCCCATCTGAAATCCAGATATAATTCTTAGGCAGTATCACCTGATCATGGAGATAGTTGATCTCCAGGGAGATCGAGGTTAGGAGAGTAGACACAGAGGACTACAGCACGGATACACTCGCAAAGGCCTTTTTCCCAGTAGAGACTTTTATGGGATGGTTGAGTATGAGATACTTCAACCGCAGCTAAATGTTGGGTATGCGATACCATAACAGATGGCCCTAGTGCAAGTGGGAGATTGTTAGTTATATGTATGCCCTAGAGGCCATTACTGTACATACGATGTATATTGTAGTGGATGTTAGGACATATATAGGGAGGACTTTCTTGCTCGACATGATATTATGCTATCTGGTTGTACTTTATCTTAACATGTACTCTGATTGTCTCTATATTACATGTTGATAAAGCCCTTATGATATGTACTCGACTACTGGGACTATGATGAGATCATACTAGTGGGGCCACGGTAGTCGACGAGTACATCCTATAATTGTTCCTAGTCGTGGGTGTATCGAGACAGGGCATCGATGCACCAGAGTAGACTAGCGTATACGCAACTTGACCCATATGATGGGCGATGGATGATCCCATATCCGTCGGTGTTTGACATCAAGGATGGTGTACGGGTGCTCAGTAGAGACTGGGTACACTGGACGGACTCGCCGAGAACTCCCAGATGCTATTATACCATACGTTAGATGGCAGTTCTCCGGTGACACTGGTACAGAGTAGTCTGTTGACCCGAGATCGTCATAGAGTCTTGTGTGGTTCCCACTGTGCTTTGATTTCCATCATACCACGTCTAAGAGGATGTGCAAAAAGGTGGCTTTTGGGTACAGTCCCGAATCACATAGAGGCAATGAGCGATAGGAGTGGATTCGTCTCTCCCGGTATAGGGAGTTGATGTTGTGCTGTGTTCGATTGGTTATAACCGGAAATCCCTGGCCAGGGTTGCTGAGATTTACTGGTAAGTGTTATCAGTAGTTTCTCGAACTGTTATAGACCTCATATCGACACGACTTATCAAGCTACTGGGGTCTGACGTTTACCACCCCTAGGCGAGATATGCGACATATCAGACGACGGGACCGGACTGTACGGGAGTGTTACTGTTTGGATTCACAAGGGAAGTTACAGGCTTGCTTGTTGATCTTCTGAGCGCTCAATACCTGGGTAGCTGTTACGTTTAGCTGACCGCTTGCAGCTTGTGGGTGTTTGATATGATCATCACCTACTGCGGGCGTATTGACGATTCTTTAGAGTCCTACACAGAGGTTTCTTGACTCAGGCAAAACGGAGTAGGAGCACATATGTGATATGTGCGGGACAGAGGATAATGCGATATGTGATACCGTATTATATTCTCACGATATTTGATATCAGCCGGGTCATCGGATCAAGTGTTGATTCGATGAATCGGTACGGATAAATATTAGTCGGTTATATGCGATATAGCCGGATTGTCGAATCAAGTGTTGATTCGATAATTTAATGTATAATAATATATATGATATATTAAATTGCATTAACTAATATTAGCTCACTAAAACATTCTTTTTCTCACTCGGGTAATACATTGATATATATGCGATATATGTTAAATGTATTATCTTCTTTGGTTACAAAAAATATTATATATGTGATATATAATATTGTAACATGATATGATAAATAATGCAACTTGTTTAGTAGAGATTAAACATGGTTAGGGTTTGATTAGGGTTAAGGCTTTCTAGAAGTTTCTAGAAGCTTTCTTTCTTTGTCTTTGTTAAGATATTATGCTAGATATTTCCTTAACCTAACCAAACTTTTAACCTTAGTAAAATCTCTACAAAGGTTTACTTGACCACGGTTGCATAATTCTATCATATTATTCTTTTCCTATTCATCACAAAAAAAAATTCTAATATTGTTCATCTTCTTCCTTCTTCTTCTTTGCTTGAAATGGTTTCTTGCTTTGATTTTTGTGATGGATAAATATGAGAAAAAGATAAATAAAGAGAGCAAAAATCCTATTTCATCATCCTCATCTTCCCTTGCCATTTAGATGAGGGTGTTCACATCATTTCATGAGTGTTAGCTTGTGTTAAAGAAACTTCAAGGTAGATCATCTTAGTATCGAAGATCGGAAGCAAAGGTTGCGTCTTTCTCTTCGTGGAACCTCTCGAGAGTCCGGATCCCGATGATCGCAGCGAAGGGACCACAACACGGAGCATATGAAGTGAAGGACCGGATCTACAAAGGTTGTAATCCCTCTCACTTAGTGTTAAAATGTTTAGCATGCTTGTTTTCGCCTAATCTCTAGTTTAAAGTTCCGTATTCGGGTTGTTCGGCACGGCTAAATTTTTAATCGGGCATGGTTAATGCCTCGTAGACCCTTGTGCGCGTGCCTAGCAACCCTACATCTTGTTGAATTGCCCGACTAGATATTGAAAAGTGTTTTCGAGATCAAGGCTAAAATGCAGGGTTTATAATTGTATGGCATGCGATGTCTAAGGAATTCATTTGGTTAGGCATGCGATGTCAAAGATGGTTGCGGATTCCAACTGTTGTAGTTTTTCACTTTCTTTTCTGCGACTGTAAGTGTAATATGTGGAGTATCGCCGATTTCGGTGCTATATGTCAACGACAATTGGGATACGAATATTTACATACGTTGATGACATGATGTTATGTATTGCTTGGATATGTTATATTGGATCGTCGTGTTTTGAATAGCCGGGTTTTTTTTATGTGAGATGTGAGTTTTTCATTTTCATTCATGTAAAATTCATAGTATGTAATATTATTTTATTGGGGCACTTCCGGGTTGAGGATGATGTCACCATTGTATATTATTTACTTTTCCGCATTAAGATAGACCCAAGACGGGAGCACAAGTAACCGGGTTCTAGGGTCCAGTGGGAGACCATCTCGAGGAGTTGAGACCGGGTCTCCTAACTCTAGAATTGGTTGGGTTGCTTGCCGCTCTTGTAGGGGTCTAGGGGTGTGGGATTGGCTATTCATCACGACCGTGGAATCCGTGTCGTATATAGGCTTAATTTAAAATACGGAAATCCTAGTATATCCAATTTTTCATACGTTGTTCATCTGCTGGGATATATGTGATGTGATAATTTGATATGTTGTAATAGATACAGGATATAATATATGAGATATATTATATAGACGTTGCTTATGTTTTACACCCGTGCTAGCACTACCCCGCTCTGCCGTTAGTTGTAAGTGTACGGCGGCGCCCCGGCCATCAATCCGACGCCGGAATGCGGAAGCGGTAATTTACTTTAACTTTTCAAACCGGCACCACCGCGCACTATAAACCCGGATCGTGCCATTAATCTAGATGGGAAGAGAGATATACCGAGCGATCCGTGTCCTCTGGTCTTCTCGTCGTCGTCTCGATCTCTCCGCGGAATCTCCGGTCTCCACCAAGTCGCCGGAAGGGCACCACATCGCCGGCTTCTTTTACGGGCTCCCACCTCTATACCGAGGCAAGTCGGGCACGAAGTTGGCGAGTCGACGTGCCCAAGATTTGCTGTAGAATATAGTGTAGAGTGTTGGGTCTCATTTGGGGTTGTAGGAGGTTGCCATTTGGTAGAAGAAAATGAAGTGAATTTTCTTGATGGCTTGGGAATTTCTAGCAAGCAAATGAGACTAAACCATCCCCAAAAATTGGACAGCACCTCTTCAAAGTGGCCGGCCTCTTTGAAGAAAAGGGAGAGAGAAGTGAAGGGGGGGAAACCATAATACAAGCAAGAGAAAAACATGATGATTATGAACAATGATCACAAAGCAAAACCCTCACTCCAAAACAACCATCATCATCAAGCATGATGACTCCAAAAGGTCAAGCCATCATGAACAAAGAAAGTCAAGTGATGGTGCACCATCATGATACAATAATATGCAATTACCACCCTCCACAAATGATTATTTGCACAATTGCAAATAAGCCCTCCTCCACCAATCTTCGGCCAATGAAAGCTACAAAGAAATATGGCCGAAACGGAAAGCAAGCTGGAAACTCCGGAAAACTGGTCCCGTAATAAATTACAGGAAAATCCCGATACTGTGTATACACACACGCATTTGTATTCCGACCGAAATACAAATGCAATGAGACAAAATCTACACTGTACTATACTAGGATCCGGCTTAAACCAAAACCGGCTAGTATTATCCGTCCGATCCTGATCCATGCAATACCGCACGTATTAAATCGAACCCTGCCATATCTCCATACGGCCTCTACAGCGTTTCGCCCGAAAACCTGAGCATCTGTCTGTGGGGGACTCTAAAGACTCGTCAATACCATGGCTGTGGATTTAACCACTAGCACGTTAGAGGTACTAGCCATACGTGACGGGCCACCAGCTATTGACCGAAAGGGACGTCGATGAGCGAACTCATCCTGACACCCTACCGAGCTTGTCAGTGACAATATCCGTACATTCCGGTCCGTTCGTCTATGAGCATCGCATGGCGGGCCTAGGGGGTTGGTAAAAGTCAGACCCCCAAAAGCGGTACAAGTCGTGTCAGAGATCAGCCCAGAACACCCTGAGATACTACTGGAATACCTACCAGTAAATCTCCTGCCTTGGCCAAGGACTTTTCATGTTCTGGCTCTCCTAGACACAGCGCGACCTCACCCCCAATACCGGGAGAGACGAACCCCTGAAGATCCGCTCACTGCCTCCATGTTGCTCGGGACTGTACCCAACTAAAACATGTTTGCACGTCTCCTTTGAGCGTGGTAAGGTAGTAATCAAAGTACAGTAGGAACTCACACGAGACAAATGACGATCCTCAGGTCGATGAACTAACCTGTACACATGTCACCAGGGAACTGCTATCTGACGTCAGGTATAAGACCAACTAGCATGTTCCCGGCGAGTCCTGTCCGGTGTACTCATAACCCAATGAGCACCTGTATACATCTTAGATGAACCAACTGATACCAGTGGCTTGTGAGACCGGACACCGCCCCTCGTTGGGGTCTCGACTGTATACACTAGTCTACTCTGGAGTATCGATGCCCTGTCTCGAAACTCCTATGACTAGGGACATTTTAAGGATGTGCTTAAATACTACCATCTCCCACGTATATGATCGCCCTCAGACTGCTGGCAGTCAAGCAAGAATCCTAGGGGCTCTATCAACGTGTAATTGCGACCTGTCAGGTCACCTAAAGCAGTACACGATGATAAAGATAAACCAGATAACATACTATCATCTTGAGTAAGACTGTCCTACCGGGATAGGTCCTCCCTCAATCATTGCAATCACGTGCCTGTGGTCCAATAATTGACTCTGAGGGCACTATCTCCAACAATCTCCCACTTGCACTCAAGGCTAATTATTGCGATGTCGCATACTCACAGCCCGTGTGATACCGAACACCCAACTCCTCTACTAGTCAGTCTCACAAAGCTCTCTTGCGAAACTATTGCGTTCGAGGAATAGCCTCAGTGAGTGGATCCGCCTTGATGTTTCTTTCTATGTCTCTCTATATCTCAAGTTCGCGGAGAAACCCATCTCCCGAAATGAGTAATACCTGTCTTAGAATGTGTCTGGATGTCTGATGGGACCTAGCTCATAAATGAACTCCAAATCCAAACTTCTTAGACTGTATCATCAACTGAACTTAATCAGTATCCTGCGCCATGCCTCCCTCAGTATTTCCTTAGACCACCTGTCCAAAATACTGCCCCTCGTCAGAAGGAAAACTATAACTCTGACAACCTCCTTGTCGTCCAGGTCACCTTGGAAGCCTGGAATGATAACTGTCTCCCGAATGAGGCTGTCGTTATCATATCCCTAGAACATCCACTTATGTTCTAAAACTGCTTCTGACTGGTTCTCTAGGATCGGATCAATGTCAACTTATTACATCTAGTGCAAGAACAACATCTGGTGTGGTACTTGACTTCTCAAGATTGACTCAATTGCCTGAGCAAGTGATCTGCCAATCATGCACATCCCTCTCCCCTTTAGTCTGTAAGACGCCTTTAGAGAGGGTGACTCCATCACCTGCAGGTACACTACCGTGCCAGGAGTCGTCCATTCTAAATACTCTTAGAATGCTATCTAAGTACCCTTAATTGGGAAACCACCCAAATCTAGACTAAAACCATAGATCTAAAACCGCTGTGTGACGACCAAAGTATAACCGATCGTAGCATTGGAATATCACTTCCTACTCTGTGTATGTCATCCAAATACCATGACATTACACCCTACTACCTTCTCAACAGATCCATCCCCTATTCTGATGAAGTCAAACCTATGACTGTCATATCAGAAATTGATGATCTATCTCCGCTATATCGGCTTTAGTCTATAAATAGACATAAGCTACCTGTCCACCAATGCTTCCGCTGCTCCCACTGACTACGACAACCCTCTGGCATAGTCATATACACGTACACTTCTAAAGCTAGTTTAGAACGACGCTATACTCATCCTCCCGCCAGGTCTCGCAGCCTGGAACAACAGCAATGGCAAGTGTAGGTAAACAAGAACTTCCCTGTCACCGTCCTTGAAGCTACCGGAGTACCTCTCGGGTGCCTGAAGTTACCCACCGTATCTGCGGAGTGGCCAATGGAATGTCAAATCAGATTGAATCTTTAGGTTCCTATCAAATCTTCAGTAATCGTTTGTAGTTCTGGAATAACTTCCAGTTCTACAATACTCCCACTACTGTTTTCTGAAAAAATCCATTTTTATTAAAACTGTGGCTAGTCTAGAACAATATCACTATTGATCTGCTAGATAGTAGAAAGTCAACCCTCGTCATAGCCTGGGTCAACCCACAAACAGCCATTACAGAAACGTGCCTTGAGTTATCCAGAGTCTGGTTTTAAGCATAGGCCGGACAACTCCCCGTACCTTAACATCATTAAGATATGAACTGTTCTATATCCAATATAGAACCAGAGGCACTGATTTAATTGAACCAGATTCAAATCATGCAGCTATCTCCAATGCATGTCAACTAAATGGAGAGAGGCCGATCAGCGTTACTCAACTTAGGAATGCTTCCAATCATGAGTAACCTGAAAGAGAAGAAAGATCTCTTAATCATTACTATCAACTGAATACCATAGACAAGTATCTACATCTTCGATCAACTTGAAGAATCCCGATACTTGCAACACCTGCTTCTCTACTTTATTCAAATACCTATAACTTCTCAAAATTAGGAACCTGTGTTTCCGCGAAACACCTGTCTAAAAACTAGAGAAGTCATAAGTAAACCGAATATAGTACGAGGACCAACCCCTCTGTCCTGATGGACCCTGGATAACATACAATACTCAGTATAAGTCCCTTGAGTCTGATAACTCATTCACAGTGTGTCGTAGGTTGAAAACTGTACTTATGGTTAAGAAGAATTACACCGCTGTTTAATGCTCCTTACCTAACCATCCACTGATATAGGTAAATGTCATAGACATAATTTCAAAAAGGTATACCTCACTCTATGAAAATAGACGTACAGATATATCAATTTGAAATTGGTGCATAACAACGGATATTCAAAACCAAATATTTTCCGTCCGGCAAACAACCTATGTGGCCTCCTCAAATATCACCGATTACAATGAATCCCGATATAATGAGGACGATCACCTCATTCCCAATAACTTACTCCCACTCATCATCTGTAAAAACATACAGATGTGAGAATCATACCTGGTAAATACATACCCTGGAGCAAGTGTCTAATTGGGAAATCAGTTTTCCTTCAACAGTACATAGTGAAACTGAAACATTGTAAATGTTTCGATGGGGTATCCCGGTATTCCTAGTATTGCCTCTTCCAGATTCACGACTTTAACCGTGTAATTCTTTGCCACCTCTCCAAATCCCTTTATATGTCTTTAGTCATTACCTTCTGCACACCCCTTTAGGCCAAATGGTTTTCTTCCTTCCCTACCGTTCGGCACCAGCCTATGGTTTGGAAGAAGACTATCCAATAAGCATAATGGGTGTACTGTCCTAATCCTAGGAACACTCGCAATGCGAGAGAAGGTGAAGATAAAAGAAAACCGAATAAACCTTATTCTTATTTCTCCTGAACCAGAATCCATCCCCGAACTGGAACAAGTTCCATTCGAGTTCATATATAACCATATGATGGAGTATCCAATAAACTGTGGATCTTCATAGTGATACGGGGTGTTCTGGAGAAATACAAAGGTGATTTAGGGTTGGCGAATAAATACTTGGTTTGGTCGTCAATAGCAGTCGCAATTTATTTTGCCCTCTTACTAATCCCTTTCTTTGTCTTAAACCAATACCTTCTGTACACCGTTTAGGCTAACTGGTTTTCTTCATTCCCTACCTGTCGGCACCAGCCTAAGGTTTAGAAGAAGATTATCCAATTTGCTTAATAGGTGTACTATCTCCTAAACCAAGGAATACTCGCAACCTGAGAGAATGTAAAAGGAAAAGACAACTGAATAGTCCTATTCGTTTTCTCCAGAACAGGAAACCATCCTCGAATAAATTCCTTCGAGTTCGTATATAACCATACGATGGTTTTATCCAATGGAAGTGGACGTTCGTAGTAATACGGGGTGTCCTGGAGAAAAGGGTAAAAGTAAGAGTGGCAATGAGGTTTGCAACTCTGAGAATCCAAAAGCCAGTGTTTAAGAAGGTTCGGTCAACTTGGTCACTGAGTCATAGTCTTAGGGTCGGGTCAATGGTCGCTGCCGAAGAGAGAGAGAGAAAAGAAACACTCAGCGTGCACTCTAACCTATATCAGAATGGTTACCAATTTATCTAATCTGGAAACCTCCCACTGTCACTTCAAGTTCTCCTCCAAACCTGAAAGAAGAATTAGTCGGGGTCACCCGAGGAGTAAACTAACTTATCAGTGGGAATTGGGATCCAACTAACATCGCATGATAACGTGACGGAATCCGCTCACGTCATAACACTCCAGAAGGTATGTGTATATCTGGCATATTTCAGTTTCTTTAAAAACTCCCGATGTGATTTTTGCCCCATGCTCTTATGACCTTGACTAAGGCCAACAAATCATAAGTCACATGTCAAGTTCTACCCGTCATTGTCCAGGTTAATTTGAACCCACCCGTACAAGCCATTGACTAGGGCCAACAAGGCTATACGACTGTCCCAAACCAACGCATCTATCTATGCTGCATATGAACACCTAACAGCTACCAAACACTGTGCCTTGACTATGGCCAACAAACACAGCTTGAATACTATTGACTATCCATATGAAACGACGGAGGGCTACGAATGGTTTCTGGCGAAAACCTTTAACGTAATGAACTTGATATCGTTGAAGGAACGGATAGCTTTTTGAAAATATAGTGACGAAAACCGTTGCTAAAGAGGTCACTCTCGGTGAAGGGATCTCGGCTCTTTCCCGGTAGAATGAGGTGCAGGATATTCCAACTGAATACCACGATGCAAAGCAAAAGTAATCGGCTATAGTGAAGTTATTGCCCTGACGCAAACTTTTTGTCCAAGGGGTCACTCCCGGTGAAGGGATCTCGGCCCTTGCCTCGTCGACTGAGGAGCAGGATATTCCAACTGAATACCACGATGCAAAACAAAAGTGATCGTCCTTGCAATAACAACTTTTTGAAAAGTGTTCCAACAACATCAGATTAGGTTTGTTTTTAACTTGCATTGATCCGAATCAACGCAGTCCCATCAATTGATCACACCACAAAGAACGAAAATATATTGATGTACATATATGCTATCCGCATTCGCCACTGGGTCCCGTCATTACCCGTTAGGTTAGCTAACTAACGACAGAGCGGGGACTGGACTAGCGCGGATGCAAAACATATACAACATCTACTAATATATATAAATATATAATTTTCGCTCAAGGCGTGATAAAATGCAACATCACAGAAATGTACAGCATCACAGAACAATACAGATATCTGGGATCCCCGGGTTTCATAGAGCCGCTACTGAAACCCGACGTTCCCCTGGTCGTGTGGATAGCCTGTGCAATGAAATCCTAGACCCCTACGGGCGCGGCAAGTTACCCGCCAAAACCTGAAGCAAGGCAGCCCCTTTCAGCACCGTGAATGGACCACCCAGCACTTCACGGAATCTGGCAACTTGGGCACCCCTCCTAGGTCAACCTGTACCCCCTACGAGTGCGGCGAATAGCCCGCCAATCCTAGAGTGAAGCCCCCTCCGTCTCAATGCCATGAGATGCGGGCTCGTTGCCTTCTAGAACCCGACTATCCATACACCCCTCCGCGGGGTAATCTTAGTACAGAAAGTAAAATATACATACAATGGGTACATCGACCGCAACCTGGTCGTGCCCCAAAATAATAATACAAACAGGCAGTGACGGCAGTCCACATGTCGGACGCTCGCCCCGCAATATCAAATGTACATAATACAACCAATCTTTACTACCACTGCAACCAGGCTATCCCCCACGACCGATCCGCAACATCACAGCAATACACAGAATATCAACGTGAAGGTCACGTTCGCAAATCCGTCTAACCGGGCTATAGCAGTTAGACAGGATTTACCGATAAAGTGACATTCACGGTCGCAGATATAATGTAAATACTATGAACTAATGTGTTTAAAATTTTCCGGTCGATCAAATTTACCAAGTGGACCCCAAAGCACTACTGTAGCACATAAAGAATTTCAGTGCCCAAAAATAATATTCCAAAACCCCTATTTCCAACCCAAAAGCCCACTGGAAAAAAATGGCACAATGATAACACAGAACTGCCGTGGAACCGCGGCCAGAAGGGGGTTTTGGCCGCGGTTCCGCGGTCTTCCTGTTGAATCATGGTGTCGAATTTTTACAGTAGGCTTAAAAGTCCCTGCACATACTTCTGCAACATACAGAAAAAATTTTGGAGCCCAAAAAATTTTAACAGAGAACTGATGCATGAGAAAACGAGGATTTTGGAATTTTGTTCGATCGGAAATGTAAACACATTAAACAAAGCTAGACAAGGTTAATGGCGAGGCTCTGATACCACTGTAAGTGCACGGTGGCGCCCCGGCCGTCAATCCGACGACGGAATACGGAAGCGGTGATTTACTTTAACTTTTCAAACCGGCACCACCGCGCACTATAAACCCGGATCGTGCCATTAATCTAGTGACTAGCTAACTACAAGATGGGAAGAGAGATATACCGAGCGATCCATGTCCTCCGGTCTTCTCGTCGTCGTCCCGATCTCTCCGCGGAATCTCCGGTCTCCACCAAGTCGCTGGTAGGGCACCACGTCGCCGGCTTCTTTTACGGGCTCCCACCTCTATACCGAGGCAACTCGGGCACGAAGTTGGTGAGTCGACGTGCCCAAGGTTTGCTGTAGAATATAGTGTAGAGTGTTGGGTCTCATTTGGGGTTGTAGGAGGTTGCCATTTGGTAGAAGAAAATGAAGTGAATTTTCTTAAAGGCTTGGGAATTTCTAGCAAGCATATGAGACTAAAAAGCCATCACCAAAAATTGGACAGCCCCTCTTCAAAGTGGCCGGCCTCTTTTTGGCAAAGGGAGAGAGAAGTCAAGTGGGGGGGGGGAACCATAATACAAGCAAGAGAAAAATATGATGATTATGAACAATGATCACAAAGCAAAACCCTCACTCCAAAACAACCATCATCATCAAGCATGATGACTCCAAAAGGTCAAGCCATCATGAACAAAGAAAGTCAAGTGATGGTGCACCATCATGATACAATAATATGCAATCACCACCCTCCACAAATGCTTATTTGCAAAATTGCAAATAAGCCCTCCTCCACCAATCTTCGGCCAATGAAAGATACAAAGAAATATGGCCGAAACGGAAAGCAAGCTGGCAACTCCAGAACACTGGTCCCGTAATAAATTACAGGAAAACCCCGATACTGTGTATACACACCCGCATTTGTATTCCGACCGAAATACAAATGCAATGAGACAAAATCTACACCGTACTATACTAGGATCCGGCTTAAACCAAAGCCGGCTAGTATTATCCGTCCGATCCTGATCCATGCAATACCGCACGTATTAGATCGAACCCTGCCATATCTCCATACGGCCTCTACAGCGTTTCTCCCGTAAACTTGGGCAACTGTCTGTGGGGGACTCTAAAGACTTGTCAATACTATGGCTGTGGATTTAACCACTAGCACGTCAGAGGTACTAGCCATACGTGACGGGCCACCAGCTATTGACCGAAAGGGACATCGATGAGCGAACTCATCCTGACACCCTACTGAGCCTGTCAGTGAAAATATCCGTACAGTCCGGTCCGTTCGTCTATGAGCATCGCATGGCGGGCCTAGGGGGTTGGTAAAAGTCAGACCCCCAAAAGCGATACAAGTCATGTCAGAGATCAGCCTAGAACACCCTGAGATACTACTGGAATACCTACCAGTAAATCTCCTGCCTTGGCCAAGGAATTTTCATGTTCTGGCTCTCCTAGACACAACGCGACCTCACCCCCAATACCGGGAGAGACGAACCCCTGAAGATCCGCTCACTGCCTCCTTGTGGCTCGGGACTGTACCAAACTAACACCTGTTTGCACGTCTCCTTTGAGCGTGGTAGGGTAGTAATAAAAGTACAGTGGGAACTCACAAGAGACAAATGACGATCCTCAGGTCGATGAACTAACCTGTACACATGTCACCAGGGAACTGCTATCTGACGTCAGGTATAAGACCAACTAGCATGTTCCCGGCGAGTCCTGTCCGGTGTACTCATAACCCAATGAGCACCTGTATACATCTTAGGTGAACCAACTGACACCAGTGGCTTTTGAGACCGGCCACCGCCCTTCGTCGGGGTCTCGACTGTATACACTAGTCTACTCTGGAGTATCAATGCCCTGTCTCGAAACTCCTACGACTAGGGACATTTTAAGGACGTGCTTAAAGACTACCAGCTCCTACGTATATGATCACCCTCATACTGCTGGCAGTCAAGCAAGAATCCTAGGGGCTCTATCAACGTGTAATAGCGACCTGTCAGGTCACCTAAAGCAGTACACGATGATAAAGATAAACCAGATAGCATACTATCATCTTGAGTAAGACTGTCCTACAGGGATAGGTCCTCCCTCAATCATTGAAATCACGTGCCTGTGATCCAATAATTGACTCTGAGGGCACTATCTCCAACATTCGTTACCTAACCTAACGGTGCACGAGGGGACATCAAGGCGAATGCGGATGGCATAAGCGTACGTTGTATTTATCTGTGATATTTAGGTAACTTAAAATGATGGGACTTCATTAATGAGATTAATGAAATAAAAGAAACCTATAGATGTTGTGGAATCGAATTTTCAAAAACAGGTAGCTCTAGTTGTTGCTTTGCATAGCGGTGTTCCTTGTAGAACATCCAGCACCTTATTTGATAAGGAAAGAGTCGAGATCCCTTCACCGGGAGTGACCTCTTCAGCAATAACTGGCAGATACTACAACCCTCGGTTTTGTTTTTTGATTGCTTTTCTAGTTCTTGTTTTGCATAGTGGTATTTGTGAAATATTCTGCACCTTATTCGATAAGGAAAGAGCCGACGATCCCTTCACCGGGAGTGATCTCTTTAGCAAAACTAGCAACAACAACTGAACCTTTTATCCCAAGCATATGGGGTAGGTTACATGAACCAACATGAGAATCACGCCAGGTCCAGCACATGAATCCTCCGCCTCCACTCACTCCTATCGAACAATATACTTTCATCGAGGCCTTTGGCACCCATATCGTTTCATATCACCTCCATCCATGTTTTCTTCGGTCTTCCTTTTGCCTTTTTGCCATTGCCCATATCTTTAGCAAAACTAGCAAAGGCCTCAAAAACACTCCATTTAAATCATTTGATTCTACAACGATATCAAGTTCACTACACAAAAGGTTTTCATAAAAAACTGTCATAGCCCTTCGTCATTTCAGATAAGTAATTCTTAGTATTCGTGCTGCGTTTTTTGACCTTAGCCAAGGCGTAGTATGCGGTAGCTAATAAGTACTTATCTGCAAAGCATATGATGTGATTGAGTTAGGGTAGTCATGCGACTTTGTTGACCTTAGCCAAGGGTCGTGCGGGTGGGTTTAATTCAATCGGGAAATGACGGGTTGAACTTGGCTAGCGCTTATGATTTGTTGACCTTAGCCAAGGTCATAAGTTGTTAGGGGTAAAATATTATTGGGAATTTCAAGTGTTGAAATTTGCAATGAGATTGCATACTTTCTATGAGATAGTTGGATCCCGATACCCACTGCGAGTAAGAGTTACTCCTGGGAGTGTTTTACACATTACAATTAGCCGATCAGGTAGGTGTCTAGAAAGGTGTTAACGGGGTTACGCCCTTGGGAAAACAAGGTTTATTTTAATTAGGTCTGTGCGATAGCACGGGGAACCTCCCTCAAAGTACCGGCACTGGCCTGGATGAAAGATTGGCGAACTTGTAGGGTGTAATTAATCCCGGCTAGTCTTTCCTTTTAAGGTTTGAAGGAAGATTTGACTAAAACAGTGGGAGCCATCCTGATTAGATATATTGATAACCAATCTAATCTTGCAAGAGCATACGCTGAGTGTTTTCTTCTCTCTCTCCAGGCAGCGACCATGTCACGCATTAATCAAGATAATAATACGGATGTATTGACCGAACACGCTTATTATACCGCGCCGGGGAACGTTGGTCCCGCTCCAACTTTTAATTATTATAAGATCAAGCAGGAATTAGGGGATTACCAGAATTCCCATGCCGCCCAAACGAAGAAAGTGCATGATGATGCATCATCTTCGGGTGTGTTCATTATAGAGGACTGTTTTCTCAGTATCCTTTATGTCCTGGGTATGAGATACCGGATCAGGATCCCACATATGTAATCTGTTACATGGGCTACAGAAAGGTAGAGAACTGAAAAAGGATGATAAGTTTTAAGAGTTAAAAATGGTGCAAGTGTTGCAGCCAAGTTTGTTGGCAGTTATCACCCTGTATTACCAAATACATTGATTCTGAACGAATGTTATTAGATACCGAACCTGATATACAAAATCATATCAGTCTCTTTATTAGTAAAGAAGGATATAATTTTGTATTGTTGGATAATGTTTTGAACATTTCCTATATCAAAAGTTGATCGGTTCAAGCACGTTATCTAAAAGCATATACGTTCTAAATCAAACTACAGTTCTTAACGTACAGAACACACACAAGGGGATGAATTCAGAAATGGACGAATCCTTCTTGAGGCATTGTAGACTAGGTCATATCAATGCGACCCGACTAGCTAAGTTATATTTAGATGCATATTTAAATCAGTTTGAACTTACATCTTGTGAAACTTGCTAGTCATGTCACAAAGATAAGATAACCATAGCTCCGTTTATTGGAAACAGAGAAAGAGTTAGTGAACTCTTGGGATTGATACATGATGATGTATGATGGTCCCCTGTCTACACATGCCAGGACTGGTTCTTTGTACTTCATTATATTCACTGATGATCTCTCAAGATTCGCACATGTGTTCCTGTTGAAACACAAGTCTGATCCTTTTGAGATATTCAAAGAATATAAGTTAGAAGTAGAGAACCAAAATGGGTATAAGTATTATGTCCTTTAATGAGATCAGGGAGGAGAATACTTGAGCACGGAATTCGTGGACTATTCTAAAGGAGAATGAGATTCTCTCTTAGCATTACTCCTCCGTATACATCACAACACGTTGGCATATCGGGGCGGAGCAATCGCACCCTATGAGATACGGTATGCTCTATGATGAGTACTACTGAGTTGCCTATTTCCTTTTGGGGTTATGCACTTGAGAAGCTGCATATCTATTGAATAGGGTTCCAATCAAATCAGATGCCTACCACACCATATGTGATATGGTATGGGAAGAGCCCATCTCTTAAGGATGTTAAGATTTGGGGTTGTCCGGCCTATGTCTAAAGGCAAAATCCGAACAAGCTCGAGGTAAGGTCAGTTCTGTGGAAGTTTGTTGGATATCCCAAGCATACGCAAGGGAATATCTTCTACCAAACTGAGGAGCAAAAGGTGTTTTGTTTCTCAGCATGCCACCTTTTAGAGAAAAGGATTTCTTGTGAAGAAATTTGTGGTCATGAGGTAGAACTGGAAGGAGTTCCAGCTATACAAACTGCAGCTGATGATTTGGTAAACCCGAAGGATTCAATAGTTTCCAACGAATCTCAGCCTCCCAGCCGATTTGGTAGGGTTCCTCATCCATCTGAGAGATACTTCGGTCTTCTCTATGACAGTAGGAGCGAGGAGTGCATCATGAGAAGATGACCTAACTAGTTTCGAGCAGGCCATCGAGAGTGGGGACTCTGTGAGAATGGCTGGATGCTAAGCGATCTGAGATGGAATCCATATACACCAACAAAGTATGGATTTTGGTTGCTTTATCTGAAGGGTTAAATCCCCATCAGGAGCAAGTATATCTTGAGAAGATTACTAGGTGTAGATGGAAAAGTTGAGACTTTTGAAGCTAAGACTAGTTGTAAAGGTTTCTCATCATCGACCAGGTGTGGACAATGATGAAACCTTTTCTAGTGCCTATGCTTAAGTCCATCCAGATCCTACTTTCCACTGCTACATACCATGACTACGATATCTGGCGGTTGGGTGTCATGACTGCTATTCTAAATGATGATTTAGAAGAGAGCGTCTATACGTACACAGCTGGAGGGCTTCGTAGACAGTAGGAGCAGCGAAAACATGTGCAGGTTGTTTTATGCGATAAAACAGGCATCGCGGAGTTGGAACATCTGTTTTGATGTGGTAGTCAAAGAGTTTGACTTCATCAAAATGGTAGATGAATCTTGTATATACAAAAAAGGTAGTAGGGAGTATGGTGGCGATCCTCGTATAGTACGTGGATGACATACTCTTGATAGGAAAGGTGTTTCTTATGCTACCCTCGGTCAATCTCCTCTTATCACAAGGATTCTCTATATAAGATCAAGGTGATACCTCCTAAATCCTGTGTTTTGGATCTATGAGATAGATCTAAATGGATATTAGGATTCTTACTAGGTGTAGTGAGATAGTATCAATCGATCCTGGGGAGAATCACTGGATAGGATCCAGGGTGGTAAGGTCGACTGAATGTCAGTCACAGGCACTGTCTTTACTCTCAGTGGAGGGACGGTATGTTGGAAGAGTTCCAAGCTAGATACCGTGGCATACTAGACGATAAAAGCTTAATACATTGCTACCTACGATGCTACTAAAGAAGTAGTCTTGGTATATATTAGTTCATGAGATGAACTTCGTTCCTACCATAGTGTGACAATGGAGTTGTGGCTTTGGCCTAGGAACCCCCGTCCCATCAGAGATCCAGACATATTCTTATGCAGTATCACATGATCATGGAGATGGATGATCTCTAGATAGATCGAGGTTAGGAGAGTAGACATAGAGGACAACAGCGCGGATCCACTCACAAAGGCGTATTTCCCAGTAGAGACTTTTATGGGATGGTTAAGTATGAGATACTTCAACCACTGCTGATTGTTGGGTATGAGATACTACAACAGATGGCCTTAGTGCAAGTGGGAGATTGTTAGTTATATGTATGCCCTACAGGCCATTACTGTACATATGATGTATATTGTAGTGGATGCTTGGACATATATAGGGAGGAATTTCTTGCTCGACATGATAGTATGCTATCTGTTTGCTCTTTATCTTAACGTGCACACTGATTGTCACTATGTTACATGTTGATAAAGCCCTTAGGATGAGTACTTGACTACAAGGACTATGATGCAGATCATACTAGTAGGGACAGTGTAGTCGCTAAGTACGTCCTTCAAATGTTCCTAGTCGAGGGTGTATCGTGATAGGGCATCGATATACCAGAATAGACTAGCGTATAGCTTCTCGACCCATGTAGATAGGCGATGGATGATCCCATATCCATTGGTGTTTGACATCAGAGACAGTATACGGGTGCTCACTGGAGGCTGGGTACACTGGAAGGACTCGTCGAGAACTCCCAGATGGTATTATACCTCACGTCAGATGGCAGCTCTCTGGTGACACTAGTACAAGTTAGTCTGTAGACCCGAGATCGTCATAGAGTCTTGTGTGATTCCCACTGTGCTTTGATTTCCATCATACCACGTCCAAGAGGGTGTGCAAAACGGTGGCTTTTGGGTACAATCCCGAATCACATGGAGGCAATGAGCGATAGGAGGGATTTCGTCTCTCCCGGTATAGGGAGTTGATGTTGCGCTGTGTTCGATTGGCTATAACAGGAAGTCCTTGGCCAAGGCAGCTTCAGGGATATACTGGTAAGTGTTATCAGTAGTTTCTAGACCCGTTATGAGCCTCATATCAACACGACTTATCGAGTTACTGGGGTCTGACGTTTACCAGCCCTAGACGAGATATGCGACATATCAGACGAAGACACCGGACTGTACAATAGTGTTACTAATTGGACTCGCAGGAGTGTGAGAAGGCTTGCTTGTTGATCTTCTGATCGCTCAATACCCGGGTGGCCGTTACGTTTGGCAGACCGCTTGCGGCTTGTGGATGTTTGATATGATCATCACCTGCTGTCGGCATATTGACGAGTCTTTAGAGTTCTACACAGGGGTTTCCTGGCTCATGCGAAACGGAGTAAGAGCACATATGTGATATGTGCGGGACCGAGATTGATACGATATGAGATACCGTATTCTATTCTCGTGATTTGTGATATTGATCGGTTGTATGCGATATAGCCGGGTTATCGGATCAAGTGTTGATTCGATAAGTTGTTACACATGATATTAGTCGGCTATAGCCGGATTATTAAATCAAGAGTTGATTTAATAATTTAATGTATAATTATATATTTGATATATTATATTACATTAACTAGTATTAGCTCACTTAAGATTTATTTTCTCACTAGATTGTGCACATTGTTTATATGTGATATATGCAAGTGTACATGTTTGTGTCATGCTTGATGATACATACAAGATGGGTGTATGAGACTTATATCATTCTAAGGTTAAGATTAAGGTTTATTTATTTCTTATGAATAACAAAAGAGGTTGACTTGGTCAATGTTGTCAAGCTTACATGAAGCTTGTAGAAACATTGACAAAGTCTTCTCTTTTGTCATTTCCTTAGATATTAGTTAACCCAACCCTTAACCTTACACCATGGTTAATTCTCTACATGAGTTAAGAATGAGGGCTTAACTCACCCATGGTTGTATTATTCTTTTGGATTAACTCATATGATGAGTTCTATCTTCTTCTTCTTCAAGCTCCATGAAAAAGCTTAGTAGCTCTAATGGTGCTATGAGAAAAAGTGTGAGAAAATCAATTCTAAAGTGAGCCCACTTCCTACTTCATCATCCTCTACTACTTGCCATGTAGTATAGGGTGTTCTCTTCACAAAGTTCATGACCTAGTGAAGGAATAGCTTGAGTTAGTGTCTCCTCGACGTAGATCATCTTCGGCCTCGAAGTCATCGAAGCAAGCACGTTCGTTTCTTCGCGGAGCCTCTCTAGAGTCCGGAGTTTGCGATCGCAGCGGAGGGGACTAATACACGGAGCTATTTGAAGTGAAGGACTGGTCTACAAAGGTTGTATTCCTCGCTCTCATTAATTTTGCAAAGTGTTTGCATATTAGTTTCTGTATATTTCTAGTAAATGATTCTACTTAGGGTTATCTAAAACGGCGAATTTTTAATTTTGCATGGACGATGCCTCCCGAAAACTTGTTGCCGTCTTGAGTAACCCTTCATAACCGAATGAATATATGAAAGCATCGGGTATCTAAGTAAAGAATGCAATATCTAAACTAGCATATGAGAGCAAGCATACTAATAATATGTTTAAACTACCAGTTAGCAAGTTATGCCAATGAAGTAACGTTTTCTAAAGTGTACGTGACATGGCAATTACCGATGATGATGTGTGTGAGCGGGCGAGCAAGTGTACGTGCAATATACGCATCATCGGTAATGGTGTCGGTGCCCTAGCAGACGAAATCATAATAGCTAAAGGAAAACACATGTATATATATGCAATGCAAAGAGAACAACATGAGTATAATGGAAAATGAATAGTAAACGCAACATTATAGACTATAAATATCTGTATATGAGTCATACAGTTTTAGTATTTGAAATAGCATAAATCGTGGATTTTAGAAAAGTAGTGGGTACAGTGTTTTGAGAAAAGATATTTCCTTTGAAAATCCATAACATCCCTCGGATTGTCTTTTGAAAATACTCACGATTCGTTAGTTTTGAAAATAGGTATGACTCGAGCCTAGTCTAGCATCTACCTAAATAACTAACAGACTAAACTAAGATACTATTCGGAACGATAAGAAAAATCTAAACATATTCCGAGTCGATATATCTAATAGTCGGCGATCCAGCCTCATAGTATCACGTACAGTAATATCTAACGTACAACATCGTCGAGTCAAGAGTGCGGATCAATCATCATATGTACCTCGTATGGTAAAATCCATCGTACGGCATCCCCAATATCGAGGGTACGGGTCAAATATCATATATACATCATCATTCGTACGGTATCATCATCGTATAATATCATGATCAGGAGTACGGATCTAAGGTCTCGTACAATCTAATATCTCACCGAGTCACATGTTATCGCACGTTTGAATATATTTCGCCCAACGATCCTTTATTATATCATATCGTGTATGGTGTCTCTACTCAATTACATATCAACCTCACGGCATCATGCCCGATCATATCGACTCATATCCTTACAACATGTGCTATCCTCATCTCATGTGTGCGTGTGTGCGTGCGTGTGTGTGTGTGTGTGTGTGTGTATCAAACATACATAAACATATACACACACACACATACACCCAAATACCAAGTGCAAGTGTGTGTGTGTGTGTGCGGGTGTGAAACAACACATAACCTATGATTCACAACTATGGTAAAAGAGGCTAAGGTTATATCTTCCTACGAGTATGATTATTCTAATCCTACGGTTTCCTAGAACCATATTTACTAAGTGTATGTATCCTAAACTACGATTGCGGGGGTGCTATACGCCATCCAGCCGACTTCCCCCATAGATATACATCTACTCACCTCGATGCTCGCTTGCCGAAGTCGATGACACCACACTCTCCCTTGTCGTACGAAGTCCACGTGGGGTACCTAAAATTTAAACACGTCGTATTGTAAAAAAAGACTCAAATACCAAAAACCGATACGGCACGCGAAGTGCTCATAGGTTAGAACCTACGGCCTACCCATGGAAGAATAATAAAAAATCCTCGATGCTGACGTACAAACGTCAAACTCTCTGTTCAGAACCCAAATACCAAAAATAAAAGTCATTAAAGTCACAAAACCAAACAGCACATTAGGAAAACACTTCCAGATTTTTCTCAGGTGAGAATTAGGACAAGTTGCATATAGGATAGGTCTAATAAGAAGATGATTGAACCATAAACCAAACACGAACCCCTTTGCTCACACCCAGGCCGCAAATTGCGGCCAAAACAAGGAAATTGGCGGCCAACACTTGGAATAGGGGTCTCAGGTTTTGGGGTTAGCTTCTAGGTTGCCTGCATATCTCTTAGTAATCGCTAAATATTTTTCAGGTCCTCCGGGTCATAGCAGATCCCTAAATATCATCACAATTCCCACAATTTCTGATATCGGGGGTTTCTAATTTCATGTCTTGGGGTTTTAGTCTCAGGTTTTGTCCAAATTTCTAACACTACAGAGGTTATGGTCACTAAATACACCTCAAACACACTCTCACAAGTCATAGTAAACCCTAAACCTCATCTTGGAAATTCCAAGATCACTGAACCTCACTTGATCAACTCTAAACTACTATAGGAGTTAAAGAAAAACTAAAAACTTAACTAGAGTGTAGGGATTACCTCATTTGGCAACTCAAGAATTTTCTTGAGTTGCCCAAAGTACTCAAAGTCCAATCTTGATTCCACTATGGGGTTTTGGATGGGTTTAGGTCACTTTTTGTGAAGGGGAGATGAGCTTTTGATTGAGTTTTTGAGGTGATTGTGGGTGGTAGATAGGAGGTGGAGGAACTGGAAAGTGAGGAAGATGAAGATGAGAAGTGAAGTGAAGAAGACATGAGCCAAGTGTGTAGAAACTTCCCCTCTCTCTCTGACCTCAACCATGACACAAGTCCTATCACTTTCTCTCTCCCGCCTTTATTCTTTTCCCCTTTTTATTTTGTTAAAACAAAAACCATATATATAAATGAAATTGAAGAATTTAGCCCATGGTTTCATAAAAAATGTAACAATTAGTTTGCAACATTATTTGTTGCATGACATGGACATAAGCAAGATTAATGAAACATTAATCGAGTTTAGTAATAAACTCGTGTACAAATAATTGTATGATATTTTATAAAATGTCCAAATCATATAAATTCTTTCAAAATCAATAATTCTTATTAATTTCCCGCTTATTTTCCAAATTATCGGTACATAATTATACCTTTTCATTAAAACTAATCTCCGTACTTTTAAGATATCCCTAATATTTATTATTTAATTATTTAAATTCCCAAAATAATGTTTTATTTTCTGAAATGTTACAAGCTAGAGCCATGGACTACATCTCTCGGGTGGATCATCTTAGAAGGAGGAGGACCGGTGATCAACCTCGTTCATAGAGATCTCAAGGAGCAAGGAAAGGCGATGAAATATGTTTAAAGAGATCCCTAGGAGCAAACAAAGAAGATAAAAGACCGAAGGATACGAATATTTTGGTGAGACATTTCTATCATAGTAGTTAGCTCTCCTCTTTTCTTGCTAGTTTAGGTTTATGGTTGATTCTTGGACGGTTTTTCTAGCGCCAGTTTTTAAACCCTAAAATTTTTTGTTCCGAAACAGCCACGATAGATGGTCAAGGCGCTAGAAAATCCCAACATGGTATCAGAGCCACCCTATAAACCTTAACTAGCTAGTTCAAACAAGTTTAAAATATCGATCGACGAAAATTTTCAAATCACAATTTCATTTCTCATGCTTGCTGTCGATTTTAAAAATTGTTCAAAAAATTATTTAGAGCGTCTTAAAAATACGTGCAGGCGATTTTAGAAAGCCTGAAGAAATTTGGGCACATAAGATTTTCATACGGCTGCAGAACCGCCGCATAACATGCTTGTTGGCGGCGGTTCCGCGGTCGAAGTGGGGCCGTTGTGCATCAAAATTCTTCTGGCACGCTAATTTATGGAAATGTGATTTTTAGGATGTATGATTTTGGCCCAGATTTGTTTGAGTACTGGTTTGCACTTGAGGCCAATATGAATAAGTTTTAGTCGATCGAAATTTTAAAATCATGTTTATCAGTACATGTGTTAGTATCTGCGACCGTGAATATCATTGAGCGGTATAACCCAACTAATTGCTATATGTTCAAATAGACGGGTTTCCGAACATGATATTCACGTTGATGTTCTGTAATGTGCTGATATTGTGGATGGATTGTCATGGTGGATAGCTTATGGTGCAATGGTAGTAGTACAGTTCAGATTTATTTGTGTATTCATTATTGCGGAGCGAGCATCCGACATGTGGACAGCCGTTTCTGCCGGATTGTACATTATTTTATTGGGGCACGACCGAGTTGAGGTCGATTTCACCATTGCATATATATTTTTCTCTTCTGTTGTAACGTTTTAAAAATCGTTTAGGTTAATTGTCTGATAATCGGTATTATAACTCGTGTTTTTCATAAAACTTAATTATAATTATTTTTCAACATAGACTTAATTATCCCTATTTTAGATATGTAATTACTAGTATTTGGTATTTAATTAGTCACTTATAAATTACTAGTTTACTTAAATATTTTTTCTTAATTAATTATTTTAAATATTATTTTAAGCTTTCACTTATACATTTAATTAGTGTAAATTACAAGTTAGACTGGGTTAAGTATACATTAGTGAACCATGACAACCTAATGGCTAGTTTAGAACATATTCTTTTTTTCTTTATTTTTTTCTTCATGGTTCTAGAGAAATCTAAGTTAGTTGGAAAATAAAATAATTAGGAAATAAATTAATATATGAGGTATGGGGGTATTTTCTTGACTTGGAACTTTCTACACACACACCCACACTCACTCACCTCTCATTTTGCTCACCTGGCCGAGCCAATTCTGCAGCTAATCCCCATTTCATTATCTCATTTTCACATCAAAACTCCTCAATTTTTCATCAAAAATCCACATAAAACCTCACAAATTCATAGTTAAATCTTCACCCAAGTTTCCTTGGACTAATCTAGCATGGATCATGGAGCAAGAAACTATTTTGGGAGGCCATGTTGCAAGTTATATCTATAAATTTTGAGGTATAATCTTAACCCAATAGTTACTTTGTTGGTTAATTACCTTAATATAAATTATTTAAGTGTTAATTTTGTTCTAATTTCAAGTTTGAGATTTTAAAGATGAGGGTTTGAGTTAGAGCTAGGGTTTCAACCATCATTACTATGTTAGTTAAGTGTAGTTTCAATCTAGTGATTTTACAAACCTAATCTAAGTGGTTACCTTTCTTATGTGGCTTCAAATTATTCTAATTGAGTGATTATGCAAGCTAATTGCATGATTATTATGGGTTTGTGTGATGTTATATTAATTAGTGGAGCATGGCTTATTAGGATGTTTACTTGTGATTGTGGCCACTAGATCGCTAATCCGTGAAGTTTTGCCCCAAAATCCCATTGGCTTGCTTACTAGGTTTTTGGTGTAAATTGATGTAGGTTTAGATTGACGTTGTGATGATTGACATATTATTTCCTATGATATTTAGTATGTTCTGAATGCGCGGTTGGTACGATCGGGTTCTAGGTTCGGTGGTTGTCACGTTTTGCGACCCTTGGTTGTGGTTGTGGCGATGTAGTGTGCGTTTTGTGCACCAAGTGCACACAAGTTAGCTTGTGGACATTAATTCTTTTGTATCGTTATCTTCGTGTCGTCTCGGGATATCTAGCCTTATGTGTGGTATTTGTGCAATTCTAGGATTGGTTGCGGAGACGTCGGACGCGGCGCGGAAAGGCAAGGCTGTGATCGGTTCAGATTAGCAGAGGCGTCCAGGTGAGTAGATGTACACATCTATGGGGGGATCATCTGGATGGAGCGAGACATCCGATGGTTTATGATTACTTGTAGTACTTGCATTTATATGTGTAGTTTCCTAGTTATTCATCTCAATTCATCGCACCATCTTATATATATATATATATATCTGTGTGTGTGTGTGTGTGTAATATCATCTCATAAGACACTTGCACCATTACCATTGGTTCATGCTGCACGTGCACTATTCATGCGAACACACACGCCTTTGGTAATTGCAATACCACGAACACTTTAGAACTTGCTTAAAAATCAGTATCTAAAACATCTGCATCATATATGATATGCAAACTGGTAGTTGTATATTCATTTCATCAGGATGGATACGTAGGATTGCTAGTCATATGTATATAACTCATTGCATCATCATTCATACATAGTTTTCTAGTCATGCATCGCATCGCATGTTATCGATATCATAGACATCCATCATCACCGACATGTTTACATATTGTGATTTCTTCTTGAGATTTCAGTACTTATGAGATTTCTGGATTTTGGGGAAAACCGCAAGGATTTTATAAGCTTATTATCATTTAAAAATGCAAGTTGCGGTTTTCTCGTGATATGATGTATGTGTCGTCCCCCATGAGTTTTCCTGATTTCTGTTGGTTTTCGAGACCCGATTCGAGGAGTAGGATGAACCATCTCGGGTACATGATGGGCCCGGTATGGTACCCCAGGGCGAGAGTGTTTTTGTGGGGATGACGATGAGCCTGGCAAGGGCAGACTACCTACAGGTGATGTCTGACGCGGCGGATATCCGGAGGATACCGACGTAGTCGTGAGATTGATGATATGGGCCGATCCGGACTGACGGAGCCCGAGATTTGAGGACTTCGTGTCGATATTTGACACGGAATTCTATCGATTTCACTGATGATAATCCAGTTTTATTATACAAAGGGTTTTACTAAGATATCGATACAGATCTTCTCATTTCAGATATATTAGGATTTCGTATTGATTATCCATTCATGTTGCATTCATACTTGTGCATCGCATCGTATTAGTATATGTAGTTGTGACGAATTTACGTGCATGCTTACGATAGCCTTATTAGATGCTACTTACTACTCACGAGTTGGCAACTCACCCCCGTTGTGCCACGGTATCTTGCAGGTCAGACCCGTCAGCACAGTAGCGGCGGGCGTACTTCTTCTTTTGCTTCACTTGCTTAGACCTGCGGCATTGCTTGTAGGTGGGTCGCGAGGATATTTTTGTTTCCACCTTGTATTATTTTTGTATCTTGTATTCTCCATCTACCGCTTCTACCATTGTATATGCGACCTAGAGGTGTGACCGTGAGATTTGTAAATATGTTGTTTCTTTGGTGTCGATGCTCACTTGAGCCGATGTGGTGTTTCTCATTTCTTGCTTTCAGATGCTTATTTCGCACTTTTGATATACATTTTGCTTGTGGATGTGATTCCGCCATTGGGGAAGAGCTAGCTCCCACTTGGGGATACCTTTATTCATTACTTATATGTATTCTTGTTTTGTACCCGTTTGGGGCCAGTATTTACAAAAGAGACTTTGCCGAAATTTTCAGGAAAATTTGTTGTTTTAAAATGCTTTATTGTGACTTTATTTTACTACATCTCCTTTTTAAGCTATGTTTTCCTTCACTCTATTTCTTTAAATGGTTTAGATTTCTGGGCATTGGCTTACTTAGATTAGGTACACCTTAAGACGTTTCATAATTTAAGTGCCAGTCATGTTCCGTATTTTCGGGTTGTGAAGTGGTATTTTTCTTCAATCTAGAGTAATATAAATTGATGAAGTGGGTATTTTTCTGACTAAAGATCCTCTTTTTCTTTCTCTTTCACTCACTAGAAAAAGGTAGAGAGCTTGGAAGAAGAAGATGAACTAAATCGCTAAGCTTAACTTGAGATAAAATGAGCTCATGAGAGAGAAAGAGTCACACTCACAAATATATATGAGCCATGGAAAATATCTTAGATATTTTAAGAGTGAGTTAGTGGAGGATTAAATAATAAACCATGGTTAATGAGATATTTTCAAAGAAGAGTGTAAAAGCATGAGATCAACCATGAGATTATCAATTAATTTCCATTTTCTCAATATCAAATATCTAATATATATTCCCATGTGAGTCTTGCGTAGCCAGGTCCAATGTATCATCCACCATGATACATGCACACATGTATATGTGTATATCAATCCATATAAATATACATACGTACATACACACATTAAGAAAGGAATTAGTAATGAGCAATTAGTCATCATATTAAATCAACACTTGATTTAATAATCCGGTCATATCACATATAACCCGACTAATTGTCACGACCCGAAACTGGCACGTGATGGCCCTTAAACTACGCAACGTCTACAGGCGTAACGCAATATAAGTAAGCCGAAAACCCAGCAATCTAAACCGTCAAAAGTAGTAAGAAATAAAACATTGTTAAAACTTTGTAAATCTCAAACCAAATTCTTTGAAGTCCAACTTTTCTTCCTTTAAACTTTTGGCAGCACCTCTTTTGTAAAAACTAACCCCAAAAATGGGTACAACATAAATATAAGTAAATCATCCCAAACGGGAGCAAAATCCACGCCCAACGGCGGAAAACAACCACCACAACTGTTATACGACGCCGTAGCGAAGAAATAAAAGACGATATAATTGAAACTGCATAAAAGACCTCCAGGTCACCAAAAATATACAATATCGTCCTCACATCAAGTCTCTAAGTCAATACATGAAAGTGGTATATGGAGAGTACAGGATACAACGAATATACAATGAACATAAACGGATAACCACAAAACCCACTTAACCTAAAACTGCACACCTTGAGCCGAAGCGGTATCCGCAGCAAAAGATGATACGATATATGAAAATAGCCCTGCCTCTGCCTACTCTGAGGAACAATCTGCAAAACACTGTGGCACAACGGGGGTGAGTTGCCAACTCATGAATAGTAAATAACATATGCAGGTAATCGCAAGTATGCACGTACAACGAGAATTTAACATATGCAAGCTAATAGCAATAATGGTCATATGTATTCAACGGTCATGAAAAGGTACTCTAGCAGGTACAACTAATACATGAAGCAATAATGTGACAATATGTATATGCAACAGTCATGAAAGGCACTCTATCAGGTACTACTAATATATGAAGCAATGCACATAAAATAACAGTATGTAAATGCAACAGTCATGAAAGGTACTCTATCAGGTACTACTAATACATGAACAATGCAAATACAATAAATGCGGAGTATGGGATAAAACTTGCCATCCTTACGGAATCCTGACCTCGTGATAGGACAAAAGTCCATCAAGACAATCTAAATCCAAATTCCCACAAATGAGCCCCCAAAATTGGCTCTCATATCATGCAAGTCTCATATATCATGAATGTACAACATCAAGTAAATCTCATATATCCTGAATGTACAACATTAAATAAATCTCATATATCATGTATCCAATATCAAGTGAATCTCATATATCCTGTATCCAATATATTTGCAAGATTATAATGATGATGAATATAAATTAGATATGTATACATATATAGTAGCGTCCCACTCCACTAATATACATAAATATAGATGCATATATAACAGCGTCCCATTCCATTGTTATATATATTTAGGGGTAAAAATATCATGAAAACAAGTGTCTAGCATCGACACATAAATACTCATATCCATACGTTCCTCGAATCGTAAGTGTCCGGTATCGACACCCGCGATCCACATATCGGTCTTTCTCATATTCATACGTTCCTCGAATCGTAAGTGTCCGGTATCGACACCCGTGAACACCCGTGATCTACGTATCGGTATATACGTTCTTCGAATCGTAAGTGTCTGGTATCGACACCCGTGATCCACGTATCGGTTTAAAACAAATCTCAGAGTGGATGCATCCAAATATCAAGTAAAGAATAAGAAATACTTGCATAATTTCATGAAAGCACCACGTTCCTCAAATCCAGAAAAAAAATCATCATGAAAAATCCATATCTCAATGCAAAAATCCATGAATATAATATGTGCAACATAAAACCGTAATGTGAGCATATAAAGGAAAAGCCGTTATTTAACTGCAACAAGTTAATATAGAAATCATGCGGTTCCTAATTTCTCCAAGTCTAATATAACATCAAATAAAGGTGAAGATATGGCTATAGCCAGATATATGTGTAAATATGTAGGTATAGTAAGGTATACACGTCGCTATATCATTATGTGTGTGTACCTATCGCTAATGGTACAATACCCTATAGATATATGGGTAACTAGCAAGTAAGTATGTCAAGGCATATGTGTATGCATGTAGGTATACAGGCATGCTATATGGCATATGCATGAAGGAAAGTAAGGAATATGAATCAATGTCTCAATGTCCCTAACCAAACAATATCATGTATGTATGTGTGTTATGCGTGTCATGGCAATTATTGACGTGTGTGTGTGGCATACAATCAGTGCTCGTGCAACATGAGCCGTCAATAACAGTGCAGTGTCCTAAAGGTATAAGTCTAAGCACAACTAGTAACTAAGCAATAATGTGTATGTGCAACTCTATATATGCAATAGAATATGCGACAAATCATGTCATCTCTAGCCCAGACGCATAACGCCATGCGGGCGATTCCCCTGTAGATATTAAATCTACTCACCAACCATCCTGGCTAAGTAAAACCAACAACTTGCCTTTCCTCCTTCGCAGCGCCCGAAGTCCCAGTCTGCGATCCTAAAAGCAAATAACAATATAACAAGTATATATTAGCGATCGATCAATAATACGTACCAACTACGTTTGACTGACGCACCAACTCCAAAAATACTCTCAAGTGTTCGTCAAGTGGGTAACGCGCGTAGCGACACTACGAAACCAACTCAAGAGCAAAAGTTACACAAAGACACAAACGATATCGGCACGACTCGGGCTAGGAACACAAAGCGACACAACTACCAAGCCTAGATCTTGATCATACCGATCGCACATTCACAACACACTAACAAACGTGAAATCTAATATAAATAACGTCGCAACGTCAAAAGAAACCCACGCCTATACTTACCGAAATCTAGTAAACAGCATATATCATTTTAGTACAAAACTACAAGTTTTTACCAAAACTAGAATTTACAAACATCACAAAATAACAAGATTAGACCATTTAAACCTTTCTATAATTTTAAATCTCACTAATTAGGATTAGCAAAATTTTAGTTTGTTAATTACCTTAATTATCCAATTAGGAAAATATCATTAAACAAACTAACAACTAGGTTTTGTTTTCATATGTCTAAAATTATCAACTAACCATTTCACTAATCAAAACCTTAATTTAATTAACAAAACCCTTACTAGAAATTCTAAATATGAAATTAAAAGCTTAAATTAAACATCTAAATAAGCTAATTAAAGTATTAACACCACATAAAGAGATTAGGGTTTGGATTTATACCTTCAAAGAAACACAACTTGAAACTAGAAAATCCAAAGATTAGCCTCCAAAAATCCTCACTTGAATGAAGAACAAAACTTGTTTTGAGAAGAAGAAAGAAGGGTATTGGTTCATATTTGAACTTGTAAGAATTTATTTGGATTTTTGATGACTCTTTGAAGCAAAATGAGTTGGAATGTGGTGGAAAAATGAAGGGCAGCAAGGGAAGAAGTGGCCGGCCTTAGGAAAAAAAGGTGCAGGTTTGTGGAAAATTGTAGAAAAATTTAGAAGAAAACTTTAATAATTGCAATATAAAACAAAATAGTATTTTGTCACCTTTTTCTTTTCTTTAAAATTCAATTAATTTCCACAAATATCAAGATATTTTGGTGAGAAATTTCTAGCATAAATTAGTGATTAACTTAACATAGATTTACTTTAGTAGTAATTAACCCAAGCAAAAAAAATGTAATTACTATTAATTAAGTGCACAATTAAGGCATTAAAATAATATTTTAATTAGGGAAAAATTCTATGTGAACCAAAACATCCCATTGACCTTCAAAACCCGCGCACTAGCTTCATTCTGGCTAAACTAGGTGTCGTGAAGTCTATACTGAAATTTTATCACAATCGGGTTAAAACGGAAAACACCGACTATTTTACCCTAAAAACGGAAAATTCACAAAACGATTTTTAAAACGTTACAATCTTCCCCCCTTAAATAAATTCGGTCCCCGAATTTAAAATTCTCTCTAAGCGTACCTTCAAAGAGATGAGTACAAAAACTCCCAAATCTCGCTCGCAGCCTCCCAAGTGATCACCTCACTATACGGCTATGCCAAGAACCTTTACATATAGAAATACCCTTGACCTAAGTCTCTCCACCTGCCGATTCACAAAACTATCGGCTGCTGGTGAACGAAAGATCGCGTCCAAAAGAATGGTCTGGTGCTGAATCATATGAGAAAGGTCATGAAGGTATTTGCGAAGTATCGACACAAGGAATACGGGTGAATACTCAATAATCTGGGCGGAAGTTCCATATTATAGGCAACATAACTAACTCGCTTCAAGGCTCTCAAGAGGACCTACAATTCTGGGACTAAGCTTCCCAAAACTCAACACGGCATTCTATCGGAAAAATCCGTAGGAATACATGATCTCCCACTGCGAACTCAAGTCTGCGACCACCACGGTCGGCATGAGATTTCTGTCTGCACTGGGCTGCTCTCATCCTGACCTGAATCAACTGGATCATCTCCGAAGTCTCTAGACTAGCTGGGGTCCAAAAATCCTACTCTCGTAGAATCAGAAAAACAGACTGGCGATCGACACATCCTACCAAACAAAACCTAAAGGTTGCCAATTGGAATGTCTCCTGATAACAGCTATCGAATGAGAACCATAACAATGGAAAGTGACGATCCTAACTGCCAACAACAATTAGTACGCACGCACAAGCATATCCTCTAGAGTCTGTATAGTCCGTTCTGTCTAACCATCAGCCAACGGATTGAAAGCGGAGCTAAAGCTCAACCAGTACCCAAGGCTTCCTGAAGCTCTGCCCAAGACGGCAAGAGAACAGGGTGCCTCTATTGGATACAACGCATGATGGAACTCCGTGGAAACGCACAACTTAACGAAGAACAACTGAGCAAACTGAGCAAAACCGGACACAAACACCCAAATGGAGTCACACCCTGACTAAACCGGGGTAGACACCACCACGAAATTCATGGAGATCTTCTCCCATTCCACTCCGGAATGGTTAAAGATTGCAACTTTCCAGCCGGTCTCAAATGCTCAACCTTAGCTCACAACAAGACAGACACCTTGAAATGAAATTCGAAACTTCACTCTTCATTCTTGCCCACCCGTAACTAACTCACAAGTCATGTCACATATTGGTGGAACTTGAATGAACACAGAAAGCTGACTGATGTGCCTGCTCTAGGATTTCGCGTCTCTACCCATCAGTATCAGGTACACACAAACGCATCCCTAAATGTAGCACACCCTGGTCACAAATCAAGGATTCCGAATCTTTACCCAGCCGAGTATGCTCAAGAATCACAGACAAACGAGCATCAGCGGGTTGTGCCTCGCGAAAGAGATTAAGTAAAAGTGGACGGGTGCGGACATGAGAAAGTTGTCCCCTCGGTAGAGGAGAACTTAAGCTGTACTCATCGATCGCATAAGAACTATAAATCTGTAGAAGACTGTCTCAGAACTGGGCACAACTGGGACAAGTTAACCCCGGGCCTACGACTCAAGCATCAGCTACCACAATCGCCTTGCCACGGGAACCAAAGGATCTCACAAACACAATCGTCCACAAGCTCCATCCAACGACGCTGCCTTAAAAATCAAAGCCCTCTACAGAAAGATGTAGATTAAGCTCTGGTGGTCCGTGAAAATCCGACACGACTCTCCGAACAAGTAGCGTCCTCAGATCTTCAACGTATGACCACCACGGCCATCTCCAGATCATGAGTGGGATATCCTGCTCGTACTTCCTCCAACTGTCGGAAGCATGAGCGATAACTCTATCGTGCTACATCAGTACACAATCGAGCCCCACTCGTGAAACATCATAGTTAAACAACAAAGTCGCCCGATCCAGAAAGCAAAGAAAGAACTGGTGCAGTTGTCAACCGAATCTCCAACTGCTGAAAACACCGCACACATGCCTCAGTCCAAATAAAAGGAACCTCCTTCCTTGTCAGTTCAGTCAACGGTGCAGCGATACACAAGACATCCTGCACGAAACGGCGGTAAAAACCTGCTAAGCCCAAAGATCTGCGGACCTCCGTCCCATACACAAGTCTGGGCCAAAGTTGTATGGCCTCGATCTTCCTCGGGAACATACGAAAACCGTCTCCCGTAACTACAAGACCTAGGAGTCAACAAAATCAAGCCTGAAGGAACACTCCGAGAATTTAGCAAACCGATGGGGCTCTCCCAATGTCTGCAAAACCAATCCCTCACGACTTTTGGAAAAGACCAGAATGTCATCAATGAAACAACAATAAACTGGTCGAGGAACGGCCTGAAGAAATCTTGTTCATCACATCCATGAATGTTGCTAGGGCATTGGTGAGTCCAACGACACCACCCAAAACTCATACTGCCCGTAGCACGCAGAAAGCAGTCTTCGGAATGTCATCACTCCGAACCCGCAACCAATGATGACCTGATCCCAAACAAACTTAGAAAATGTCTCGCACTCTGGAGCAAGTCGAACAAATCGCCAATGCGAGGTAAAGGATACCTATCCGCACCGTAACTCGGTTCAATTGACGATCCAACAATACACAACCTCAAACTGCCATCCTTTTCTTGACGAACAGAATAGGAGCTCCCCAAAGCGAAACACTTGGACGCACAAGTCCCCCTACAAAACACCTCTGCAGCTGATCCCTAAGCTCCCTAAGCTCCGCCGGCTCATCTGGAACAACGTCGGAAAACTCTCACACGATGGAAAGCCGGTCCAACAAACCCACTGTGCCTCCGGTATCACAAATGAAAGCCAAGAATCCTCGACAACCTCTCATCAAAAGCCGACTAGCGAAAAAGGCTGAATTCAAGCTGTGATGGGCGGTACCACTGTCCCCCTGCACAACAAGAACTGACTCGCCGGGAACAAATCCTGACTGTTTCCTCACGGCAGTCTACAGACGCCTAACACGTATCTAACCAGTCCATGCCCAGGAGAACGTCAAATCCAACATCTCTAGAAGGATCAAAACGACGGACGAATCTCTATCTCCTATCCGATTGGCACACAAACGATATACGTATCGCGCAACAAAAGAATCACTGACAGAATTAACACAACAAACGGCAGATCTAGCTAACACATCTCTCGTCCTAAGCCTCTGCTACTCCTGCAACGTGCACGAACCCTGTCACAGCGACTGAACCTCTGTCTCTGGGCCGATACACCTGTACGAGCCTTCCACTGTTCCGGAACTCCCAAAGTCTCTGGAAGGCGTGCCTCGTCAACTATGGCTATATCCACTAGTGTTGTGTAAGTGATGAAAAGCTGTATGCTGATTGCAGGGAACAACTGGGTAACAGGGGTGGCAACCTCCTGTCGCCGCGCTCTACTGGCCTCAACAAAAGATCTCATCATTTGGCGCAAGTCCTACATCTCTGCCTCAAGCCTAGCGATACGATCTATCGAAGGTGGATCCATCTGCTCCTGTGCAATGAACGTGCCATCCCGGTCAGTCCTCGTCCCACACGGGTCAACTCTGACCTCGGCCGTCGCTATACCTCTCTGAGTCCTCATAGTCATCGGCGGCAAAGGCTATAATAGAAATAGGATTCGATATGAACACGGAAATCGAATCACAAGGATAAGTATCATCAAGGAAGGAATTTCAAGCAATTAGTACTTCGGTCACTTTAGGCGGAGTACCATGTCGTGAGTATGCCGCGGACATACACATACTACGTTACTCTGCTTAAGCTACCTACTCCATCTTACCAAGATCATCCTATACTCAGAAAGGTAAAACCTAGCGCTCTGATACCAACTTTGTCACGACCCGAAATTGGCACGTGATGGCCCTTAAACTACACAACGTCTGCAGGCGTAATGCAATTTGAGTAAGTCGAGAACCCAGCAATCTAAACCATCAAAAGTAGTAAGAAATAAGAACATTGTTAAAACTTTGTATATCTCAAACCAAATTCTTTGAAGTCCAACTTTTCTTCCTTTAAAATTTTGGCAGCACCTCCTTTGTAAAAACTAACCCCAAAAATGGGTACAACATAAATATAAGTAAATCATCCCAAACCGGAGAAAAATCCATGCCCAACGGCGGAAAACAACCACCACAACAGTTATACGACGCCGTAGCGAAGAAATAAAAGACGATATAAGTAAAACTGCATAAAAGACCTCCAAGTCACCAAAAATATACAATATCATCCTCACATCAAATCTCTAAGTCAATACATGAAAGTGGTAGATGGAGAGTACAGGATACAACGAATATACAATGAACATAAACGGTTAACCACAAAACCCATCTAAAGCAAAACTGCACACCGTGAGCCGAAGCGGTATCCGCAGCAAAAGATGATACGATAGATGAAAATAGCCTTGCCTCTGACTACTCTGAGGAATAATCTGCAAAACACTGTGGCACAACGGGGGTGAGTGGCCAACTCATGAATAGTAAATAACATATGTAGGTAATCGCAAGTATGCATGTACAACGCGAATCTAACATATGCAAGCTAATAGCAATAATGGTCATATGTATGCAACAGTCATAAAAAGGTACTCTAGTATGTACAACTAATACATGAAGAAATAATGTGACAATATGTATATGCAACAGTCATGAAAGGCACTCTATCAGGTACTACTAATACATGAAGCAATACACATAAAATAACAGTATGTAAATGCAACAGTCATGAAAGGTACTCTATCAGGTACTACTAATACATGAACAATGCAAATACAATAAATGCGGAGTATGGGATAAAACATGTCATCCTCACGGAATCCTGACCTCGTGATATGACCAAAGCCCATCAAGACAATCTAAATCCCAATTCCTAGAAATCAGCCCCCATAATTGGCTCTCATATCATGCAAGTCTCATATATCATGAATGTACAACATCAAGTAAGACTCCTATATCCTGAATGTGCAACATCAAGTAAATCTCATATATCCTGAATGTGCAACATCAAGTAAATCTCATATATCATGTATCCAATATTAAGTGAATCTCATATATCCTATATCCAATATATTTGCATGATTATAATGATGATGAATATAAATTAGATATGTGTACATATATAGTAGCGTCCCACTCCACTAATATATATATATATATATATATATATATATGCATATATAACAGCGTCCCATTCCACTGTTATATATATATACTTAGGGGTAAAAATATCATGAAAACAAGTGTCTAGCATCGACACATAAATACTCATATCCATACGTTCCTCGAATCGTAAGTGTCCGGTATCGACACCCGCGATCCACGTATCGGTCTTTCTCATATTCATACGTTCCTCGAATCGTAAGTGTCCGGTATCGATACCCGTGATCCATGTATCTGTATATACGTTCCTCGAATCGTAAGTGTCCGGTATCGACACCCGTGATCCACATATCGGTTTAAAACAAATCTCAGAGTGGATGCATCCAAATATCAAGTAAAGAATAAGAAATACTTGCATAATTTCATGAAGTCACCACGGTCCTCAAATCCAGAAAAAAAACATCATGAAAAATCCATATCTCAATGCGAAAATCCAAGAATATAATATATGCAACATAAAACTATAATGTGAGCATATAAAGGAAAAGCCGCTATTTAACTGCAACAAGTTAATATATAAATCATGCGGTTCCTAATTTCTCCAAGTCTAATATAACATCAAATAAAGGTGAACATGTAGCTATAGCCAGATATATGTGTAAACATGTAGGTATAGCAAGGTATACACGTTGCAATATCATTATGTGTGTATGTACCAATCGCTAATTGTATAATACCCTATAGGTATATGGGTAACTAGCAAGTAGGTATGTCAAGGCATATGTGTAAGCATGTAGGTATACAGGTATGCTATGTGACATATGCATGAAGGAAAATAAGGAATATGAATCAATGTCTCAATGTCCCTAACCTCATTTATGTATATGTGTTGTGCGTGTCATGGCAATTATTGACGGTTTGTGTGGCATACAACCAGTGCTCGTGCAATATGAACCGTCAATAATAGTGCAGTTTTCTAAGGGTACAAGTCCAAGCACAACTAGTAACTAATCAATAAGGTGTATGCGCAACTCTATATATGCAATAGAATATGCGATAAATCATGTCATCTCTAGCCCAGACGCATAACGCCATGCAGGCGATTCCACTGTAGATGTTAAATCTACTCACCAACCGTCCTGGTTAAGTAAAGCCAATAACTCGCCTTTCCTCCTTCGCAGCGTCCGAAGTCCCCGCCTGCGATCCTGAAAGCAAATAACAATATAACAAGTATATATTAGCGATCGATCAATAACACGTACTAACTATGTTTGACCGACGCACCAACTCCAAACATACTCTCAAGTGTTCGTCAAGTGGATAACGCGCGTAGCGACACTACGAAACCAACTCAAGAGCAAAAGCTACACAAAGACACAAACGACATCGGCACGACCCTAGCTAGGAACACAAAGCGACACAACTACCAAGCCTAGACCCTGATCGTACCGATCGCGCAATCACAACAACATTAACAAACGTGAAATCTAATATAAATAACGTCGCAACGTCAAAAGAATCCCATGCTTAAACTTACCAAATCTAGTAAGCAGCATATATCATTTTAGCACGAAACTACGAGTTTTTACCAAAACTAGAATTTACAAATATCACAAAATAGCAAGGTTAAACCATTTAAATCTTTACTATAATTTTAAATCTAACTAATTAGGATTAGCAAAAGTTTAGTTTGTTAATTAGTTTAATTATCCAATTAGGAAAATATCATTACGCAAACTAACAACTAGGTTTAGTTTTCATATGTCTAAAATTATCAACTAACCATTTCACTAATCAAAACCCTAATTTAATTAACAAAACCCTTAATAGAAATTCTAAATATGAAATGAAAAGCTTAAATTAAATATCTAAATAAGCTAATTAAAGTATTAACACCACATAAAGAGATTAGGGTTTGGATTTATACCTTCAACGAAACACAACTTGAAACTAGAAAATCCAAAGATTAGCCTCCAAAAATCCTCACTTGAATGAAGAACAAAGCTTGTCTTGTGAAAAAGAATGAAGGTTATTGGTTTATATTTGAATTTGTATGAATTTATTTGGATTTTTGATGATTTTTTTGAAGCAAAATGAGTTGGAATGGGGTGGAAAAATGAAGGGCAGCAAGGGAAGAAGTGGCCGGCCTTGGAAAAAAAAGGTGGAGGTTTGTGGAAAATTGTAGAAAAATCTAGAAGAAATCTTCAATAATTGCAATATAAAACAAAATAGAATTTTGTCACCATTTTCTTTTCTTTAAAATTCAATTAATTTCCACAAATTTCAAGATATTTTGGTGAGAAGTTTCTAGCATAAACTAGTGATTAACTTAACATAGATTTACTTTAGTATTAATTAGCCCAAGAAAAAAAATGTAATTACCATTACTTAAGTGCACAATTAAAGGATTAAAATAATATTTTAATTAGGGAAGAATTCTACGTGAACCAAAACTTCACATTGACCCCCAAAGCCCGCGCACTAGCTTCATTCTAGCTAAACTAGGTGCCGTGAAGTCTATACTGAAGATTGATCACAATCGGGTTAAAATGGAAAACACCGACTATTTTACCCTAAAAATGGAAAATTCACAAAATGATTTCTAAAACGTTACACCAATAGCAAACGCCAGATTAAAATACGGTATCATATACTCGTATTAATCAAGCTCCCTCACATATGTCTATATGTGCCCCCACTTTGCTTCGCCTGAGCTCAGAAACCCCTATGTGGGACTCTAAGACTCATCAATACGCTAGCAGTAGGCAGTGATCATATCAGATACCCACATGCTGTCAGCGGTACTAGCTGCACGTAATGTCTACCCAGGTATTGAGCGAACAGAAGAACATCAAGCGAACTTGTCCAAACTCCCGTAGAGCCAACCGACAACACTTACCGTACAGTCCGCTTTCTTCATTTGATATGTTGCATATTGAGTCTAGGGATAGAATCTTCGAGCCCTAATAACTCAATAAGTCATGCCGATTTATGGCCTATAACAGGTCGAGAAAATACTGATAACACTTATCAGTAAATCTCATCAGCCCTAGCCAGGGACTTCAAGTTATAGCCAATCGCGCATAGTACAACATCAACTCCTAATACCGGGAGAGACGAAACCCCTCCTATTGCTAATTGCCTCCATGTGTCTCAGGACTGTACCCAAAAGCCACCTGTTTGCATGACTCAGTAGAGCCGTGGTAGGGTGGAAATCAAAGCATAGTGGGAGAACACACAAGACTCTATATTGATCTCGGGTCTACAGACTAACCTATACAAGTGTCACCTAAGAACTGCTATCCGACGTTAGATATTATACCATGTAGGAGTTCTCGGTGAGTCCGTTCAGTATACTCAGTCTCCAATGAGCACCCGTATACAATCTTTGGTGTCATAAAACCAATGGATATGGGATCATCCATCGCCCCCTCAACTGGGTCATGAAACGTATACGCTAGTCTACTCTGGAATATCGATGCCCCGTCTCGATACACCCATGACTAGGAACATTTAAGGATACGCTTATAGACTGCTCATGCCCTACTAGTATGATCTGCATCATAATCATGGTAGTCAAGCTGATATCCTAAGGGCTTTATCAACATGTATCAAATGAACAGTATACACAATCAAGTGAACATGTTAAGATAATGAGTAATCAGATAGCATACTATCAAGTCGAGCAAGAAAGTCCTCTGTATATATACATGTCCAAACATCCACTATACAAATAATAGCCTTTAGGGCATACATATATCCAACACTTCATAGACAGTGGGTGCAGCGGAAGCGTGTGCAAGCTACTTAAATCAATCTACGGATTAAAGCAGGCATCGCGGAGATGGAACATCTATTTTGATGAAGCTGTCAAAGAGTTTGACTTCATCAAAGATGTAGATGAACCATGTATATATAAGAAAGCTGTAGAGAGTAAGGTGGTCTTCCTCGTATTGTACGTGGATAACATACTCTTGATAGGAAACGTTGTTCCTATGCTACACTCGATCAAGCTCTTCTTATCACATGTGTTCTCCATGAAAGATCTAGGTGATGCCTCCTACATCCTAGGGATTAAGATCTATAAAGATAGATCTAGACGGATGTTGGGATTGTCCCAATCCAGGTACATTGACACCATACTTGTTGGATATAGTGCCCTCAAAGTCAATTATTGGATCACAGGTACGTGATTTCAATGATTGAGGGACGACCTATACCTGTAGGACAGTCTTGCTCGAGATGATAGTATGCTATCTGGTTTGTCTTTATCATCGTTTACAAGCTTCAGTTCACTATTGCATGTTGATAGAGCCCATAGGATTCTTTCTTGACTTCCAGCAGTATGATGGAGATCATATACGTGGGAGCTGGGGTCTATAAGCACATCCTTAAAGTGTCCTTAGTCGTGGGAGTTTCGAGACAGGGCATCGATACTCCACAGTAGACTAGTGTATACAGTCGAGACCCCGACGAGGGGTGGTGGCCGGTCTCATAAGCCATTGGTTTCAGTTGGTTCACCTAAGATGTATACAGATGCTCATTAGGTTATGAGTACACCGGACAGGACTCGCCGGGAACATGCTAGTTGGTATTATACATATCGTCAGATAGCAGTTCCCAGGTGACATGTGTACAGGTTAGTCTGTCGACCTGAGATCGTCATTTGTCTCGTAAGAGTTCCCACTGTGCTTTGATTACTACCCTACCACGTCTCAAAGGAGTCATGCAAACAGGTTTTAGTTGGGTACAGTCCCGAGCCAAATGGAGGCAGTGAGCAGATCGTCAGGGATTCGTCTCTCCCAGTATTGGGGGTGAGATCGCGTTGTGTTTAGGAGTGCCATTACACGAAATCCCTAGCCAGGGTAATCGAGATTTACTGGTAGGTATTCCAGTAGTATCTCAAGGTGTTCTGGGCTTCACTCTGACACGACTTATACCGCTATTGGGGGTCTAACGTTTACTAGTCACCTACGTCCTATATGCGATACTCATAGACGAACAGACCGGACTGTACGGATATTGTCACTGTCAAGCTCAGTAGGGTTTCTGGATGAGTTCACTCGTCAGCTTCCCTTACGATCAATACATGGGCAACCGTTATGTACAGCTAGTACCTCTGACGTACTAGTGGTTATACCCAGTGCCAGTGTATTGATGAGTCATTAGAGTCCCCCACTGACAGTTTCCCAAGTTCAGGCGAAACGTTGTAGAGACTGTATGGTTATATGGCAGGGTTCGATCATATTCATGTACTTGTGCACGAATCATGATCGGACGGATAATACTAGCGGGCTTTTGTTTAAGCCGGATCCTAGTATTATTTTGTAGAAATATTTTTGTCTCGTTGCATTTCGTATTCGGTCGGAATACAAATGCGGGTATGTATATACAGTTGAGGGGTAATCCCGTAATTCGTTGCAGGATTACTTTCGGAGTTTCCAGCTTCTTTTCCGGTCTTTAAACACCTTGTTTAATGTGACCATTTTTCCTTGACCATTCCTTGCGCTGTGGGTGGGGGCTGCCCATTTATAAGGCATGGTGTATTGGGCTTACATTAAATAGGCATGGTCTTTGGGTGAGATGGCTGCTTGTTTGTTTGGAGTGAATGATTAATTTATTCAATATTGTTTTGTTTTTGTGGCTGTGGTTTTGGTGGTGAAGGGTATTTTTGGCAGTGTGCTGAGGGTTTTTAATTTTTGTGTAGCTTAAAATCAAACATACCTCACCACACACCAAAAATCCCCAATGAGCAAATTGATAGTTGTCGAGCCCCATTTTAGTGCAAGCTTAATTTTTCTTAGCAAAAAATTCCTAGCTCACTTCTTCATATCTCCAATGGTAACCTCTATTAACCTCATCCCAAGAGCATGGGTATCTTGAGACAAAATATTCCACACTCTCTCTACATCATTCTTGGACATGTCGGCTAGCAAACTTCATGTCCGAGTTGCTTCGGTTCAAAGCGGGAGCCCGTATAAAGATTCGATTACGTGGTGTCACTTTGACGAGCGAGATCGAGGAGCGGACTTCGTCGGCGCAGCAGCAGGGAGTCTGGTGCGGAGATTGAAGACCGAAGGACACGGATCGATCGGTATAATTTCTACAAATTCCTTTTAACTATTGCTAGAATTCGGTTAATGGAACGATCCGGGTATTTGGTTGCGGTAGCGCCGGTTTTGTAAAAAGTTTTTTGTTCCGCATTTGGCCTCGGTTAGACGGCCGGGGCGCTGCCGCATCCCAACATGCTATCAGAGCCACCCACTAACCGTAAACTAGCTTGTTTAGACAATGTTAAAATATCGAAACCGAAACAAACTCGAAACAATACCAATGATATTTTTGGTGATGAGGGAAATTTGTGGCAGAATTTTTGTGGCAGAATTTTTGTGGCCATTTTTATTTTTGGGCTTGGGCATTTGGTGTTGGCTGGGAATTTTTTTTAGGTGAGCGATTTATTTTCTTATGTTGCATTCATCATTAATCACCAACCTTACAACTTGGAGAAATTCCCAGAGACCAAAAATGCCCGAGCCCAAGAAAAATTTTCCAGCAACTTTTTTTTCCTCCAAGACAAAATTCCAGTGCTCATATTTTCTTCACCCCAATAGCATTTCGTCTCTGGAATGTTGGTTCAGTGGTATTGTTTGTTTAGCCCAGTTTAGATATAGTTTTATCAGGTTGTTTGGGGCTTTTCGGGGTTACTTCGAAATCGATATTTTCTAATATTGTTTAAAGTTTACAGTGCATTACATTTCTATCTGCGACCGTGAATGTCATTCGAGCGGTAAATCTTGTCTAATTGCTATAGTTCTTTTAGACAGATTTGCGAACGTGACATTCATGTTGATATTCTGTGTTGTGCTGTGATGTTGAGGATTGTCGTGGTGGATAGCTTGTGTGCAATGGTAGTGCAGTTTGGTTGTATTTATACATTTGATATCGCGGGACGAGCGTCCGACATGTGGACTGCCGTCACTGCCTGTTTTTATATTATTCTTTTGGGGTACGACCGGGTTGAGGTCGATGTACCCATTGTATATATTTTATTTTCTGTACTAGGATTACCCCGCGGTGGGGTGCATGGATAGTCGGGTTTTAGAGGGCAACGGGCCCGCATCTCGTGGCGTTGAGACAGAGGGGGCTTCACTCTAGAATTAGAGGGCTATTCACCGCACTCGTAGGGGTATATATTGACCCAAGGAGGGGTGCTCAAGTTAACAGATTCCGTGAAGTGCTGGGTGGTCCATTCACTTTGCTGAAGGGGGCTGCCTCACTTCAGGTTTCGGAGGGTAACTTGCCGCACTCGTAGGGGTCTAGGTTTTCATTACACATGCTATCCACACGACCAGGGGAACGTCGGGTTTCACTTGCGGCTCAATGAAACAAGGGGATCCCAGATTATCTGTATTGTTCTGTGATGCTTATTACTTTTCTGTGATGTTGCATTTATCACGTCTGGAGCGATTATTATATATTGATGTATATACTAGTAGATGTTGTATATGTTTTTCACCCGCGCTAGTCCAGTCCCCGCTCTGTCGTTAGTTAAGTAACCTAACGGGTGATGACGGGACCCAGTGGCGAATACGGATGGCATATACGTACATTTTATTTTTGTTCTTTTCTGGTGTGATTAATTGATGGGACTGCGTTGATTCTTATCAATGTAAGAAAAACAAACCTATATATGATGTTGTTGGAACCAATTTTTCAAAAGCTGTTATTACAAGGGCGTTCTCTTTTGTTTTGCACAGTGGTATTCGGTTATGAATATCCAGCACCTCATTCGACGAGGCAAGGGCCGAGATCCCTTCATCGGGAGTGACCCCTTGGATAGAGGTTTGCGTCAGGGTAATAACTTCACTATAGTCGATTACTTTTTGCTTTGCATCATGGTATTCAGTTTAGAATATCCTGCATCTCATTCGACGAGGAAAGAGCCGAGATCCCTTCACCGGGAGTGACCTCTTTAGCAAAGTTTTCACCACTATATATTTATAAAACCACTTGGATTCCTTCAATGATATCAAGTTCATTACGCTGAAGGGTTTTCGCCAAAAACCAGCCATAGCCCTCCGTCATTTCAGATTAATATTTCTTAGTATTCGTGCTACGTATGTCGTGCTTAGCCGAGGCGTAGTGTTCGTTAGCTATGTAGTGCTTTTTTGTTGCATGGATATGCGCTTGGTTAGGACAGTCGTACGGTCATTTTGGCTCAGTCAAGGACACGTACGGGTGGGTCTAATGCAATCAAGATAATGACGGGTTAAACTTGACTAGGATCCTTTGATATGTTGGCTCAGTCAAGTGTTGGATATATGTATGCCCTAGAGGACATTATGTGATAGTGTATGTACTGATGTGTGTATATATATATTCAGAGGACAGTCTTGCTCGACATGATAGTATGCTATCTGGTTTCTCTTTATCATATATTCACTTGATCATGTTTATATTCATTTGGTACATGTTGATAAAGCCCTAAGGATATTAGCTTGACTACTGGGATTATGATGTGGATCATACTAGTGGGACATCTGTAGTTTATAAGCATATCCTTGAAATGTTCCCAGTCGTTGGTATATCGAGACAGGGCATCGATATTCTAGTGTAGACTAGCGTATACCATTCTTGTCCCATATGATGGGCGATGGATGATCCCATATCTGTCTGGTGTGGTGACACCAAAGATTGTATACGGGTGCTCAGTAAGACTGGGTACACTGAACGGACTCACCGAGAACTCCTATATGGTATTATATCATACGTCGAATAGCAGTTCTCAGGCGACACTGGTACAGGTTAGTCTATAGACCCGAGATCGCCATAGAGTCTTGTGTGTCCTCCCACTGTACTTTGATCTCCACCCTACTACGGCTCTATTGAGTGGTACAAATAGGTGGATTTTGGGTACAGTCCCGAGGAACATGGAGATAATGAGCGATAGGAGGGGTTTCGTCTCTCCCGGTATTGGGGGTTGATGCTGTGCTGTGCACGATTGGATATTACAGGAAGTTCCTGGCCAGGGCTGTTGAGATATTACTGATAAGTGTTATCAGTAGTTTCTCGATCTGTTGTAGACCATATACCGGGATGACTTATTGAGTTATTAGGGTCGACGATTCCATCCCTGTACTCAATATGCAGCATATCTGATGAAGAGACCGGACTGTACGGTAAGTGTTGCCAGTTGGATTGACGGGAGTTTTGACAGGTTCGCTTGTTCTTCTTCTGATCGTTCAATTCCCGGGTGGCCGTTACGTTTAGCTGACCGCTTGTGGCTTGTAGGTGTTTAATGTGATCATCACCTACTGCTGGCATATTGACGAATCTTAGAGTCCCACACAGAAGTTTTCTGGCTCAGGCGAAACGATGTGGTGTGCATATGAGATATGTGCGGGAGCTCGATTAAATACGTGTATATGATACTGTATTTTAATCGGGCGTTTTATATTGGTCGGGTCGTATGAGATATGACCAATTTATTAAATCAAGTGTTGATTTAATATTGACTTTTATCTCATTTAAATAAACCCTTTTCTTTTGATGGATGCATGCATGTATATGTACATGTTGATGTGCATATACACTTACATGCATGCATTTGTATCATGGTTGATGATACAATAAAGATGGCAATGCAAGACTCACATGGTTTATATTTATATATATAGTTTTTTTTTGTTTTAAGTTAAAGGTAAAGGAAATTAATTAATGACTCATTTCTTTACAAATGACTCATTGTTTTCTACACACTTCTTTGGTTGACCATTGAATTAACATAGGTTAATTTCCTTTGTTCTTTAACTCATCACAAAATATCTAGATATTTATACTAACCATGGTTTGTGTTTTGATATTTATCTCTCTCTCTCTATCATTATTATGATGATAATCTTTTTCATCCAAAAGAAAAATAATTGCCATCTTCATCTTCCTCTCTCTAGCTCTTTCTTGAGTTTTACAAATTGAGTGAGGTTAAAAGAAATAATGGGTTTTAAGTGAGAACATAAACCACTTCATCATCCTACACATCTCTAGCTCTTTTGTGTAGGGTGTTTGCTTCAAGGATTTCATAGATCAAGTGAAGCAACAAGCTTTGAGCAAAGGACTTCGGGTGGATCGTCATGGACTCGGAAGTGTTCAAACGAGCCGTTCCAAACCAAAGAAGATCCAAGAAGTCGCCCTAGGAGGTCTACAAAGGTTGTAGTCTCTCCACTTAGTGATAGATTATCTTTTGTTTATGATACTATTAATTGTTACTCAATAATTCTAGTTCGATTCCTAGTTAAGTTTGCTTAGCACCTCTTAAAATTTAATTTGTGGCATGTGTGATGCTTCTAAACCCTATATGAGGTGATAAGGAAACCCCACAGTGGTATCAGAGCCAAGCTAGAGCTTTAGAGTAACCTAGACGATGTTAAAAACCTCGAACGAACGAAATACGACGCCCGGGGGGTGCTCTCTGGACATTTTTCAAAAACGTGGATTTTTCCACAATAAAAAAACTCAAAAAATCGTGCATGGTATTTTATGGGCCCACAAGAAGTACGAATCCCTAACTCCATTAAAGGACCGCGGAACCGCGGCATGAATGGTCATTCTGCGGCAGTTCCGCGGCGCCGTTGGTGCAGGTGGGGCTGTGCCTTCTTGCGTTGGCCCGTATGTACTTGTTGCAGTTTCTGTTAAATTTTAAATTTGCTCAAGTGTTGAGCTTTCTGAGAAGTCTTTGGGTGTTCAATCGTTCGATCGAATGTTTTAACTGCGCCTAGTTTATTAGTATGTGATACGATAATTGGAATCTACAAATTTGTTTGTTGCGTGTAAATCTAGCAGTTCGGTCTCGGGAATAAACAGAAATCTTGTTGAATTATCCGGCTTGTTTTGAAAAGGTGTTTTCATGGATGATACCTAAATGCGAGCTTTACATTGTTAGGCATGAAATCTTGTATATGTGATATTCCGGGTTTGTGTTGTCTAAAGGCTGTTACGATTCCAATTGTTGTAGTTTTTCATTTTATTTCTCTGTGACCGTAAGTGTAGTATGTAGTGTATCGTCGGTTTCGTTGCTATACATCAACAACAATCGGTGTATGCATACTTACTTACGTTGACGATATATGATATTATGTGTTGATGAGATATGATGTGCAGGATTGTCGTGATTGAATAACCTGGGTTTTATGTGAGATGAGAGTTTTATTTTCATTCATGTAAAATTTAATTGTATGTAATATTCTTTTATTTGGGGCACTTCCGGGTTTAGGATGTTGTCACCCGTGTTGTATATTATTTACTTTTCCGCATTAGGATAGACCCAAGGAGGAGGACACAAGTGACCGGGTTCTAGGGTTCAGTGGGAGGCCATCTCGAGGAGTCGAGACCGGGTCTCCTAAACTCCAGAATTGGTAGGGTCGCTTGCCGCTCTCGTAGGGGTCTAGGGGTGTGGGCTTAGCTATTCATCGTGACCATGGAATCCGTATTTTCTATTGCTGGCTAAATACGAAATACGGACCTCCTAGATATCCTATATTAAATGTGCTTCTGCTGCTTTTATTATCTGATGTGATCTTTTAATAAATATCTGAGACGAATGGAATATTATATATATGATATATAATAGACGTTGCTTATGTTTTGGACCCGTGCTAGCCCCGTCCCGGTATGCCGTTAGTTAAGTAACCTAACGGTGCCTATCGGGACACTGTAGCGAATGCGAGTGGCATAAGCGTACGTTATATTTTCGTTTTTTCTGTAATGGCTTTAGGAATTAAATGATGGGACTACATTAATGAGATTAATGTAAAGAAAAAATGTACCTAAAAAGATGTTGTAGAATCGGATTTGAAACATACTCGGCCTTTTATGAAAAAGCAAGTTTCAAAATGCGGAGCTTAAGCCACTCCTTTTAAACTTATTGGATTCTACAACGATATCAAGTTCAAAGCGTTAAAAGTTTTCTTAAAAACTATCCGCAGCCCTCCGTCATTTTAGGAAGTAGAGTACTTAGTATTCGTGCTGCGTATTTTGACTTTAGTTAAGGCGCAGTGTACGGTAGCTAAGTGATGCCTTCCTACACTGCATATGATGCAGATTAGTTAGGACATTCATATGATTATGTTGGCTTTAATTAAGGGTCATATGGGTGGGTCCAGTTAATCACGAAATGACGGGAAGAACTTGACTAGTGCTTGTGATATGTTGACTATAGTTAAGGTCATGAGTACTACGGGTAAAAATAATATCGGGAATTTCAAGAGTTGAAATTTACAATGAGATTGTATACCTTCTATATGATAGTAGGATCCCGATCCCACTGCGAGCAAAAGTTGCTCCCGGGAGAATTTTGCACTTTACAATTAGCTAACTCAGTAGGTGTCTAGAAAGGTGTAAAACGGGGCTACGTCTCTGGGAAGACGAGGTTTACATTAATTAGGTTCGTGCGAAAGCACGGGGAACCTCCCTCAAGTACCGGCACCGGCCTGGCTGAACGGTTAGCGAAGTTGTAGAATGTAATTAATCCCGGCTAGTTTTCTTTTCAAAGGTTTTTAAGAAAATTTGATAAAAACAGTGGGAGACATCGATTAGACAAGATAATAACCAATCTGATCTTCGCAAGAGCTTTCGCTAAGTGTATTATTTCTCTCTCTTAATAGCAGATACCTATGATAGGCCTTAAGCTTCTATTAGTAAAAACAAGCTGAATGGGACCAACTATAAAGACTGGCTGAGGAATCTAAACATTGCCTTGACTTATGATAAGATATCATATGTCCTCACGGCTCCAACCCCGTCCATCCTAGTTCCTAAACCTTCAGTTGCAGATAGGGAATTCCATAAGACATGGGACGCTGACTGTGCCACAGCCAAATGCCTCGCGCTAGCATCGATGAATAACACACATCAGAAGCAGCACGAGAATATGGACGTCAAAGCCATATTTCTCCATACAAAAGAGTTGTATAGAGAGCAATCTCGCGTATTATGATACGAAGCATCCAGAAAGCTGTTTCAGATGCGAATGACCGCTTGCACAACAGTAGGAGACCATGTTCTGAATATGATAGCTCTCATAGAAAAGCTTGAGGACCTTGGGTGGACAATGGACAATGAGCAATATACGGATATTATTCTGCAGTCTCTCCCCTCCACTTTTACTCAATTTATAGTTAACTTCAACATGCACAACATGGAGAAGGAACTACCTGAACTCCTTAATATGTTAAGGAGTGTTGAGAGCACACTGAAGTCAGTGAAGACTCCCGTTTTGTGTCCTGGGACTTTTTCTTCCTCTTGCCCGAAGGCTAAGGCCAAGGGAAAGATGAAGAAGAAACCCACCAAACCAAAGGGTGGAGTCAAAAAGGTTAAGAGGAAAGACAAGTCCAAGGTTGGGGAATCAGGAAAAGGAAAATGTTTCAACTGCAAAAAAACGGGACACTGGAAGCAGAACTGTACTGAGTACCTAAAACTCAAGAAGAAGCATGGTGATGCTTCAGCTTCAGGCGTTGAGAAATAGCATAGTTTTGAAGAAAGGTGATCATACTCTCCAGGTTGGAAATGGTTCCAATGTAAATGCAGTTTCAGTGGGAGAGTATCACCTAGGGTTGCCGTCGGGTTGTATATTGGTTTTGAACCCATGTTATTTTTTGCCAAGTATGCTTTGTAATATTATATCCGTTTCTTTGTTAGACAATGAAGGATATCTTTTTGCTGTGCAACACAATGTTATGAACATTAGACTTAATCAAGAGTTGATTGGTTGTGGTACACTAAATAACGGGATATACATTCTTAATCAACACACAGTATTCAACATTCAACACACAAGTAAAAGAAAATTTTCAGATATAAATGAAGTTTTTCTTTGGCATTGTAGACTTGGTCATATTATTGAAACAAGACTAAACAAGCTTCATAAAGATGGATATTTAAATTCTTTTGAGTATAAATATTATGCAACTTGCCGGTGTTGTATCAAAGGTAAAATGACCAAAACTCCGTTTACTGGACACGGAGAAAAAGCTACTGAGCTCCTAGGCCTCATACATAGTGATGTATGTGGGCCAATGTCTACACATGCAAGAGGCGGTTTTTCTTACTTCATAACTTTTACTGATGATTTCTCAAGATTCGGTCATGTGTTTTTGATAAAGCATAAGTCTGAAGCTTTCGAGAAATTCAAGGAGTATAAACTTGAAGTAGAAAACCAAACAGGAATGAGAATCAAGATACTTGATCAGATCGAGGTGGAGAGTACTTAAGTACTCAGTTCTTGGATTTCCTAATAGAGAATGGGATTCTCTCTCAGCTCACTCCCCCTTACACACTACAACACAATGGTGTGTCAGAACGACGGAATCGTACCCTATTAGATATGGTACGATCCATGATGAGTGATTCTGAGTTACCCCTCTCATTTTGGGGGCATGCATTAGAAGCTACAGCTTTTCTGTTAAACAAAGTTCTAACCACGACCGTGTCTACCACTCCATATGAGATATGGCATAGGAAGAGACCATCTCTTAAAAGAGTTAAGATTTGGGGTTGTCCGGCTTTTGTCAAAAAGCAGAATCCAGACAAACTCGAGACACGATCAGTCAAATGTATATTTTTGGGATATTCAAAACATTCGTTTAGGTATCTATTCTACCACAAGGAGGAACAAAAAGTGTTTGTTTCTCAGTATTCCTCATTTTTAGAAAATGAGATTTTTCCAAATTATGTTGATGGCAATGCGGTAGATCTAGAAGAGGTTCTAGAGACACAAGTTACAAATGACGACTTGGTTGAACCAGATGTTACAATAGAATCGAATGAACCTCAGCCACTCCGTAGATCTAGTAGGACTTCTCGCCCACCGGAGAGATACTACAGTTTTCTCATTGATGGTGATAGAGAAGATTGCATCATGGATGATGATGATCCTGCTAGTTTTCATCAAGCTATCACGAGTAGTGACTGTGAAATGACTGAATGCCATGAGATCCGAAATGGAGTCCATGTACACCAACAAAGTATGGACATTGGAGGATGTACCTTCTGGGTTAAAACTTGTAGGCTGCAAATTGATCTTTAAAAGAAAGATCAGTGTAGATGGACAGGTAGAGACCTATAAAGCAAGGTTGGTAGCGAAAGGTTTTCGTCAAAGACCAGGTTTGGACTATGACGAGACTTTCTCTCCAGTAGCCATGCTTAAATCCATTCGGATCCTACTTGCTATTGCTGCTCACTACGACTATGAAATCTGGCAGATGGACATTAAAACTGCATTTATAAATGGTGATTTAGATGAATGGGTTTATATGGATCGGCCAGAGGGCTACATTGACAGTGGGAGCAGCGGAAAAGCATGTAAGTTTCTTAAATCCATTTATGGATCAAAACAGACATCACGGAGTTGGAACATCTGTTTTGATGATGTTATCAAAGAGTTTGATTTCGTCAAAAATCCAGATGAACTTTGTGTTTATAAAAAGACTGTAGGGAGAAATGTCGAATTCCTCGTATTGTATGTGGATGACATACTTCTGATAGGAAATGATATTCCTATGCTATAGTCGGTCAAAGGAGTCGTGCAAACAGGTAGCAGTTGGGTGCAGTCCCAAGCAATTAGAGGCAGTGGCGGTTAGACAGGATTCGTCTCTCCCGGTATTGGGGGTTGATATCGTGCTGTGTCAGAGAGCCATTACGCAAAGTCCCTGGCCAGGGCAAGCGAGATTTGCTGGTAGGTTCCAGTAGTTTCTCAGGGTGTAATGGGCTTCCCTCCTATACGACTTATACCGCTATTAGGGGACTGACGCTTGCCGCCCCCTAGGCCCGATATGCGATAGTCTTAGACGAACGGACCGGACTGTATGGAGATTGTCACATCAGACTCAGTAGGAGTTCGGATGGGTTCCCTCATCGGCCTTCTTATCGACATCTACCTGGGGACCGTTACGTATAGCTAGTGCCGCTTGCGGTCTGTGATTAAACCGACTGCCAGCATAGTAGTCGAGTCTCTAGAGCCCCACGCAGAGAGTTTCCCTACTCCAGGCGAAACGATATAGAGGTCGTATGGTTTTACGACAAGTGTTCGGACGCATACGTGTGTTTACGCACGTACGACTTTCGGACAGTTTTTACTAGTCGGCTTTGGTTTAAGCCAGTTACTGGTATCCGGTTATTGGATTTATACAGTCTAAAGTTTTTTCCGTATTTTTGCGGAAAGGAGGGGCGTTCTCGTAATTGCGTGAGAAGCTTCTAGAAGGTGGTGACTAAGGGGGTTTAGGTGGCATATACAATGAATGTGATTAGTGAGTCATATGGATGATTCATCCATGTCATTAAAGCATCATAAATGCTTAATGACTCATGGAGATGAATCATCACTTGATATTTATCAAGCATGGTTGTTAAATGATTTATTTTCTTTTCTTGATAAAAAGAAATGCTTGATATATATTATCATAACTCATTATTATCACTTCATTATTATGTTCATCTTCTCTCTCCTCAAGCTCTCCCTCTTCAAACCCTAATTCTCCCCTCTCATGTGTTGAGTACAAGGATTAGTTAGACTAATTAAACCATAACCCTCACTCTAAATCACCTAGCTTCTTTGATTAGCACTTAAAGAAAGTTAGTTGCCTCAAGTTTAGAGGCTAAGCTTGGAGTAAAGCTCTCGGGTGGATCGTCTACTACTTCGAGAAGGCCGAGGAGGAGGTGGAGTTCGCAAAGACGAAGGACACGATTCGTTAGGTATAATCCCTAAACATAGTAGTATAGAACTTCTATGTTTCATGTTAGTTATCGTTTAGCTTCGATTCGTGCGGTTAGTCGATGTTTAAGCAAGAAACAAGATCGTTTTTCATATTTCCGCCTCACCGCAAGTCGTGGGGTGTTGTACATCGACTTACAATATTGACTTTTATCTCATTTAAATAAACCCTTTTCTTTTGATGGATGCATGCATGTATATGTACATGTTGATGTGCATACACACATACATACATGCATTTGTATCATGGTTGATGATACAATAAAGATGGCAATGCAAGACTCACATGGTTCATATTTATATATATAGTTTTTTTGTTTCAAGTTAAAGATAAAGGAAATTAATTAATGACTCATTTCTTTACAAATGACTCATTGTTTTCTACACACTTCTTTGGTTGACCATTAACCTAACCTAGGTTAATTTCCTTTGTTCTTTAACTCATCACAAAATAACTAGATATTTATATTAACTATGGTTTGTGTTTTGATATTTATCTCTCTCTCTCTCTCGCATTATTACGATGATAATCTTTTTCATCCAAAAGAAAAATAATTGCCATCTTCATCTTCCTCTCTCTAGCTCTCTCTTGAGTTTTAAAAATTGAGCGAGGTTAAAAGAAATAAAGGGTTTTAAGTGAGAACATAAACCACTTCATCATCCTACAAATCTCTAGCTCTTTTGTGTTGGGTGTTTGCTTCAAGGATTTCATAGATCAAGTGAAGCAACAAGTTTTGAGCAAAGGACTTTGGGTGGATCGTCGTGGACTCGGAAGTGTTCAAGCGAGCCATTCCAAACCAAAGGAGATCCAAGGAGTCGCCCTAGGAGGTCTACAAAGGTTGTAGTCTCTCCACTTAGTGATAGATTATCTTTTGTTTATGATACTATTAATTATTAATGATGTTATATATGCATATATATATATATATATATTAGTGGAATGGGACGCTGATATATATGTATACATATCTAAATTATATACATCATTATAATGACCTTGCAAATATACTTATTCATGTTATGAGGGCCGATATGAGGGCCGACCTGAGGGCCGATTTGAGGATATTTAGGATTTGGATTGTCTAGATGGACACTGGTCCTGCCACAATGAGGATTCCGTGAGGATGGCATGTTTTATCCTATATTCCGCGTTTATTTTATATGCATTGCTTCATGTATTAGTAATACCTGACAGTGTACCTTTCATGACTGTTGCATATACATATTATCATATTATTGCTTCATGTATTAGTTGTACCTGGTAGAGTACCTTTCATGACTTTTGCATACATTTGGCCATTTATTGCTATTAGCTTGCATGTGATAGATTCGCGCAGTATGTGCATTCTTGCGATTACCTGCATATGTTATTTACTATTCACGAGTTGGCAACTCACCCCCGTTGTGCCACAGTGATTTGCATGTAGTCCCTCAGGGCAGTCGCGGCAGGGTTTCCATCTATCGTATCATCTTTTGCAGCGGATACCGCTACGGCTGACTGTGTGCAGTTTTGCTATAGGTAGGTTTTGCGGTTATCCGATGTTACTCATTGTATATTCGTTGTATCCGGTACTCTCCATCTACTACCATTTTCATTTATTGACTTAGAGACTTGTTGTGAGGACGATATTGTATATTTTTGGTGACTTGGAGGTCTTTTATGCAGTTTTATTTATATCACCTTTTATTTCTTCGCTACGGCGTCGTATATCTGTTGTGGTGGGTGTTTCCTCCTTTGGGCGTGGATTTGCTCCCGTTGAGGTGTTTTACCTATATTTATGTTGTACCCATTTTTGGGGTTAGTTTTTACAAAGGTGGTGCTGCCAAAATTTTAAAGAAATTAAATTTGGATTTTAAAGAATTTGTACTTGAGATTTCAAAAGTTTTAACAATGTTCTTATCATTTACTACTTTTGATGGTTTAGATTGCTGGGTTTTCGGCTTACTTGAATTACGTTACGCCTGGAGACGTTACGTGGTTTAAGGGACGTCACGTGCCAAATTTCGGGTCGTGACACTCTACAACCTTCTTATATATACATGGTTTATCTACCTTTTGATGAAGTCAAACTCTTTGACAGCTTTATTAAAACAGTTTTTCCATCTCCGCGATGCCTGCTTTAACCCGTAGATGGATTTAAGCAGCTTGTGTAAGTGCACGGCAGCGCCCCGGCCGTCATTCCGAGGCCAAAATGTGGAAACAAGCTTTTCTTTAAACTTTTAAACCGGCGCTACCGCGTTCTTTAAACCTGGATCGGGCCATTAACCTAATGCTAGCTAACTAGAGAAAGGGTAGAGAGCTATACCGAGCGATCCATGTCCTTCGGTCTTCGGCCTCCATCCCGATCTCCTCGCGGAGTCTCCAGTCTTCATCTCCTCGTCGGAAAGGGCACCACATCGCCGGGTCCTTTAACGGGCTCCCACCTCTGGACCGAGGCAACTCGGGCACATAGTTGGCGAGCCGACGTGTCCAAGAATGCTGTAGGCTAAGTGTAGAACTGTTTTGTCTCACGGGGTTGGTGAGGTTGCCATTTGGGTGGAGCAATGAACTGTGGAGATGAGGTATGGAATTTTGAGTGAATCAAATGAGAGTGAATAATTTCCCACACACAAAAATGAATCACCCCCACCTCCACAAAGTGGCCGGCCTTGCTTGTGTAGGGAGAGATAGAGAGAGAGAGAATAATGCAAGCAAGAAAAATGGGTGATCATTAGGAATAATGATCACCTCTCCATCCAACTCAATCCCATCACCAAAAGCAAGTGATGATGCATAATCATGAAGCAACCATGTGCCACTAAATAAGCCCTCCTCCATCAAATTTTCAGCCAAAGAAAGAAACAAAGGAAAATGGCCGAAACGGAAAGACAAACTGGCAACATCAAAAAGCGATCCCGTAATAAATTACAGGAAAACCCCGCGACTGTATATACATACCCGCATTTGTATTGCGACCGAATACAAATGCAATGAGACAAAATCCACACTGTATAATACTAGGATCCGGCTTAAACTAAAGCCCGCTAGTATAATCCGTCCGATCATGATCCGTGCAATACCGCACGTATATGATCGAACCCTGCCATATATCCATACGGCCTCTACAGCGTTTCGCCCGAAACTTGAGAAACTGTCTGTGGGGGACTCTAAAGACTCGTCAATACTTTGGCTGTTGATTTAACCACTAGCACGTTGGAGGTATTAGGCATACGTAATGGGCTACCAGGTATTGACCAAAAGGGACGCCGATGAGCGAACACATCCTGACACCCTACTGAGCCTGTCAGTGACAATATCCGTACAGTCCGGTCCGTTCGTCTATGAGCAGCGCATGGCGGGCCTATGGGGTTGGTAAAAGTCAGACCCCCAAAAGTGGTACAAGTTGTGTCGGAGTGTAGCCCAGAACACCCTGAGATACTACTGGAATACCTACCAGTAAATCTCCTGCCTTGGCCAAGGACTTCGTGTAATGGCTCTCCTAGACAAAGCGCGACCTTACCCCCAATACCGGGAGAGACGAACCCCTGCAGATCTGCTCACTGCCTCCATGTGGCTCGGGACTCTACCCAACTAAAACCTGTTTGCATGACTCCTTTGAGCCGTGGTAGTGTAGTAATCAGAGCACAGTGGGAACTCACACGAGACAAATGACGATCTCAGGTCGATGAACTTGTTGGGTTAGCCTAGCACCTCATGAAGGGTTTGGAAGCATCACATGTACCAAAGGTGGACTCTTTAGGGTGCTAAGTTAATAAACATCGAATCGTTCCTAGAAAATTAGGGTTTCTAAAACTTGCATATCATCATATGAAAGAAAAGCTAGGGTTTAGAGAGTACAACCTTTGTAGCTCCCTATGCTAGACTCCTCGGCTACTTGGGGTTTGAAAAAGCTCCGCTTGAACTCCTCTAGCTCACCGATGATCCACCCGGAGTCCGCTTTGTCCAAGCTTGCAACTTCACCCGATCAAGAGAACGAAATGAAGCTAACATTCCAAACAAGTGGGCTAGACTTGTGTAGAATGGTGTTGTGGTTCTCTTTCTCACTTTAAAATCCTAACTTGTTGAGTATATTGCTCACTACAAAAATCTAGAGAGCAAAATAGAGAGGAAGAAGAAGATGATGGCTATATTTTTAACAAGAGTGAAAAGAATAACCCTTGTTCTAGAAAAATGAAAATATATCAATATATATTTTCTTGTTCTCATCTCAAACCATGGTTTAAACAATGAATATATTATTAAACTTGAGTTAAAACACAAAAGGAAAGTTTACCCAAGGTTAAAAGGTGGGTGAGAATTGTTAGGTCAAAAGAAGAGTGTAGAAACAAATCAATCATAATCATTTTTCTTTTTCCTTTTTGTTTTAAATCAAATGTAATAAAATCCATATTTAAAACCATAGTGTGAGTCTTATATTGCCACCATTTCCATGTATATACAACCATGAAGGATGTATGTATGTATGTATGTATGTGTGAATGTACATCCATATGTGGATGAATCTAAAAAGAAAACATGCATGCATACATCCATCAAATACAAGAAAGGATTTCTAGTGAGAAACTAATGGTTAAATGATAAATCAACACTTGATTTATCAATCCGGTCATATCACATATGACCCTAACCAAAAGCAAGCCGCCCGATCAATATACGGTATCCTATACTTGCATTTTAATCGGGTGCATGCGCATATCGCATACGCGCACCACAACGTTTTGCCTGGACTAGGTAACTCCATTGTGGGACTCTAAGACTCGTCAATACGCCGGCAGTGGGTGATGATCATATCAAGCACCCCCAAGACGCAAGCGGGCAGCTAAACGTAACGGCCATCCGGGTATTGAGCGATCAGAAGAGAACAAGCGAACCTGCTACAACTCCCGTCGAGCCAACCGGCAACATTTCCCGTACAGTCCGGTCTCCTCGTCTGATATGTCGCATATCAAGTCTAGGGGTGGTAAACGTCAGACCCCAATAACAGATAAGTCGTGCCGATGTGAGGCACATAACGGGTCGAGAAACTACTGGTAACACTTACCAGCAAATCTCTGAATCAGCCCTGGCCAGGGACTTCCCTGTTACGGCCAATCGAGCACAGCGCAACATCAACCCCCAATACCGGGAGAGACAAAACCCCTCCTATCGCTCATTGCCTCCATGTGACTCGAGACTGTACCCAAAAACCACCGTTTTGCACGCCCTCATGGACGTGGTAAGGTGGAAATCAAAGCACAGTGGGAATCACACAAGACTCTATGACGATCTCGGGTCTACAGACTAACCTGCACAAGTGTCACCTGAGAACTGCCATCTGACGTGACGTATAATACCATCTGGGATTTCTCGGCGAGTCCGTCCAGTGTACCCAGTCTCTAATGAGCACCCGTATACCATCTCTGATGTCAAACACCAATGGATATGGAATCATCCATCGCCCATCTCATGGGTCGAGAAGCGTATACGCTAGTCTACACTGGTATATTGATGCCCCGTCTCGATACACCTACGACTAGGGACCTTGAAGGATGTACTTATGGACTACCATGTCCCCACTAGTATGATCTGCATCATAGTCCAGGTAGTCAAGTACACATCCTAAGGGCTTTACCAACATGTAACTATAAGACCGTTTTAAAGAGACTAGTATACATGTTAAGATAAAGAGCAACCAGATAGCATACTATCATATCGAGCAAGAAAGTCATCTCTATATATGTCCAAGCATCCAATATAATATACAACATATGTACAATACTGGCCTCTAGGGCATACATACAACTAACAATCTCCCACTTGCACTAGGGCCAGCTACAGTAGTATCGCATACCGAGCATCCCGAAGAGTCTCTCAAACTGTATCTGGGGAATGGCCTTCGTGAGTGGATCCGCTGTGTTATTCTTCGTGTCAACCCTCCTGACCTCGATCTTCCGGCGATCAACTATCTCCCGGATCAGGTGATACCGCCTCAGAATTTTCCTAGATCGCTGATGGGACCTGGGTTCCTTGGCCAAAGCCACCGCTCCATTGTTATCGCAATACAAAGGTATTGGATGCTCAATGGATGGAACAACTCCAAGTTCAATAATGAACTTCTTGATCCAGACAGCCTCTTTGGCAGCATCGTTGGCAGCGATGTATTCAGCCTCCATCGTCGAGTCTGTTAGTTATATGTATGCCCTAGAGGCCATTACTGTACATACGATGTAAATTGTAGTGGATGCTAGGACATATATAGGGAGGACTTTCTTGCTCGACATGATAGTATGCTATCTGGTTGTACTTCATCTTAACATGTACTCTGATTGTCTCTATATTATATGTTGATAAAGCCCTTAGGATAAGTACTCGACTGCTGGGACTATGATGAGATCATACTAGTGGGGCCACGGTAGTCGACGAGTACATCCTATAATTGTTCCTAGTCGAGAGTGTATCGAGACAGGGCATCGATGGACCAAAGTAGACTAGCGTATACGCATCTTGACCCATATGATGGTCGATGGATGATCCCATATCCATCGGTGTTTGAGATCAAGGATGGTGTACGGGTGCTCAGTGAAGACTGGGTACACTGGACGGACTCGCCGAGAACTCCCAGATGGTATTATACCATACGTCAGATGGCAGTTCTCCGGTGACACTGGTATAGAGTAGTCTGTTGACCCGAGATCGTCATAGAGTCTTGTGTGATTCCCACCGTGCTTTGATTTCCATCATACCACGTCCAAGAGGGCGTGCAAAAAGGTGGCTTTTGGGTACAGTCCCGAATCACATGGAGGCAATGAGCGATAGGAGGGGATTCGTCTCTCCCGGTATAGGGAGTTGATGTTGTGCTGTGTTCAAATGGCTATAACCGGAAATCCCTGGCCAAGGTTGCTGAGATTTACTGGTAAGTGTTATCAGTAGTTTCTCGAACTGTTATAGACCTCATATCGACACGACTTATCGAGCTACTGGGGTCTGACGTTTACCACCCCTTGGCGAGATATGCAACATATCAGACGACGAGACCGGACTGTACGGGAGTGTTACTGTTTGGATTCACAGGAGAATGTACAGGCTTGCTTGTTGATCTTCTGAGCGCTCAATACCTGGGTAGCTGTTACGTTTAGCTGACCGCTTGTAGCTTGTGGGTGATTGATATGATCATCACCTACTGCCGGCGTATTGACGATTCTTTAGAGTCCTACACAGAGGTTTCTTGACTCAGGAAAAACGGAGTAGGAGCACATATGTGATATGTGCGGGACCGAGGATAATGCGATATGTGATACCGTATTATATTCTCGTGATATTTGATATCAGCCGGGTCATCCGATCAAGTGTTGATTCGATGAATCAGTACGGATAAATATTAGTCGGTTATATAGGATATAGCCGGATTGTCGAATCAAGTGTTGATTCGATAATTTAATGTATAATAATATATATGATATATTAAATTACATTAACTAATATTTGCTCACTAAAAGATTCTTTTTCTCACTCGGGTAATATATTGATATATATGCGATATATGTTAAATGTATTATTTTATTTTGTTACAATAAATATTGTATATGTGATATATAATATTGTAACATATTATAATTATTAATGCAACATGTTTAGTGGAGTTTAAACATGATTAGGGTTTGGATTAGGGTTAAACCTTCTAGTTGATTCTAGAAGCTTTACTTTGTCTTTGTTAAGATATTATGATAGATATTTCTTTGTGACTCACCCTTTGACCTAACCCAAACCCTAACCCTAGTAAACTCTCTACAATGGTTACTACAACCATGGTTGCATAAATGATTATGATAACATTCTTTCTCTTCATCACAAATGATTATTCATCTTCTTCCTCCTTCATTCATTCATGAAAAAGCTTTCTAGTTTTTCAAAAGGTGATGAATAAATATGAGAAAAAGATAAATAAAGAGGGCAAAAATCCTACTTCATCATCCTCATCTTCCCTTGCCATTCCATCTCGAGGGTGTTCACATCATTTCATGAGTGTTAGCTTTTGTTAACGAAACTTCAAGGTAGATCATCTTAGTATCAAAGATCGGAAGCAAAGGTTGCATCTTTCTCTTCGTGGAACCTCTCGAGAGTCCGGATCCCGATGATCGCAGCGAAGGGACCACAACACGGAGCATATGAAGTGAAGGACCGGATCTACAAAGGTTGTAATCCCTCTCACTTAGTGTTAAAGTGTTTAGCATGCTAGTTTTCGCCTAATCTCTAGTTTAAAGTTCCGTATTCGGGTTGTTCGACACGGCTAAATTTTAAATCGGGCATGGTTGATGCCTCGTAGACCCTTGTGCGCGTGCCTAGCAACCCTACAGTGGTATCAGAGCCAAGCTAGAGCTTTAGGCGAAGTCTAGACGAAGTTTAAAGTCCGATCGAAACCCGAAACCCCGATAAAACCCGCTCTCTGGACTTTTTCTAAAAACTGGGATTTTTCCACAATAAAAATGCTTAAAAATTTCAGCAGAGAACTATAAGAATTACGGTGCAAAAAGTTTTCGATGAACAGTACAAAGCGCGGCGAAACCGCGGCAGAAGCATGCCTTCTGCGGCGGTTCCGCCGCTAAAGAATGACGTTATCATTCCCTGTTTGCACAGTAACTCCTATTTTATTATTCTGGATTTTCTGGGAATTTTTAATATTTATTCAAGAGTTGAATTTTCTGGGGTTGTTTTGGGGATTCGGTGTTTCGATCGGAGTAACAGATTTTGTCTATGTGGCTTTCCGGATAAATTTTAGAAACTGTTAAAAAGTTCGAACGGATATCAATAACTCACTTTTTCCCCTGTCGGAAAATTTTTCAAAAGTTGGATTTTTTCTCGTGTTTAAGAATGTTCTAAGTCGTGCAAGTAACTCGGTGGACCCTCTAGAAGACAACAAACCTTAACTCGATTATGTGACCGTGTTGAACTGCCTTTTTGAACCTTAGGGTTTGGGGCAGTACGGCGTGTCACATGTGAGGCGTTGGCTTGACCGTTCTACGGCTGGACCATTGGTACTGTGGCATGTGATGGATGTTTTTAAACTGATTTCAAGTGTTGAGATAAATTGGGGAAATCTTGGGTGTTTGATGATTCGATCGGAAAGTTTAACTTTGTCTATTTATCTAGAATGTGATACAATATTTGGAATCCACAGGTAGTTATGAGATAACTAATTTGAATATTATAAACATAGCAGTTTAGTCTCAAATGATCGGTTGCCACGGAATTTTGATGTGATCAAAAGTCCGTCGCAATCACGTAGCGTACGCGGATACTCGCCGGGTAAACTTAATAGACAGCCATGCCCCATAGCCCCGACCAAGTGACTGTAGGAGAACCCCGTCACCGAAAGCATCCGTTCGGGTGCTCGCGGCAGCGGTGTTCCGCCTTGGTGCACTTCGTCGACGGCGTCGGGGGTGCGGCCGCCTACTAAAGTTTGCGACGAGCATTCGATCAGGACGTCGGGAATCTTGTTGAATTGCCCGACTTGATATTGAAAAGAGTTTTCGATAAATGAGACTAAAATGCGGGTTTATAATTGTTTGGCATGCTATGTCTAAGGAATTCATTTGGTTAGGCATGTGATGTCTAAAGAGGTTGCGGATTACAACTGTTGTAGTTTTACACTTTCTTTTCTGTGACCGTAAGCGTAGTATGTGGTGTATCGCCGGCTTCGTTGCTATACATCAACGACAATCGGGATACGCATACTTGCTTACGTTGATGATATGAGATATTATGTGTTGCTGTGATATGTTATATTGGATCGTCGCGTTTTGAATAGCCGGGGGTTTTATGTGAGATGAGAATTTTTTCTTTTTCATTCATGTAAAATTCATTTGTATGTAATATTCTTTTATTGGGGCACTTCCAGGTAGCGGAAGATGTCACCGTTGTATATTATTTACTTTTCCGCATTAGGTAGACCCAAGGAGGGGAGCACAAGTAACCGGGTTCTAGGGTCCAGTGGGAGACCATCTCGAGGAGTCGAGACCGGGTCTCCTAACCCTAGAATTGGCAGTCTTACTTGCCGCTCTCGTAGGGGTCTAGGGATATGGGTTTGGCCATTCATCGCGACCGTGGAATCCGTGTTTTATACAGGCTCGTATTGAAAACACGGACGTCCTAGTATATCCAATATTTCATATATGTTCTTCTGCTGCAATGTTCTGTGATGAGATCATATTACTGCCTGAGACGAATGTTTATATTATATATATGAGATATATGTTATATTGCAGATTTTGTTTCAAAAAGGGGATGCTTGTGAAGCATATTAAAATGGGACTTCATTAATGAGATTAATGAATTAAAAGAAACCTAAGATGTTGTAGAAACTTGTTTATAAAAACTGGTAGCTACAGTTCTTGCTTTGCATAGCGGTGTTCCTTGTAGAACATCCAGCACCTTATTCGATAAGGAAAGGACCGAGATCCCTTCGCCGGGAGTGACTCCTTTAGCAATAACTGGCAGATGCTACAAACTCGGTTTGTCTTTTGATTGCTTCTATAGTTCTTGCTTTGCATAGTGGTATATATGATATATCATGCACCTTATTCGATGAGGAAAGGGCCGACGATCCCTTCACCGGGAGTGACCCCTTTAGCAAAACTAGAAAAGCCTCAAAAACATTCCATTTAAAATCACTCGATTCTACAACGATATCAAGTTCATTACGCAAAGGGTTTTCTGAAAAACCCGTCGTAGCCCTCCGTCATTTCAGATAAGCACTAGTTAGTATTCGTGCTACGTTTGTTGACCTTAGCCAAGGCGTAGTGTGCGGTAGCTGATTAGTGCTTATCTGTATAAGCAAATGATGCGATTGAGTTAGGGTAGTCATGCGACTTTGTTGACCTTAGCCATGGGTCGTGCGGGTGGGTTTAATTCAATCGGGAAATGACGGGTTGAACTTGGCTAGCACTTATGATTTGTTGACCTTAGCCAAGGTCATAAGATGCTAGGGGCAAAATATTATTGGGAATTTCAAGTGTTGAAATTTGCAATGAGATTGCATACCTTCTATAAGATAGTTGGATCCCGATACCCGCTGCGAGTAAGAGTTACTCCTGGGAGAGTTTTACACATTACAATTAGCCGATCAAGTAGGTGTCTAGAAAGGTGTTAACGGGGTTACGCCTCTGGGAAAATGAGGTTTACTTTAATTAGGTTCGTGCGAAAGCACGGGGGACCTCCCTCAAAGTACCGACACTGGCCTGGCTGAAAGATTGGCGAACTTGTAGCGTGTAATTAATCCCGGCTAGTCTTTCCTTTTAGGGTTTGAAGGAAGATTTGATTAAAACAGTGGGAGACATCCTGATTAGATATATTATATAACCAATCTAATCTTGCAAGAGCATACGCTGAGTGTTTTCTTCTCTCTCTCTCCAGGTAGCGACCATATCACGCCTTAATCAAGATAATAAAATGGATATATTGACCGAACCCGCTTGTTATACTGAGCTGGGGAACGTTGGTCCCGCTCCAACTTATAATTGTTATAAGACAGAGCAGGAAATTGGGGAATACCAGATTTCCCGTGCCGCCCAAACGAAGAAAGTGCATGTTGATGCATCATCTTCGGGTGTGTTCATTACACAGAACTGTTTCTCAGTGTCCTTTACGTCCTGGGTATGTGATAACGGATCAGGATCCCGTATATGTAATCTGTTACATGGGCTACAGAAAGGTAGAGAACTGAGAACGGGTGATAAGTTTCATGAGACAGAAAACGGTGCAAGTGTTGTTGCCAAGTCTGTTGGTCACTATCACCCTGTATTACCAGAATACATTGATTCTGAACAAATGTTATTAGATACCGAACCTGATATACAAAATCATGTCAGTCTCTTTATTAGTAAAGAAAGGATATAATTTTGTATTGTTGGATAATGTTTTGAATATTTCCTATATCAAGAGTTGATCGGTTCAGACACGTTATCTAAGAGCATTGACGTTCTAAATCAAACTACAGTTCTTAGTGTACGGAACACACACAAGAGGAAGAGTTCAGAAATGAATAAATACTTCTTGAGGTATTGTAGACTAGGTCATATCAATGCGACCCGACTGGCTGAAGTTACATAAAGATGCATATTCAAATTAGTTTGAATTTACATCTTGTGAAACTTGCCGGTCATGTCACAGAGATAAAATGACCACAGCTCTGTTTGTTGGAAACAGAGAAAGAGTTAGTGAACTTTTGGGATTGATACATGCTGATGTATGAAAGTCCCCTGTCTACACATGCCAAGATCGGTTCTTTGTACTTCATTACATTCTCTGATAATCTCTCAAGATTCAGACATATGTTCCTGTTGAAACACTAGTCCGAACCTTTTGAGTTATTCACAGAATATAAGTTAGAAGTAGAGAACCAAAATACGGGTATAACTATTATGTCCTTTGATAAGATCATGGAGGAGAATACTTGAGCACGGAATTCCTGGACTATTCTAAAAGAGAATGAGATTCTCTCTCAGCCTTACTCCTTCGTATACACCACAGCACGTCGGTGTATCGGGGTGGAGCAATAGCACCCTATGTGATATGGTGTGCTCTATGATGAGTACTACTGAGTTTCCTATTTCCTTTTGGGAGTTATGCACTTGAGAAGCTGCATACCTATTGAATAGGGTTCGAATCAAATCAGTTGCCTACCACTTCATATATGATATGGAAAGGGAAGAGCCCATATCTTAAGCTTGTTAAGATTTGGGGTTGTCCGGCCTATGTCTAAAAGCAAAATCCGGACAAGCTCGAGGCAAGGTCTGTTATGTAGAACTGGAAAGGTTCCAACTATAGAAACTGCAGCTGATGATTTGGTAGAACCAAAGGATTCAATAGTTTCCAACGAACCTCGGTCTCTCCGCCGATCTAGTAGGGTTCCTCACCCACCTGAGAGATACTTCGGTTTCTCTATGACAGTGGGAGCGAGGATTGCATCATGAGATGATGACCTAACTAGTTTCGAGCTGGCCATCAGGAGTGGGACTCTGTAAGAATGGCTGGGTGCTTATCGATCTGAGATGGAATCCTTATACACCAACAAAGCATGTACTTTGGTTGCATTATCTGAAGGGTTAAATCCTCATCAGGAGCAAGTATATCTTGAGAAGATTACTTGGTGTAGATGGAAAAGTTGAGACTTTCAAAGCTAGACTTGTTAAAGGTTTGCAACATAGACCAGGTATGGATTATGTTGAAACCTTTTCTAAGGATCTATGCTTAAGTCCATCCAGATCCTACTTGCCACGGCTACATACCATGACTACGATATCTGGTGGTTGGGTGTCATGACTGCTTTTCTAAATAATGTTTTAGAAAAGAGCATCTATAAGTACACAGCCAGAGGGCTTCGTAGACAGTGGGAGCAGCGGAAACGTGTGCAAGATGTTTTATGTGATAAAACAGGCATCGCGGAGTTGGAACATCTGTTTTGATGTGGTAGTCAAAGAGTTTGACTTCATCAGAATGGTAGATGAACCTTGTATATACAAAAAGGTAGTAGGGAGTATGGTGGTGATCCTCGTAGAGTACGTGGATAACATACTCTTGATAGGGAAGGAGTTTCCTATGCTACGCTCGGTCAATCTCCGCTTATCACAAGGATTCTCCATATAGGATCAAAGTGATACCTCCTAAATCCTGGGTTTTGGATCTATGAGATAGATCTAATTGGATGTTAGGATACTCACTAGATGTAGTGAGATGGTATCAATCGATCCTGGGGAGAATCACTGGAAGGGTTCCAGGGTGATAAGGACGACTGAATGTCAGTCGTAGGCTTGTCTATACCCTCAGTGGAGGGACGGTATGTTGGAAGAGTTCCAAACTAGATACCGTGACTTACTAGACGATTAAAGGCAAGATACATCGTTACCAAGGATACTACCAAAGAGGCAGTCTGGATATATATAAGTTCATAAGATGAACTTCGTTCCTGCCATTGTGTGACAATGGAGTTGTGGCTTCAGCCAAGGAACTATCGTCCCATCAGAAATCTAGATATAATTCTTAGGCAGTATCACCCGATCATGGATATGGTTGATCTCCAGGGAGATCGAGGTTAGTAGAGTAGACACAGAGGACAACAGCGCGGATCCACTCACGAAGGCCATTTTCCCAGTAGAGACTTTTAAGGGATGGTTGAGTATGAGATACTTCAACCGCAGCTAATTGTTGGGTATGTGATACCATAACAGATGGCCCTAGTGCAAGTGGGATATTGTTAGTTATATGTATGCCCTAGAGGCCATTACTGTACATACGATGTATATTGTAGTGGATGCTAGGACATATATAGGGAGGACTTTCTTGCTCGACATGATAGTATGCTATCTGGTTGTACTTTATCTTAACATGTACTCTGATTGTCTCTATATTACATGTTGATAAAGCCCTGAGGATAAGTACTCGACTACTGGGACTATGATGAGATCATACTAGTGGGGCCACGGTAGTCGATGAGTACATCCTATAATTGTTCCTAGTCGAGGGTGTATCGAGACAGGGCATCGATGCACCAGAGTAGACTAGCGTATACGCATCTTGACCCATATGATGGTCGATGGATGATCCCATATCCATCGGTGTTTGACATCAAGGATGGTGTACGGGTGCTCAGTGGAGACTGGGTACACTGGACGGACTCGCCGAAAACTCCCAGATGGTATTATACCATACGATAGATGGCAGTTCTCCGGTGACACTGGTACAGAGTAGTCTGTTGACCCGAGATCGTCATAGAGTCTTGTGTGATTCCCACTGTGCTTTGATTTCCATCATACCACGTCCAAGAGGGCATGCAAAAAGGTGGCTTTTGGGTACAGTCCCGAATCACATGGAGGCAATGAGCGATAGGAGGGGATTCGTCTCTCCCGGTATAGGGAGTTGATGTTGTGCTGTATTCGATTGGCTATAACCGGAAATCCCTGGCCAGGGTTGCTGAGATTTACCGGTAAGTGTTATCAGTAGTTTCTCGAACTGTTATAGACCTCATATCGACACGACTTATCGAGCTACTGGGGTCTGACGTTTACCACCCCTAGGCGAGATATGCAACATATCATACGACGAGACCGGACTGTATGGGAGTGTTACTGTTTGGATTCACAGGAGAATGTACAGGCTTGCTTGTTGATCTTCTGAGCGCTCAATATCTGGGTAGCTGTTACGTTTAGCTGACCGCTTGCAGCTTGTGGGTGATTGATATGATCATCACCTACTGCCGGCGTATTGACGATTCTTTAGAGTCCTACACAGAGGTTTCTTGACTCAGGCAAAACGGAGTAGGAGCACATATGTGATATGTGCGGGACCGAGGATAATGCGATATGTTATACCGTATTATATTATTGCGATATTTGATATCAGCCGGGTCATCGGATCAAGTGTTGATTCGATGAATCGGTACGGATAAATATTAGTCGGTTATATACGATATAGCCGGATTGTCGAATCAAGTGTTGATTCGATAATTTAATGTATAATAATATATATGATATATTAAATTACATTAACTAATATTTGCTCACTAAAAGATTCTTTTTCTCACTCGGGTAATACATTGATATATATGCGATATATGTTAAATGTATTATTTTATTTTGTTACAATAAATATTGTATATGTGATATATAATATTGTAACATATTATAATTATCAATGCAACATGTTTAGTGGAGTTTAAACATGATTAGGGTTTGGATTAGGGTTAAACCTTCTAGTTGATTCTAGAAGCTTTACTTTATCTTTGTTAAGATATTATGATAGATATTTCTTTGTGACTCACCCTTTGACCTAACCCAAACCCTAACCCTAGTAAACTCTCTACAATGGTTACTACAACCGTGGTTGCATAAATGATTATGATAACATTCTTTCTATTCATCACAAATGATTATTCATCTTCTTCCTCCTTCATTCTTTCATGAAAAAGCTTACTAGTTTTTCAAAAGGTGATGAATAAATATGAGAAAAAGATAAATAAAGAGAGCAAAAATCCTACTTCATCATCCTCATCTTCCCTTGCCATTTAGATGAGGGTGTTCACATCATTTCATGAGTGTTAGCTTGTGTTAACGAAACTTCAAGGTAGATCATCTTAGTATCGAAGATCGGAAGCAAAGGTTGCATCTTTCTCTTCGTGGAACCTCTCGAGAGTCCGGATCCCGATGATCGCAGCGAAGGGACCACAACACGGAGCATATGAAGTGAAGGACCGGATCTACAAAGGTTGTAATCCCTCTCACTTAGTGTTAAAGTGTTTAGCATGCTAGTTTTCGCCTAATCTCTAGTTTAAAGTTCCGTATTCGGGTTGTTCGGCACGGCTAAATTTTAAATCAGGCATGGTTGATGCCTCGTAGACCCTTGTGCGCGTGCCTAGCAACCCTACAGAGTCTGCCACGGTTTCCTGCTTGGAACTCTTCCAGCTAACCGCCCCTCCGTAAATGGTAAAGACAAATCCCGACCGCGACTTAGAGTCGTCCTTATCACTCTGGAAGCTCGAATCGGTAAAGGACTCTACTTGGAGTTCTCCGTTACCATACAACAAGAGCATCTCTTTAGTCGTTTGCAAGTACTAGAGAATGCTCTTCACAGCTGTCCAGTGACTCTCTCCAGGATCAGCTTGATACCTGCTCACTACACTTAGTGAGTATGCTACATCGGGTTTGGTACATAGCATCGCGTACATGATAGAGCTTACAGCCAAAGCATAGGGTATCCCTTGCATGCGAGCTCTCTCCAAATCAGTCTTGGGAGACATCTCTTTGGAGAGAGTGACTCCAGAGATCGTGGGAAAGTTCCCACGCTTGGATTCTTTCATACTAAACCTCTTTAGTATGGTGTCAATGTACCTGGATTGGGACAATCCCAATATCCTTTTGGATCTATCTCTATAGATCCCGATTCCCAATATGCAGGAGGCATCACCAAGATCTTTTATTGAGAATCTTTGTGATAAGAAGAGATTGACCGATTGCAGCATAGGAATGTCATTTCCTATCAAGAGTATGTCGTCGAAGTACAATACGAGAAAGACAACCTTACCCTCTGCCACCTTCTTGTTGATACAAGGTTCATCTACGTTTTTGACGAAATCAAACTCTTTGATAACGACGTCAAAGCAGATGTTCCAACTCCGCGATACTTGCTTTAATCCATAAATGGATTTAAGCAGCTTGCACACCTTCCCGCTGCTCCCACTATCTACGAAGCCCTCTGGCTGAGTCATGTACACGCACTCTTCTAAATCACCGTTTAGAAAGGCGGTCTTAACTTCCATTTGCCAGATTTCGTAATCATGATATGCAGCAATGGCAAGCATGATCTGGATGGATTTAAGCATAGCCACTGGAGAAAAGGTTTCGTCATAGTCCACACCTGGTCTTTGACGAAAACCCTTTGCAACAAGTCTAGCTTTGAAAGTCTCCACTTTCCCATCTACACCAAGTTTTTTCTTGAAGATCCACTTGCTCCTAATGGGTTTTACCCCTTCTGGAGCATCTTCCAAAGTCCATACTTTGTTGGTGTACATGGATTCCATCTCGGACCGCATAGCATCCAGCCATTTCACTGAGTCCCCACTCGTGATGGCCTGCTCGAAGCTAGTTGGGTCATCATCCTCCATGATGCAATCCTCGCTCCCACCATCCATGAGAAAACCGTAGTATCTCTCAGGTTGGCGAGGAACCCTACTAGATCGGCGGAGAGGCTGAGTTTCGTTGGGAACAACCGAATCCTCTGGTTCCACTAAATCTTCAGTTGCAGTTTGTGTGTCTGGAACCTTTTCCAGCTCTACCACTTTGCCACTAATTTCTTTTGCAGGAAATTCCCTTTCCAAAAAGGTGCATATTGAGAAACAAACACTTTTTGTTCGTCAGCGTGGTAGAAAAAATATCCTTGGGAATTCTTAGGATATCCCACAAGCATGCAAAGAACTGATCGTGCCTCGAGTTTGTTTGGATTTTGCCTTTTGACATAGGCCGGACAACCCCATATCTTAACACGTTTAAAATATGGTCTCTTCCCACTCCATATCTGTTAGTTAAATGTATGCCCTAGAGGCCATTACTGTACATTGGATGTATATTGTAGTGGATGATGGGATATATATAGGTAGGACTTTCTTGCTCGACATGATAGTACGCTATCTGGTTGCTCTTTATCTTAACATGTATACTTTCTGTCTATCTGATTATATGTTGATAAAGCCCTTAGGATGTGTACTCGACTTCCAGGACTATAGATCGTACTAGTGGGGCCTGGGTAGTCAATGAGTACATCCTTCATTGTTCCTAGTCGTGGGAATATCGAGACGGGGCATCGATATTCCAGAGTAGACTAGCGCATATCTTCTCGACCCATGCGATGGGCGATGGATGATCCCATATCCATTGGTGTTTGACATCAGAAATGGTATGCGGGTGCTCAGTGGAGACTGGGTACACTGAACGGACTCGCCGAGAACTCCCAGATGGTATTATACCTCACGTCAGATGGCAGTTCTCTGGTGACACTGGTACAGCTTAGTCTGTTGACCTGAGATCGTCATAGAGTCTTGTGTGTCTCCCACTGTGCTTTGATTTCCACCCTACCACGGCTCTACTGAGTTATGCAAACAGGTGGTTTTTGGGTACAGTCCCGATTCACATGAAGACAATGAGCGATAAGAGGGAATTCGTCTCTCCCGGTATTGGGGGTTGATGTTGCGCTATGCTCGACTGGCCATAACAGGAAATCCCTGGCCAGGGATGCAGTGATATACTGGTAAGAGTTATCAGTAGTTTCACGAATGTTATGGACCTTACGTCGGCATGACTTATCGAGCTATTGGGGTCTGACGTTGACCACCCCTAGGTGAGATATGCGACATATCAGACGAACAGACCGGACTATACGGTAAGTGTTACTGGTTGGATTCACAGGAGTGTGAGCGGGCTTGCTCGTCGATCTTCTGATCGCTCAATACCCGGGTGGCCGTTACGTTTAGCAGACCGCTTGAGGGTTGTGGATGTTTGATATGATCATCATCTGCTACCGGCGTATTGACGAGTCTTTAGAGTCCTACACAGAGGTTTCCTGGCTCAAGCGAAACGAAATAGGAGCGCATATGAGATATGTGCGGGACCGAGAATAATGCATGTATGTGATACCGTATTCTATTCTTGCGATGAATGTATCGAATGGTTATATGCGATATAACCTAGTAATCGAATCAAGGATTGACTCGATAACCCGATACATTGGATACTAGCCGGTTATATGCAACATGACCGGATCGTTAAATCAAGTGTTGATTTAATGATTTAATATAAATTATATATTTGATATATTACTTTGCATTAACTATTCTTGGTTCACTTTAAAAGGATTTTCTCACTTGAAATGCACAAGTTGTATATGTGATATACTTTTGTGCACAAGATTGTATCATGTTTGATGATACATGCAAGCTAGGGTTAGTGTAAAGAATTAAACCATGGTTAAGTTTATGATTAGGGTTTTCTTTTTCTTACTTATTTATTTATTTATTTATTTTTGGAAAAGATGAGAAAAGAATGGTTGCTATTTTTGTTTTTAGTTGAACATTCTTGAAACTTTGACTAAGTCACCATTCTTGTCTCATGCTTAACCCTAACCATATGAACTAACCATAGTACATTCTCTACACTTAACCAAGGGTTAGTAAATGATAAGTATTGATTTATTTATCTAATTTATAACACTTATCATATCATCTTCTTCTTCATCTTCTTCTTTCATGAGAAGAAAGCTTGCAACATCAATGGTGATTGATGAAAAAGTGTGAGAAATCCAAATCTAAAGTCTACCCACTTCCTATTTTTTCATCCTCTACCTCTTCCCAAGTAGTATAGGGTGTTTCCTTCAAAAGTTTTCTTGACTTGGTGAAGTTGGAGCTTGATCTAGCGATGCCTCGACGTAGATCATCTTCGGCATCGTCGTCGATGACCTAGCCCGCTTTTTCTCCGATGAAGCCGACGCTAGAGCCATGGTTCGATTTGGACAGCGGAGATGACTTCATCACGGAGCCTAGGAGGTGGAGGACCGGATCTACAAAGGTTGTAGCACCTTCCCTTTAGCTATATTTCCGTTTACTTGCTTGCTTCGCCTATACTTCTAGCCAACGATCCGTTCTAGGGTTTCTCGGCACCGTAATTTTTTGAAATTGGCATGTTTGATCACTTGTGAGACTTCATTAGTGTGCCTAGGAACCCTACAGTGGTATCAGAGCCTAGCTAGAGCCTTAGACGAAGTCTAGACGGAGTTTGAAGACCGAACGAACCCAAAACCCCGACTTTAACATGGTCTCTGGACATTTGTGTAAAATGTGGATTTTTGTAGACTAAAAATATTCAGAAAAATCAGCAGGGGATTGTAAGGGTTACTGCAAAATTCGATGGCCTAATTCCTTAAAAGCGCCGCGGATCCGCGGCATGAGCATGCTCATGCGGCGGTTCCGCGGCAGTTTTGTTTTGTTGTGCATCAAAGTTTGCACCATAATTCTTAGTAAGCAGTGCTGGTTTTCCTGGGAGTTTTTAATATTTTTTTCCAGAGTTGCATTTTCTGGGTTGTATTGGGGACTCGGTGTATTCGATCGGACTGTCTAATTTGTCGGTGTGCTTTTCCGGGTATTTTTAGAATATGTTAAAAAGTTCGACCGGATATAAATACCCAATTTTTCCCCTGTCGGGAAATTTCCAAGCGTTGGATTTTTCCGTAGTTTAACGACGTTCTAAGTAGTGCAAGTAACGCGATGGACCCTCTAGAAGACGACAAACCTTAACTCGATTATGTGACCGTCTTTAACTGCCCTTTGAACCTTAGGGTTTGGGGCAGTACGGAGTGCCACATGTGAGGCGTTGGCTTGACCCTTCTACGGCTGGACCGTTAGTACTTAGGCACGAACTGAATGTTGTTAGACTTATTCCATGTGTTGAGCTGTATCGGGAAAACTTGGGTGTTCGATTGTTCGATCGAAAAGTTTAGCATTTTCTATTTATCCGGAATGTGATACAATACTTGGAATTCGAAAAGAGTTATGAGATGACTTGATGAATGTTATAAACATAGCAGTTTAGTCTCACTTGATCGGTTGCCACGGAATTTTGATGCGATCAAAAGTCCGTTGCAATCACGTAGCGTACGGGGATACTCGCCGGGTAAACTTAATAGACAGCCTCACTCCATAGCCCCGACCAAGTGACTGTAGAAGAACCCCGTCGCCGAAAGCATCCGTTCGGGTGCTCGCGGTAGCCGTGTTCCGCCTTGGTGCACTTTGTCGACGGCGTCGGGGGTGCGGCCGTCTACTGAAGTTTGCGACGAGCATTCGATCAGAATGTCGGGAATCCTGTTGAATTGCCTGACTTGATATTGAAAAGAGTTTTCAATAATGAGACTAAAATGCGGGGTTTATAATTGTTAGGCATGCGATGTCTAAAGAATTCATTTGATTAGGCATGTGATGTCTAAAGGAGTTGCGGATTCCAACTGTTGTAGTTTTACAATTTCTTTTCTGTGACCGTAAGTGTAATATGTGATATCGCCGGTTTCGTTGCTATATGTCAACGACAATTGGGATGCGCATATTTACTTACGTTGATGACATGTGATGTTATGTGTTGCTGGATATGTTATATTGGATCGTCGTGTTTGAATAGCCGGAGGGTTTTTATGTGAGATGAGTGTTTTTCATTTTCATTCATGTAAAAACTTGTATGTAATATTCTTTTATTGGGGCACTTCCAGGTTGCGGAACTTGTCACCCATTGTATATTATTTACTTTTCCGCATTAGGATAGACCCAAGGAGGGGAGCACAAGTAACCGGGTTCTGGGGTCCAGTGGGAGACCAACTCGAGGAGTCGAGTCCGGGTCTCCTAACCCTAGAATTGGTAGGGTTGCTTGTCGCTCTCGTAGTGGTCTAGGGTTGTGGGATTGGCTATTCATCACGACCGTGGAATCCTTGTTTTATACTGGCTCGTATTGAAAACACGGACGTCCTAGTATATCCAATATTTCATATGATACTTTCTGCTGCGTTATCTGTGATGTGATCATGTGATGTTCTGTGATAGATATAGTATATAGTATATATGATATATTATATAGACGTTGCTTATGTTTTACACCCGCGCTAGCCCTGCCTCTCTCTGGCGTTAGTTACCTAACCTAACGGTGCAGACGGGACATCGAGGCGAATGCAGATGGCATAAGCGTACGTTACATTTATCTGTGATGGTTAGGTGGACTTAAATGATGGGATATTCATTAATGAGATTAATGAAAGAAAATAAACCTAATTGATGTTGTGGAATCGAATTTCAAAATAAAAACAGGTAGCTACAGTTCTTACTTTGCATCGCGGTGTTCCTTGTAGAACATCCTGCACCTTATTCGATAGGGAAAGGACCGAGATCCCTTCACCGGGAGTGACTCCTTTAGCATTAACTGGCAGATGCTACATCACTCGGTTTGTCTTTTGATAGCTTCTATAGTTTCCGCTTTGCACAGTGATATATATGATATATCCCACACCTCATTCGACAAGGAAAGGGCCGACAATCCCTTCACCGGGAGTGACCCCTTTAGCAAAACTAGAAAAGCCTCAAAAACATTCCATTTAAAAACCATTTGATTCCGCAACGAGATCAAGTTCAAAGCGTTAAAGGTTTTCACAAAAACCATTCGCAACCCTCCGCCATTTTAGGAAGTAGAGTACTTAGTATTCGTGCTGTGTTTGTTGACCATAGTCAAGGCATAGTGTACGGTAGCTAAGTGATGTCTTCCTACACCGCATATGATGAGATTAGTTAGGACAGTCGCGTGATTTTATTGACCTTAGTTAAGGTTCATGTGGGTGGGTCTAATTAATCACGAAATGACGGGTAGAACTTGATTAGTACTTATGATTTGTTGACCATAGTTAAGGTCATAGGTGCTAGGGATAAAAACCTTTATCGGGAGTTTCAAGTGTTGAAATTTGCAATGAGATTGCATACCTTCTATATGATAGTTGGATCCCGATACCCACTGCGAGTAATTGTTACTCCTGGGAGAGTTTTGCACTTTGCAATTAGCCGATCAAGTAGGTGTCTAGAAAGGTGTCAACGGGGTTACGCCTCTGGGAAAACGAGGTTTACTGTAATTAGGTCCGTGCGAAAGCACGGGGAACCTCCCTCAAAGTACCGACACTGGCCTGGCTGAAAGATTGGCGAACTTATAGAGTGTAATTAATCCCGTCTAGTCTTTCCTTTTAAGGTTTGAAGGAAGATTTGATAAAAACAGTGGGAGCCATCCTGATTAGATAAAATATATAACCAATCTGATCTTGCAAGAGCGCACGCTGAGTGTTTTCTTCTCTCTCTCTCCAGGTAGCGACCATATCATGCCTTAATCAGGATAATAATACGGATGAATTGACCGAACCCGTTTGTTATACTGTGCTGGGGAACGTTGGTCCCGCTCCAACTTATAATTGTTATAAGACAGAGCAGGAAATAGGGGAATACCAGGATTCCCATGCCGCCCAAACGAAGAAAGTACATGAAATGCATCTCCTTCGGGTGTGTTCATTACAAAGAACTGTTTCTCAGTATCCTCTGAATCTTAGGTATATGATACCGGATCAGGATCCCAGATATGTAAGCTGTTACATAGGGCTACAAAAAGGTAGAAAAACTGAGAACGGGTGATAAGTTCCATGAGACAGAAACCGATGCAAGTGTTGCAGCCAAGTCTGTTGGTCACTGTCACCCTGTATTACCAGTACATTGATTCTGAACAAATGCTATTAGATACCGAACCTGATATACAAAATCATATCAGTCTCTTTATAAGTAAAGAATTGATAAAATTTTGTATTGATGGATAATGTTTTGAACATTTCCTATATCAAAAGTTGATCGGTTAAGGCACGTTATCTAAAAGCATTGAAGTTCTAAATCAAACGACAGTTCCTAGTATACAGAACACACACAAGAGGAAGAGTTCAGAAATGAACGAATCCTTCTTGAGGCGCTGTAGACTAGGCCACATCAATGCGACCCGACTGGCTGAAGTTACATTTTAGATGCATATTTAAATCAGTTTGAATTTACATCTTGTGAAACTTGCCAGTCATGTCACAAAGATTAGATGACCATAGCTCTGTTTATTAGAAACAGAGAAAGAGTTAGTAAACTCTTGGGACTGATACATGATGATGTATATAAAGTCTCCTGTCTACACATGCCAGGAATGGTTCTTTATACTTCATTATATTCTCTGATAATCTCTCAAGATTCAGTCATATGTTCCTGTTGAAACATAAGTCCGAACTTTTTGAGATATTCACAGAATATAAGTTAGAAATAGAGAACCAAAATACGGGTAAAAGTATTATGTTCTATGATAAGATCAGGGAGGAGAATACTTGTGCATAGAATTCCTGGACTATTCTAAAAGAGAATGAGATTCTCTCTCAGTGTTACTCCTCTGAATACACCACAGCACAACGGTGTATCAGGGCGGAGCAATTGCACAATATTAGATATGGTGTGCTCTATGATGAGTATTACTGAGTTACCTATTTCCTTTTTGGGGTTATGCACTTGAGAAGCTGCATACCTATTGAATTAGGTTTGAATCAAATCAGTGCCTACCACTCCATATGAGATATGGTATGGGAAGAACCCATCTCTTAAGTGAGTTAAGATTTGGGGTTGTCCGGCCTATATTTAAAGCAAAATCCGGACAAGATCGATTCAAGGTCTGTAATGTAGAACTGGAAAGGTTCCAGCTATACAAACTACAGCAGACAATTTGGTAGAACCAAAGGATTCAGTAGATTCCAACGAACCTCAGCCTCTCCGCCGATCTAGTAGGGTTCCTCACCCACCTGAAAGATACTTCAGTTTCTCGATGACAGTGGGAGCGAGGAATGCATCATAAGATGATGACCCAACTAGTTTCGAGCTGGCCATCGTGGGTAGAACTCTGTAAGAATGGCTGGATGCTTAGTGATCTGAGATGGAATCCTTATACACCAACAAAGTATGGACTTTGGTTGCTATATCTGAAGGGTTAAATCCCCATCAGGAGAAAGTATATCTTGAGAAGATTACTTGGTGTAGATGGAAAAGTTGAGACTTTCAAAGCTAGACTTGTTAAAGGTTTTCGTCATCGACCAGGCACGGATAATGATGAAACCTTTTCCATGGAATATGCTTAAGTCCATCCAGATCCTACTTGCCACGGCTACATACCATGACTGCTATATCTGGTGGTTGGGTGCCCTGACTTTGTTGACTTGTTGACTTTGTTGACCGGTTGACTAGGTTGGACTAGTTGACCATCATCATCACAATGGTTGTCATTTTCATGCAAAGACTTTTTCTTGCTTGTTGTGGTTTGCAAAATGAGTGCATGGAAATGATATTGCCTTTGACATGATATGAACCATCACATAATACTTGATTAATATTATGGCTCATGATGCTTTTGGATTATGAGAGGGTGAAAGAGAAAAAGAGAGGCTCATTCTTTCATTGTCTTTCTCTCTCTTGGTTTTGAGCTCTCTCACTCTCTTGCTCTCACCCTCTTCCTCTTGCTCTCTCTCTTGTCTATGGTTCACTTGTCTCATGTGTTGAGAAGAAAGAACCATAGAGAAAATCCCATTACACTCTCCTCTACTCACTCTAGTTCACAAGGTTTGGCAAACCAAGTGAACTAGTTTCTTCAAAGTTCGAAGAAGAAGCCAAAGGTAGAAGCTTTCGGGTGGATCGATCTTCGGCGCAAGGAGACGACGGGGTGAAGCCGATCCGTACACCATCAAGAGATGAAGACGAAGGAGTTCAAGAAAGAAAGGTATAACCCCCTAACCGAGTAATTAACAACTTGTAGTTAGGTTGTTAGGTAGATAGTTTAACAAAGATCCGTTTTGAGTCCATGTTGCCGCCTCTAGAAAATTGTTTTTCATCAAATTCCGTAAGCCCGTAAGTACCGGGAGAGGCAGCATAGACTTACAGTGGTATCAGAGACTAGTTAAACACTACCTAACATGTTAGCATAGTAACTAGAAATTCGATCGTAGAAAAAGTCGCGAAATACACCCTGATATCAAACTTGCTGTCGATTTTTGAAGTGCAGTAAAAGTAATAAATCATGCTTCAAAAATCGACTCAGGGTTTTTATAGTGCACTGAAGAAAAACGGTCCAGAGATCCCTCCAAACCATCGCGGAAACGCGGCAATAGCTTGCTATTGCCGCGGTTCCGCGGCCGATTAAGCTCCTATGTGGATCGTCTTCATTGCAGTTTGTTCTATGGGGTATTTTGGGATTTTTGGTATATGTTTTTCCAGCCCAGATTTTCCAGAAAGAAAAATTTGTTTTTGGGGCTTTAAAAACCGTATTTTGATCGAGTTTCTAAAGACTTAAGCTGACGGGTATTTATCTGTGATGTGATATTTGTATTGAACGTCTGCTAATCGCTATATGTCGATTAGTGGGAGTTATACAAATCTGTGATCTGTAATATTATTGGTTTGTGTATATGAATTCATTGGATTATCGCGGGTGAATAGCCGGGGGTTGTGAGACGAGAGTTTTCTTTTCTTTCAATTCATGTAAATTTGTAAATTGATGTAATAATTATTTATATGGCCGCACAACCGGGTCGGGGTTGTAGCCGTCATTGTATAATTTCTTTTTATTGTTTTTGCTCCTAGGATAGACCCATGGAGGGGGTGCACAAACTACCGGGTATCCCAAAGTGCCGAGTGGCCTACTCACGGAGTTGAGGGAGGTTGCTTCGCTTCGGGTACTTGGCGGGTAGTTTGCCGCACCCGTAGGGGTTTGGGTGGGGTATTGGCTATTCACCGCGACCGTGTAATCTGCTTTTCGTTATAGGCTCCTACGAATTGCGGATTCCTAGTATATCCAACGTATTCATCTGTGATCTGAAATGGCTATCATTGCAATATATCTATATATGATATTATTTAGGCGTTGCTTATGTTTTGCAGCCACGCTAGCCCAGCCCCCGCTCTGTCGTTAGTTAAGTAACCTAAAGGGTAATGACGGGGCCCCGTGGCGAATGCGAATGGCATAAGCGTACGTCATATTTTGGTTGTTTTCTACAATGGTAGGATTAATTGATGGGACACATTAAAAAAACTAATGCAAGAAAAAGACGCATTAAAAGAACTAATGCAAGAAAAATAAACCATGTAAAAGTCGTTGGAACACTTTCAGAAACCCACTCGGTTTCTTTTCAAAAATAACTTTTAAACGCGGAGCTTAAGCCACTCCTTTTAAAAGCTATCAAGATTCCTTCGATTATATCAAGTTCACTACGTTCAAGGTTTCGCCAAAACCATTCGTAGCCCTCCGTCGTTTCATATGAATATTCAATAGTATTCAAGCTATGTTTGTTGACCTTCGTCAAGGCATAGTGATTGGTAGCTGTTGGGTGTTCGTATGTAGCAAAGATAGATGCGTTGGTTTGGGACAGTCGTATTACCTTGTTGACCTTCGTCAAGGGTATATACGGGTGGGTTCAAATTAACCTGGACAATGACGGGTAGAACTTGACATGTGACTTATGATTTGTTGACCTTCGTCAAGGTCATAAGAGCATGGGGCTAAAATCCACATCGGGAGTTTCAAAAGAACTGAAACTTGCTAGCGTTGCATACCATTTAGAGTGTGATGATTCTGGTAGGATTCCTTCTGTTTTGTCACGGGATGATATTTGGATCCCGATCCTACTGTGAGTATATGCTACTCCTCGGGAAATTTCTCACTTAACGATCAATGCTATAAACCTAGTAGGTGCCTAGAAAGGTGTTAGTGGGGCTACGCCCCCAGGGAAAAGAGGTTCTTAAATTAAGGAACTTCGCGAAAGCGTTGGAAAACCTCCCTCAAAGTACCGACACTAGCCTGGCTGAACGGTTAAGCAAGTATTGTACGGTGAGATTGATCCTGACTAATTCTTCGTTTTTGGTTTGAGGAGGGATTTGAGAGATAGTGGGAGCCATCATGTTTAGACAAATTAAAAACCACTCTAAACTTGCAAGAGCATCATGTTGAGTGTTTTCTTCTCTCTCTCTTAATTGCAGCGACCAAGTGATCGCACCTAGGTTACATCTAGATAATAAAATGACTGAATCTGACAGTTTTGACTGGCAAAGGTCTGTCCAGATGTCCATTGCCCATAACAAGCTGGGACACCTCTTAACTAATCCAACCCCTGCCGTCTCAGGTTCAGTTTCCCCTGTCATGGATGTTGATATCCATAGGACATCGGGATAGGACTGTGCGAAAGCCAAGTGCCTCGTGTTAGCCTCAGTTGATAGTGCATACCAGGGGCAGCACGAGAAGATGGACTTAGTTTCTATCTTCCTCCATAACAAAGATTTATATGGAGAGCAATCTCGTATCGCAAGATGTGAGACCTCGAACGAATTGCTTCCAGCGAGATTGGCTATCGGGTCATCTATAGGGGGTAACGTCCTTACAGAGACCAGCTCTTTTGAGCTCACGGACCTGAAGACCACGTTGAAGAACGGGTCGGATACTGACTTAGTTCAACAGTCCCTACCTATTACCCTGAAGGAAACCAGGGAAGTAGAAAGAAAGGGAAGGGCACAAGTTTCGGGACTGGATGTAGTAAAAGAGGGATGTTCCTATTGTAACTGGAATGAACATTGGCAGAAAGATTGCAGGGCTAGCAAAGCCAGTAGCCAGAATTCGTAGCATGTTGTGGCTTCGGCTTCGGGTGTGTTTGTGATAGAGAACTGTATGTCAGTTAACCCTACTTCTTGGGTATTGGATACCGGATCAGGATTTCACATCTGTAATTCATTACAGGCTTTGAGAAACCGTAGGGTTATCAGGAAAGGTGATATGACTCTCAGGGTTGCGAACGGAATGAGCATGGATGCTGAATCCGTAGGGGAATATCATCTTGGACTGACAACTGGGCAGATATTGATTTTGCGTAACTGTTTATATGTACCAGGTGCGACTTGTAATATCATATCTGTATCCTTACTTTCTAAGGAAGGATATGAATTTACTTTTGTAAGCAATGTAGTAAACATCCACCTAAATCAAGTTATGATTGGGTCAGGTACATTAAATAATGGGATATACGTATTAAATCAGGCTCAGATATTCAGTGTCCAGAACACACTTAAAAGAAAGTCTCCGGAAACAAATCAGGCTTTCTTATGGCATTGTAGACTGGGTCACATCAATGAGACACGATTAACTAAGTTACATAAAGAGGGATACTTGAATCTGTTCGAGTATCAGTCTTATGCCACTTGTGAATCTTGTCTCATAGGAAAGATGACAAAGACTCCGTTCACTGGACATGGAGTAAGAGCGAGCGAGCTCTTGGGACTCATACACAGTGATGTGTGTAGTCCAATGTCTACATATGCGCGAAGTGGTTATTCATACTTCATTACTTTCACAGATGATTTCTCTAGGTATGGACATGTCTTCTTAATGAAGCACAAATCTGAGGCCTTTGGGAAATTTTGGGAATACAAGAATGAAGTTGAAAAACAAACCGGCAAAAGTATCAAGATTCTAAGATCGGATCGAGGTGGTGAATACTTGAGTGCCGAGTTTCTGGACTACTTAAAAGAGAATGGAATTCTCTCTCGGCGTACTCCTCCATACACACCACAACACAACGGTGTATCAGAAAGGCGGAATCGAACCCTATTGGATATGGTTCGTTCCATGATGAGTAAGGCTGAGTTACCGCAGTCTTTCTGGGGTTATGCACTAGAAGCAGCTGCATATCTCTTGAACAAGGCTCCAACCAAGACTGTGCCTACCACCCCATATCAGATATGGAGTGGGAAGAAACCCTGTCTTAAGTATCTTAAGGTATGGGGATGTCCAGCTTTTCTAAAAAAGCAGCATGCGGACAAGCTCGAGGCACGCTCAGTACTGTGTAAGTTTGTGTGATACCCAAAGAACTCCAGGGGGTATCTTTTCTATTCCGCAGAAGAACAAAAAGTTTTTGTTTCTCCGCATGCCTACTTCTTGGAAACTGAATTTTTGGAAAATCAGATAAGTGGGAGCGCAATAGAACTGGAAGAAATTCCAGAACCACAAACTGTTACTGAAAGCTTGGATGAACCAGAAGTTTCAGGAGAACCGGACATTCCTGCGCCGCTCTGCAGGAGTAGTAGGCAGTCTCATCCGCCCGAGAGATACTACGGTTTTCTCATAGACGGGGATAGAGAGGATTGCACTATCGATTATGATGAGCCTACTAGCTTCCAGCAAGCCATACAGAGCGGTGACTCGGTAAAATGTCTGGATGCAATGCGGACCGAAATGGAGTCCATGTACACCAACAAAGTATGGACGTTGGACATTGCTCCAGACGGGGTAAAACCCGTAGGATGCAAGTGGATCTTCAAAAGGAAGATTGGTGTAGATAGACAGGTTGAGACCTATAAGGCTAGACTTGTTGCAAAGGGTTTTCGTCAAAGACCTGGTTTGGACTATGACGAAACCTTTTCTCCAATGGCTATGCTGAAATCCATTCGGGTCCTTCTTGCCATTGCTGCCTTCCACGATTATGAAATCTGGAAGATGGACGTAAAGACGGCTTTCCTAAATGGATATTTGGAAGAGTGCATCTATATGGATAAGCCAGAGGCATTCATTCAGAGTGGGAGCAGCGGAAAAGTGTGCAAGTTGCTCAAATCCATCTATGGACTCAAGCAGGCATCGCGGAGTTGGAACTTCTGCTTTGATGATACTGTCAAAGAATTTGACTTTGTCAAGAACCCAGATGAACCATGCATTTACAGTAAGATTGTAGGGAGAAGTGTGGTATTCCTCGTCTTGTACGTTGATGATATTCTCCTAATAGGAAATGATATTCCTATGTTATAGTCAGTCAAAGGATTCTTGTCACAGAGGTTCTCCATGAAGGACCTGGGCGATGCCAACTACATTCTGGGGATCCAGATCTATCGTGATAGATCTAAAAGGATGTTGGGACTTTCACAGTCAAGGTACATCGACACCATACTGAAACGATTCAGTATGGAAGATTCCAAGCACGGTAATCTACCGGCTTGTCACGGAATCACCCTCTCCAAAGAGATGTCTCCCAAGACTGATTTGGAAAGGGCTCGCATGTCATCAATACCCTACGCATCTGCGGTAGGATCTATTATGTATGCGATGTTGTGTACCAGACCAGATGTAGCATACGCATTGAGCGTTGTAAGCCGGTATCAGTCGAACCCAGGGGAGAAACACAGGATAGCAGTAAAGAACATTCTCAAGTACCTGAGAAGGACTAAGGAGATGTTCTTGGTGTATGGCGGAAAAGACCTCCAGATCGAGGCCTTTGCTGACTCCAGCTTCAAGAGTGACAGGGATGACTCTAAGTCCATGTCGGGTTATGTCTTTACCCTCAATGGAGGGGCGGTTTGCTGGAAGAGTTCCAAGCAGGAAACCGTTGCTGACTCAACGATAGAAGCGGAGTACATAGCTACTTGCGATGCCGCAAAGGAATCTGTCTGGATGAAGAAGTTCCTCACGGAGCTTCAGGTGGTTCCTACCAGTGTTGATCCAATACCGCTGTATTGTGACAACAACGGCGCTATAGCTTTAGCGAAGGAACCCAGGTCCCATCAGAAGTCCAGGCATATTTTGAGGCGGTACCACCTGATCAGGGAGATCGTTGATCGCCGGGAGATCGAGGTGAAGTGAGTAAATACAGAAGATAACACTGCTGATCCACTCACAAAGGCCTTACCCCAGACTCAGTTCGAGCGGCTGATCGAGATGATAGGTCTTCGATACGCCAGTTCATGGCCTTAGTGAAAGTGGGAGATTGATAGTGTATATTCCCTAGAGGCCATTATTGTATCATACTAGCTTGTATACTACTTAATGGAAGCTTGGGATATTCACAGTTGTATAGACAATCTTGTTCAAAATAGTAGTATGCTACTTGGTTTGTTTCTACTTCAATATGTGCATGTGTTTCTTTTAGCATATTGCTTATACATATTAGTAGAGCCCTTAGGATCTTTGCTTGATTACCAGCGTTGTGATGGCAGTCACACTCGTAGGGGGTGGGTAATCTATAAGCACATCCTTATACAGGTCCATAGTCGTAGGACTATCGAGACGGGGCATCGATACTCCGGAGTAGACTAGTGTATGCGCTTCTCATCCCAGCAGGGGAGATGGTATGTCCCACAGCCATCAGTACGTCGTACTGGAGATAGTATGCGGGGGCTCGTTGGGTTACGAGTACACTGGACAGGACTCGTCGGGAACTGTTGGTTGGTACTATACCTATCGTCAGTTATCAGTTCCCAGGTGACATGAGTACAACTTAGTCCGCTGACTTGACACTGTCACTTCGCCTCGAGTGTGTTCCTACTGTACTTTGATTACTACCCTACCACGGCTCAAATGAGTCGTGCAAACAGGTAGTAGTTGGGTGCAGTCCCGAAGCACTTGGAGGCAGTGACGGTTAGACAGGATTCGTCTCTCCCGGTATTGGGGGTTGACATCGCGCTGTGTCTAGGAAAGCCATTACACGAGTAGTCCCTGGCCAGGGCAAGCGAGATATACTGGTAGGTTTCCAGTGTTATCTCAGGGTGTTCTGGGCTTCACTCCGACACGACTTGTACCGCTATTAGGGGACTGACGTTTACCGCCCTTAGGCCCGCCATGAGATGTATCAGACGAACAGACCGGACTGTACGGAGATTGTCACATTCAGGCTCAGTAGGAGTTCAGATTGGTTTCACCTCGTCAGTCTTCTTGTCGGCATCTACCTGGAGACCATTACGCACAGCTAGTGCCGCTTGCGGTCTGTGGTTAAACCCACTGCCAGCGTAGTGTCGAATCTTTAGTGTCCCACACAGAAAGCTATTCGCCTTTAGGCAAAAGAGTAGAGGTCGCATGGTTTTGCTACAGGGTTCGGTCACATCCGTGCACTTGTGCACGTTTAGTGTCCGGACAGTTAACACTAGCGGGCTTTGGTTTAAGCCAGATCCTAGTGTACATTTTGGGATTGATTTAATCTCGTATGTATTCGTGTTCCTCGGAACACGGATGCGGGTGTGTATGCACAGTTGACAGAGAGACAGAGGCAGAGGATTCTCATTAGGGTTGTTGACTGTTGACCATTGACTATTGACTTTTTGCCAAACCCTAATGAGAATATGAAACATAATTAGCAATAATATTAATTAATTATTATAATGACATGGTTGTTGAGGGGTTGACTTTGTTGACTTGTTGACTTTGTTGACCGGTTGACTAGGTTGGACTAGTTGACCATCATCATCACAATGGTTGTCATTTTCATGCAAAGACTTTTGCTTGCTTGTTGTGGTTTGCAAAATGAGTGCATGGAAATGATATTGCTTTTAACATGATATGAACCATCACATAATACTTGATTAACATTATGGCTCATGATGCTTTTGGATTATGAGAGGGTGAAAGAGAAAAAGAGAGGCTCATTCTTTCATGTTCTTTCTCTCTCTTGGTTTTGAGCTCTCTCACTCTCTTGCTCTCACCCACTTCCTCTTGCTCTCTCTCTTGTCTATGGTTCACTTGTCTCATGTATTGAGAAGCAAGAACCATAGAGAAAATCCCATTACACTCTCCTCTACTCACTCTTGTTCATAAGGTTTAGCAAACCAAGTGAACTAGTTTCTTCAAAGTTCGAAGAAGAAGCCAACGGTAGAAGCTTTCGGGTGGATCGATCTTCGGCGCAAGGAGACGACGGGGTGAAGCCGATCCGTACACTATCAAGAGATGAAGACGAAGGAGTTCAAGAAAGAAAGGTATAACCCCCTAACCGAGTAGTTAACAACTCGTAGCTAGGTTGTTAGGTAGATAGTTTAACAAAGATCCGTTTTGAGTCTATGTTGCCGCCTCTAGAAAATTATTTTTCATCAAATTCTGCAAGCCCGTAAGTACCGGGAGAGGTAGCATGGACTTACACGAATACTAACTAGTACTTATCTGAAATGACGGAGGGCTACGACAGGTTTTTCTGAAAACCTATTGCGTAATGAACTTGATATCGTTGTAGAATCGAATGAATTTTGAAATGGAGTGTTCTTGAGGCTTTTCTAGTTTTGCTAAAGGTGTCACTCCCGGTGAAGGGATCTCGGCCCTTTCCTCATCGAATAAGGTGTGGGATATATCATATATATCTCTCTGCAAAGCAGAAACTATAGAAGCAATCAAAAGACAAACCGAGTGTGTAGCATCTGCCAGTTATTGCTAAAGGGGTCACTCCCGGTGAAGGGATCTCGGCCCTTTCCCCATCGAATAAGGTGCAGGGTATATCATATATACCGCTATGCAAAGCAAAACTGTAGCTACCCTTTTTATTTAAAATTTGTTCTACAACATCTTTTAGGTTTCTTTTCTTTCATTAATCACATTAATGAAGTCCCATCATTTAAGTCACCTAAACATCACAGATAGATAAGACGTACACTTATGCCATCCGCATTCGCCTCGATGTCCCCTCGTGCACCGTTAGGTTAGGTAACTAACAACAGAGCAGTGCATGGCTAGTGCGGGTGTAAAACATATGTAACGTCTATATAATATATCATATATACTATATACTGTATCCATCAGAACATATCAAATGATCACATCACAGATATCGCAGCAGAAACATAGATATAATGTGGGATATACTAGGACATCCGTATTTAGTATTTAGCCAACAATAGAAAATACGGATTCCACAGTCGCGATGAATAGCCAAGCCCACACCCTGGACCCCTACGAGAGCGGCAAGCGACCCTACCAATTCTGGAGTTTAGGAGACCCGGTCTCGACTCCTCGAGATGGCCTCCCACTGAACCCCAGAACCCGGTCACCTGTGCTCCCCTCCATGGGTCCATCCTAATACGGAAAAGTAAATAATATACAACACAGGTGGCATCGACCTCAACCCGGAAGTGCCCCAAATAAAAGAATATTACATTACATTTGAAATTACATGAATGAAAATGTAAAACTCTCATCTCACATAAAACCCCCCGGCTATTCAATCGCGACAATCATGCACACCATATCTCAGCAACACATAATATCTCATATCATCAACGTAAGTAAGTATGCGTACCCCAATTGTCGTTGATGTATAGAAACGAAAACGGCGATATCGACATACTACACTTACGGTCACAGAAAAGAAAGTGTAAAACTGCAATATATGGAATCCTCATTCCCTTTAAACATCGTAAATGCGAAATATCACATACTTCGTATTTCATGTCCAACTATATGAATTCCACATATTGCATCACATTCCAGATAAATAGACGGTATTAAAGTTTTCGAACGAACGATCAAATACCCAAGATTCGCTAAAGCTCAACACTTGAGTGGAGTTCAAAAACCCGGAGTGTGACACAGTGGTAGCGGTCCAGCCGTAGAAGGGTCAAGCCAACGCCTCACATGTGGCACGCCGTACTGCCCCAAACCCTAAGGTTCAAAAGGCAGTTCAAGACGGTCACATAATCGAGTTAAGGTTTGTTGTCTTCTAGAGGGTCCACCACAAACAAACTTGCACGTATTTCCGAAAGATTTTAAACCCCGTGAAAAGTGAGCAAATGATACTCGTTCAAACACTTCAATACATTCTAATTTATCCGGAAAAAAAACGAAATGAAAATTCCGATCGAATCGTCGAGTCCAAAACCATCTCTAGAATTTTCAACAGTATATTCAGATTAAACATACTCAAAATATAAACAAGCAGGTAGGGAAAAACACTGTGCAAAAATTGGTGAGAGGTCCCTCTGTACGGCCGCGGAGCCGCGGCCTAAGCAAGCTTATGTCGCGGTTCCGCGGCATAAGCAAGCTTATGCCGCGGTTCCGCGGTCAAATTGACTGTTCATGATCTCGAATTTTCCAGTTTGTCTTATATTTACCAGCTTTACTTTTTGTGTATTTTTAATTCTGAAAAATGACAGATTTTAAAAAATGTCCAGAGAGTGTCCCGTAATATCGTATTTCGGTTCGATCGGAGTTTTTACTTCGATAAAGTATCGCCTAATGTTCTAGGTCGGCTCTGATACCAATGTTGGGTTAGCCTAGCACCTCATGAAGGGTTTAGAAGCATCACATGTACCAAAGGTGGAGTCTTTAGGGTGCTAAGTTAACAAACATCGAATCGTTCCTAGAAAATTAGGGTTTCTAAAACTTGCATATCATCATATGAAAGAAAAGCTAGGGTTTAGAGAGTACAACCTTTGTAGCTCCCTACGCTAAACTCCTCGGCTACTTGGGGTTTGAAAAATCTCCGCTTAAACTCCTCTAGGTCACCGATGATCCACCCGGAGTCCGCTTTGTCCAAGCTTGCAACTTCACCCGATCAAGAGAACGAAATGAAGCTAACACTCCAAACAAGTGGGCTAGACTTGTGTAGAATGGTGTTGTGGTTCTCTTTCTCACTTCAAAATCCTAACTTGTTGAGTATATTGCTCACTACAAAAATCTAGAGAGCAAAATAGAGAGGAAGAAGAAGATGATGGCTATATTTTTAACAAGAGTGAAAAGAATAACCCTTGTTCTAGAAAAATGAAAATATATCAATATATATTTTCTTGTTCTCATCTCAATCCATGGTTTAAACAATGAATATATTATTAAACTTGAGTTAAAACACAAAAGGAAAGTTTACCCAAGGTTAAAAGGTGGGTGAGAATGGTTAGGTCAAAAGAAGAGTGTAGAAACAAATAAATCATAACCATTTTTCTTTTTCCATTTTGTTTTAAATCAAATGTAATAAAATACATATTTAAAACCATGGTGTGAGTCTTATATTGCCACCATTTCCATGTATATACAACCATGAAGGATGTATGTATGTATGTATGTGTGAATGTACATCCATATGTGCATGAATCTAAAAAGAAAACATACATGCATGCATACATCCATCAAATACAAGAAAGGATTTCTAGTGAGAAACTAATGGTTAAATGATAAATCAACACTTGATTTATCAATCCGGTCATATCACATATGACCCTAACCAAAAGCAAGCCGCCCGATCAATATACGGTATCCTATACTCGCATTTTAATCGGGTCCATGCGCATATCGCATACGCGCACCACAACGTTTCTCCTGGACTTGGTAACTCCATTGTGGGACTCTAAGACTCGTCAATACGCCGGCAGTGGGTGATGATCATATCAAGAACCCCCAAGCCGCAAGCGGTCAGCTAAACGTAACGGCCACCCGGGTATTGAGCGTTCAGAAGAGAACAAGCGAACCTGCTACAGCTCCCGTCGAGCCAACCGGCAACACTTCCCGTACAGTCCGGTCTCCTCGTATGATATGTCGCATATCAAGTCCAGGGGTAGTAAACGTCAGACTCCAATAACTGATAAGTCGTGCTGATGTGAGGCACATAACGGGTCGAGAAACTACTAGTAACACTTACCAGCAAATCTCTGAATCAGCCCTCGCCAGGAACTTCCCTGTTACGGCCAATCGAGCACAGCGCAACATCAACCCCCAATACCGGGAGAGACAAAACCCCTCCTATCGCTCATTGCCTCCATGTGACTCGGGACTGTACCCAAAAACCACCGTTTTGCATGCCCTCATGGACGTGGTAAGGTGGAAATCAAAGCACAGTGGGAATCACACAAGACTCTATGACGATCTCGGGTCTACAGACTAACCTGCACAAGTGTCACCTGAGAACTGCCATCTGACGTGAGGTATAATACCATCTGGGAGTTCTCGGCGAGTCCGTCCAGTGTACCCAGTCTCCAATGGGCACCCGTATACCATCTCTGATGTCAAACACCAATGGATATGGGATCATCCATCGCCCATCTCAGGGGTCGAGAAGCGTATACGCTAGTCTACACTGGTATATCGATGCCCCGTCTCGATACACCTACGACTAGGGACCTTGAAGGATGTACTTATGGACTACCATGTCCCCACTAGTATGATCTGCATCATAGTCCAGGTAGTCTAGTACACATCCTAAAGGCTTTACCAACATGTAACTATAAGACAGTTTTAAAGAGACTAGTATACATGTTAAGATAAAGAGCAACCAGATAGCATACTATCATATCGAGCAAGAAAGTCATCTCTATATATGTCCAAGCATCCAATATAATATACATCATCTGTACAATACTGGCCTCTACGGCATACATACAACTAACAGAACTAACCTGTACACATGTCACCAGGGAACTGCCATCTGACGTTAGGTATAATACCAACTAGCATGTTCCCGGCGAGTCCTGTCCGGTGTAATCATAACCTAATGAGCACCTGTATACATCTTAGGTGAACCAACTGACACCAGTGGCTTGTGAGACCGGCCACCGCCCCTCGTCGGGGTCTCGACTGTATACACTAGTCTACTCTTGAGTATCGATGCCCTGTCTCGAAAACTCCCACGACTAGGGACCTTTTAAGGATGTGCTTATAGACCCCAGCTCCTACGTATATGATCGCCATCATACTGCTGGCCGTCAACCAAGAATCCTAAGGGCTCTACCAACGTGCAATAGTGATCTGTAAGGTCACCTAAAACAGTACACGATGATAAAGATAAACCAGATAGCATACTATCATCTTGAGTAAGACTGTTCTACTGGCATACGTCCTCCCTCAATCATTGCAATCACGTGCTTGTGATCTAATAATTGACTCTGAGGGCACTATCTCCAACAATCTCCCACCTGCACTCATGGCTAATTATTGCGATGTCGCATACTCATAGCCCATGTGATACCGAACAAGCAACTCCTCTACTAATCAGTATCACAAAGCCTGTTTGCAAAACTATTGCATTCGAGAAATAGCCTCAGTGAGTGGATCCGCTCTGATGTTTCTTTCTATGTCTCTCTTTATCTCAAGTTCGCGGAGAAAGCCATCTCCCGAAATAAGCAATACCTGTCTTAGAATATGTCTAGATGTCTGATGGGACCTAGTTCATAAATGAACTCCAAATCCAAACTTCTTAGACTGTATCGTCAACTGAACTTAATCTGTATCATGCGCCATGCCTCCCTCAGTATCCTCTTGGACCACCTGTCCAAACTACTGCCCCTCATCGGAAGGAAACCTTTAACTCTAACAGTCACTCTGTCATCCAGGTCACCTTGGAAGCCTGGAATGATAACTGTCTCCCGAAGGAGGATGCCGTTATCATATCCCTAGAACATCCACTTATGTTCTAAAACTTCTTCCGAACGTTTCTCCAGGATTTGATTAATATCAACTTATTGCATCTACTGCAAAAACAACATCTGGTGTGGTACTTGACATCTCATGATTGACTCAATTGCCTAAGCAAGTGATCTGCCAATCATGCGCATCCCTCTCCCCTTTAGTCTGTAAGACACCTTTAGAGAAGGTGACTCCATCACCAGCAGGTACACTACCGTGCCAGGAGTCGTCCATTCTAGATACATTTAGAATGCTGTCTAAGTACCCTGATTGGGAAACTACCCAAATCTAGATCTAAAACCATAGATCTAGTAGCCAGAATGTCTGATATAATATCCATATCTTATGTGGAGAAACCACTGTGTGACAACCAAAGTATAACCGATCGTAGTATAGGAATATCACTTCCTACTTTGTGTATGTCATCCAAATACCAGGACAACACACCCTACTACCTTCTTAACAGATCCATCCCCTATTCTGATGAAGTCAAACCTATGACTGTCACATCAGAAATAGATGATCTATCTCCGCTATATCTTCTTTAGTCTATAAATAAACATAAGCCACTTGTCCACTATGCTTCCGCTGCTCCCACTAACTACGACAACCCTCTGGCAGAGTCATATACACGTGCACTTCTAAAGCCATTTTAGAGCGACGCTATACCCATCCTCCTGTCGGGTCTCACAGTCTGGAACAACAGCAATGGCAAGTCTGGGTAAACAGAACCTCCCTGTCACCGTCTTTGAGCGTACCGAAGTACATCTCGAGTGCCTGAGGTTACCCACCTTATCTGCGGAGTGGCCAATGGAATGTCAAACCAGATTGAATCTTTAGGTTCTTATCAAATTTTCAGTAATCGTTTACGGTTCTGGAATCACTTCCAGTTATACCATACTCCCACTTCTGTTTTCTGAAAAAATCTATTTTACATAAAACTGTGGTGAGTCTAGAACAATATTACTATTGATCTTCCAGATGGTAGAAAGTCAACCCTCGTCATAGCCCGGGTCAACCCACAAACAACCATTACAGAAACGTGCCTTGAGTCGTCCATAGTCTGGTTTTAAGCATAAGTCGGACAACTCCCCGTACCTTAACATCGTTAAGATATGAACCGTTCTATATCCAATAAAGAAACGGAGGCACTGATTTAATTAGAACCAGATTCAAATCATGCAGCTGTCTCCAGTGCATGTCAACTAAATGGAGAGAGGCCGATCAGCATTACTCAACTTAGGAATCCTATCCAGATATGAGTAACCTGAAAAAGAAACAAGTTTCTCAAAATCATTACTATCAACTGAATACCATACACAAGTATCTACATCTTCGATCACCTTGAAGAATCCTGATACTTGCAATAACTGGTTCTCTACTTTATTCATATACCTATAACTTCTCGAAACTTGGACCTAGTGTTTCTACGAAACACTTGTCTGAGAACTAGAGAAGTCATAAGTAAACAGAACATAGTACGGGGACCAACCACTCTGTCCTAATGGACACTGGATAATATACAATACTCTGTATAAGTCCCTTGAGTCTAATAACTCAATCCCTGTGTGTCGTAGGTTGAAAATTGTACTTATGGTTAAGAAGAATTACACCGCTGTTTAATGCTCCTTACCTAACCATCCACTGATATAGGTAAATGTCATGGACATAATTTCAAAAAGTTATATCTCACTGTATAAAAATAGACGTACAGATATATCAATTTGAAATTGGTGGATAACAACGGATATTCAAAACCAAATATTTGCCGTCGGGCAAACTACCCAGGTGTTTTCCTCAAATATCACCAATTACAACGAATTCCGATATAATGAGGATGATCACCTAGTTCCCAATAACTTACTCCGACTCATCCTCTGTAAAACCATACAGATGTGAGAATCAAACCTGGTAAGTACATACCCTAGAGCAAGTGTCTAATTGGGAAATCAGTTTTCTTTTAACAGTACACAGTGAAACTGAAACATTGAAATGTTTCGTAGAGGTATCTGGGTATTCCTAGTAATGCCTCTTCCATTATCTAGATTCACAACTGTAACCGTATATTTCTTTGCCATCTCTCCAAATCCCTTCATATGTCTTTAGTCATTACCTTCTGTACACCCTCTTAGGCTAAATGGTTTTCTTCCTTCCCTATCGTTCGGCACCAGCCTATGATTTGGAAGAAGACTATCCAATAAGCATAATGGGTGTACTGTCCTAATCCTCGGAGCACTCGCAACATGAGAGAAGGTGAAGATAAAAGACAACTGAATAAACCTTATTCCTATTTCTCCTGAACCAGAATCCATCCTCGAACTGGAACAAGTTCCTTTCGAGTTCGTATATAACCATACGATGGAGTATCCAATAAACTGTGGATCTTCGTAGTGATACGTAGTGTTCTGGAGAAATACAAAGGTGAAGTAGGATTGGCGAAGAAATACTTGGTTTGGTCGTGAATAGCAGTCGCAGTTAACTTTGCCCTCATACTAATCCCTTTATTTGTCTTTACTTAATACCTTCTGTACACCATTTAGGCTAAATGGTTTTCTTCATTCCCTACCGTTCAGCACCTGCCTATGGTTTGGAAGAAGACTATCCAATTAGCGTAATAGGTGTACTGTCCAAATCCAAGGAACACTCGCAACCTCAGAGAAGGTAAAAGGAAAAGACAACTGAATAGTCCTATTCATTTTCTCCAGAACCGGAAACCATCCTCGAATCTGGAACAAGTTCTTTCGAGTTCATATATAACCATACGATAGTTTTATCCAATGGAAATGGACGTTGGTAGTAATACGGGGTGTCCTGGAGAAAAGGGTAAAATTAGGAGTGGCAATGAGGTTTGCAATGAAGGGTTCCTAGGCACCCTAAGGAGGTCTCACAAGGCATCAATCATGCCAATTTCACAAATAACGGTGCCGAGAAACCCTAGACTAGATCATTGGCTAGAAGTTTAGGCGATAAAGAAACTAGTTAACAACTTAAATAAAGTTTAAACGGAAATACAACCTTTGTAGATCCGGTGCTCCACCTCCATAGCTCCGCAATGATGTGTCCTCGCCGTCCAAGTCGAACCTCGGGCTCTAGCGTCGGCTTCATCGGAGAATGGACGGGCTAGGTCATCGACGACGATGCCGAAGATGATCTACGTCGAGGCATCGCTAGATCAAGCTCCCACTTCACCAAGTCAAGAAAACTTGTGAAGGAAACACACTCTACTACTTGGCAAGAGGTAGAGGATGAAGAAATAGGAAGTGGGTTCACTTTAGAATTGGATTTCTCACTCTTTTTCTCACTTTGCCATTGATGGAGGCAAGGTTTTCTTCAAGTAGAAGATGAGGAAGAAGAAGAAGATAATATATGATAAGAATTAAAGAATAGAAAAGAATAATCATTCTTATCATAATCAAACCATAGTTAAGTGTAGAGAGCTAACTAGAGTTTATGTGAGTGGTTAGGGTTAAAGAAGAAGACAAAATGGTCACTCGGTCAAAAGCTTCATGAAGCTTCAACAAGCTTCATGAAAGAAAGAATGAAAGAAAACCATTTTGTTTTTTCTATTTATGCTTTTATTTTCCAAAACTAATAAATAAATAAATGAATAAGCAATCATAACCCTAACCATTCAAATAACCAGGGTTCAATCTTTACACTTAACCAATTTTGCATGTATCATCAAACATGATACAATCAAGTGCACAAAACTATATCGAATATACAATGTGCACAAGCGAGTTAGAAAATCCATTTAAAGTGAACCGATACTAGTTAATGCAAAGTGATATATCAAATATATAATTATACATTAAATCATTAAATCAACACTTGATTCAATGATCCTGTCATATCGCATATAACCGACTAGTATCAACAGTAACAACTTATCGAATCAACACTTGATCCGATAACCCGGCTATATCGCATATAACCGATCAATGTCACAAATCGCGAGAATCGAATACAGTATCACATACTGGTATCATTCTCGGTCCCGCACACATCTCATATTTGCTCCTATTTCGTTTCGCTTGAGCCAGGAAACCTCTGTGTAGGACTCTAAAGACTCGTCAATACGCCGGCAGCAGATGATGATCATATCAAACACCCACAAGCCGCAAGCGGTCTGCTAAACGTAACGGCCACCCGGGTATTGAGCGATCAGAAGATCGACGAGCAAGCCCGCTCACACTCCAGTGAATCCAACCAGTAACACTAACCGTACAGTCCGGTCTCGTCGTCTGATATGTCGCATATCTCGCCTAGGGTTGGTAAACGTCAGACCCCAATAGCTCGATAAGTCGTGTCGATGTGAGGTCTATAACAATTCAAGAAACTACTGGTAACACTTACCAGTAAATCTCAGCAACCCTGGCCAGGGATTTCCTGTTATAGCCAATCGAACACAGCACAACATCAACTCCCTATACCGGGAGAGACGAATCCCCTCCTATCACTCATTGCCTCCATGTGACTCGGGACTGTACCCAAAAACCACCATTTTGCACGCCCTCTTGGACGTGGTAAGATGGAAATCAAAGCACAGTGGGAACCACACAAGACTCTATGACGATCTCGGGTCAACAGACTACTCTGTACCAGTGTCACCAGAGAACTGCCATCTGACGTAAGGTATAATACCATCTGGGAGTTTTCGGCGAGTCCGTCCAGTGTACCCAGTCTCTACTGAGCACCCGTATATCATCTCTGATGTCAAACACCAATTGATATGGGATCATCCATCGCCCATCTGTATGGGTCGAGAAGGTACACGCTAGTCTACTCTGGTATATCGATGCCCCGTCTCGATATACCCACGACTAGGGACTTTGAAGGATGTACTTATGGACTACCATGTCCCCACTAGTATGATCTGCATCATAGTCCAGGTAGTCAAGTACACATCCTAAGGGCTTTACCAACATGTAATAGAGAGACAATCTGAGTACACGTTAAGGTAAAGAGTAACCAGATAGCATACTATCATGTCGAGCAAGAAAGTCCTCCCTATATATGTCCCAGCGTCTACTACAATATACATCCTATGTACAGTAATGGCCTCTAGGGCATACATATAACTAACAATCTCCTACTTGCACTAGGGCCATCTGTAGCAGTGGTTGTAGTATCTCATACTCAACCATCCCATAAAAGTCTCTCTCTGGGAATAGGCCTTCGTGAGTGGATCCGCCGTGTTGTCCTCTGAGTCTACTCTCCTAACCTCGATCCCTTAGAGATCAACCATCTCCATGATCAAGTGATACTGCCTTAGAATATGTCTGGATCACTGATGGGACCTGCGTTCCTTGGCATAAGCCACAACTCCATTGTCACACAATGGGAGGAACATAGTTCATCTCATGAACCAATATACACCCAAACAGCCTCTTTGGTAGCATCTTAAGTAGCGATGTATCCTGCCTTTATCGTCTAGTATGTCACGGTATCTAGCTTGGAACTCTTCCAACATACCGTCCCTCTACTGAGGATTAAGACAATGCCTGTGACTGACATTCAGTCGTCTTTATCACCCTGGAACCCTTCCAGTGATTCTCCCCAGGATCAACTGATACCATCTTACTACGACTAGTGAGTATCCTAACATCCAATTAGATCAATCTCATAGATCCAAAATCCAGGATTTAGTAGGTATCACTTTGATCCTATACGGAGAATCATTGTGATAAACGGAGATTGATCGAGCGTAGCATAAGAAACTCCTTTCTTATCAAGAGTTTGTCATCCACGTACTCTACTAGGATCACCACCATACTCCCTACTACCTTTTTGTTTATACAAGGTTCATCTACCATTTTGATGATGTCAAACTCTTTGACTACTTCATCAAAACAGATGTTCCAACTCCGCGATGCCTGCTTTATTACATAAAATATCTTGCACACGTTTCCGCTTCTCCCACTGTCTACGAAGCCCTCTGGCTGTGTACTTATAGACGCACTCTTCTAAAACATCATTTAGAAAAGCAGTCATGACACCCAACCGCCAGATATCGTAGTCATGGTATGTAGCCGTGGTAAGTAGGATCTGGATGGACTTAAGCATAGGTACTAGAAAAGGTTTCATCATTATCCACGCCTGGTCAATGATGAAAACCTTTAACAAGTCTAGCTTTGAAAGTCTCAACTTTTCCATTTACACCAAGTAATCTTCTCAAGATATACTTTCTCCTGATATGGATTTAACCCTTCAGATATAGCAACCAAAGTCCATACTTTGTTGGTGTACATGGATTCCATCTCAGATCGCTAAGCATCCAGCCATTCTTACAGAGTCACACTCCTGATGGCCAGCTCGAAACTAGTTGGGTCATCATCTCATGATGCAATCCTCTCTCCCACTGTCATAGAGAAACAGAAGTATCTCTCAGGTGGGTGAGGAACCCTACTAGATCGGCGGAGAGGCTGAGGTTCGTTGGAATCTACTGAATCCTTCGGTTCTACCAAATCATCTGTTGTAGTTTGTATGGCTGGAACATTTCCAGTTCTACATAACAGACATTGCCTCGAGCTTGTCCGGATTTTGCTTTTAGACATAGGCCGGTCAACCCCAAATCTTAACTAGCTTAAGAAATGGGCTCTTCCCCTTCCATATTACATATGAAGTGGTAGGCACTGATTTGATTAGAACCTAATTCAATAGGTATGCAGCTTCTCAAGTGCATAACCCCCAATAGGAAATAGGTAACTCAGTAGTACTCATCATAGAGCACACCATATCAGATAGGGTGTATCTGCTCCGCCCCGATATACCATCGTGCAATGGTGTATACGGAGGAGTAATGCTGAGAGAGAATCTCATTCTCCTTCAGAATCATCCAGGAATTCCGTGCTCAAGTATTCTCCTCCTTGATCTCATCAAAGGACATAATACTTTTACCCGTATTTTGGTTCTCTACTTCTAACTTATATTCTGTGAATATCTCAAAAGGTTCGGACTCATGTTTCAACAGGAACATATGACTGAATCTTGAGAGATTATCAGAGAATATAATGAAGTATAAAGAACCAGTCTTGGCATGTGTAGACAGGAGACCATACATACATCATCATGTATCAGTCCCAAGAGTTCACTAACTCTTTCTCTGTTTCCAATAAACAGAGCTATGGTCATCTTATCTTTGTGACATGACTGACGAGTTTCACAAGATGTAAATTCAAACTAATTTAAATATGCATCTACATGTAACTCCAGCTAGTCGGGTCGCATTTATATGACCTAGTCTACAATATCTCAAGAAGGATCCGTCCATTTCTGAACTCTTCCTCTTGTGTGTGTTCTATATACGAAGAACTGTAGTTTGATTTAGAACATTAATTCTTTTAGATAACGTACCTGAACCGATCAACTTTTGATATAGGAAATGTTCAAAACATTATCCAACAATACAAAATTTTATCATTTCTTTACTAATAAAGAGAGTGATATGATTTTGTATATCAGGTTCGGTATCTAATAACATTCGTTCAGAATCAATATATTAAAATACAGGGTGACAGTGACCGACAGACTTGGATGCAACACTTGCCCCGTTTTCTGCCTCATGAAACTTATCACCCGTTCTCAGTTTTTCTACCTTTTTGTAGCCCTATGTAACATATTACATATCTGGGATCCTGATCCGGTATCATATACCAAGGATGCAGAGGATACTAAGAAAAAGTTCTGTATAATGACACACCCAAAGATGATGCATCGGCATGCACTCTCTTCGTTTGGGCGGCACGGGAAATCTGGTATTCCCCAATTTCCTACTCTGTCTTATAACAATTATAAGTTGGAGCGGGACCAACGTTCCCCAGCTCAGTATAACAAGTGGGTTCGGTCAAAAATCCGTATTATTATCTTGATTAAGGCGTGATATGGTCGCTACCTGGAGAGAGAGAGAAGAAAACACTCAGCGTGCGCTCTTGCAAGAATAGATTGGTTATTATTTTATCTAATCAGGATGGCTCCCTCTGCTTTTTATCAAATCTTCCTTCAAACCCTAAAAGGAAAGACAAGCCGGGATTAATTACACACTACAAGTTCGCCAATCTTTCAGCTAGGCCAGTGTCGGTACTTTGAGGGAGGTCCCCCGTGCTTTCGCACGAACCTAATTAATGTAAACCTCGTTTTCCCAGAGGCGTAACCTCGTTAACACCTTTCTAGGCACCTACTTGATAGGCTAATTGTAATGTGTAAAACTCTCCCAGGAGTAACTCTTACTCGCAGCGGGTATCGGGATCCAACTATCTCATAGAAGGTATGCAATCTCATTGCAAATTTCAACACTTGAAATTCCCAATAATATTTTGCCCCGAACGATCTATGACCTTGACAAGGTCAACAAACCATAGACCGCAAGTCAAGTTCAACCCGTCATTTCTTGATTGAATCAAACCCACCCGCACGACCCTTGACAAGGTCAACAAGGCCGCACGACTACCCTAACCCAATCTGCATCATATGCATAAGCAGATAAATACTGGTTAGCTACCGCACACTGTGCCTTGACAAGGTCAACAAGCGCAGCACGAATACTAAACACGATTTATCTCAAATGACGGAGGGCTACGACAGGTTTTTCTGAAAACCTATTGCGTAATGAACTTGATATCGTTGTAGGATCGAATGAATTTTGAAATGGAGTGTTTTTGAGGCTTTTCTAGTTTTGCTAAAGGAGTCACTCCCGGTGAAGGGATTGTAGGTCCTTTCCTCGTCGAATGAGGTGCGGGATATATCATATATATCACTGTGCAAAGCAAAAAAACTTAAAAGCAATCAAAAGACAAACCGAGGGGTGTAGCATCTGCCAGTTATTGCTAAAGGAGTCACTCCCGGTGAAGGGATCTCGGTCCTTTCTTTATCGAATAAGGTGCAGGATATATCACATATACCGCTGTGCAAAGCAAGAACTGTAGCTACCTGTTTTATTTTGAAATTCGATTCTACAACATCTTAGGTTTCTTTTATTTCATTAATCTCATTAAGAAGTCCCATCATTTAATTACCTAAACATCACAGATAAATACGACATACACTTATGCCATCCGCATTCGCCTCGATGTCCCCTCGTGCACCGTTAGGTTAGGTAACTAACGGCAGAGCGGGGCAGGGCTAGCACGGGTGTAAAACATAAGTAACGTCTATATAATATATCATATATACTATATACTGTATCTATCACAGAACATCACATGATCACATCACAAATATCGCAGCAGAAGAAACATATGAAATATTGGATATACTAGGACGTCCGTGTTTTTAATACGAGCCAGTATAAAACACGGATTCCACGGTCGTGATGAATAGCCAAACCCACACCCCTAGACCCCTACGAGAGCGGCAAGCAACCCTACCAATTCTGGAGTTAGGAGACCCGGACTCGACTCCTCGAGTTGGTCTCCCACTGGACTCCAGAACCCGGTTACTTGTGCCCTCCGCCTTGGGTCTATCCTAGTGCGGAAAAGTAAAAAATATACAAATGGTGACAACATCCACTACTTGGAAGTGCCCCAATAAAAGAATATTACATACAAGTTTTTACATGAATGAAAATGAAAAACACTCATCTCACATAAAAACCCCCGGCTATTCAAACGCGACGATCCAATATAACATATCCAGCAACAAATAACATCACATGTCATCAACGTAAGTAAATATGCGCATCCCAATTGTCGCTGACATATAGCAACGAAACCGGCGATATCACATATTACACTTACGGTCACAGAAAAGAAAGTGTAAAACTACAACAGTTGGAATCCGCAACCACCTCAGACATCGAATGCCTGACCAAATGATTTACTTAGACATCGCATGCCTAACAATTATAAACCCCGCATTTTAGTCTCAAAATCGAAAACTCTTTTCAATATCAAGTCGGGCAATTCAACAAGTTTCCCGACATCCTGATCGAATGCTCGTCGCAAACTTTAGTAGGCGGCCGCACCCCCGATACCGTCGACGAAGTGCACCAAGGCGGAACACCGCCACCGCGAGCACCCGAACGGATGCTTTCGGCGACGGGGTTCTCCTACAGTCACTTGGTCGGGGCTATGGGGTGAGGCTGTCTATTAAGTTTACCCGGCGAGTATCCGCGTACGCTACGTGATTGCGACGGACTTTTGATCACATCAAAATTCCGTGGCAACCGATCAAGTGAGACTAAACTGCTATGTTTATAACATTCATTCAGTTATCACATAACTTTTGTCAATTCCAATTGTTGTATCACATTCCGGATAAACAGAAAATGTTAAACTTTCCGATTGAACATTCGAACACCAAAGTTTTACCGAAATAGCTCAACACATGAAATAAGTCTAACAACATTCAGTTCATGCCTCAGTACCAACGGTCCAGCCGTAGAAGGGTCAAGCCAACGCCTCACATGTGGCACGCCGTACTGCCCCAAACCCGAAGGTTCAAAGGGCAGTTCAAGACGGTCACATAATCGAGTTAAGGTTTGTTGTCTTCTAGAGGGTCCATCGATTTACATGCACTACTTAGAATGTCGTTAAACCTCGGAAAAATCCAACACTTGGAAATTTCCCGACAGTGGAAAAATTGGGTATTTATATCCGGTCGAACTTTTTAACATATTCTAAAAATATACGGAATCCACATAGACAAAATCTGATAATCCGATCGAATCATCGAATCCCCAAAACAACCCCAGAACACTCAACTGTAGAGTCACATTAAAAATAATCAGAAAATATAGGATTCAATTATATGAATTACTGTGCAGAAAACATTGGTCAAAGGGACAGTACGGCCGCGGAACCGCCATACCATTCATAGCACGTGCCGCGGTTCCGCGGTGGAAAAGTCGATTTAGGCCCTCGTATTTCACAGTAATTCAAATAAAACCCTGCTTATTTTTCTGCATATTTTTAATTGATAAAAATCCAAAATTTTAGAAAATTTCCAGAGAGCATTTTGGGAATGGGTTTCGATGTTCGTTCGGATTTCAAACGTCGTCTAGACTTCGTCTAAGGCTCTAGCTTGGGTCTGATACCACTGTAGGGTTCCTAGGCACCCCAAGGAGGTCTCACAAGGCATCAACCATGCCAATTTCAAAAATAACGGTGCCGAGAAACCCTAGACTAGATCGTTGGCTAGAAGTTTAGGCGATAAAGAAACTAGTTAACAACTTAACTAAAGTTTAAACGGAAATACAACCTTTGTAGATCCGGTGCTCCACCTCCATAGCTCCGCAATGAAGTCTCCTCGCTGTCCAAGTCGAACCCCGGGCTCTAGCATCGGCTTCATCGGAGAATGGACGGGCTAGGTCATCGACGACGATGCCGAAGATGATCTACGTCGAGGCATCGCTAGATCAAGCTCCCACTTCACCAAGTCAAGAAAACTTGTGAAGGAAACACACTCTACTACTTGGCAAGAGGTAGAGGATGAAGAAATAGGAAGTGGGTTCACTTTAGAATTGGATTTCTCACTCTTTTTCTCACTTTGCCATTGATGGAGGCAAGGTTTTCTTCAAGTAGAAGATGAGGAAGAAGAAGAAGATAATATATGATAAGAATTAAAGAATAGAAAAGAATAATCATTCTTATCATAATCAAACCATAGTTAAGTGTAGAGAGCTAACTAGAGTTTATGTGAGTGGTTAGGGTTAAAGAAGAAGACAAAATGGTTACTTGGTCAAAAGCTTCATGAAGCTTCAACAAGCTTCATGAAAGAAAGAATGAAAGAAAACCATTTTGTTTTTTCTATTTATGCTTTTATTTTCCAAAACTAATAAATAAATAAATGAATAAGCAATCATAACCCTAACCATTCAAATAACCAAGGTTCAATCTTTACACTTAACCAATTTTGCATGTATCATCAAACATGATACAATCAAGTGCACAAAACTATATCGAATATACAATGTGCACAAGCGAGTGAGAAAATCCATTTAAAGTGAACCGATACTAGTTAATGCAAAGTGATATATCAAATATATAATTATACATTAAATCATTAAATCAACACTTGATTCAATGATCCTGTCATATCGCATATAACCGACTAGTATCAACAGTAACAACTTATCGAATCAACACTTGATCCGATAACCCGGCTATATCGCATATAACCGATCAATGTCATAAATCGCGAGAATCGAATACAGTATCACATACTGGTATCATTCTCGGTCCCGCACACATCTCATATGTGCTCCTATTTCGTTTCGCTTGAGCCAGGAAACCTCTGTGTAGGACTCTAAAGACTCGTCAATACGCCGGCAGCAGATGATGATCATATCAAACACCCACAAGCCGCAAGCGGTCTGCTAAACGTAACGGCCACCCAGGTATTGAGCGATCAGAAGATCGACGAGCAAGCCCGCTCACACTCCAGTGAATCCAACCAGTAACACTAACCGTACAGTCCGGTCTCGTCGTCTGATATGTCGCATATCTCGCCTAGGGTGGTAAACGTCAGACCCCAATAGCTCGATAAGTTGTGTCGATGTGAGGTCTATAACCATTCGAGAAACTACTGGTAACACTTACCAGTAAATCTCAGCAACCCTGGCCAGGGATTTCCTGTTATAGCCAATCGAACACAGCACAACATCAACTCCCTTTACCGGGAGAGACGAATCCCCTCCTATCGCTCATTGCCTCCATGTGACTCGGGACTGTACCCAAAAACCACCGTTTTGCACGCCCTCTTGGACGTGGTAAGATGGAAATCAAAGCACAGTGGGAACCACACAAGACTCTATGACGATCTCGGGTCAACAGACTACTCTGTACCAGTGTCACCAGAGAACCGCCATCTGACGTAAGGTATAACACCATCTGGGAGTTTTCGGCGAGTCCGTCCAGTGTACCCAGTCTCTACTGAGCACCCGTATATCATCTCTGATGTCAAACACCAATGGATATGGGATCATCCATCGCCCATCTGTATGGGTCGAGAAGGTACACGCTAGTCTACTCTGGTATATCGATGCCCCGTCTCGATATACCCACGACTAGGGACTTTGAAGGATGTACTTATGGACTACCATGTCCCCACTAGTATGATCCGCATCATAGTCCAGGTAGTCAAGTACACATCCTAAGGGCTTTACCAACATGTAATAGAGAGACAATCTGAGTACACGTTAAGGTAAAGAGTAACCAGATAGCATACTATCATGTCGAGCAAGAAAGTCCTCCCTATATATGTCCCAGCATCCACTACAATATACATCTTATATACAGTAATGGCCTATAGGGCATACATATAACTAACATGCAACTCTGACAATCCAAAAGCCAGTGTTTTAAGAAGGTTCGGTTAATCTTGGTCACTGAGTCATAGTCAAGGGTCGGGTCATGGTCGCTGCCAAAGAGAGAGGAATAAGAAACACTCAGCGTGCACTTTAACCTAGATCAGAATGGTTACCAATTTATCTAATCTGGAAACCTCCCACTGTAACGTTAAATTCTCCTCCAAATCTGAAAGAAGAATTAGTCGGGATCACCCGAGGAGTAAACCAACTCATCAGTGGGAATCAGGATCCAGCTAGCATCGCATGATAATGTGATGGAATCCACTCACTGTAGGGTTCCCAGGCACTCTTGTGAGGGTTCATAAGGGATCAAACATGCCCGAATAAAATTTTAGACGTGCCGAACAACCCAAAACCGAGATCTTTGCTAGATTATTAGGGTTTAACATGCAAGTAAATATCTTTACTACTAAGTGTGAGGGATTACAACCTTTTATAGTGTAAGTGCACGGCGGCGCCCCGGCCGTCGATCCGACGCCGGAAACGCGGAAACGAAAAACTTTGCAAACTAGCAAACCGGCACCACCGCGCACTTTTATCCCGGATCGGGCCATTAACCTAGCTACTAGCAAGCTAAAAGATGGGTGAAGAGATATACCAAGCGATCTGTGTCCTTCGGTCTTCGTCTCCACTCCAATCTCCCGCGGAATCTCCGTCCGTCACCTCCTCGTCGAAACGTGCACTACATCGCCAAATTATTTTACGGGCTCCCACCTCTGGACCGAGTCAACTCGGGCACAAAGTTGGCTAGCCGACGCGTCCAAGGGTACTGTAGGTGTATAGAAAGGTTGTTTCTTTAGGGTTTGAAGTTTCCTTGTATGGATGGAGGTGGAGGAAAAATGACTTAGGGAAAAATAGTGATATCATTTTTAGCAAGCAAATGAGATAATCAATATCCCCTCGCTCAAAATGAAAACTCTCTCTCTCTCTAACAATGTGGCCGGCCCCTCATGATAAAGAATGGTGGAGGGAATCAATAATGCCAATAGAGAATATGGTGTGATAAAAGAAAAAGGAAAATGGTCACACCCATTACTAATCCAAGCCCAAATCAAATCCCATCACCATCAATGCAAGACAAGTGACAATAAAGAATCTCATGATGATAAAGCCACAAATGCAAGAAACCCCCTCCACAATAAGTTATTTGCAAACTTTCAAATAACCCCCTCCATCGGAAAGTCCGGCCGTGAAGGAATAAAGGAAAACTTGCCGGAACGGAATGCGAACTGGCAACTCCAGAAAACTGATCCAGTAATAAAATACAGGAAAACCCCACGACTGCACATACATGCCCGTATTTGTATGCCCACTGAACACAAATGCAAAGAGACAAAATCTACACTATACAATACTAGGATCCGGCTTAACCCAAAGCCGGCTAGTAAAATCCATCCGATCACGATCCGTGCAATACCGCACGTATCTGATCGAACCCTGCCATATCTCCATACGGCCTCTACAGCATTTCGCCTGAAACCTGAGTAACTGTGTGTGGTGGACTCTAAAGGCTCGTCAATACTATGGCTGTGGATTTAACCACTAGCACGTCAGAGGTATTAGCCATACGTGACGGGCTACCAGCTATTGACCAAAAGGGACGTCGATGAGCGAAGTCATCCTGAAACCCTACTGAGCCTGTCAGTGACAATATCCGTACAGTCCGGTCCATTCATCAATGAGCATCGCATGGCGGGCCTAGGGGTTTGGTAAAAGTCAGACCCCCAAAAGCGGTACAAGTCGTGTCGGAGTGCAGCCCAGAACACCCTGAGATACTACTGGAATACCTACCAGTAAATCTCCTGCCTTGGCCAAGGAATTTTCATGTACTGGCTCTCCTAGACACAGCGCGACCTCACCCCCAATACCGGGAGAGACGAACCCCTACAGATCCGCTCACTGCCTCCATGTGACTCGGGACTGTACCCAACTAAAACCTGTTTGCACGTCTCCTTTTTGCGTGGTAGGGTAACAATCAAAGCATAGTGGGAACTCACACGAGACAAATGACCATCTCAGGTCAATGAACTAACATGTACACATGTCACCAGAGAACTGCTATCTGACGTCAGGTATGATACCAACTAGCAGGTTCCCGGCGAGTCCTGTCCGGTGTACTCATAATCCAATGAGCATCTGTATACATCTTAGGTGAACCAACTGACACCAGTGGCTTGTGAGACCGGCCACCGCCCCTCATCGGGGTCTCGACTGTATACACTAGTCTACTCTGGAGTATCGATGCCCTGTCTCGAAACTCCCATGACTAGGGACCTTTTAAGGATATTCTTATAGACCCCGGCTCCCACGTGTATGATCGCCCTCATACTGCTGGTAGTCAAGCAAGAATCCTAGGGGCTCTATCAATGCGTAATAGCGACTCGTAAGGTCACATAAAGTAGTACACGATGATAAAGATAAACCAGATAGCATACTATCATCTTGAGTAAGACTGTCCTGCTGGGACAGGACCTCCCTCAATCATTGCAATCGCGTGCCTGTGATCCAATAATTGACTCTGAGGCCACTATCTCCAACAATCTCCCACTTGCACTGAAGGCTAATTATTGTGATGTCGCATACTCACAGCCCGTGTGACACCGAACACCCAACTCCTCTACTAGTCAGTCTCACAAAGCTTTTTTGTGAAACTATTGCGTTCGAGGAATAGCCTCAGTGAGTGGATCCGCTCTGATGTTTCTTTCTATGTCTCTCTTTATTTCAATTTCGCAGAGAAAGCCATCTCTCGAAATGAGCAATACCTGTCTTAGAATGTGTTTGGATATCTGATGGGACCTAGCTCATAATGAACTCCAAATCTAAACTTCTTAGACTGTATCGTCAACTGAACTTAATCAGTATCCTGCGCCATGCCTTCCCTTAGTACCACCTGGACCACCTGTCCAAAATACTGCCCCTCGTCAGAGGGAAAACTATAACTCTGACTGCCACTCTGCCATCCAGGTCACCTTGGAAGCCTGGAATGATAACTGTCTCCTGAAGGAGAATGCTGTTATCATATCCCTAGAACATCAACTTATGTTCTAAAACTGCTTCCGATTGTTTCTCCAGGATTGGATCAATATCAACTTATTACATCTACTACAAAAACAATATCTGGTGTGGTACTTGACATCTCATGATCAACTCAATTGCCTAAGCAAGTGATCTGCCAATCATGCGTATCCCTCTCCCCTTTAGTCTGTAAGACACCTTTAGAGAGAGTGACTCCATCACCTGCAGGTATACTACCATGCCAGGAGTCATCTATTAGTTATATGTATGCCCTAGAGGCCATTACTGTACATACGATGTATATTGTAGTGGATGCTAGGACATATATAGGGAGGACTTTCTTGCTCGACATGATAGTATGCTATCTGGTTGTACTTTATCTTAACATGTACTCTGATTGTCTCTATATTACATGTTGATAAAGCCCTTAGGATATGTACTCGACTACTGGGACGATGATGAGATCATACTAGTGGGGCCACGGTAGTCGACGAGTACATCCTATAACTGTTCCTAGTCGAGGGTGTATCGAGACAGGGCATCGATGCACCAGAGTAGACTACCATATACGCATCTTGACCCATATGATGGGCGATGGATGATCCCATATCCATCGGTGTTTGACATCAAGGATGGTGTACGGGTGCTCAGTGGAGACTGGGTACACTGGACGGACTCGCCGAGAACTCCCAGATGGTATTATACCATACGTCAGATGGCTGTTCTCCGGTGACACTGGTACAGAGTAGTCTGTCGACCCGAGATCGTCATAGAGTCTTGTGTGATTCCCACTGTGCTTTGATTTCCATCATACCACGTCCAAGAGGGCGTGCAAAAAGGTGGCTTTTGGGTACAGTCCCGAATCACATGGAGGCAATGAGCGATAGTAGGGGATTCGTCTCTCCCGGTATAGGGAGTTGATGTTGTGCTGTGTTCGATTGGCTATAACCGGAAATCCCTGGCCAGGGTTGCTGAGATTTACTGGTAAGTGTTATCAGTAGTTTCTCGAACTGTTATAGACCTCATATCGATCCGACTTATCGAGCTACTGGGGTCTGACGTTTACCACCCCTAGGCGAGATATGCGACATATCAGACGACGAGACCGGACTGTACGGTAGTGTTACTGTTTGGATTCACAGGAGAAGTTACAGGCTTGCTTGTTGATCTTCTGAGTGCTCAATACCTGGGTAGCTGTTATGTTTAGCTGACCGCTTGCAGCTTGTGGGTGTTTGATATGATCATCACCTACTGCCGGCGTATTGACGATTCTTTAGAGTCCTACACAGAGGTTTCTTGACTCAGGCAAAACGGAGTAGGAGCATATATGTGATATGTGCGGGACCGAGGATAATGCGATATGTGATACCGTATTATATTCTCGCGATATTTGATATCAGCCGGGTCATCGGATCAAGTGTTGATTCGATGAATCGGTACGGATAAATATTAGTCGGTTATATGCGATATAGCCGGATTGTCGGATCTAGTGTTGATTCGATAATTTAATGTATAATAATATATTTGATATATTAAATTACATTAACTAATATTTGCTCACTAAAAGATTCTTTTTCTCACTCGGGTAATACATTGATATATATGCGATATATGCTAATTGTATTATTTTATTTGGTTACAATAAATATTGTATATTTGATATATAATATTGTAACATGATATGATAAATAATGCAACATGTTTAGTAGAGATTAAACAAGATTAGGGTTTGATTTGGGTTAATGGTTTCTAGATGATTCTAGAAGGTTTTTGTTTTGTCATGATAAAGATATTTTCATATGACTCATTCTTAACTCAACCCAAACCCTAACCCTTGGTTAATTCTCTACATTGGTTAAGTGAACCATGATTGCATAATTGATCATTATCTCCTTTTCCTATTCATCACAAAAGGATTCTATGATTATTGTTCATCTTCTTCCTTCATTCTTTCACGGAAAAATGCTTGCTAGATTTTTCCAAGTGATGAATAATTGTGAGAAAAAGATAAATAAATAGAGCAAAATTCCTACTTCATCATCCTCATCTTCCCTTGCCATTTAGATGAGGGTGTTCACATCATTTCATGAGTGTTAGCTTGTGTTAAAGAAACTTCAAGGTAGATCAACGTAGTATCGAAGATCGGAAGCAAAGGTTGCGTCATTCTCTTCGTGGAACCTCTCGAGAGTCCGGATCCTGATGATCGCAGCGAAGGGACCACAACACGGAGCATATGAAGTGAAGGACCGGATCTACAAAGGTTGTAATCCCTCTCACTTAGTGTTAAAATGTTTAGCATGCTTGTTTTCGCCTAATCTCTAGTTTAAAGTTCCGTATTCGGGTTGTTCGGCACGGCTAAATTTTTATTCGGGCATGGTTGATGCCTCGTAGACCCTTGTGCGCATGCCTAGCAACCCTACAGTGGTATCAGAGCCAAGCTAGAGCTTTAGGCGAAGTCTAGACGGAGTTTGAAGTCCGATCGAACCAAAAAGATAACCCGAAACATGCTCTCTGGACTTTTTCTAAAAAGTGGGATTTTTCCAAATTAAAAATGCGTAAAAATTTCAGCAGGGAATTATAAGAATTACGGTGCAAAAAGTTTTTGGTGAACAGTAAAAAGGGCGGCGGAACCGCGGCAGAAGCATGCCTTCTGCGGCGGTTCCACGGCTCAATGGTGACGTCATCAACTACTGTTTGCACAGTAACTCCTATTTTATTATGCTGGATTTTCTGGGTATTTTTAATATTTATTCTACAGTTGAGTTTTCATGGGTTATTTTGGGGATTCGATGTTTCGATCGGGGTATCAAATTTTGTCTATGTGGTTTTCAGGATAACTTTTAGAAACTGTTAAAAAGTTCGAACGGATATCAATAACTCACTTTTTCCCCTGTCGGAAAATTTTTCAAAAGTTGGATTTTTCCTCGTGTTTAAGAATGTTCTAAGTCGTGCAAGTAACTCGATGGACCCTCTAGAAGACAACAAACGTTAACTCGATTATGTGACCGTCTTGAACTGCCCTTTGAACCTTAGGGTTTGGGGCAGTACGGCGTGCCACATGTGAGGCGTTGGCTTGACCCTTCTACGGCTGGACCATTGGTACTGTGGCATGTGATGGACGTTTTTAAACTGATTTCAAGTGTTGAGATATATTGGGGAAATCTTGGGTGCTTGATGATTCGATCGGAAAGTTTAATTTTTTCTATTTATCTGGAATGTGATACAATAATTGGAATCCACAAGTAGTTATGAGATAACTGATTTGAATATTATAGACATGGCAGTTTAGTCTCAGATGATCGGTTGCCACGGAATTTTGATGCGATCAAAAGTCCGTCGCAATCACGTAGCGTACGCGGATACTCGCCGGGTAAACTTAATAGACAGCTTCACTCCATAGCCCCGACCAAGTGACTGTAGGAGAACCCCGTCGCCGAAAGCATCCGTTCGGGTGCTCCCGGTAGCGGTGTTCCGCCTTGGTGCACTTCGTCGACGGTATCGGGGGTGCGGCCGTCTACTAAAGTTTTCGACGAGCATTCGATCAGGAAATCGGGAATCTTGTTGAATTTCCCGACTTGACATTGAAAAGAGTTTTCAATAAAGAGACTAAAATGCGGGGTTTATAATTGTTAGACATGTGATGTCTAAGGAATTCATTTGGTTAGGCATGCGATGTCTAAAGAGGTTGCGGATTCCAACTGTTGTAGTTTTACACTTTCTTTTCTGTGACCGTAAGCGTAGTATGTGGTGTATCGCCGGCTTCGTTGCTATACATCAACGACAATCGGGATACGCATACTTGCTTACGTTGATGATATGTGATATTATGTGTTGCTGTGATATGTTGTATTGGATCGTCGCGTTTGAATAGCCGGGGGTTTTATGTGAGATGAGAGTTTTTTCTTTTTCATTCATGTAAAATTCATTTGTATTTAATATTCTTTTATTGGGGCACTTCCAGGTGGCGGAAGATGTCACCGTTGTATATTATTTACTTTTCCGCATTAGGTAGACCCAAGGCGGGGAGCACAAGTAACCGGGTTCTAGGGTCCAGTGGGAGACCATCTCGAGGAGTCGAGACCGGGTCTCCTAACCCTAGAATTGGCAGTGTTGCTTGCCGCTCTCGTAGGGGTCTAGGGATGTAGGTTTGGCTATTCATCGCGACCGTGGAATCCGTGTTTTATACAGGCTCGTATTGAAAACACGGACGTCCTAGTATATCCAATATTTCATATATGTTCTTCTGCTGCCATGTTCTGTGATGAGATCATATTACTGCCTGAGACGAATGTTTATATTATATATATAAGATATATGTTATATTGCAGATTTCGTTTCAAAAGAGATGCTTGTGAAGCATAATAAAATGGGACTTCATTAATGAGATTAATGAAATAAAAGAAACCTAAGATGTTGTAGAAACTTGTTTAAAAACTGGTAGCTCTAGTTGTTGCTTTGCATAGTGGTGTTCCTTGTAGAACATCCAGCACCTTATTCGATAAGGAAAGGACCGAGATCCCTTCACCGGGAGTGACTCCTTTAGCAATAACTGGCAGATGCTACAAACTCGGTTTGTCTTTTGATTGCTACTATAGTTTTTGTTTTGCACAGCGGTATATATGATATATCCTGCACCTTATTCGATGAGGAAAAGGCCGACGATCCCTTCACCGGGAGTGACCCCTTTAGCAAAACTAGAAAAGCCTCAAAAACACTCCATTTAAAATCACTCGATTCTACAACGATATAAAGTTCATTACGCAAAGGGTTTTCTTAAAAACCTGTCGTAGCCCTCCGTCATTTTAGATAAGTAATAGTTAGTATTCGTGCTGCGTTTGTTGACTCAGTCAAGGCGTAGTGTGCGGTAGCTGATTAGTGCTTATCTGCAAAGCATATGATGCGATTGGATTAGGGTAGTCGTGCGGCCTTGTTGACTCGGTCAAGGGTCATGCGGGTGGGTTTAATTCAATCAAGAAATGTACGGGTTGAACTTTACTTGCGTTCTATGGTTTGTTGACTCAGTCAAGGTCATAGATCGCTTGGGGCAAAATATTATTGGGAATTTCAAGTGTTGAAATTTGCAATGAGATTGCATACCTTCTATAAGATAGTTGGATCCCGATACCCGCTGCGAGTAAGAGTTACTCCTGGGAGAGTTTTACACATTACAATTAGCCGATCAAGTAGGTGTCTAGAAAGGTGTTAACGGGGTTACGCCTCTGGGAAAACGAGGTTTACTTTAATTAGGTTCGTGCGAAAGCACGGGGGACCTCCCTCAAAGTACCGACACTGGCCTGGCTGAAAGATTGGCGAACTTGTAGTGTGTAATTAATCCCGGCTAGTCTTTCCTTTTAGGGTTTGAAGGAAGATTTGACTAAAACAGTGGGAGACATCCTGATTAGATATATTAGATAACCAATCTAATCTTGCAAGAGCATACGCTGAGTGTCTTCTTCTCTCTCTCTCCAGATAGCGAACATATCACGCCTTAATCAAGATAATAATACGGATATATTGACTGAACCCGCTTGTTATACTGAGCTGGGGAACGTTGGTACCGCTCCAACTTATAATTGTTATAAGACAGAGCAGGAAATTGGGGAATACCAGATTTCTCGTGCCGCCCAAACGAAGAAAGTGCATGCTGATGCATCATCTTCGGGTGTGTTCATTACACAGAACTGTTTCTTAGTATCCTTTACGTCCTGGGTATGTGATACCGGATCAGGATCCCGCATATGTAATCTGTTACATAGGCTACAGATAGGTAAAGAACTGAGAACGGGTGATAAGTTTCATGAGACAGAAAACGGTGCAAGTGTTGCAGCCAAGTCTGTTGGTCACTATCACCCTGTATTACCAGAATACATTGATTCTGAACAAATGTTATTAGATACCGAACCTGATATACAAAATCATATCAGTCTCTTTATTAGTAAAGAAAGGATATAATTTTGTATTGTTGGAAAATGTTTTGAACATTTCCTATATCAAGAGTTGATCGGTTCAGGCACGTTATCTAGAAGCATTGACGTTCTAAATCAAACTACAGTTCTTAGTATACAGAACAAACACAAGAGGAAGAGTTCAGAAATGAACGGATCCTTCTTGAGGTATTGTAGACAAGGTCATATCAATGCGACCCGACTAGCTAAGTTACATCTAGATGCATATTTAAACTAGTTTGAATTTACATCTTGTGAAACTTGCCAGTCATGTCAAAGAGATAAGATGACCACAGCTCTGTTTATTGGAAACAGAGAAAGAGTTAGTGAACTTTTGGGATTGATACATGCTGATGTATGAAAGTCCCCTGTCTACACATGCCAAGATCGGTTCTTTGTACTTCATTACGTTCTTTGATAATCTCTCAAGATTCAGACATGTGTTCCAGTTGAAACACAAGTCCGAACCTTTTGAGATATTCACAGAATATAAGTTAGAAGTAGAGAACCAAAATAAGGGTATAAGTATTATGTCCTTTGATGTGATCAAGGAGGAGAATACTTGAGCACAGAAATCCTGGACTATTCTAATGGAGAATGAGATTCTCTCTCAGCATTACTCCTCCGTATACACCATAGCACGATGGTATATCGGGGCGGAGCAATAGCACCCTATGTGATATGGTGTGCTCTATGATGACTACTACTGAGTTGCCTATTTCCTTTTGGGAGTTATGCACTTGAGAAGCTGCATACCTATTGAATAGGGTTCAAATCAAATTAGTTGCCTACCACTTCATATGCGATATGGAAAGGGAAGAGCCCATATCTTAAGCTTGTTAAGATTTGGGGTTGTCCGGACTATGTCTAAAAGCAAAATCCGGACATGCTCGAGACAAGGTCTGTTATGTAGAACTGGAAATGTTCCAGCTATACAAACTGCAGCTGATGATTTGGTAGAACCAAAGGATTCAATAGTTTCCAACGAACCTCAGCCTCTCTGCCGATCTAGTAGGGTTCCTCACCCACCTGAGAGATACTTTGGTTTCTCTATGACAGTGGGAGCAAGGATTGCATCATGAGATGATGACCCAACTAGTTTCGAGCTGGCCATCAGGAGTGGGACTCTGTAAGAATGGCTGGATGCTTAGCGATCTGAGATGGAATCCTTATACACCGACAAAGTATGGACTTTGGTTGCTTTATCTGAAGGGTTAAATCCCCATCAGGAGCAAGTATATCTTGAGAAGATTACTTGGTGTACATGGAAAGGTTGAGACTTTCAAAGCTAGACTTGTTAAAGGTTTGCATCATTGACCAGGTATGGATTATGATGAAACCTTTTCTAAGGAGGTATGCTTAAGTCCATCCAGATCCTACTCGCCACGACTACATACCATGACTACGATATCTGGTGGTTGGGTGTCATGACTGCTTTTCTAAATGATGTTTTAGAAAAGAGCGTCTATAAGTACACAGCCACAGGGCTTCGTAGACAGTGGGAGCAGCGGAAACGTGTGCAAGATGTTTTATATGATAAAACAGGCATCGCGGAGTTGGAACATCTGTTTTGATGTGGTAGTCAAAGAGTTTGACTTCATCAAAATGGTAGATGAACCTGGTATATGCAAAAAGGTAGTAGGGAGTATGGTGGTGATCCTCGTAGAGTACGTGGATGACATGCTCTTGATAGGGAAAGAGTTTCCTATGCTACGATCGGTCAATCTCCGCTTATCACAAGGATTCTCCATATAGGATCAAAGTGATACCTCCAAAATCCTGGGTTTTGGATCTATGAGATAGATCTAATTGGATGTTAAGAAACTCACTAAGTAGTAGTGAGATGGTATCAATCGATCCTGGGGAGAATTACTGGAAGGGTTCCAGGGTGATAAGGACGACTGAATGTCAGTCGAAGGCATTGTCTTCACCCTCTGTGGAGGGACGGTATTTTGGAAGAGTTCCAAGCTAGATACCGTGACATACTAGACGATTAAAGGCAAGATACATCGTTACCAAGGATGCTACCAAAGAAGCAGTCTGGATATATATAAGTTCATAAGATGAACTTCGTTCCTACCGTTGTGTGACAATGGAGTTGTGGCTTCAGCCAAGGAACTACCGTCCCATCAGAAATCCAGATATAATTCTTAGGCAGTATCACCTGATCATGGAGATGGTTGATCTCCAGGAAGATCGAGGTTAGGAGAGTAGACACAGAGGACAACAGCGCGGATCCACTCACAAAGTCCTTTTTCCCAGTAGAGACTTTTATGGGATGGTTGAGTATGAGATACTTCAACCGCAGCTAATTGTTGGGTATGCGATACCATAACAGATGGCCCTAGTGCAAGTGGGAGATTATTAGTTATATGTATGCCCTAGAGGCCATTACTGTACATACGATGTATATTGTAGTGGATGCTAGGACATATATAGGGAGGACTTTCTTGCTCGACATGATAGTATGCTATCTGGTTGTACTTTATCTTAACATGTACTCTGATTGTCTCTATATTACTTGTTGATAAAGCCCTTAGGATATGTACTCGACTACTGGGACTATGATGAGATCATACTAGTGGGGCCACGGTAGTCGACGAGTACATCCTATAACTGTTCCTAGTCGAGGGTGTATCGAGACAGGGCATCGATGCACCAGAGTAGACTAGCATATACGCATCTTGACCCATATGATGGGCGATGGATGATCCCATATCCATCGGTGTTTGACATCAAGGATGGTGTACGGGTGCTCAGTGGAGACTGGGTACACTGGACGGACTCGCCGAGAACTCCCAGATGGTATTATACCATACGTCAGATGGCTGTTCTCCGGTGACACTGGTACAGAGTAGTCTGTCGACCCGAGATCGTCATAGAGTCTTGTGTGATTCCCACTGTGCTTTGATTTCCATCATACCACGTCCAAGAGGGCGTGCAAAAAGGTGGCTTTTGGGTACAGTCCCGAATCACATGGAGGCAATGAGCGATAGGAGGGGATTCGTCTCTCCCGGTATAGGGAGTTGATGTTGTGCTGTGTTCGATTGGCTATAACCGGAAATCCCTGGCCAGGGTTGCTGAGATTTACTGGTAAGTATTATCAGTAGTTTCTCGAACTGTTATAGACCTCATATCGACACGACTTATCGAGATACTGGGGTCTGACGTTTACCACCCCTAGGCGAGATATGCGACATATCAGACGACGAGACCGGACTGTACGGTAGTGTTACTGTTTGGATTCACAGGAGAAGTTACAGGCTTGCTTGTTGATCTTCTGAGTGCTCAATACCTGGGTAGCTGTTACGTTTAGCTGACCGCTTGCAGCTTGTGGGTGTTTGATATGATCATCACCTACTGCCGGCGTATTGACGATTCTTTAGAGTCCTACACAGTGGTTTCTTGACTCAGGAAAACGGAGTAGGAGCACATATGTGATATGTGCGGGACCGAGGATAATGCGATATGTGATACCGTATTATATTCTCGCGATATTTGATATCAGCCGGGTCATCGGATCAAGTGTTGATTCGATGAATCGGTACGGATAAATATTAGTCGGTTATATGTGATATAGCCGGATTATCGGATCAAGTGTTTATTCGATAATTTAATGTATAATAATATATTTGATATATTAAATTACATTAACTAATATTTGCTCACTAAAAGATTCTTTTTCTCACTCGGGTAATACATTGATATATATGCGATATATGTTAATTGTATTATTTTATTTGGTTACAATAAATATTTTATATGTGATATATAATATTGTAACATGATATGATAAATAATGCAACATGTTTAGTAGAGATTAAACAAGATTAGGGTTTGATTTGGGTTAATGGTTTCTAGATGATTCTAGAAGGTTTTTGTTTTGTCATGATAAAGATATTTTCATATGACTCATTCTTAACTCAACCCAAACCCTAACCCTTGGTTAATTCTCTACATTGGTTAAGTGACCATGGTTGCATAATTGATCATTATCTCCTTTTCCTATTCATCACAAAAGGATTCTATGATTATTGTTCATCTTCTTCCTTCATTCTTTCATGGAAAAATGCTTGCTAGATTTTTCCAAGTGATGAATAATTGTGAGAAAAAGATAAATAAATAGAGCAAAATTCCTACTTCATCATCCTCATCTTCCCTTGCCATTTAGATGAGGGTGTTCACATCATTTCATGAGTGTTAGCTTGTGTTAAAGAAACTTCAAGGTAGATCATCGTAGTATCGAAGATCGGAAGCAAAGGTTGCGTCATTCTCTTCGTGGAACCTCTCGAGAGTCCGGATCCTGATGATCGCAGCGAAGGGACCACAACACGGAGCATATGAAGTGAAGGACCGGATCTACAAAGGTTGTAATCCCTCTCACTTAGTGTTAAAATGTTTAGCATGCTTGTTTTCGCCTAATCTCTAGTTTAAAGTTCCGTATTCGGGTTGTTCGGCACGGCTAAATTTTTATTCGGGCATGGTTGATGCCTCGTAGACCCTTGTGCGCATGCCTAGCAACCCTACATCATCCATTCTAAATACTCATAGAATGCTGTCTAAGTACCCAGATTGGGAAACCACCCAAATCTAGATCTATAGATCTAGTAAACAGAATGTCTGATATAATATCCAAGTCCTATGTGGAGAAACCACTGTGTGACAACCAAAGTTTAACCGACCGTAATATAGGAATTTCACTTCCTACTCTGTGTATGTCATCCAAATACCAGGACATCACACCCTACTACCTTCTTAACAGATCCATCCCCTATTCTGATGAAGTCAAACCTATGACTGTCACATCAGAAATAGATGATCAATCTCCGCTATATCTGCTTTAGTCTATAGTTAGACATAAGCCTCTTACCCACTATGCTTCCGTTGCTCCCACTGACTACGACACCCCTCTGGCAGAGTCATATAGACGTGCACTTCTGAAAATAGTTTAGAACGACGCTATACTCATCTTCCTGCCGGGTCTCACAGTCTGGAACAACAGTAATGGCAAGTCTGGGTAAACAAGAACCTCCCTGCCACCGTCCCTGAGCATACCGAAGTACCTCTCGAGTGCCTGAGGTTACCCACCATACATGCGGAGTGGCCAATTGAATGTTAAACCAGATTGAATCTTTAGGTTCTCCTCAAATCTTCAGTAATCGTTTGCGGTTCAGGAATCACTTCCAGTTCTACCATACTCCCACTACTGTTTTCTGAAAAAATCCATTTTTATTAAAACTGTGGCGAGTCAAGAACAATATCACTATTGATCTTCCAGATGGTAGAAAGTCAACCCTCGTCATAGCCCGGGTCAACCCACAAACAGCCATTACAGAAACGTGCCTTGAGTCATCCAGAGTCTGGTTTTAAGCATAAGCCGAACAACTCCCTGTACCTTAACATCGTTAAGATATGAACTGTTCTATATCCAATACAGAAACAGAGGCACTGATTTAATTGAACCAAATTCAATTCATGCAGCTGTCTCCAGTGCATGTTAACTAAATGGAAGGAGGCCGATCAGCATTACTCAACTTAGGAATGCTTCCAATTATGAGTAACCTGAAAGAGAAGCAAGTTCTCTTAATCATTACTATCAACTGAATACCATACACAAGTATCTACATCTTCGATCACCTTCAAGAATCCTGATACTTGCAACATCTGGTTCTCTACTTTATTCTTATACCTATAACTCCTCAAAATTTAGACCTTGCATTTCTACGAAACACATGTCTAAGAACTAGAGAAGTCATAAGTAAAAAGAATATAGTACGAGGACCAACCCCTCTGTCCTAATGGACATTGGACAATATAGAATACTCTGTATAAGTCCCCCTGAGTCTAATAACTCAATCCCTGTGTGTCGTAGGTTGAAAACTGTACTATGGTTATGAAGAATTACACAGCAGTTTAATGCTCCTTACCTAACCATCCACTGATATAGGTAAATGTCATAGACATAATTTCAAAAAGTTATATCTCACTCTATAAAAATAGACATACAGATATATCAATTTGAAATTGGTGCACAACAACGGATATTCAAAACCAAATATTTACCGTCCGGCAAACAACCCAGGTGACTTCCTCAAATATCACCAATTACAACGAATCCTGATATAATGAGGATAATCACCTGATTCCCAATAACTTACTCCCACTCATCATCTGTAAAACCATACAGATGTGAGAATCAAACCTGGTAAATACATACCCTGGAGCAAGTGTCCAATTGGAAAATCAGTTTTCTATTAACAGTACACAGTAAAACTGAAACATTGAAATGTTTCATTGAGGTATCTGGGTATTCCTAGTAATGCCTCTTCCATTATCCAGATCCACAACTATAACCGTATATTTCTTTGCCACCTCTCCAAATCCTTTTGTATGTATTTAGTCATTACCGTCTGCACACCCCTTTAGGCCAAATGGTTTTCTTCCATCCCTACCGTTCGGCACCAGCCTATGGTTTGGAAGAAGACTATCCAATAAGCATAATGGGTGTACTGTCCTAATCCTAGGAGCACTCGCAATGCGAGAGAAGGTGAAGATAAAAGACAACCGAATAAACCTTATTCCTAATTCTCCTGAACCAGAATCCATCCCCGAACTGGAACAAGTTCCTTTCGAGTTCGTATATAACCATACGATGGAGTATCCAATAAACTGTGGATCTTCGTAGTGATACGGAGTGTCCTGGAGAAATACAAAGGTGATTTAGGATTGGCGAAGAAATATTTGGTTTGGTCGTGAATAGCAGTCGCAATTTACTTTGCCCTCTTACTAATCCCTTTCTTTGTCTTAACTTAATACCTTCTGTACACCGTTTAGGCTAATTGGTTTTCTTCATTCCCCACCGTTCGGCACCAGCCTAAGGTTTGGAAGAAGACTATCCAATTTGCGTAATAGGTGTACTATCTCCTAAACCAAGGAGTACTCGTAACCTGAGAGAAGGTAAAAGGAAAAGACAACTGAATAGTCCTATTCGTTTTCTCCAGAACCGGAAACCATCCTCGAATAAATTCCTTCGAGTTCGTATATAACCATACGATGGTTTTGTCCAAGGGAAGTGGACGTTCGTAGTAATACGGGGTGTCCTGGAGAAAAGGGTAAAAGTAGGAGTGGCAAAGAGGTTTGCAACTCTGACAATCCAAAAGCCAGTGTTAAAGAAGGTTCGGTTGATTTTGGTCACTGAGTCATAGTCTAGGGTCGGGTCATGGTCGCTGCCAAAGAGAGAGAGAAAAGAAGCACTCACCGTGCACTCTAACCTAGATAAGAATGGTTATCACTTTATCTAATCAGGAAACCTCCCACTGTAACGTCAAATTCTTCCCCAAACCTGAAAGAAGAATTAGCCGGGATCACCCGAGGAGTAAACCAACTCATCCGTGGGAATCGGGATCCAACTATCATCGCATGATAACGTGACGGAATCCGCTCACGTTATCACACTCCAGAAGGTATGCGCATATCTGGCAAGTTTCAGTTTCTTTAGAAACTCCCGATGTGATTTTTGCCCCATGCTTTTATGACCTTGACTTTGGCCAACATATCATAAGTCACATGTCAAGTTCTACCCGTCATTCTCCAGGTTAATTTGATCCCACCCGTACAAGCCCTTGACTTTGGCCAACATGGCTATACGACTGCCCCAAACCAACGCATCTATCTATGCAGCATATGAATACCCAATAGCTACCAATCACTGTGCCTTGACTTTGGCTAACATACACAGCTTGAATACTTATTGACTATTCATATGAAACGACGGAAGGCTACGAATGGTTTCTGGAGAAAACCTTTAACGTAATGAACTTGATATCGTTGAAGGAACTAGATAGCTTTATAAAAATACAGTGACGAAAACCTTTACTAAAGAGGTCACTCCCGGTGAAGAGATCTCGGCTCTTTCCCCGTAGAATGAGGTGCAGGATATTCCAACTGAATACCACGATGCAAAGCAAAAGTAATCGACTATAGTGAAGTTATTTCCCTGATGCAAACTTCTGTCCAAGGGGTCACTCCCGGTGAAGGGATCTCGGCCCTTGCCTCGTCGACTGAGGAGCAGGATATTCCAACTGAATACCACTGTGCAAAACAAAAGTGAACGTCCTTGCAATAACAGCTTTTTGAAAAAGTGTTCCAACAACATCAGAATAGGTTTGTTTAACTTGCATTGATCTGAATCAACGAAGTCCCATCAATTGATCACACCAATAAAGAACGGAAATATTGATGTACGTATATGCCATCCGCATTCGCCACTGGGTCCCGTCATCACCCGTTAGGTTACTTAACTAACGAAAGAGCGGGGACTGGACTAGCGCGGATGCAAAACATATACAACATCTATAAGTATATATATCAATATATAATATTCGCTCAAGGCGTGATAAAATGCAACATCACAGAAATGTAATCAGCATCACAGAACAATACAGATATCTGGGATCCCCGGGTTTCATAGAGCCGCTACTGAAACCCGACGTTCCCCTGGTCGTGTGGATAGCCTGTGCAATGAAATACTAGACCCCTACGGGCGTGGCAAGTTACCCGCCAAAACCTGAAGCGAGGCTGCCCCCTTCAGCAACGTGAATGGGCCACCCAGCTCTTTACGGAATCCAGTAACTTGGGCACCCCTCCTGGGTCAACCTGTACCCCCTACGAGTGCGGCGAATAGCCCGCCAATTCTAGAGTGAAGCCCCCTCCCTCTTAATGCCATAAGATGCGGGCCCGTTGCCCTCTAGAACCCGGCTATCCGTGCACCCCACCTCGAGGTAATCCTAGTACAGAAAGTAAAATATAGGTACAACGGGTACATCGACCTCGACTCGGTCGTGCCCCAAAAGAATAATATATAATTAGGCAGAGACGGTAGTCCACATGTCGGACGCTCGCCCCGCAATATCAAATGTACATATAAAACAAAACTGTACTACCATTGCATCCAGGCTATCCCCCACGACCAATCCGCAACATCACAGCACAACACAGAACATCAACGTGAATGTCACGTTCGCAAATCCGTCTAAAAGGCTATAGCAGTTAGACAGGATTTACCGATCAAATGACATTCACGGTCGTAGATATAATGTAAATACTGTGAACTAACATGTTTAAACTTTTCGATCGATCAAATTTATCGAAGTGGGCCCCAAGCAGTACAGTAGCTCTCACAGAAAATCTGGGCCCAAAAAGAATATCCCAAAACCCCTATTTCCTAGTCAAAAGCTCACTGAAAAAATTTGGCCCAGCGTTGACTTTTTCCCACCGCGGAACCGCGGCCAGATAAGGGGTTTGGCCGTGTTTCCGCGGTCGTACTAAAGCTTCACCTCACCAAATTTTCGCAGAACGCTTAAAATTCTCTGCACATGTTTCTGCAACAACCCGAAAAAATTTTCGAGACAAAAATAATTCGACAGAAACTTGTGCTATAGAAATTATGGATTTTGGAAATTCGTTCGATCGAAGCTTTAAACATACTAGAGCAAGCAAGACTAAGTTAATGGCGTGGCTCTGATACTAATGTAAGCGCACGGCGGCGCCCCGGCCGTCGATCCGACGCCGGAAACGCGGAAACGAAAAACTTTGCAAACTAGCAAACCGGCACCACCGCGCACTTTTATCCCGGATCGGGCCATTAACTTAGCTACTAGCAAATTAAAAGATGGGTGAAGAGATATACCAAGCGATCTGTGTCCTTCGGTCTTCGTCTCCACTCCAATCTCCCGCGGAATCTCCGTCCGTCACCTCCTCGTCGAAACAGGCACCACATCGCCGAATTCTTTTACGGGCTCCTACCTCTGGACCGAGGCAACTCGGGCGCGAAGTTGGCAAGCCGACGCGTCCAAGGGTACTGTAGGTGTAGTGTAGAAAGGTTGTCTCTTTAGGGTTTGAAGTTGCCTTGTATGGATGGAGGTGAAAGAAAAATGACTTAGGGAAAAATGGTGATATCATTTTTAGCAAGCAAATGAGATGATCAATATCCCCTCACTCAAAATGAAAACTCTCTCTCTCTCTAGCAATGTGGCGGGCCCCTCATGATAATTAATGCCACAAGAGAATAAGGTGTGATAAAAGAAAAAGGAAAATGGTCACACCCATTATTAATCCAAGCCCAAATCAAATCCCATCACCATCAATGCAAGACAAGTGACAATAAAAGAATCTCATGATGATAAAGCCACAAATGCAAGAAACCCCCTCCACAATAAGTTATTTGCAAACTTGCAAGTAACCCCTCCATCGAAAAGTCCGGCCGTGAAGGAACAAAGGAAAACTGGCCGGAACGGAATGCAAACTGGCAACTCCAGAAAACTGATCCCGTAATAAATTACAGGAAAACCCCATGACTGCACATACATGCCCGGATTTGCACTAGTAAAATAAGGGGTTGCCCCTACGGATAATATCATCCGTAGGGGCAATAAAAGTTTGGCCCTACGGATTAATACGTAGGGCAAAGTGGTTGCCCTTACGGTCGTTCAATATTTATTTAAAATTTATTAAATCTTAAAGTGTTTTTTGCCCCTACGGTGGCGCAAACCAAGCACCTACGGGTATATCCGTAAGGGCATCTAAATAGCGATTTAAGTGATCGATCCCTACGATGATTATTTCTTATTTCCTTTATCGTTGCGCGCGAACCCAAATCCCCAAACCTTGACGTTCCCGCCGATCGCCGTTCTCGTCATCGCCAGCACCGGCCGAATCGTCGTCGCCACCGCCTGCAGTGATCTCGTCGTCGCCACCGCCGGCCGAATCGTCGTCGCCACCGCCTGCAGTGATCTCGTCGTCGCCACCGCCCTCGTCGTCCCCGATTGCGTCTCCTCCACCGCCTAGCCTACAGGTTAGTTAAACATTATTTTAATGATGTTAGGGTAGCGATGAGGGTTAGGGTTAGGTATCGGTTGGGGTTAGGGTTAGGATTAGGGTTAGGGTACGGGTTCGATCGGTTGGGGTTCGACTGGTGTTGGGGTTAGGGTTAGGGTTAGGGTTCGGTTGGGGTTTGGTGTTGGGGTTGGGGTTCGGCTGGGGCTGGGTTAGGGTTAGGGTTTGGTGTTGGGTTGGGGTTCGGCTGGGGCTGGGTTGGGGTTATGGTTTGGTGTTGGGTTGGGGTTCGGCTGGGGCTGGGTTGGGGTTAGGGTTAGGCCGGATTAGGGTTTGGTGTTGGGTTGGGGTTCGGCTGGGGCTGGGTTAGGCTTAAAAAGGTGAAAATTTAGGGGATTGATCTGGAAAATAGTGAAAGTCGATACTGTTTATTTGTGAATAACACAGTCCATGATTTTTATATGAGAAAATGGTCCATGAAAGTCTATGGGATTTATCTAAAAAACGCTGAAAGTTCATGTATTTATTTGTAAACAACAAAATTCATGGTATTTATCTGGAAAACATTGGAGGTCAATGGTATGTATTTGTAAACAACAAAATATATGAAAATTATGTGAAACGTTAAAACTTCATGGTATTTATTTGTAACAAACAAAGTCTATGGTATTTGTTTGATAAATATTGAAAGACCATGACATTTATATGTAATGGGTCAAAGCATTTAGGTTATGTCAATCTTATTGGCGATACTTTCTTTTTGTGCATATCCAAAAACTTTGAAAGTTCTTGGTACCTATTAGAAAATATAAAGGGTTTTGTAGTGAAAGGAAAGAATTGGATTTAGAAAAACCGTGTGTAACTTTTAGAAATTCTATACACTCAAGTATATAGAAAAGGGTTAATTGCGGATACAGCCTATGTACTATGGGGATCAAGCACTTATAACCTCTGAAGTATAATAATAAGCACATTTGTTTGTTTTTCATTAGTGATTAATTTTTAGTTTGCTATTTATTCTTTTTCAGTATGGATACTTGATAGAATTATAATTGCTTTACTATTGTTTGCCCTTTTCCTTTTGTGTAGAAAATATATCCATTGTGTCATATGGACACTATTAATTTCACATCGATTCAAAGGAAAAATTGAGGAAGATTGTGTTTGTTATATCAAAAACCTTTTTGTTGAACCCAACAGGTGAAACTTTAGAGTTGTTATAGATAGCTCTACATGTTTAATGCATGTACCATTGTTAAGAGAGTGCAAGGTGGAGAACAATAATTTGTTTCAACGACACGTTTTTCAAGTTATAACCAATATATGATACTCGATGATAATATGAAACCTTCATATTCCCATCGATACCCATATATGAAACTAAAAGCGCCACTTAGTCCCCGTCTATCGGTTAACATACGTGCGATGCTCGTCGTGACCTAGAACTATACGAAGGTTGCTAAATATCGGACAGTATAGCTCGATACTAACAACCGTCGTATAGTCTACGCGACGAGAAAATTCAATCGTATGGTAACCCATAGATTTGTCCCGTGTGGACAAGTTAAGAATGTATAAAGGAAACGCCTTCATTCACTTGTGTTTTCATCCGTTTCGAGATATTTCGTCGGTATCTTTCCGCTGGTTCTCCGTGTACAAAGATAGATTAGATGTTCATTTCAACGTTGTTTCACAGCTTTGAAATGATTATCTATTCTATTACAGTGTACTCGGAGAACAGCGGGGAGGTGCTGCCGAAATTTACTCGAAACGGTTGAAAGCACAAGTGATGGGCGTTCGCTCTATACATTCTTAATGGGATAGAAGCCTACCCCCGACAGCCGGAACACATACATACAAACGCATAATTAGAGAGCGATTCGAGATGTTCGGGTTAAAACCAATATATGATACTCGATGATAATATGAAACCTTCATATTCCCATCGATACCCATATATGAAACTAAAAGCGCCACTTAGTCCCCGTCTATCGGTTAACATATGTGCGATGCTCGTCGTGACCTAGAACTATACGAAGGTTGCTAAATATCGGACAGTATAGCTCGATACTAACAACCGTCGTATAGTCTACGCGACGAGAAAATTCAATCGTATGGTAACCCATAGATTTGTCCCGTGTGGACAAGTTAAGAATGTATAAAGCAAACGCCTTCATTCACTTGTGTTTTCATCCGTTTCGAGATATTTCGTCGGTATCTTTCCGCTGGTTCTCCGTGTACAAAGATAGATTAGATGTTCATTTCAACGTTGTTTCACAGCTTTGAAATGATTATCTATTCTATTACAGTGTACTCGGAGAACAGCGGGGAGGTGCTGCCTAAATTTACTCGAAACGGTTGAAAGCACAAGTGATGGGCGTTCGCTCTATACATTCTTAATGGGATAGAAGCCTACCCCCGACAGCCGGAACACATACATACAAACGCATAATTAGAGAGCGATTCGAGATGTTCGGGTTAAAACCAATATATGATACTCGATGATAATATGAAACCTTCATATTCCCATCGATACCCATATATGAAACTAAAAGCGCTACTTAGTCCCCGTCTATCGGTTAACATACGTGCGATGCTCGTCGTGACCTAGAACTATACGAAGGTTGTTAAATATCGGACAGTATAGCTCGATACTAACAACCGTCGTATAGTCTACGCGACGAGAAAATTCAATCGTTTGGTAACCCATAGATTTGTCCCGTGTGGACAAGTTAAGAATGTATAAAGCAAACGCCTTCATTCACTTGTGTTTTCATCCGTTTCGAGATATTTCGTCGGTATCATTCCGCTGGTTCTCCGTGTACAAAGATAGATTAGATGTTCATTTCAACGTTGTTTCACAGCTTTGAAATGATTATCTATTCTATTACAGTGTACTCGGAGAACAGCGGGGCGGTGCTGCCGAAATTTACTCGAAACGGTTGAAAGCACAAGTGATGGGCGTTCGCTCTATACATTCTTAATGGGATAGAAGCCTACCCCCGACAGCCGGAACACATACATACAAACGCATAATCAGAGAGCGATTCGAGATGTTCGGGTTAAAACCAATATATGATAATATGAAGCCTTCATATTCCCATCGATACCCATATATGAAACTAAAAGCGCCACTTAGTCCCCGTCTATCGGTCAACATAACGTGCGATAATTTATTCTTTTCAACGACAAACGCACACACAAAGCATATACATGGATTTCCTCCTTTGTCAGTAACTATCCCGTTCTTACATTTCTCAATATAGTCAGCATAACCTACAATTTATATGTTATTCAGTCTAACATGGCCCATGAGTACGTCAGAGTTAAGGACTGGATGTATGTGGATTGGAAACAACGTATGCAACCAAAGTTTGTCGCAGGAGTTGCTGCTTTCCTTGAATTTGCACGAGCACATAATAAGATCATAATAGAGAAGATTCTCTGTCCGTGCGATAGATGTGGCAATAAGTACTGGCAGAAGGTAGAATTGGCAGAGCTTCATATTGTAAAACATGGGTTTACTAGACTTTATTCAACTTGGAAATATCACGGGGAAGGAGAAGAATGCAGTACTGCGGTAGAAGAAGGAGAACACGATAATGCGGCAGGAGAAGAAGAAGAATTCGGTAATACGGCAGGATACGGAGATTTATTTCCATCAGAAGAAATGGAGGATATGGTAGAGGCTGCTCTAGGTGAATCTATTCGTACCGAAGATGACATTCCTTCCGGTCAAGGACCGCGTGCGGATAAATATGAAAATTTCATGAATGATGCTAGGAAACCAATTTATGAGAATGCGAAGTATTCCACCCTCTCATGGTTCGTCCAACTTTTCCAGATTAAGTGCCTAAATGGATGGAGCAACAAGTCATTCACAATGCTTCTTTCGTTCTTGAAAGATTCTATGCCTCCGGGAAATAATGTGCCCGAAAGCTGGTACGAAGCCCAGAAAATGATGTCTGATTTGGGTCTAAAGTGCGAGAAGATTCAAGCATGTCCTAAAAATTGCGTGTTGTACCGGAAAGAGAATTCAGATTTGAAAGAGTGTCCAACATGCGGAGAGGCCAGGTATAAGCCGAAAGATTCTGATAAGAAGCCTGATATACCTGTGAAGATAGCACGATATTTTCCCATAACACAGAGGCTACAGAGGCTATTCAGGTGCAAGAAAACAGCCGAGGCAATGATTTGGCATCGCCGTGCTCCTCCAAGCGAAAATGGAAAAATGAGCCATCCAAGAGATTCACCGGCATGGAAGGATTTCGATAGGAGGCACGCAATATTCAGTAGCGATCCTCGCAATGTCCGGCTCGGACTGGCTGCCGATGGCTTCTGCCCATTCAACTATATGGCTGGAAGTCACAGTATATGGCCCGTTGTAATGATAATTTATAATCTGTCGCCTTGGTTGGCTATGGACCAATCATACTTTATGATGCCTCTTCTTATCGACGGACCAAACTCACCGGGGAACAATATCGACGTCTATCTCCGACCTCTGATTGAGGAGCTGAAAACTTTGTTCATTGATGGTGTAGAGACATATGATTCAAACACAAATACAACCTTCATACTGCGTGCGGCTTTAATGTGGACAATTAATGACTTTCCTGCGTATGGAATGCTTTCAGGTTGGTCCATACATGGTCACAAAGCATGTCCTCATTGCCATGAACACACAACATCAAAATTTTTGAATTTTAGCAGGAAGGTTTGTTATTGCGGCCATCGACGTTTTCTGCCTCCAGACCACCCCTATAGGTTAGACACGGTTCACTTTGATGGTCATCAGGAGCTTCTTGGGCCTCCATCCCCATTGTCCGGAGAGGACGTGACTGCTAAATGGGATGGTTACAATAACGTGACCTTCGGGATGGATCCGACGAGACAGGTCAAACCACAATATTGGAACAAGTTAAGCATTTTCTTCGAGCTTCCGTACTGGTCTACAAATTCAGTGCGTCATTGTCTGGACGTCATGCATATAGAAAAGGGAGTATCAGAGCACATACTTAACTTGCTTCAGTGTAAAGACGGGAAATCGAAAGACAACATGAATGCCCGGATGGATCTACAAGAGTGGGGAATAAGAAGTGAACTGCACCCTAAACCGGTAGCGGGTAAACCGGGCAAGTTTGTACTTCCCAATGCCGCTTATCATATGTCACAACCGGAGAAGAAAAGATTCCTGCAGGTGTTGCATGATTTGAAAGTCCCCACAGGTTTCTCAGGATCATTCAGCAAGAAAATAAAAATTGTGAAGGGCAAGATCGATGGGCTGAAAAGTCATGACCACCATGTTATCGTGGAACACCTTCTTCCATTAGCCCTCAGGACTTCTCTCCCCGACTCGGTTGGTCTAGTAATCAACGACCTATGTTGTTTTTTCAGGGAGTTGTGTGCTAAAACGCTGGAGGTTGCGACGCTGGATAAACTAGAAAATTCTATTGCGTTGATACTTTGCAAGTTTGAGCGTATTTTCCCACCGTCATTCTTCGATATCATAATACACTTGACGGTTCATCTTGCAACTGAGGCGAAATTAGCCGGACCGGTACAATATCGATGGATGTATCCCGTCGAGAGGTACGTTAAATTTTTCGTTTCGCGCAATTTATAAATTTATTTTTGTCATGTATGCCCGTGTTTATTTATTCAACATATTCTCATTAGGTACCTTTATACTCTTAAGAAGTATATACGCAATAAAAATCGACCAGAGGGTTCTATCATGCAAGGTTATCTTCTTGATGAAGCAACCACATTTTGTTCCCGCTATCTGGACGAGAACATTGAGACAAGGCTTAACCGACCACGAAGAATTCAAGACGGGCCATATGGTAAAGCCGAGTATAAGAGGGTAGACACTATGTTTATCAACAAGATATACCGGTTTATCTTGCTTAATTGCGTATGTCTTGAACAAATTAGAGAGTAAGTTCTTTTGGATTAATTGTTATATCTGTGTTTGTGTGTGTATGAAATGACATAATATTAATGTCACAATTATTTATCGAAAACAGAACTCATTTTAACGAGGTACGTGAGGGGCATCCTGATTGGAACGAAGAGCGTTTGGAGAAATACCATCAGGATAATTTTTGTGATTGGGTCACAGAGCATATAAGTTATTCCAATTACATTTTATTGCTATCAGTTTTAATCTAAACTTGTATCGTTATGTATTTATCGTAAAATTTGTTTTGTTAGATCCACGATCCGAACTTGTCTGCATCATTTGAGAGTGATTCAAGATGTTTAGCTCAATTTCCTAGTATGGAGGTTGCACATTACAAAGGATTTGGTGTCCTTGGATACAAATTCGAAGTTAAGGACATAGAAACATCTAGAATCACTCAGAATAGTGGGATTGCGACGGTAGGATCGGACGGTGTGATTTACTATGGGTACTTAAATTGTATACTCGGCATCCACTATCCCGGACGATCAGAACCCTTTTATATATTCCACTGTACTTGGTACGATCCGCGAACCGATACAGACAGGTGGAGAAGCAGTCTTGGGACCTGGAAAGATGAATATGGATTGACCAGTGTGAACACACTTCGATTTTACGGTCAGGACGATCCGTTTATCTTTCCGAACCAAGCGTTCCAAGTATACTACTCACAGTGTTTGAAGCATCCGGGGTGGAGTGTTGTATGCCGATGGAAACCTAGAGATGTCTACGATGTCCCAGAATACGAGGACAGCGATGAGGACGAAGAAGAGAGAAGGCTTAAAGTGCTCCGACCGTCTGTTTCGAAGGACGGGTTGTCATCGACCGATCATGGAGTTACGTGGGTTAGAAATGACATCGACGATGAAATCCAAGTAGATATGTATGATGCGCCCACGAAACGAAAAAGGTTATCAGTAATGTTATATTATTACTTCACATTTTACGCTCTAGATCATATATAGTCAATACTTTTAATGATTGTCTAATGCGTCCACGAACCGTTTATCTAGATTTGATGACGATGTCGGGAGCAGCGAGGGGCGGCAGGAGCTCCAGCCGCGGCAGAGGCAGAGCGGTTCTGCCGCCCGGAGAGCTCCGTAGGGAGCTTCAGAGGGCCGGTCTTGCACCCAGATCGGAGACCCCTTCGGATGCCTCCTTCCGTGTTGATTTGGCCACACCTCCAGGTATACTGCACGCATATCCATTTTGAATGTAATATTACAGATATTCATGCATGTTTATGTCAAAATTACTTATATTGTCAATGTTTGATTGTCTAGTTGTTGGTGATGCGTCCACATCTGGGACAGAGGCCACCCCCGCTCCTCCAGGTATGTTTATATATCATATAGTGTATGTATATTGATTTAGAATGCTATATCATAAATATACACATTCCTTTTGCTCTTACTTAGCAATTTTTATTATTGTCTAGCTGTAGGTGGTGACACCACCGCACCTGCGGGTATGTTTATATGTCCTATAGTGCATGCATATTGATTTAGAACGTTATATTATTGATCTACACATTCTTTTTGCAATTACTTATAAAATCTATTTTTAATTGTCTAATTATAGGTGGTGCGTCCACACCTTCCACAGGGGCCACTCCTGCCGCTTCCATACCCTCCGCATCGTCTGCAGGTTAGTATGAATAAATTTAAAATATTTATTTATTTTACATATGCTCTATAGAATAAATATGAACTTCATGGAGATTTAGCGTCGATGTTTATTTTATAGTTGGAGGGGATGCGTCCGGGTCCGGGACCCCGGTTGTTCCTCACCGGAGGAACTATCGTCCGGCTCGTGCTGCTGCTCGGGCCCAGGCTCGTGCGCTATTCACCGGAGGTATATATCACACTTGAATTCTTAATACAACTTTGTCTTATTATTGATTGTCTTGATATTTCGTGCAGACGCAGGGCCTCTCCATCCCCAGAGGGGGACTCGAGGCCCGAATCAGTCCCATAGGCTGAGGCCTGATAGAGCTAGGGGGGAGGAAGCATTCCCCCTATTTTTTACCCTTGACTATCGCTATACCGGTCCTCATGCCGAGAGGTTCGGCCGGTATTTGGGGGACGAGAGCCGGATCGTGAAGAACTATCCACTTCACGTTGAGTGGGGCGAGCAGCACCAGCGCTCATTCGCCCTCTTCTTTGAACAGGCTCGGGTATGTATTAATATATATTTTCATTTGATCTATCCAATATATTTATTATTAACACTTGCAATCTAATAACAATGTTTTTTTTGTATTTTCAGTTGGATTACGATTTTCAGCCTGTAGCCGACCCTGATCACCCGGGGAGGGTGCTCGACCTTCATGCTCTGTACAATGGCCTGATGAAGAGCATGCAGGCCAAGGTCCGATACAACAGGAATGAGCTGAAGGCCGACTGCTACTCCCTGTGGATAGCGACCCCCGAGGCAGAGAGAGCGGCCCTCGTATCTACTCCGGCGTTTGCGAGAGTCGACGTAGAGACATGGCCTATATTGTGCGCTTATTTCGACTCCGAACGCAAACGAGTATGTATTTTAAATTTAATTCATTATTTATGATATAATTTATTTCTTTGTGTTTCTTAATTAGAAAACTAAATGTTAATGCGTTGTGCAGAAACAGGCCGCTCAGAATACGGAGAACAGGAAGTCGGCGAAGAGGGGTCGCCCCACTTACACAGGTGGCTCGAGGAACATTACTCGAGCCATGGAGTTATCGGTAAATTAAGAGTTATTCTCTAATATTCTGCAATATTAAGAGTTATTCTCTAATATTTCTAATATTAAGAGTTACTTTCTAATATTGCAGACATCTCGGACCGTGGCGTCAGGTGGTACACCGAGCGTGCTGTCCGCATATCTTGCCGTCCACGGCACCTCGACAGATCCCGCCACGGGCGAGCTTCGATGTCCCGACGTCGCTACCCGTCGCTACCCAGGAGTACTGCGTAAGTGTTAATATTTTTTCTACCCAAATTTGAAATTTTAGTTTTGGAAGGTTCAAGTTTAAATTTTATACTTATACTTTACTGCTTAATGTGGGTGTAGGAGCGGGTGGTTGAGCAGGCCCAGGCCTCGGGGATCGATTTTACCGGACAGAACGATCCGAGGCTGCTGACCCCAGTTCTGGACGCCGCACACGGAGGGCACCACGGAGGTTGGGAGAGAGGCCGGGGATTGGGCCCTAGCAGGGCCCATATGAGGTTGGACTCCACCCCGGCGGTTACTTCCTCCGTCTCCAGTGGCCGGCATGTCCATCAGGAACTGGATAGCTTGAGGGCCACCGTTCAGGAGTTGAAGGAGATGCTGGTATGTATACTACTTTATAGTAAAATATCATTTCATATTATATACATATCAACATATCCATAATTAGTACGTAGCTTGAGCTTATTTGGTTTTAGAATTAAGTTTGATTAATCATACATACATATGTAATTAAAATAAACAACGCTTTTCCAAACTAGATATCCAAACAGGGTTTCGAAATAACTTAATAATGAAACGAATTCGAATAATACACAGTTCTTACACGCTTCTTACACACGTTATGTCCAGACGCGACAGGGTAGATCGGCCGAGCCTCCACATGCATCTCCTTCGGCTGCGGCTCCGCAAGCCACTACATCGGCTGCGGTTCCGTAGACAGCTCCTGTAGCTCCACCGCCCACTCAGACTCCCATAGCCGCGGCTCCGCAAGCGACTACCTCGACGGCGGCTGCGCAGACCACAACGCCAGCTCCACATGCCGCTCAGACTCCCTTATCTGTAGCATTGGAGAGTGTATTTACCGAGGAGCAGGCGCGCGTTATTTTAACGTTATTCGGAGGTGGAGCTGGACCGAACTAGGGTAGCTTTTTGGTTCTTATTTTTTGAAACATGTATTTATTTATATCACATTGTACTACATTTTGAAACGATATTGATATTGGTTTGTATTTATATCATATTCAGTTTTTGGGTTTCTTTTGTATATTATATATATGCGTGAGATGTGATTATGAATACTGCAATATATGATTTGATTGATGTATATAGTATTGTGCACAGGGCGGGAAAAAATCTAGCAGCCCATTTTTAAAAAAAAATACAGACAATATGTACCTACGGATTAATCCGTAGGTATATATGTTGCCCCTACGGCGTTATCCGTAGGGGCAAACTATCAGGAAACCTGATATTTTCCCACCTGATATCAGTGCAGGGTGTTGGGGATGCCCCTACGGATATGTCTGTAGGGGCCACTGTTTATCCCTTACGTATTTATCCGTAGGGGAAAAATATCAGGTTTCCTGATATTTTCCCCCCGATCTCAGTGCAGTGTGTTGGGAGTGGCCCCTACGGATCAATCCGTAGGGGCTACTTTATATCCCCTACGGCTGTATCCGTAGGGGACTAAATAGGACCTACGGGTATATCCGTAGGTATATGCAATATATTCAAAAAAAAAAATTAAATATATGATTTTATTACCCCTACGGGGTACTCCGTAGGGGCTATAGCACCTACCGCGGTATCCGTAGGGGCATAAATTTGTCCGTAGGGGCAAGTTCAGGTCCTCAATTTGCACCTGCGGCCTTTGCACCTACGGGGTCTTTTTTCGCCCCTACGTATATATCCGTAGGGGCAGTGGGTTGCCCCTACCGATAAATCCGTAGGGGCAACCCTTATTTGTAGTAGTGTTGTATTCCCACTGAACACAAATGCAAAGAGACAAAATCTACACTATACAATACTAGGATCCGGCTTAAGCCAAAGCCGGCTAGTAAAATTTGTCCGATCAGGATCCGTGCAATACTGCACGTATCTGATCGAACCCCGCCATATCTCCATATGGCCTCTACAGCGTTTCTCCCGAAACCTGAGTAACTGTGTGTGGTGGACTCTAAAGACTCGTCAATACTATGGCTGTGGATTTAACCACTAGCACGTCAGAGGTATTAGCCATACGTGACGGGCTACCGGCTATTGACCAAAAGGGACGTCGATGAACAAACTCATCCTAACACTCTACTGAGCCTGTCAGTGATAATAACCGTACAGTCCGGTCCGTTCGTCTATGAGCATCGCATGGCGGGCCTAGGGGTTGGTTAAAGTCAGACCCCCAAAAGCGGTACAAGTCGTGTCGGAGTGCAGCCCAGAACACCCTGAGATACTACTGGAATACCTACCAGTAAATCTCCTGCCTTGGCCAAGGACTTTTCATGTACTGGCTCTCCTAGAAACAGCGCGACCTCACCCCCAATACCGGGAGAGACGAACCCCTGCAGATCCGCTCACTGCCTCCATGTGGCTCGGGACTGTACCCAACTAAAACCTGTTTGCACGTCTCCTTTGAGCGTGGTAGGGTAGTAATAAAACCACAGTGGGAACTCACAAGAGACAAATGACGATCTCAGGTCGATGAACTAACCTGTACACATGTCACCAGGGAACTGCTATCTGACGTCAGGTATAATACCAACTAGCAGGTTCTCGGCAAGTCCTGTCCGGTGTACTCATAGCCTAATGAGCATCTGTATACATCTTAAGTGAACCAACTGACACCAGTGGCTTGTGAGACTGGCCACCGCCCCTCGTCGGGGTCTCGACTGTATACACTAGTCTACTCTGGAGTATCGATGCCCTGTCTCGAAACTCCCACGACTAGGGACCTTTTAAGGATGTGCTTATAGACCCCAGCTCCAACGTATATGATCGCCCTCATACTGATGGTAGTCAAGCCAGAATCATAGGGGCTCTATCAATGCGTAATAGCGACTCGTAAGGTCACCTAAAGCAGTACACGATGATAAAGATAAACCAGATAGCATAATATCATCTTAAGTAAGACTGTCCTACTGGGACAGGTCCTCCCTCAATCATTGCAATCACGTGCCTGTGATCCAATAATTGACTCTGAGGGCACTATCTCCAACATGTAGTCCGCTCCTTCACTTCATAAGCTCCGAGTAGAAGTCCCTTCGCCGCGATCCATGATCTCCCGGACTCAAGAGAGGCTCCACGACTCGAACGATCCATGCTAGCTTGTAGTGTTCCGCTTCTCCGATGATCTGTGCCGAAGTTGCTATAACTCAAGCTCTCTCACTCTAATGAGGTGAACACCCTAATCTAATGGGCTAGATTAGATGAGGATGATGGAGTAGTTTTTATTCTTTCTTTTTATATCATTTTCTCATAAGAAATCATCACAAAAGAAATCACTAGTGAGCTCTTTCAAAAACTCAGGAGAGAAGAAGATGAAGAATAATGAGAAAATTCCTTTTTTGACGAATAGTAGAAGTGAATATATGATTGGTTATGGAACCATGGTCAAGGATGAGATGCTTAACCTTTGTAGAGAATAGACAAGGGCTAGGGTTTGGTTAGGTTAACTAATGAGTCATGGATAAAGATCAACCATAATATCTTAACCAAGACAAAAGGAATTCTTTCTAGAATGTGCAAGAAAGAGCTAACCCTAATCAAACCCTAACCTTGCTTTATCTCTACTAAACATGTTCCATTATCAATCATATCATGTTGCAATAATATATATCATATATATATTATATATTTGCAACAAATAGAAAATAAAACAATTAACATATATCGCATATATATCAACGTATTGATCCAGTGAGAAAATGAAATAATAAAGCGAGCCAATATTAGATAATGTAATATAATATATCATATATATTATTATACATTAAATCATCGAATGAATACTTGACCCGACAATCCGGTTATATCGAATATAACCGACTAATATCTCATGTACCGATTCATCGAATCAACACTTGATCCGATGATCCGGTTCATATCTAAATATCGCGAGAATATAATACGGTATCACATATCACATTATCCTCGGACCTGCACATATCACATATGTGCCTCTACTCCGTTTTGCCTGAGCCAAGAAACCTCTGTGTACGACTCTAAAGAATCGTCAATACGCCGGTAGCAGGTGATGATCATATCAAACACCCACAAGCTACAAGCGGTCAGCTAAACGTAATAGCCACCCAGGTATTGAGTGATCAGAAGATCAACAAGCTAGCCTGTCCGTTCTCTTATGAATCCAATCAGTAACACTCCCGTACCGTCCGGTCTGTTCGTCTGATATGTCGCATATCAAGTCTAGGGGAGGTATACGTCAGACCCCAGTAACCGATAAGTCGTGTCGATGTGAGGCTCATAACAGGTCGAGAAACTACTGGTAACACTTACCAGTAAATCTCTATATCATCCCTGGCCAAGGACTTCCAGTTATAGCCAATCGAACACAGCACAACATCAACTCCCTATACCGGGAGAGACGAATCCCCTCCCATCGCTCATTGCCTCCATGTGATTCGGGACTGTACCCAAAAGCCACCGTTTTGCACGCCCTCTTGGAGGTGGTAAGGTGGAAATCAAAGCACAGTGGGAATCACACAAGACTCTATGACGATCTCGGGTCTACAGACTACCCTGTACCAGTGTCACCGGAGAACTGCCATCTGACGTGTAGTATATCACCATCTGGGAGTTCTCGGCGAGTCCGTCTAGTGTACCCAGTCTCCACTGAGAACCCGTACACCATCTCTGATGTCAAACACTGATGGATATAGGATCATCCATCGCCCATCATATGGGTCAAGATCGTATACGCTAGTCTACTCTGGTGTATCGATGCCCTGTCTCGATATACCCTCGATTAGGAACAGTTATAGGATGTACTCATCGACTACCATGGCCCTACTAGTATGATCTCATCATAATCCCAGTAGTCGAGTACAGATCCTAAGGGCTTTATCAACATGTGAGAGAAAGACAGTAAACCAATACAAGTCAACATGTTAAGATAAAGTGAAACCAAATAGCATACTATCATGAAGAGCAAGAAAGTCCTCTCTATATATATCCAAGCATCCATCGTAATATACATCATATGTACAACAATGGCCTCTAGGGCATATACATAACTAACACTCACATTATCACACTCCAGAAGGTATGCGCATATCTGGCAAGTTTCAGTTTCTTTAGAAACTCCCGATGTGATTTTTACCCCATGCTCTTATGACCTTGACGATGGTCAACAAATCATAAGTCACATGTCAAGTTCTACCCATCATTGTCCAGGATAATTTGAACCCACCCGTACAAGCCCTTGACGAAGGTCAACAAGGCTATACGACTGTCCCAAACCAACGCATCTATCAATGCAGCAGAAAGGTAACAAGAAGCTACAATTCACTATGCCTTGACGAAGGTCAACAAACATAGAATGAATACTACGTGCTACCCGTCTGAAATGACGGAGGGCTACGAATGGTTTTTGGCGAAAAACCTTTAACGTAATGAACTTGATATCGTTGAAGGAACCGGATAGCTTTTATAAAAATTATTAGTGTATATGCCCTAGAGGCCATTACTGTATCATACTAGTTTGTATATTACTTAATGGAAGCTTGGGATATTCACCTTGTATATACAATCTTGCTCAAAATAGTAGTATGCTACTTGGTTTGTTTCTACTTCAATGTGTACATGTGTTTATTTTAGTATATCGCCTATACACATTAGTGGAGCTCTTAGGATCTTTGCTTGATTACCAGCGTTGTGATGGCAGTCACACTAGTGGGGCTGGGTAATCTATAAGCACATCCTTATGCAGGTACCTGGTCGCAGGACTATCGAGACAGGGCATCGATACTCCGAAGTAGACTTGCGTGTGCGCTTCTCATCCCAGTGTGGGAGATGGTCTGTCCCACAGCCATCAGTACGTCGTACTTGAGAGAGTATGCGGGTGCTCGTTGGGTTACGAGTACACTGGACAGGACTCGTCGGGAACTGACTAGTTGGTATTATGCCTATCGTCAGTTATTAGTTCCCAGGTGACATGAGTACAGCATAGTCCGCTGACTTGACACTGTCACTTCGCCTCGAGTGTGTTCCCACTGTACTTTGATTACTACCCTACCACGGCTCAAAGGAGTCGTGCAAACAGGTGGTAGTTGGGTGAAGTCCCGAAGCACTTGGAGGCAGTGACGGTTAGACAGGATTCGTCTCTCCCGGTATTGGGGGTTGACATCGCGCTGTGTCTAGGAGAGCCATTACTCGAGTAGTCCCTGGCCAGGGCAAACGAGATATACTGGTAGGCTTCCAGTGTTATCTCAAGGTGTTTTGGGCTTCACTCCGACACGACTTGTACCGCTATCGGGGGACTGACGTTTACCGCCCCTTAGGCCCGCCAGGCGATGTATCAGACGAACAGACCGTACTGTACCGAGATTGTCACATTCAGGCTCAGTAGGAGTTCAGATGGGTTTCACCTCGTCAGTCTTCTTGTCGGCATCTACCTGGGGACCGTTACGCATAGCTAGTGCCGCTTGCGGTCTGTGGTTAAACCCACTGCCATCGTAGTGTCGAGTCTTTAGATTCCAACACAGAAAGCTATTCGCCTTTAGGCAAAAGAGTAGAGGTCGCATGGTTTTACGACAGGTCGCATGGTTTTGCTACAGGGTTCGGTCACATCCGTGCACTTGTGCACGTACAGTGTCCGGACAGTTTACACTAGCGGGCTTTGGTTTAAGCCAGATCCTCGTGTACCTTTTGGGATTGGATTTATCCAGTTTGTATTCGTGTTCCTCGGAACGCGGATGCGGGTGTGTATGCACAGTTAACAGAGAGACAGAGGCAGATGATTCTCATTAGGGTTGTTGACCGTTGACAGTTGACTATTGACTTTTTGCTCAACCCTAATGAGAATATGATATGTGATTAACAATTGTATTAATTAGGTATTATGGTGACATGGTTGTTGACTTGTTGACTTTGTTCACTTGTTGACTTTTGTTCACTTGTTGACTTTGTTGACCGGTTGACTAGGCTTGACTAGTTGACCATCATGATAACCATAGCTATCATTTCATGGCAAAGACTTTTGCTTGCTTGCTCTTTTGTGCAAAATGAGTTCATGAAATGATATGGCTATGGTTGCTTAAACCATCACATAATACTTAATTGATATGATGTGTTATGATTGTTTTGGATTATGAGAGCCAAATGAAAAAAGTCTTCTCTCATTCTTTCATGCTCATTCTCTCTCTTGTTCTTGAGCTCTCATACTCTTGCTCTCACCCTCTTCCTCTTGCTCCCTCTCTTGACTCTATGGTTCACTTGTCTCATGAGTTGAGAACCAAGAACCATAGATAAAATCCCATACAAACTCTTCTCTACTCACTCTAGTTCACAAGGTTTAGCAAACCGAGTGAACTAGTTTCATCAAAGATCGAAGAAGGTGCCAAAAGGTTGAAGCTTTCAGGTGGATCTATCTTCGGCGTAAGGAGACGACGGGAAGAAGCCGATCCGGACCACCATCGGAGTTTGAAGACGAAGGAGTTCAAGACAAGCAAGGTATAAACCCCCTAACCGAGTAGTTAACGTCTCCTAGTTAGGTTGTTAGTTAGATGTTTAACAAAGATCCGGGTTTTAAGTCCATATTACCACCTTTAAGAAAATCGTTTTTTTTATCAAATTCCGCTTGCCCGAAAGTACCGGGAGAGGTAGCATGGACTTTCAGTGGTATCAGAGCCTAGTTAAACTCTATCTAACATGTTAGAAAAGTAGCTAGAAGATCGATCAAAGAAAAAGTCGCAAAACAAACCCCGTTTTTAAACTTTCTGTCGATTTTAAAAGTGCTGGAAAACTTTTTTGAAATACACCAAAAATCGACTCAGGGTTTTCAGAAGAAACTGCAAAAATTTGACACCCTAACTCGATCAAAGAGCCGCGGTTCCGCGGCGGGAGCTTGCTCCCACCGCGGAACCGCGGCCGAGTTGACTCGGTCATGGGTTTTCTTCTTTGCAGTTTGCTCATGGGGGTATTTTGGGATTTTTGGAATATGTATTTTCTGCCCAGATTTTCTAGAACGAAAATTTTGTATTTGGGGCCTATAAATCCGTATTTTTGATCGAACTTCTAAAAGACTTAAGCTGACGGGTTTTTCTATGATGTGATATTTGTATTGAACGTCTACTAATCGCTATATGTCGATTAGTGGGGGTTATACAAATCTGTGATCTGTAATGTTGCTAGAATGTGTATATGAATTCATTGGATTGTCGCGGGTGAATAGCCGGGGGTTGTGAGACGAGAGTTTTCTTTTCTTTCAATTCATGAAAATTTGTAAATTGATGTAATAATTATTTGTATGGCCGCACAACCTGGTCGGGGTTGTAGCCGTCATTGTATAATTTCTTTTTACTGTTTTTGCTCCTAGGATAGACCCATGGAGGGGGTGCACAAACTACCGGGTATGCCGAAGTGTCGAGTGGCCTACTCACGGGGATGAGGGAGGTTGCTTCGCTTCGGGTACTTGGCGGGTAGTTTGCCGCACCCGTAGGGGTCTTGGGTGGGGTTTGGCTATTCACCGCGACCGTGTAATCTGCTTTTCGTTACAGGCTCGTACGAATTGCAGGTTCCTAGTATATCCAATATGTTCATCTGTGATCTGAAATGTCTATCATTGCATATATCTATATATGATATTATTTAGGCGTTACTTATGTTTTACAGCCGCGCTAGCCCAGCCCCCGCTCTATCGTTAGTTAAGTAACCTAACGGGTAATGACGGGGCCCCGTGGCGAATGCGAATGGCATAAGCGTACGTCATATTTTGGTTGTTTTCTGCAATGGTAGGATTAAATGATGGGACGCATTAAAAGAACTAATGCAAGAATATCACGCATTAAAAGAACTAATGCAAGAAAATAAACCAAGTAAAAGTCGTTGGAACACTTTCGAAAAACCACTCGGTTCTTTTCAAAACAAACTTTTAAAATGCGGAGTTTGAGCCACTCCATTTAAAAGCTATCTCGTTCCATTGACTAAATCAAGTTCACTACGTTCACGGTTTTGCCAAAACCATTCGTAGCCCTCCATCATTTCAGTTAAATATTCGGTAGTATTCAAGCTATGTATTTTGACCTCACGCTAAGGCATAGTGATTGGTTGCTGCCGGATATTTATCTGTTGCATAGATAGAATGTGTTGGTTTGGGACAGCCGTACTACCATTTTGGCCTACGTCAAGGGTAGGTACGGGTGGATTCAAATTAACCTGGATAATGATGGGAAGAACTTGACATGTGACTTATGACATTTTGACTTCACGCCAAGGTCATAAGAGCATGGGGCAAAAATCCACATCGGGAGTTTCAAAAGAACTGAAACTTGCTAGTATTGCATACCATTTGGAGCGTGATGATTCTGGTAGGATTCCTTCAGTTTCGTCACGCGATGATATTTGGATCCCGATCCTACTGTGAGTATATGCTACTCCTCGGGAAATTTCTCACTTAACGATCAATGCTATAAACCTAGTAGGTGTCTAGAAAGGTGTTAGCGGGGCTACGCCCCCAGGGAAAAGATGTTCTTAAATTAAGGAACTTCGCGAAAGCGTTGGAAAACCTCCCTCGAAGTACCGACACCAGCTTGGCCGAACGGTTAAGCAAGTATTGTACTGTGAGATTGATCCTGACTAATTCTTCGTTTTTGGTTTGAGGAGGGATTCGAGAAACAGTGGGAGCCATCCTGTTTAGACAAACTAAAAACCACTCTAAACTTGCAAGAGCATCATGCTAAGTGTTTCTTCTTCTCTCTCCTAATTGCAACGACCAATCGAAATGACTGGACTTAAGTTACTTCTAGATAAAAACATACTGACAGGGTCAAACTACAAAGATTGGCTCAGGAATGTCAAAATGGCAATCACTTACGACAAGCTAGGGTATCTTCTTACCACCAAAGCTCCCCCTGTCCATGGTCCCACTTCCAGCGTCGCGGATAAGGAAATCCGTAAGACTCGGGAGATTGATAGGGCGAAGGCTAAGTGCCTCGTACTTGCCTCTATGGACAATGAACATCAGAGGAGGCACGAGAATATGGACTTGGAATCCATATTTCTTCATACAAAAGAACTATATGGTGAGCAATCTCGTATCGCAATATACGAAGCGTCGAAAAAGTTATTTTCGGCAAGGATGGCCATCGGATCATCAATAGCAGAACACGTGCTTAAGATGATCGGCTACATTGAGGAGCTCGCGGACCTAGGGACCACATTGGAGAGTGAGCTCTATACGGACTTGGTTCTCCAGTCCCTTCCTTCCACTTACGCCCAGTTTATACTGAACTTCAACTTACAAGAAAAAGAAGTTGAACTTTCAGAGCTCCTCAACATGCTGAGGAGCGCAGAGGGCACCCTACAGAAAAGTAGGGAAACATCCACTTTGTTTGTAGGAGGATCATCTTCTTCTGGGTCCAAGGCGAAAGCCAAGGGAAAGAAGAAGAAAGCCCCCGCCAAATCAAGAGGCGGTGTTAGTAAAGTGGATACGAAGGGAAAAGCTAAAGCAATAAAGAAAGTAGGGAAGCTTGTGGATAAGGAAGAATGCTTCTATTGTCATAAGAAAGGACACTGGAAGAATGATTGCAGGGCCTGGAAGGCCAGAACACAGGAATTGAAGTAGGTTGCAGCTTCAGCTTCAGGTGTGTATGTTATTGAAAACTGTCTTTCAATAAACTCTACTTCCTGGGTATTGGATACCGGATCAGGATCTCATATCTGTAATTCTTTGCAGGCGTTGAGAAACCGTAGTGTTTTGAAAGCAAGTGACATGACCCTCAGAGTTGCGAACGGAGCTAGCATGGATGCTAAAGCCGTGGGGGACTATCACCTGGGAATGTCAGATGGACATGTTTTGGTTTTGCGTAATTGCTTTTTTGTACCCAACGCAACTTGTAATATCATTTCTGTATCTTTAGTTTCTAAAGAAGGTTATGAATTTGCGTTTGCAACTAATGTTGTAAACATTCACCTTAATCAAGTTTTGATTGGAACAGGTACATTGAGCAATGGTATATACGTATTAAACCAACCACAGATTTTCAATGTCCAGAATACACACAAAAGAAAGTTTCCGGAAATAAATCAGACTTTCTTATGGCATTGTAGACTGGGTCACATCAATGAGAGAAGGTTGACGAAGTTACATACAGAAGGATATTTGAATCCGTTCGAATATCAATCGTATGCCACTTGTCAATCCTGTCTCAAAGGAAAGATGACAAAGACTCCGTTTACTGGACACGGAGTAAGAGCAAGCGAGCTCTTGGGACTCGTACACAGCGACGTGTGCGGTCCAATGTCTATACATGCGTGAAGCGGTTATTCTTATTTCATTACTTTTACGGATGACTTTTCAAGGTACGGTTATGTCTTCTTAATGGAACATAAGTCCGAAGCCTTTGGAAGGTTCCAGGAATATAAGAATGAAGTAGAAAAACAAACCGGCAAAAGTATTAAGATTCTAAGATCGGATCGAGGTGGAGAATACTTGAGTGCCGAGTTCCTGGATTATTTAAAAGAGAACGGAATTCTCTCTCAGCTTACTCCTCCATACACTCCGCAACATAACGGTGTATCAGAGAGACGGAACCGAACCCTATTGGATATGGTTCGGTCCATGATGAGTAACACTGAGTTACCGCGATCATTCTGGGGGTATGCGCTAGAATCAGCTGCATACCTTTTGAACCGAGTTCCGACTAAGACTGTGCCTACCACACCATATGAAGTGTGGAGTGGGAAGAAACCCTATCTTCAATATCTGAAGATCTGGGGATGTCCGGCTTTTGTCAAAAAGCAGCATGCGGACAAGCTCGAGGCACGCTCAGTACTGTGCAAGTTTGTAGGATACCCAAAGAACACCAGGGGGTATCTTTTCTACCACGCAGAGGAACAAAAAGTCCTTGTTTCTCGTAATGCCCACTTTCTAGAACACCAGTTCTTAGAAAAGGAAATAAGTGGGAGCGCAGTAGAACTGGAAGAAATTCCAGAACCAAAGACTATTACTGAAAGCTTAGTGGAACCAGAGGGTTCAAAAGAACAGTACATTCCTACGCCACTCCGCAGAAGAAGAAGGCAGTCTCATCCGCCCGAGAGATACTACGGTTTTCTCATAGACGGGGATAGAGAGGATTGCATCATAGATTATGATGAGCCTACTAGCTTCCAGCAAGCCGTTCAGAGCGTCGACTCGGTAAAATGGCTGGATGCAATGCGGACCGAAATGGAGTCCATGTACACCAACAAAGTATGGACGTTGGACATTGCTCCAGACGGGGTAAAACCCATAGGATGCAAGTGGATCTTCAAAAGGAAGATTGGTGTAGATGGACAGGTTGAGACCTATAAAGCTAGACTTGTAGCAAAGGGTTTTCGTCAAAGACCTAGTTTGGACTATGACGAAACCTTTTCTCCAGTGGCTATGCTGAAATCCATTCGGATCCTTCTTGCCATTGATGCCTTCCACGATTATGAGATCTGGCAAATGGACGTAAAGACCGCTTTTCTAAATGGAAATTTAGAGGAGTGTGTCTATATAGACCAGCCAGAGGGTTTCATTCAGAATGGGAGCAGCGGAAATGTGTGCAAGTTGCTTAAGTCCATTTACGGACTAAAGCAGGCATCGCGGAGTTGGAACATCTGTTTTGATGAGACGGTCAAGGAATTTGGCTTTATCAAAAATCCAGATGAACCATGCATCTAAAGTAGATTTGTAGCGAGAAATGTAGTATTCCTCGTTTTATACGTGGATGACATTCTCTTAATAGGAAATGGCATTCCTATGCTACAATCTGTCAAGGGGTTCTTGTCACACAGGTTCTCCATGAAAGACCCGGGTGATGCCTCATACATTCTGGGTATCCGGATCTACCGTGACAGATCCAAGAGGATATTAGGACTTTCACAGTCCATGTACATCGACACCATACTGAAAAGATTCAGTATGGAAGATTCCAAGCGCGGTAACCTACCGGCTTGTCACGGGATCACCCTCTCTAAAGAGATGTCTCCTAAGACTGATTTGGAGAGGGATCGCATGTCTATTATACCCTACGCTTCTGCGGTAGGCTCTATAATGTATGCGATGTTGTGTACCAGACCGGATGTAGCTTATGCACTGAGTGTGGTAAGCCGGTATCAGTCAAACCCGGGGGAGAAACACTGGATAGCGGTAAAGAACATTCTCAAGTACCTGAGAAGGACTAAGGAGATGTTCTTGGTGTATGGCGGAAAAGACCTCCAGATCGAGGCCTTTGCTGACTCCAGCTTCCAGAGTGACAAGGATGATTCCAAGTCCATGTCGGGTTTTGTCTTTACCCTCAATGGAGGGGCGGTGTGTTGGAAGAGTTCCAAACAGGAAACCATTGCAGACTCGACGATGGAAGCGGAATACATCGCTGCATCTGATGCCGCAAAAGAAGCTGTCTGGATAAGGAAGTTCTTGAAAGAACTTCAGGTGGTTCCGTTCATTGTTGATCCAATACCTCTGTATTGCGACAACAACGGGGTTATAGCTTTAGCGAAGGAACCCAGGTCCCATCAGAGATCCAGACACATCTTGAGGCGGTATCACCTGATCAGGGAGATCGTGGATCGCCAGGAGATCGAGGTTCGGAGAGTCGCTTCAGAAGATAACACTGCAGATCCATTCACCAAGGCCTTGCCCCAGACTCAGTTTGAGCGGCTGATCGAGATGATGGGTCTTCGATACGCCAGTACATGGCCTTAGTGCAAGTGGGAGATTGTTAGTGTATATGCCCTAGAGGCCATTACTGTATCATACTAGTTTGTATATTACTTAATGGAAGCTTGGGATATTCACCTTGTATATACAATCTTGCTCAAAATAGTAGTATGCTACTTGGTTTGTTTCTACTTCAATGTGTACATGTGTTTATTTTAGTATATCGCCTATACACATTAGTGGAGCTCTTAGGATCTTTGCTTGATTACCAGCGTTGTGATGGCAGTCACACTAGTGGGGCTGGGTAATCTATAAGCACATCCTTATGCAGGTCCCTGGTCGCAGGACTATCGAGACAGGGCATCGATACTCCGGAGTAGACTAGCGTGTGCGCTTCTCATCCCAGTGTGGGAGATGGTCTGTCCCACAGCCATCAGTACGTCGTACTTGAGAGAGTATGCGGGTGCTCGTTGGGTTACGAGTACACTGGACAGGACTCGTCGGGAACTGACTAGTTGGTATTATGCATATCGTCAGTTATCAGTTCCCAGGTGACATGAGTACAGCTTAGTCCGCTGACTTGATACTGTCACTTCGCCTCGAGTGTGTTCCCACTGTACTTTGATTACTACCCTACCACGGCTCAAAGGAGTCGTGCAAACAGGTGGTAGTTGGGTGCAGTCCCGAAGCACATGGAGGCAGTGACGGTTATACAGGATTCTTCTCTCCCGGTATTGGGGGTTGACATCGCGCTGTGTCTAGGAGAGCCATTACACGAGTAGTCCCTGGCCAGGGCAAACGAGATATACTGGTAGGCTTCCCGTGTTATCTCAGGGTGTTTTGGGCTTCATTCCGACACGACTTGTACCGCTATTGGGGGACTGACGTTTACCGCCCCCTAGGCCTGCCATGCGATGTATCAGACGAACAGACCGGACTGTACCGAGATTGTCACATTCTGGCTCAGTAGGAGTTCAGATGGGTTTCACCTCGTCAGTCTTCTTGTCGGCATCTACCTGGGGACCGTTACGCACAGCTAATGCCGCTTGCGGTCTGTGGTTAAACCCACTGCCAGCGTAGTGTCGAGTTTTTAGAGTCCTACACAGAAAGCTATTCGCCTTTAGGCAAAAGAGTAGAGGTCGCATGGTTTTGCGACAGGTCGCATGGTTTTGCGATAGGGTTCGGTCACATCCGTGCACTTGTGCACGTACAGTGTCCGGACAGTTTACACTTGCGGGCTTTGGTTTAAGCCAGATCCTAGTGTACCCTTTGCGATTGGATTTATCCAGTTTGTATTCGTGTTCCCCGAAACGCGGATGCGGGTGTGTATGCACAGTTAACGGAGAGACAGAGGCAGAGGATTCTCATTAGGGTTGTTGACCGTTGACAGTTGACTATTGACTTTTTGCTCAACCCTAATAAGAATATGATATGTGATTAACAATTATATTAATTAGGTATTATGGTGACATGGTTGTTGAGTTGTTGACTTGTTGACTTGTTGACTTTTGTTGACTTGTTGACTTTTGTTGACTTGTTGACTTTGTTGACCGGTTGACTAGACTTGACTAGTTGACCATCATGATAACCATAGCTATCATTTCATGGAAAAGACTTTTGCTTGCTTGCTCTTTTGTGCAAAATGAGTGCATGAAATGATATGGCTATGGTTGCTTAAACAATCACATAATACTTGATTGATATGATGTGTTATGATTGTTTTGGATTATGAGAGACAAATGAGAAAAGTCTTCTCTCATTCTTTCATGCTCATTCTCTCTCTTGTTCTTGAGCTCTCATACTCTTGCTCTCACCCTCTTCCTCTTGCTCCCTCTCTTGACTCTATGGTTCACTTGTCTCATGAGTTGAGAACCAAGAACCATATATAAAATCCTTTACAAACTCTTCTCTACTCACTCTAGTTCACAAGGTTTAGCAAACCGAGTGAACTAGTTTCTTCAAATATCGAAGAAGGAGCCAAAAGGTTGAAGCTTTCAGGTGGATCTATCTTCGGCGTAAGGAGACGACGGGAAAAAGCCGATCCGGACCACCATCGGAGTTTGAAGACGAAGGAGTTCAAGACAAGCAAGGTATAAACCCCCTAACCGAGTAGTTAACGTCTCCTAGTTAGGTTGTTAGTTAGATGTTTAACAAAGATCCGGGTTTTAAGTCCAGGTTACCACCTCTAAGAAAATCGTTTTTTTATCAAATTCCGCTTGCCCGAAAGTACCGGGAGAGGTAGCATGGACTTACAAAAATATAGTGACGAAAACCTTTGCTAAAGAGGTCACTCCCGGTGAAGGGATCTCGGCTCTTTCCCCGTCGAATGAGGTGCAGGATATTCCAACTGAATACCACGATGCAAAGCAAAAGATAATCGGCTATAGTGAAGTTATTGCCCTGACGCAAACTTCTGTCCAAGGGGTCACTCCCGGTGAAGGGATCTCGGCCCTTGCCTCGTTGACTGAGGTGCTGGATATTCATAACCGAATACCACTGTGCAAAACAATTGAGAACGTCTTTGCAATAACTGCTTTTTGAAAATTGTTACCACAACATCACAATAGGTTTGTTTAGCTTGCATTGATCCGAATCAACGCAGTCCCATCAATTGATCACACCAATAAAGAACAAAAATACGATGCACGTATATGCCACCCGCATTCGCCACTGAGTCTCGTCATCACCCGTTAGGTTACTGAACTAACGACAGAGCGGGTACTGAACTAGCGCGGGTGCAAAATATATACAACATCTACTATTATATATATCAATATATAATAATCGCTCAAGGCATGATAAAATGCAACATCACAGAAATGTAATAAGCATCACAGAACAATACAGATATCTGGGATCCCCGGGTTTCATAGAGCCGCTACTGAAACCCGACGTTCCCCTGGTCGTGTGGATAGCCTGTGCAATGAAATCCTAGACCCCTACGGGCGCGGAAAGTTTCCCGCCAAAACCTGAAGTGAGGCAGCCCCCTTCAGCAACGTGAATGGACCACCCAGCACTTCACGGAATCCGGTAACTTGAGCACCCCTCCTTGGGTCAACCTGTACCCCTATAAGTGCGGCGAATAGCCCGTCAATTATAGAGTGAAGCCCCCTCCGTTTCGAAGCTATGAGATGCGGTCCCGTTGCCCTCTAGAACCCGGCTACCCGTGCATCCCTCCGCGGGGTAATCCTAGTACAGAAAGTAAAATATACATACAACGGGTACATCGACCTCAGCCCGGTCGTGCCCCAAAAGAATAATATACAAACAGGCAGTGACGGCAGTCCACATGTCGGACGCTCGCCCTGCAATATCAAATGTACATATACAACCAAACTGTACTAATATTGCATCTAGGCTATCCACCATGACAAATCCGCAACATCACAGCACAATTCAGAACATCAACGTGAATGTCACGTTCGTAAATCCGTCTAAAAGGGCTATAGCAGTTAGACAGGATTTACCGATCAAATGACATTCACGGTCGCAGATATAGTGTAAATACTGTGAACTAACATGTTTAAAATTTTCGATCGACTAAATTTCTCGAAGTGGGCCCCAAGCACAACTGTAGCACTCAAAATAATCTGGGCCCAAAAAGAGTATACCATAAATCCCAATTTCAAATCAGAAAGCTACTATGAAAATTTCGTACAGCGTTGACATTTTCCTGCCGCGGAACCGCGGCCAGAAAAAGGGTTTGGCCGCGGTTCCACGGTCCTACTGTATCATCACCGTATCGAATTTTCACAGAATGCTTAAAACTGCTTGCACGAATTTCTGCAACACTCAAATTAATTTTTCGAGCATAAAAAATTTCGACAGAAAACTGGACTTGAAAATGGGGTTTTTAGAAAATCCGATCGATCGAACTTGTAAACACGTTAGAGCAAGCTAGACAAGGTTAATGGCGTGGCTCTGATACCAGTGTAAGTGCACTGCAGCGCCCCGGCCGTCATTCCGAGGCCAAAATGCGGAAACGAAACTTTTCTTTAAACTTTTAAACCGGCGCTACCGCGTACTTTAAACCCGGATCGGGCCATTAACCTAGAGATCTATACCGAGCGATCCGTATCCTTCGGTCTTCGGCCTCCATCACGATCTCCTTGCGGAATCTCCGGTCTTCATCTCCTCGTCGGAAAGGGCACCACATCGCCGGGTCCTTTTACGGGCTCCCACCTTTGGACCGAGGCAACTCGGGCACGAAGTTGGCTAGCCGACATGTCCAAGAATGTTGTAGGCTAAGTGTAGAACTGTTTTGTCTCACGGGGTTAGTGAGGTTGCCGTTTGTGTGGAGGAATGAACTATGGAGATGAGGTATGGAATTTTGAGTGAATCAAATGAGAGTGAATAATTTCCCACACACAAAAATGAATCACCCCCACCTCCACAAAGTGACCGGCCTTGCTTGTGTAAGGAGAGAGAGAATAATGCAAGCAAGAAAAATGGGTGATCATTAGGAATAATGATCACCTCTCCATCCAACTCAATCCCATCACCAAAAGCAAGTGATGATGCATAATCATGAAGCAACCATGTGCCAATAAAAGTCTTCCCCATTATTTAATTGCACATTTGCAAATAAGCCCTCCTCCATCAAATTTTCAGCCAAAGAAAGAAAGAAAGGAAAATGGCCGAAACGGAAAGACAAACTGGCAACTTCAAAAAGCGATCCCGTAATAAATCACAGGAAAACCCTGCGACTGTATATACATACCCACATTTGTATTGCGACCGAATACAAATGCAATGAAACAAAATCTATACAGTATAATACCAGGATCCGGCTTAAACCAAAGCCCGCTAGTATAATCCGTCTTATCATGATCCGTGCAATACCACAGGTATATGATCGAACCCTGCCATATATCCATATGGCCTCTACAGCGTTTCGCCCGAAACTTGAGAAACTGTCTATGGGGGACTCTAAAGACTCGTCAATACTTTGGCTGTGGATTTAACCACTAGCACGTCAGAGATATTAGCCATACGTAACGGGCTACCAGGTATTGACCAAAAGGGACGTCGATGAGCGAACTCATCCTGACACCCTACTGAGCCTGTCAGTGACAATATCCGTACAGTCTGTAGGGTTCCTAGGCACTCTTGTGAGGGTTCATAAGGCATCAACCATGCCCGAATAAAAATTTAGACGTGCCGAATAACCCAAAGCCGGGATCTTTGCTAGATTATTAGGGTTTAACATGCAAGTAAACATCTTTACTACTAAGTGTGAGGGATTACAGCCTTTGTAGTCCGCTCCTTCGCTTCATAAGCTCCGAGTAGAAGTCCCTACGCCGTGATCCATGATCTCCCGGACTCAAGAGAGGCTCTATGACTCGAACGATCCATGCTAGCTTGTAGTGTTCCGTTTCTCCGATGATCTACGTCGAAATTGTTATAACTCAAGCTCTCTCACTCTAATGAGGTGAACACCCTAATTTAATGGGCTAGATTAGATGAGGCTGATGGAGTAGTATTTATGCTTTCTTTTTATATCAAATTCTCACAAGAAATCATCACCAAAGGAAAAACAAGTAAGCTTTCTCAAAGCTTAAGAGAGAAGAAAATGATGGAAAAAGAGTTAATCCTTTTGTGATGAATAATAGAAATGAATATATGATTGATCATGGAACCATGGTGAAGGATGACAAGGATAACCTTTGTAGAGAATAAACTAGGGCTAGGGTTTGGTTAGGTTAAAAAATGAGTCATAAGATAATATCAACCATAATATCTTACACTTGACAAAAGGAAAGCTTCTAGATGGTGCAAGAAAGAGCGAACCCTAATCAAACCCTAACCTTGCTTAACCTCTACTAAACATGTTCCATTATTAATCATATCATGTTGCAATAATATATATCACATATATATTATATATTTGCAACAAATGAAAAATAATACAATTAACATATATCACATATATATCAATGTATTACCCTGTGAGAAAATGAAATAATAAAGTGAGCCAATATTAGATAATGTAATACAATATATCATACATATTATTATACATTAAATCATCGAATCAACACTTGATTCGACAATCCGGCTATATCGAATATAACCGACTAATATATCATGTACCGATTCATCGAATCAACACTTGATCCGATGACCCGGTTCATAAGTAAATATCGCGAGAATATAATACGGTATCACATATCGTGATATCCTCGGTCCTGCACATATCACATATATGCCTCTACTCCGTTTTCCCTAAGCCAAGAAACCTCTGTGTAGGACTCTAAAGAATCGTCAATACGCCGGTAGCAGGTGATGATCATATCAAACACCCGCAAGGGGAAGCGGTTAGCTAAACGTAACAGCCATCCTGGTATTGAGCGATCAGAAGATCAACAAGCTACCTGTACGTTCTCCTGTGAATCCAATCAGTAACACTCCCGTACAGTCCGGTCTGTTCGTCTGATATGTCGCATATCAAGTCTAGGGGTGGTATACGTCAGACCCCAGTAACCGATAAGTCGTGTCGATGTGAGGCTCATAACGGGTCGAGAAACTACTGGTAACACATACCGGTAAATCCCTATATCAGCCCTTGCTAGGGACTTCCAGTTATAGCCAATCGAACACAGCACAACATCAACTCCCTATACCGGGTGAGACGAATCCTCTCCTATCGCTCATTGCCTCCATGTGATTCGGGACTGTACCCAAAAGCCACCGTTTTGCACGCCCTCTTGGACGTGGTAAGGTGGAAATCAAAACACAGTGGGAATCACACAAGACTCTATGACGATCTCGGGTCTATAGACTACCCTGTACCAGTGTCACCGGAGAACTGCTATCTGACGTGTGGTATATCACCATCTGGGAGTTCTCAGCGAGTCCGCCCAGTGTACCCAGTCTCCACTGAGCACCCGCATACCATCCTTGATATCCAACACCGATGGATATGGGATCATCCATCGCCCATCATATGGGTCAAGATGCGTATACGCTAGTCTACTCTGGTGTATCGATGCCCTGTCTCGATATACCCTCGACTAGGAACAGTTATAGGATGTACTCATCGACTACCATGGTCCTACTAGTATGATCTCATCAATGTCCCAGTAGTCGAGTATAGATCCTAAGGGCTTTATCAACATGTGAGAGAAAGACAGTAAACCAATACAAGTCAACATGTTAAGATAAAGTGAAACCAAATAGCATACTATCATGTCGAGCAAGAAAGTCCTCTCTATATATATCCAAGCATCCATTATAATATACATCATATGTACAACAATGGCCTCTAGGGCATATACATAACTAACAATCTCCCACTTTCACTAAAACCATCTGCTGTAGTATCTCATTCCTAGCATCCCGAATAATCTCTCAAACTGTATCTGGGGAATGGCCTTCATGAGTGGATCCACAGTGTTGTCCTTCTTATCTACTCTCCTGATCTCGATCTCCCGGCGATCAACTATCTCTGTCACGCCCCGCTTCCCAGAGTACGCAAGATTGGGCACGTGACATAGCCAACCATGCGACCTGTGGGTAGGAAGTATCCATCCACAGTCACATTACGGCTGTAGAGATATCAAGAACAAGATAAATAAACTATCTAACACATGTCCAAATCCAGAATAACAAGAGTCAAAAATAAATAAGTGCGGAAGCAAATGATCCAATACAATAAATAGAAAAGTACGTCCCATAATGCGGGCTCACATCTGGAAATAAAATGAAATAAATCAACTACTCACTACAGGACTCACAAACCAGCCTGCTGGCTGAAGTACTCCTGCTCAGTCGGCGACAGTGGTAAAGAATCTGGGCCATGCAAAACCCAGACGTCAGCGCGCCATGTCAACCAATAATATAATATGAACATGGTAATAAAGAATGCAGAAAATAAACATGAATAAAGCAGTAATATGAAACAAGCAGTGCAGGGTTGTGTACAGTGGGTACTAAACTGTTCTATCAGGTTTTCTATTCTAAAGTCTTTGAAATCAATTGATGACTCGTCGATGTAACTCAATAGTATCCCGTGCGTGCCCGGGACCACGGTCAAGATCCTCGGGGCTGAATCCGAGACGTGCCGCTAGGCAGTAACAAGTAGCAGGATGGATGAGTGATGTCAGCATCATCACTCCGGGGCTGGCCTAGCCCGTAAGACTGATCAGAACAGGTATCGAACTATTGAGTTACAAGTCGGTTTCACCTTTGATTTCCCCATACCCCCAAGTTATATGTGTGAAGTCAGGTATTCAGGAATCAAGGACTAATGCCAACACAGGATCAGGTAACAGGTCAGGTTTGTCTGGATAGACAACAGGAATGGTCCATGAGGACCCCAAGTCAGGTTTGTTGGCATTAGGCATGAGATCAGGTAACAGGTCAGGTCATGGTACAACAGGTTGAGTTGATAGTAAAGGGTACCATGTCCGGTGCATCGATATATGTATATGTCATGTGTATCAAGGTCAGGTCAATATGTGACGCAATCGAGGGTGTGCTCACAACAGGTATATAATCGAATAAGGAATAACAGCAGGGAATAAAGTAAACAGCAATAACAGTTCATTTAAGCACAATGGTGCATTAATATAGTGCAGTCGTATTATCATATTAACCGGTTCAAGCACCCTTGGGGTGCAATAAACACAAGGTAGTGCAATATCAATAACAGAAAGTAATAGAGCTACATGTGTACGGCTATCATCCTTTAAACAGTAAAATGGTTAACTGGTAGTTTCGTTATTAGGGTTAAGGTGGCAATTGTGATTCTAGGTTACAGTATCATGATATACGTCATAATGCGTCCAAATTATAAAATAGCTCTACATAGTTAAGTTTTGTAAGTTTTAAGAGTCAAACACATTCAATTGGTATAACATAGCATGTAGCAAGTAATACTTGCCTCGACGATTTCGCGAACCGGGAAAAACGAACGTAACGTCGGCGGAAAACACGCGACGGATGCACGAGTCACGGATCAAGTCCAAACAACGAACAGCGGAACCACGCGGACTGGGGTACCCCGCTGGAGAGTCGGGTCAAGTCGTCGGCACGGCCGGATTCCGGCGAAATGTCAAAACAACGATGACGGTTAGCAAACTACGCACGGACAAAAAAGCGACCAGCGAAGGGAAAAGAGAAGGGGAGAGGTCATGAGAAACTTACTGGGATATCAAGGATGGCAACCACGATGGGGTCGACGGCGATGGGATCCGGCGGTGAACAGTGAACGCGGCAGAAAGGCTGGAGGTTGCTGGATCGGGTGGTGCTGTGAGTAGGGGGAGGTAATGGCCGGGGTTTGGTTGCAGGGGAAGAGGAGGTGGTCGGCGGTGGCGCGGGTGACGACGACGAGGGTCGACGGCGGCTTTTCCGGCGACTGGAGAAGGTGCTTGGGTTCGCAGTCCGGGTTCTGTTGCAGCGCCGGCGAAGGAAGGAGGAGGAAGGTGGAGAGGTCGGGAAGAGGGCGAAGGGAGGAAGTTGGCGTCGTCGGCGACGAGAGGCGGCGGCGACGGCAAGCGGCGACGGTGCAGGTGGCCACGGCGCTGGGTTGCAGGCGCTGGAAGGAGGGAGAAGGGAGGAAGGAGGGGGTAGCGTCCGTGACGAGGGTGATGGTGGTGGTATCGTCGGTGCGGGGCCGCGGCGGCGACGGCAAGCGGAGACGGCTAGGGTTCAATGGGGTTCTCGTGGGTTCTCGCGATGGAAAGGAAAAGAAGACGAGGCTGCGTAAAGAATATATATAGGGATAGAGGGAGAGAGAGATTATAGGAAGAGAGAGAGAGAGATTAGAAAGACAGAGAGAGAGAGATTATAGGAAGAGAGAGAGAGAGAGAGAGATTAGAGATAGAGAGAGAGTTAAAGGTGGGGCCCACGAGGGATTAATCCCCTCGTGATTGGCTGGGGATTTTAAAAAGGAAAAATTAACGTAAAGATTTATATGGTTTAGGTATTTAAGGTAACAGAAGAATATATTTTTTAAAGTTTCAGTGTATTTAATTAAATTGGGATTTTCGGCGCTAAATGAAACATTTCCAAATCGCGCCCGGGTTGCGCCCAAAAATTTGAAATTCAAATAATAGGATTTTAAGCGAGTTCCAAATTTTAAAATGAGATGTCTTATGATTAAAATGCATGCCCCCAAGTCGGAAACTTGCACGCGCGCGTAGCCGTCCAAACTCGCCCGTTTCACCGAACGGGATGAAAACTCGACGGACGGACACTACCACGCGGCAAGGGGTGACGAGTAGGCCAATATGGATATTTTTAATTTCATTTTAGGTGCTAAAATTTGTTATATGCAAAAATGACTTAGCCGGTTAAAATTTTGCAACAAGAACCAAACAAGCAAGATAAATGAGTTGAGCAATATCAAACACTCAACCAGTAACAGAAATAGTATTATAGGGCTCGGGTGTTACATCATACCCAACTACAAAAAGAAATTCGTCCTCGAAATTCCAAGAATACAAGATAGCTAACTACAGGAAAAGGTGAGGAAACTTCTGCCGGATCTCGTCTTCTCGCTCCTAAGTGGATTCTCCATGCGATCGATTACCCCAAGAGACTAGCACAAGAGGGATAACCTTATTCTTAGGAACCTTTTCTCTTCGATCCTTGATTTTAACCGGTCGCTCCTCAAAAGTTAGGTCCTCTCGTACAGTTAACTCCGAATGATCCAAGACGTGGGTTTCATCTCGAACATACCTCCGTAGTTGAGATACATGAAACACATCGTGCACACCTGCCAAGGACTGTGGTAACGCCAAACGGTACGCTACCTCTCCAACACGCTCCAATATCTCGAAGGGTCCAACGAATCGAGGACTAAGCTTTCCCCGACTCCCAAAGCGAATCACTCCTCTAGTCGGTGATATCTTCAAGAATACCAAATCACCCACGGCGAACTCTAGAGGTCTTCTTGACGTGTCAGCCCAACTTTTCTGTCTGTCTTGAGCTGCCTTCATATGCTTCCTGATTGTATTTACCTTCTCGACTGTCTGTAGCACCAAATCTGGTCCCAGTAACCTTCGTTCACCAACATCATCCCAACAAACAGGTGAACGGCACTTACGACCATATAGAGCTTCAAACGGAGCCATCTGAATAGTCGCTTGGAAGCTATTGTTGTACGAAAACTCCACCAAGTGTAGGTGATCCTCCCAAGAGCCCTTGAAGTCCAGCATGCATGCTCTCAACATATCTTCAAGAGTCTGGATCGTTCTCTCCGACTGCCCATCAGTTTGAGGATGATAAGCTGTGCTAAACTTCAATCGAGTCCCCAAAATTTCTTGTAAACTCCTCCAGAAGTGTGACAAGAACCGAGTTTCCCGATCGGACACGATGCTCACCGGTACTCCATGCAATCTTACAATCTCCTGCATGTACCGTTCTGCCAAAGTTTCCGTCGATTGACCAACCCGAAAAGGAATAAAGTGAGCTGCCTTGGTCAACCGATCGACAATCACCCATACTGCATTGTTGCCCTTTGGACCCCGCGGTAAAGCCGTCACGAAATCCATGGTTATATGTTCCCACTTCCACTGAGGAATCGGAAGTGGTTGCAACAAACCAGCAACCCTTTGGTGTTCAGCCTTGACTTGCTGACATACCAAGCACTTAGCCACGAAGCGAGCAATCTCCCGTTTCATACCTTCCCACCAGAAATGCTGTCGAATATCTCGGTACATCTTTGTACCTCCCGGATGTACAGAGTAAGCTGAGCTGTTAGCCTCCTTCATAAGCTCTTCACGCACATCTCCCTTTGGCACACACACACGGCTACCATACCTCAACGAACCATCTTCGTGGATCAGTAAATCTGTTCATAGTCCGGCTTCAACCTGCTCTCGAAAACTTTGCAGTCTAGGATCCTGCGATTGTGCCGCTTTAATCTTCTCGACTAAGGACGACTGTACTTGCAACTGGATCAACTGTCCCGTAGAATGTGGTAGCACAACCTCCAAGTCAAATCTTCGAAAATCCGCAATGATCTCCCTCTGTGTAGTCAATACCTGAATCGCTGGTAACCGACTAAGCGCATCCAGCACGACGTTAACTTTTCCCGGATGGTACTTAAGATCAAGGTCGTAGTCGGCCATCAGCTCCAACCATCTGCGTTGCCTCATGTTCAACTCCTTCTGAGTGAACACATACTTCAAACTCTTATGATCTATAAAAACTTCGACTCTCTCGCCCAAAAGGTAGTATCTCCAAATTTTTAAGGCGAAGATCACGGCCGCAATCTCCAAGTCATGAGTCGGGTAATTCTTCTCATGAGTGTTCAGTTGTCTTGATGCGTAAGCTACGACCTTCCCATTCTGCATCAAAACACATCCCAATCCTTTTCCAGATGCGTCGCTGTGAATCACCAGTCCTCCGAAATTGTCTGGTACGGTCAGGATAGGGGCGGTTATCAACTTCTGCTTCAACGTCTCGAAGGCCAATGCACATCCATCCGTCCAAATAAAAGGTACTTCCTTGCGCGTAAGCTTGGTCAACGGTTCTGCCAAACGAGCGAAGTTCTCCACAAATCTCCTGTAGTATCCGGCCAAACCAAGGAAACTTCTTATCTCAGCCACATTTCTTGGAATAGGCCAATCTCGAACTGCTGCAATCTTTTCGGGATCGACGGCGATTCCATCGCCCGACACAACATGCCCCAGAAACATCACTTCTTCCAGCCAAAATTCGCACTTACTCATCTTCGCATACAATTTCTCCTGTCTCAGCGTCTGCAGTGCGATCTTTAAATGCTCAGCATGCTCCTCCGGACTCTTCGAGTACACCAGAATATCGTCAATGAATACCACAATAAACTGGTCCAAGAATGGTGAAAAGATTCTGTTCATCAAATCCATGAATATTGTCAGCGCATTCGTTACTCCGAAGGGCATCACTAGATACTCGAAATGTCCATACCGAGTTCGAAACGCCGTCTTGCAAATATCTTATGCTTTCACTCGGACCTGATGATATCCGGATCGCAAATCCAGTTTCGAGAATACTCTCGCGCCACTAAGCTGCTCAAAAAGTTCTCCAATGCGAGGGATCGGGTACTTGTTCTTAATAGTCACCCGGTTTAAGTCTCGATAATCAATGCACATCCTTCTCGTGCCATCCTTCTTCTTTACTAAAAGAACTGGAGCTCCCCAAGGCGAGTTGCTGCTTCGAATACAACCCTTCTCAAGTAATTCACCAACTTGCTTCTTAACTTCTTCCAATTCCACTGGTGCCATCGGATAATAAGCATTAGATACTGGCGCTGCACCAGGAATAAGGTCAATCGCGAACTCCACGTCTCGCTTCGGCGGTAAGCCCGATATATCTTCAAATACGTCCATAAAGTCGTGAACAACTGCCGGCTCTTCATTACTATCAACTTCCATAGCTGCAAGAACACTGTTTGTCGGCCTAGCCCTAAACTCGACTGGCCCGACAGAACTGCTTCCCCCAGTAAAGGTAAACTCAGGGTGTCCGGGAATCTGGAAAATTACCTTCCTTACCCGACAGTCAATGTGGGCATGGAAAGTGCCAAGAAAATCCATTCCTAAGACAACGTCATAGCTGCCCGTATCTATTACCAAGAAATCTGCAAAGAGCTCCCGTCCTCACACAACAACTGTACAATCTCTACATTCCCTGCTAGCTATGATTTTCCCATTCCCAGTGTGTATGTCCCAAAAACTAGACAGGGTCGTGCAGGTAATCGAGTGTGTAGTTATAAATTTGGATGACATAAAACAGTGGGATGCTCCGGAATCAAATAATGCCAATGCGGGAAAACCATGAACGAGTAAAGTACCTGAAACCACTTCTCCTGATGCCTTAGCTTCCTCAGCTGTCAACGTGAAAGCTCGAGCCTGATTAGGTCCTTGAGTCAGCTGTTTCTGTCCTTGGAACGGTCTCTGCGGAGGCTTCTGTATATCATCTCTTGTACGAAGCTTCGACGGACAGGCACCAACTGCGTGATCGGCCGCTCCACAAACCAGACAAAGTCCCAGTCTCCTTCGACAATCCTTCTGCACGTGCCCAGGTAAACGGCAGTAGTCACAAATCACGCTCTTTCTTCGATCAACGATCACAGGCTTCTTCATGGGTGCTACCCCACGTCGATCCACTGGAATACCTCTGCACCCATGAATCTCGGTTAGGTACAAATGCGGGCTTCCTAGCCGCGACTGCTGTCTGCTGTAGGTTCCCTTTCATCCCAGATAAACTCTGCTGCTCCCGGGCTGCCGTAAGAACATGTGAGAAAGTGGTCAAACCCAGGGAGACAATCTGCCTCTGGATGTCCACATCCAAACTGCGCAAGAACCTTCGCGCCCTGTCTGCCTCGTTGGCGACTAAGGGTCCAGCGAAGCGGCTGAGTCTCGTCCATTCCGCTGCATGTACGTCCACAGGTGCTCCATTTTGCCTCAGCCCAATAAATTTCTCTTCCATTTCCTCCCGTGCAGTCCGCGGGAAGAATTTCTCCAGGAAACTTTTAGAGAAATCCGCCCAACTGATTGGCTTGGGCAAGCGGTTCTCCTTCACAAGCCACCACTCTCGGGCGTAATCCACCAGCTGAATGCGCACCACATCAACTCTTTTGTCCTCTGGGATCTGTGCCGCAATCAGAAAATTCTCCGTGTCCACTAGCCACTGCTCGGCTGGCAACGGCTCCTCCAGACCAGTGAAAGTAGTAGGACCCAAACGTCTGAAATCTGCCACGGTCCCTACTCGGTCAACTGGTTTCGCTCCAGCGTTGTTTACAGACTGCCGAATGGCCTGCAAACCCTCCTGAAATGAATCTGCTTGCTGCTGGATCAGCTCAGTTTGATTCTTCTGATTTTCCAACATCCCACGTATCACTCCCAACATAGCGGCTTCATCCACGCGCCTCTGATACGTCTTGAAATTCTTATCTGCCATATTCCTGAAATCATAACACCCAACATTAGCATGATGATAGATTCAATATATATAAATCAAGGCTAGAACTCCAAGATACTTAAATAGAGTACCGTATTGTAACTATGCCGCGGTATCATAGCCACAATTACTTAACTCCACCCAAGTCGCCCAAGTCCTAGGGATAACAAGAAATCAGGTTTTCGAGTCGACATGCAAAGTAAGTTTGCACGTCGTAAAAGATATAATCAGGAAGAATGTGATTCAAGAATGGTAACACGGTCAAGGTGGTAGGACATGTTTTCCTAAGCATGGGTATTCAGATTCGTGTATCGGGTACAATACCCAACTAACCTATGGCTCTGATACCAAAAGAACCATGTCACGCCCCGCTTCCCAGAGTACGCAAGATTGGGCACGTGACATAGCCAACCATGCTACCTGTGGGTAGGAAGTATCTATCCACAGTCATATTACGGCTGTAGAGATATCAAGAACAAGATAAATAAACTATCTAACACATGTCCAAATCCAGAATAACAAGAGTCAAAAATAAATAAGTGCGGAAGCAAATGATCCAATACAATAAATAGAAAAGTACGTCCCATAATGCGGGCTCACATCTGGAAATAAAATGAAATAAATCAACTACTCACTACAGGACTCACAAACCAGCCTGCTGGCTGAAGTACTCCTGCTCAGTCGGCGATAGTGGTAAAGAATCTGGGCCATGCAAAACCCAGACGTCAGCGCGTCATGTCAACCAATAATATAATATGAACATGGTAATAAGCAATGCAGAAAATAAACATGAATAAAGAAGTAATATGAAACTAGCAGTGCAAGGTTGTGTACAGTGGGTACTAAACTGTTCTATCAGGTTTTCTATTCTAAAGTCTTTGAAATCAATTGATGACTCGTCGATGTAACTCAATAGTATCCCGTGCGTGCCCGGGACCACGGTCAAGATCCTCGGGGCTGAATCCGAGACGTGCCGCTAGGCAGTAACAAGTAGCAGGATGGATGAGTGATGTCAGCACCACCACTCCGGGGCTGGCCTAGCCCGTAAGACTGACCAGAACAGGTATCGAACTGTTGAGTTACAAGTCGGTTTCACCTTTGATTTCCCCATACCCCCAAGTTATATGTGTGAAGTCAGGTATTCAGGAATCAAGGACTAATGCCAACACAGGATCAGGTAACAGGTCAGATTTTTCTGGATAGACAACAGGAATGGTCCATGAGGACCCCAAGTCAGGTTTGTTGGCATTAGGCATGAGATCAGGTAACAGGTCAGGTCATGGTATAACAGGTTGAGTTGATAGTAAAGGGTACCATGTCCGGTGCATCGATATATGTATATGTCATATGTATCAAGGTCAGGTCAATATGTGACGCAATCGAGGGTGTGCTCACAACAGGTATATAATCGAATAAGGAATAACAGCAGGGAATAAAGTAAACAGCAATAACAGTTCATTTAAGCACAATGGTGCATTAATATAGTGCAGTCGTATTATCATATTAACCAGTTCAAGCACCCTTGGGGTGCAATAAACACAAGGTAGTGCAATATCAATAACAGAAAGTAATAGAGCTACATGTGTACGGCTATCATCCTTTAAACAGTAAAATGGTTAACTAGTAGTTTCGTTATTAGGGTTAAGGTGGCAATTGTGATTTTTGGTTACAGTATCATGATATACGTCATAATGCGTCCAAATTATAAAATATCTCTACTTAGTTAAGTTTTGTATGTTTTAAGAGTCAAACACATTCAATTGGTATAACATAGCATGTAGCAAGTAATACTTGCCTCGACGGTTTCGCGAACCGGGAAAAACGAAAGTAACGTCGGCGGAAAACACGCGACGGATGCACGGGTCACGGATCAAGTCCAAACAATGAACAGCGGAACCACGCGGACCGGGGTACCTTGCTGGAGAGTCGGGTCAAGTCGTCGGCACGGCTGGATTCCGGCGAAATGTCAAAACAGCGACGACGGTTAGCAAACTACGCACGGACAAAAAGCGACCAGCGAAGGGAAAATGGAAGGGGAGAGGTCATGAGAAACTTACTGGGATATCAAGGATGGCAACCGCGATAGGGTCGACGACGATGGGCTCCGGCGGTGAATAGTGAACGCGGCAGAAAGGCTGGAGGTTGCTGGATCGGGTGGTGCTGTGAGTAGGGGGAGGTAATGGCCGGGGTTTGGTTGCAGGGGAAGAGGAGGTGGTCGGCGGTGGCGCGGGTGACGACGACGAGGGTCGACGGCGGCTTTTCCGGCGACTGGAGAAGGTGGTTGGGTTCGCGTTCTGGGTTCTGTTGCAGCGCCGGCGAGGGAAGGAGGAGGAAGGTGGAGAGGTCGGGAAGAGGGCGAAGGGAGGAAGTTGGCGTCGTCGGCGACGAGAGGCGGCGGCGACGGCAAGCGGCGACGGTGCAGGTGGCCACGGCGCTGGGTTGCAGGCGCTGGAAGGAGGGAGAAGGGATGAAGGAGGGGGTAGCGGCCGCGACGAGGGTGATGGTGGTGGTGTCGTCGGCGCGGGGCTGCGGCGGCGACGGCAAGCGGAAACGGCTAGGGTTCGATGGGGTTCTCGTGGGTTTTCGCGATGGAAAGGAAAAGAAGGTGAGGCTGCGTAAAGAATATATATAGGGATAGAGGGAGAGAGAGATTATAGGAAGAGAGAGAGAGAGAGATTATTGGAAAAGAGAGAGAGAGAGATTAGAGAGACAGAGAGAGAGTGATTAGAGATAGAGAGAGAGTTAAAGGTAGGGTCCACGATGGATTAATCCCCTCGTGATTGGCTGGGGATTTTAAAAAGGAAAAATTAACGTAAAGATTTATATGGTTTAGGTAGTTAAGGTAGCAGAAGAATATTTTTTTTTAAAGTTTCAGTGTATTTAATTAAATTGGGATTTTCGGCGCTAAATGAAACATTTCCAAATCGCGCCCGGGTTGCGCCCAAAAATTTGAAATTCAAATAATAGGATTTTAAGCGAGTTCCAAATTTTAAAATGAGATGTCTTATGATTAAAATGCATGCCCCCAAGTCGGACACTTGCACGCGCGCGTAGCCGTCCAAACTCGCCCGTTTCACCGAACGGGATGAAAACTCGACGCACGGACGCTACCACGCGGCAAGGGGTGACGAGTAGGCCAATATGGATATTTTTAATTTCATTTTAGGTGCTAAAATTTGTTATATGCAAAAATGACTTAGCCGGTTAAAATTTTGCAACAAGAACCAAACAAGTAAGATAAATGAGTTGAGCAATATCAAACACTCAACCAGTAACAGAAATAGTATTATAGGGCTCGGGTGTTACAATCTCCCTAATCAGGTGATACCGCCTCAGAATATGTTTGGACTTTTGATGGGACCTGGGTTCCTTGGCCAACTCCATAACTCCATTGTTATCGCAATACAGAGGTATTGGATGTTCAATGGATGGAACCACACCAAGTTCACTAATGAACTTCTTTATCCAGACAGCCTCTTTGGCAGCATCGTTGGCAGCGATGTATTCAGCCTCCATCGTCGAGTCTGCAACGGTATCCTGTTTGGAACTCTTCCAACATACCGCCCCTCCATTGAGGGTAAAGAAAAATCCCGAGTGCGACTTAGAGTCGTCCTTATCACTTTGGAAGCTGGAATCGGTAAAGGACTCCACCTGGAGTTCTCCGTTACCATACACCAAGAACATCTTTTTAGTCCTTCGTAAGTACTTGAGAATGTTCTTCACAGCTGTCCAGTGACTCTCTCCAGGATCTGCTTGATACCGACTCACTACACTTAGTGAGTATGCTATATCGGGTCTGGTACATAGCATTGCATACATGATAGAGCCTACTGCTGAAGCATAGAGTATCCCTTGCATGTGAGCTCTCTCCAAATCAGTCTTGGGAGACATCTCTTTGGAGAGAGTGAGTCCAGAGATCGTGGGTTGGTTCCCACGCTTGGATTCTTCCATACTAAACCTTTTTAGTATGGTGTCAATGTACCTGGATTGGGACAATCCCAGTATCCTTTTAGATCAATCTCTATAGATCATGATTCCCAATATGCAGGAGGCATCACCTAGATCTTTCATTGAGAATCTTTGTGATAAGAAGAGCTTGACTGATTGCAGCATAGGAATATCATTTCCTATCAAGAGTATGTCATCCACGTACAATACGAGGAAGAAAACCTTACTCTCTGCTTCCTTTTTTATAGATACAAGGTTCATCTATATTTTTGATGAAGTCAAACTCTTTGACTACAACATCAAAACAGATGTTCCAACTTCGCGATGCTTGATTTAATCCATAAATGGATTTAAGCATTTTGCACACCTTTCCGCTGCTCCCACTATCTACGATGCCCTCTGGCTGAGTCATGTACACGCACTCTTCTAAATCACCGTTTAGAAAGGCGGTTTTAACATCCATTTGCCAGATTTCGTAGTCATGGTATGCAACAATGGCAAGTAAGATCCGGATGGACTTAAGCATAGCCACTGGAGAAAAGGTTTCGTCATAATCCACACCTGGTCGTTGACGAAAACCCTTTGCAACAAGTCTAGCATTGAAAGTCTCAACTTTTCCATCTACACCAAATTTTGTTTTAAAGATCCACTTGCTCCCTATGGGTTTTACCCCTTCAGGAGAATTTTCCAAAGTCCATACTTTGTTGGTGTACATGATTCCATCTCAGATAGCATTGCATCCAGCCACTTCACAGAGTCACCACTCGTGATGGCCTGCTCGAAACTAGTCGGGTCATCATCTTCCATGATGCAATCCTCGCTTCCACCATCAATGAGAAAACCGTAGTATCTCTCAGGTGGATGAGAAACCCTGCTAGATCGGTGGAGAGGCTGGGGTTCGTCGAGTACTACTGAATTCTTTGGTTCCAACAAATCATCAGTTGTAGTTTGTGCTGGAACCTCTTCCAGCTCTACTTCTTTGCCACTAATTTCTTTTGCATGAAATTCTTTTTCCAAAAAGGTGGCATATTGAGAAACGAACACCTTTTGTTCCTCACCGTGGTAGAAGATATATCCATAGGAATCTTTTGGATATCCAACATACTTACATAGACCTGATCTTGCCTCGAGTTTGTCCGGATTTTGTTTTTTAACATAGGCCGGACAACCCCATATCTTAACTCGTTTAAGAGATGGTCTCTTCCCATTCCAAATCTCATATGGAATGGTAGGCACCGATTTAGTTGGAACTCTATTCAACAGATATGCGGTTGTCTCCAGCGCATAACCCCAAAAGGAGATAGGTAACTCGGCAGTGCTCATCATAGAGCGCACCATATTCAATAGGGTGCGATATCTCCGCTCCGACACACCGTTGTGCTGTGGTGTATAAGGAGGAGTAAGTTGAGAGAGAATCCCATTCTCTTTTAGATAATCCCGGAACTCATTCCTCAAGTATTCTCCTCCTCGATCAGATCGAAGAATCTTAATACTTTTGCCCGTTTGGTTCTCTACTTCGTGCTTATATTCTCTGAATTTCTCAAATGCTTCAGACTTGTATTTCATCAGGAACACATGTCCGAATCTTGAGAGATCGTCAGTGAATGTAATGAAGTAGGAATAACCGTTCCTGGCATGTGTAGACATAGGCCCTCATACATCACTATGTACCAGTCCTAAGAGTTCCGTAACTTTTTCTCCGTGTCCACTAAACGGAGCTTTGGTCATTTTTCCTTTGAGACATGAATGGAAAGTATCATAAGATGATAGCTCGAACGGATTCAAATATCCATCCTTATGTAACTTAGCCAGTCGTGTCGCATTGATATGACCAAGTCTATAATGCCACAAGTAGGATTCGTTCATTTCTGAACTCTTCCTCTTGTGTGTGTTTTGTATATTGAGGACTGTATTCTGATTGAGAATGAATATACCATTATGTAACGAGCCTGATGCAATCAACTTTTGATTTAGGAAGATGTTCATAACATTATCCTGTACTACAAAATTATATTCTTCTTTACTTAATAAAGAAACTGATATAATGTTGCACATCATGTTCGGTATATAACAGCACTCATTCAGAATCAGTGTATTACGACTTGGTAATACTAGGTGATATTCGCCAACTGCTTTGGCTGCAATACATGCACCATTCCCTACTTGAACGGAATGATCACCTTTTCCCAGTTCTCTACCTTTACGTAGACCATGTAACAATTTACATATGTGGGATCCTGATCCGGTATCTAATACCCAGGACGTAGGGTGAATTGAGAAACAGTTCTCAATAACTAACACACTCGAAGAAGATGCATCAGCGTGCATGTTCTTTTGGGTGGCTTGAGAATCCAGATATTCTCCTATTCCCGGTTCAGTCATAAAACTCTTATAAGAAAGAACGGGTCCAACGTTCCCCTTCTCAGTATAATAAGCGGGTTCAGTCAATACATCCATATTATTATCTTGATTATGGCCTGACATGGTCGCTACCTGCAGAGAGAGAGAAGAAAACACTTTAGCGTATGCTCTTGCAAGATTAGATTGGTTATTATCTTATCTAATCAGGATGTCTCCCACTGTTTTTATCAAGTCTTCCTTCAAACCCTAAAAGGTAAGATTAGCCGGGATTAATTACACCCTACAATTTCGTCAATCTTTCAGCCAGATCAGTGTCGGTACTTGAGGGAGGTTCCCCGTGCTTTCGCACGGACCTAATTAAAGTAAACCTCGTTTTCCCAGAGGCGTAACCCCGTTAACACTTTTCTAGGTGCCTACTTGATTGGCTAATTGTCCTGTGTAAAATTCTCCCAGGAGTAACTCTTACTCGCTGTGGGTATCGGGATCCAACTATCTCATAGGAGTTATGCAATCTCATTGCAAATTTCACCACTTGAAATTCCCGATAATGCTTTTACCCCTACTGACTTATGACCTTAACTATGGTCAACAAATCATAAGCACTAGTCAAGTTCTACCCGTCATTTCTTGATTAATTTAGACCCACCCATATGACCCTTAATTATGGTCAACAAAGTCATATGACTGTCCTAATTGATCACATCTAATGTTATATAGGAAAACATCACTTAGCTACCGTACACTGCGCCTTAACTATGGTCAACAAACGCAGCACGAATACTAAGTACTCTATTTTCCTAAAATGATGGAGGGTTACGCAGATTTTTCAGAAAATCATGAGCGTAATGAACTTGATATCGTCGTAGAATTAAGTGAATTTTGAAAAGGAGTGTTTTTTAGGCTTTTCTAGTTTCGCTAAAGAGGTCACTCCAGGTGAAGGGATCTCGGCTCTTTCCCCATCGAATAAGGTGCAGGATATATCATATATACCGTTGTGCAAAGCAAGAACTATAGAAGCTGTCAAAAACTAAACCGCGAGTTTGTAGCATCTGCCAGTTTCGCTAAAGAGGTCACTCCCGGTGAAGGGATTTCGGCTCTTTCCTTATCGAATAAGGTGCAGGGTATATCATATATACCGCTATGAAAAGCAAAACTGTACCTACCCTTTTTATAAAGTCTTGATTCTACAACATCTTATAGGTTTCTTTTCTTTTTATTAATATCATTAATAAATCCCATCAGCTTATGCTTCCTAAGCATCACAGAAGAAACGAAAGCAGTAATATTTATATATCAGCATATATATATAGTATAAGCATTCGTTTCAGGCAGTAATATGATCTCATCACAGAACATTGCAGCAGAAGAACATATATGAAATATTGGATATACTAGGATGTCCGTATTTTTAATACGAGCCGTTATAAAACACGGATTCCACGGTCGTGATGAATAGCCAAACCCACATCCCTAGACCCCTATGAGAGCGGCAAGTAACACTGTCAATTCTAGGGTTAGGAGACCCGGTCTCGACTCCTCGAGATGGCCTCCCACTGGACCCTAGAACCCGGTTACTTGTGCTCCCCTCCTTGAGTCTATCTAATGCGGAAAAGTAAATAATATACAGTGGTGACATCAACCTCATCCCGGAAGTTCCACAATAAAAGAATATTACATACAAATGAATTTTACAAAAATGAAAATAAAAACCCTCATCTCACATAAAAACCCCGGCTATTCAGAACACGACGATCCAATATAACATATCACAGCAACACATAATATCTCATAATATCAACGTAAGTAAGCATGCATACACCGATCGTCGTAGATGTATAGCAACGAAGACCGGAAATACAACTACTTGCTACACTTACGGTCACAGAAAAGAAATTGTAAAACTACAACATTTGGAATCAATAATCATTTTAGACATCGTAAATCCGAAATATCACATACTTCGCATTTCATGCCTAACTTTATGAATTCCACATATTGTATCACATTCCAGATAAATAGACAGTATTAAACTTTCCAAACAGATAATCAAATACCCAAATTTCCTAAATAGCTCAACACTTGAGCGGAGTTCAAATAATCGCAGAAACTGTCACAGTACCGATGATCCAGCCGTTGAAGGGTCAAGCCAACGTCTTACATGTGGCACGCCGTGCTGCCCCAAATCCTAAGGTTTAGAGGCAGTTCAAGACGGTCACATAATCGAGTTAAGGTTTGTGTTCTTCTAGAGGGTCCACCGCGTTACTTGTACGTTTATCCGAAAGATTTAAACCCAATAAAAAATCAACACTTGAAAATTTTACATGCCGGGAAAAAGAGAGTTAATGATATCCGTTCGAACATTTTAACAGTTTCTAAATATCCGGAAAACATAACAAAATTAAATATTCCGATCGAATCTACGATTACAAAATAAACCCCAAAACACTCAACACTTGAGTCAGATAAAAAATACCCAGAAACAATAACCCACAGAAATATAGATTACTATGCAAAAAGATAGGATAATTACCACTGTACAGCCGCGGTTCCGCGGCCCAAGCAAGGTTTGGCCGCGGTTTCGCGGCGGAACGTACGGTTTAGCCTGTCGTTTTTCACAGTTTTTCATACAATTTCCTGCTGGTATTTTTAAACATTTCTAATTCTGAAAAATCACAGTTCTTAAAAATTATCCAGAGAGGGGTCTAAAATTGCGTTTCGGTGTTCGATCGGAGTTTTAACTTCGTATAGACGTCGCCTAATGCTCTAGCTAGGCTCTGATACCATAATAGGGTTCCTAGGCACTCTTGTGAGGGTTCATAAGGCATCAACCATGCCCGAATAAAAATTTAGACATGCCGAACAACCCAAAGCCGGGATCTTTGCTAGATCATTAGGGTTTAACATGCAAGTAAACATCTTTACTACTATGTGTGAGGGATTACAACCTTTGTAGTCCGCTCCTTCACTTCATATGCTCCGATGAGAAGTCCCTTCGCCGCGATTCACGATTTCCCGGACTCAAGAGAGGCTCCACGACTCGAACGATCCATGCTAGCTTGCAGTGTTCCGTTTCTCCGATGATCTACGTCGAAGTTGCTATAACTCAAGCTCTCTCACTCTAATGAGGTGAACACCCTAATCTAATGGGCTAGATTAGATAAGGATGATGGAGTAGTATTTATTCTTTCTTTTTATATCAAATTCTCACAAGAAATCATCACCAAAGGAAAAACAAGTAAGCTTTTTCAAAGCTTAAGAGAGAAGAAGATGATGGAAATGGAGTTAATCCTTTTGTGATGAATAGTAGAAATGAATATATGATTGATCATGGAACCATGGCCAAGGATGACAAGGATAAGCTTTGTAGAGAATAAACTAGGGCTAGGGATTGGTTAGGTTAAAGAATGAGTCATAAGATAATATCAACCATAATATCTTACACTTGACAAAAGGAAAGCTTCTAGATGGTGCAAGAAGAAGCTAACCCTAATCAAACCCTAACCTTGCTTAACCTCTACTAAACATGTTCCATTATTAATCATATCATGTTGCAATAATATATATCACATATATATTCTATATTTGCAACAAAAGAAAAATAATACAATTAACATATATCGCATATATATCAATGTATTACCCTGTAAGAAAATTAAATAATAAAGTGAGCCAATATTAGATAATGTATTACAATATATCATATATATTATTATACATTAAATTATTGAATCAACATTTGATTCGACAATCCGGCTATATCGAATATAACCGACTAATATATCATGTACCGATTCATCGAATCAACACTTCATCCGATGACCCGGTTCATATCTAAATATCGCGAGAATATAATACCGTATCACATATCGCAATATCCTCGGTCCTGCACATATCACATATGTGCCTCTACTCCGTTTTGCCTGAGCCAAGAAACCTTTGTTGTAACGTTTTGAAAATCGTTTCGGTGAAATTTCGGAAAATCGGTAAAATAAGGGGGTTTTTTGTAAAAAGTCAAAATACAGATATCTTTATTATAAAATTAAATATACATATCCTAGCTATGTAATTGCTAGTATTTGGTGTTTATTGAGCCACTGGTAAAATTTTTAATTTTTTGAAAAATTTTCCGAAATTAATTATTTTAATATTATTTTAAGTCTTCACTAATACATTTAATTAGGGAAAATTACAAATTGGAATGGGTTGATACAAATTTTATAATTCATGGCACACTAAACTTACATGTAAGATATTGTTTTTGAAATGAAATGGGTTGCCAAAATGGTTTAGAAAATATCGAAGAAAAATGGCTTAATTAGTGAAATTAGTGTTAATGGAAATTGGGGCATAACCTTTATCATTTTTCCCCACACCCACACACTTCACCATCACCCCTTCCCCATGTGGCCGGCCCACTTTGACAGCCCCTCCCTCTTTCTCTCTCTCCAATCACCTCACATTTCAAAAGAAAAGAAAAGAAAAGAAAAGAAAATGAAAGAAAAGTCAAAAGGGGAGTGGACTTGTCTTTTCTCTCCACTTTCTGCACCTCCCTCTCTCTCCTCACTCCCCCCCACAACATGGCCGAAAATTCCATTCCCCTTTCCAGCAGCAGCCCCTACCCTAAAATCCCCCACAAATTTGCCTCAAAAATCCACAATTTTGCCTCAAAATCCTTGCAAAATCAAAGCTAATTCAAAATCCAAGCCTTACCCGTTATTTCTTGGCTACTATAGTATGTTTCTTAGTGAAAAGTTTTCATTTTGGAGGCCAAGATTTTGGTGCTAGATTCATGTTTGATCTCTAGATCATGAGGTATAATTCTATCCTTTTTCTTAAATTGTTGTTAATTGCATTAGGTTAGCTTAATTATATGTTTAAATAGGTTTTTAATTAGTTCTAAGTGCATGATTTGAAATTCAAGAGAGGGGTTTGAATTCAAATTGGGGTTTTGTGTTTTGAGATTATGGTTGTGTGATGTATTTGACATATTAGTGTTATGCTAAATCAAATCAAGTTGCTAGTTCGCTTTTTTGTTAATTTTAATTGTGATAATTATATAAATTGCAAACTAGGTTTTAAAAATATATATAATTTAGTGAGATAAAAATCTAATTAGGGTATTCATAACATTATTAACATTTTAAATTGTAGTTTAATAGTTTAGTTCATGAAAATCCAAGCTAAATTGTTGTTTGTGCATTTTTGCTATAAAATTGTTAAAATTGGGTATATTGTAAACTAGAATTTTGGGGTTAATGAAATTTAATGAGATTAAATTGTGGAAATTATTTTTATGACTTATTTAAGACGTTTAATAAGTATTCTTGCCATTAGAATTGTTAAAACATCATGTTTTGTACTAAAACGGTAAATTTTTGCTTGCTAGGTTTTCGGAAAAATAGCTTTTAAAGTGAGTTTGGGGTTTTTGTAAATTTTAACCTATTTCATATAATAATTAGTGATTTGTGAAACCATGATTGGTATGTTTAGTGTTTTTCTTGATCAATCGACGTTTGTACGCCGATGTCGATGGTTTTTGAGTTGATTTGCGAAAGCAACCATAGGTTTTGACCTATGTGGGATTCGTGTGTTGTTTTGATCATGAGTCGGATTTTAATGCGATACGGTGCGTTATGATATGTAGGTACCCTTAAGAAAACTTCGAGACGACAAGCAAGCGCGTAGCGGCGTCGGCACCGGTGAGCGAAGATCAGGTGAGTAGATTGATATCTACGGGAAGAAGTCGGGTGGATGGCGTATAACACCCCCGCAGTCCGTAGTATAGTTCATATATATATGTTTATATAGGTGTTTTATGATACGAGAATGTTTATTCATGATATGATTATGTGTTCATAGATTAGCTTTGGGTTAGTTGCGAAACCCTAGAGTAGTTGTTATACCCACATACGCACACACAGACCTGCATACATTACTTTTTTGTGCGTAGATGGGGATGTGTATATATGTATATACGCATGGGTATAGGACTATGCATATATATATATTCATATACACATGCATGGATGATGAGGATAATACTCGGGATTTAAGATTAGTCGATGAGATTTGATTTGAGGCCGTGAGATCGGTGATATGGCAGGGTTCGTATTTGAGATACGACATGACGTTGTAGCGGGTCCTTGACGTAGTGTTTCACACACGTGCATGCATACTTAGGCGGTATCAGTATTGTACTAGACATAGATCAGTACCTCGATCATGATATTTGATAAAGAGGATACCAGATGAATAGTATGATGAATATGATATTGACCCGTACCCAGATTTGGGATGCCGTACGACGGATTTACGTACGAGCTATATATTGATGTTTGATCCGCACTCTTGACTTGGGAATATTTGATTATAGATATGGTATCGGATGTGATATTATCGAGGCAGGATCACCGACTAATATATATATATATATATATATTATATATATATATATATATATACATACATATGTATGTATCGACTCAGGTGTTAGGGGGTTTCCTTACCTTTAGTTTAGCTTGATTGCTCAGCCCTATAGTTTAGTGTAGTTGTTAGCCCATATTAGTTGTCGTTGTGTCTAGTATTCAGCTCCCGCTCATTATTGCTGTTTGCTCCACATCGCATACTTATATTATAATTTCTTATTGCATTGTTGATATCATACTGTTAAGACACCAGCACCATTACCGATGATGCGTATGTACCACGTACACTTACTTGCCGGCTCACACATATCTTCATCGGTAATTGCCATGTCACGTACACCTTAGAAAATATTATTGCTTAACTTAGCTTGTTAGTTAGTAATTTGACTTGATATTAGTGTACCTTCCTTATATGCCAGCTTAACATTGTAGTTATTACTTGTCACTTCATGCATACTGTTATTCATTGTTATGCCGCATTCATGGATTCTTATGCCAATATTCATGGTTTTACATGCTATTGATGATTTGGATTCGGATTTCCATGAGATTTTCTGGATTTTGGGGGAAAACCGCAAAACTTATATAAACCGCTTTCTCTCTTTTTAAATAAAAAGTGCGGTTTTTCCCATCATGAGTTTGCTCTCTGATATTTTCCAAATAATTTTCCAATTTCACAGAAAGATCCAGATTTCCTTACAATTAACCACAACAACACGTATTAGTGTTTACGCAAGTTTTGATCTAAAAATATTGATGGAATAAACTTTTCAACTCAAATTTCAAAAAATGAACAAATAGCACACGATGCCCGGCAACGGCGCCATTTTGATTGAATGAAATTTCTGTTGTGTTGTATGTTTATAGAAAATAGAGTTTAGAAATCACAACCAAAAAAATATTTTGACCGCAATCAATAACGGTGTCGGATGTAGCGCGTTAGTAAGTGCGGATCGTCCACAGGGAAAGTGAGTTCCGTTCAATTTTCGAATTAGATGAGTTGAAATTTTAGGCAAAGAAAAGAAAACAGTTCATGATTTGTAATTGTAGATCAAAAGTAAGAAAAAATCTAGATCTAAAAGAAAACATTAAAACAAGAAGAGAGATGAGAGATAATTTCCAATCAACACTCAAGATTATAAGGATAGCTCGTAGGAGTAGATCGGATCTATCGATGTGATGAGATCTAAAAATTACTAATTCTTATCCATTAATGAATTGATACTAGATCGATGCAATTTCATCGAGGTTTAAGGATCGTTCAGGAAAATTAAGGATTCCACAACTCATCCTTTGTCCTTTCGATGGATCGCATTCAAATTCTAGCTTCTAGTTAATCAAATGTTTAATAGTTGTTCCCTAGTTTCGAGTGAACACGATCAAGAAAGCATCATCTCAAAACTAGGTTATTAATCATTTGATTCACTAGAATTTCCAAACATTATAGGATTTAAGAATTGTAAAAATATCTAAATCATCATCATCTAAAGATCGTCGCAACTCCTACACGAGCGGAGATTACTCAAACATCATGATCACAAACACAATCACAAATTGAGATCTAATCATTATGCTTGAATTAAAACATAAGCAAGAATATAGAAAATTCACCTTTATTTATCGACAAATTTCGTTACAACTCTTTTGAATTTACAAAAGGTAGGAACTATATCGTCGATTTTGGCTTCGCTCGGCTCCTTGAGTCGCCGATCGGCGTGGATCTCTTGCTCCGTTGGAAATCCGGCGTTGCTTCTAAAGGTTGGAGGAATTCTTGCTTTATTTGATCTCGGGAATTTGATCTTGAGGTTGAATTGGGGATTGGGCACAAGTTTTGTCACTAAACTTGTGGAGGGAAGAGGGAGATGAATGAATTCTTGAACAATTTGCACCCTAGATCTAGGCTCCTTTTTATAGACCTCTAGATCTAGAATTGAAATTTGAATTTCCCCCCACAAGTTAGTTAACCAAATGATTTAAATTTCCCTCCAAAAAGTTAGTTAAGCCTAAAATTTGAATTTCCCTCCAAGAGTTTGTTAAGCCGAGCCCTCTAGATATGCCATGTGGAGCTTCTGGGGTCTTCTGGAAGCTTTTTCTGTTAGAAATAGGCTTGTGACAAAATTTGGTGGCTTGATCTCTTCAAATGGCCGCAGATCCGCGGCGCCAAGGGGGTTTGGGCCGCGGATCCGTGGCCCTTTAGTGGCCTTGGGGCTTGTTCTTTTTACAGTAACTCTTGGGCTTTCTGGTGGGCCTTTATACAATATATGAAATCTCATTTGGCCTTCTGTATTGCTCCAGATCTTTAGCCTTTGAATTGGCGTGTCTTTTATCAGCTCTTTTCTAAACTTTGGGCTCTGCTTCTGTGATTTCCTGCATTAGACCCCAGACAAGAGTTGCGCAATACGAGGATGATGCGATACCATGATAAACACACAATTTCCCTAAAAGTGCCAGTTTAAAAGTCTAACACATGCATTCTGGTATTTCAGGGATGTTTTGCTAATATGTGCAATTATGAATGCCGAACACTTATACATGAATGCAAAAGGTAGGGAAATTGTCGTGTTAGAAATGCAGTATTTTCGACTGATCAAGCATCATGCTAAAGTGTTTCTTCTCTCTCTCCTAATTGCAGCGACCAAACATCATGACCGGACTTAAGTTACTGTAATTCCACGGTAGCGTCCCGGCCGTCTAACAGACGCCAAATACGGAACAAAAACTTTTTTTACAACAGGCGCTATCGCGTACTATAACCCGGATCTGCCATTAAAGCTAAACTAACAAACTACAAAGTGGGTAGAAATGTTATACCGAACGATCCGAGTCCTTCGGTCTTCAACCATCATCCCACGCTTTGTTGTGGCTGCTCTGATTTCCTGAATCTCCAGTCTTGTCGTCCAGGTGGCACCACGTCGACGAATCTTTAAACGGGCACCCGCCTCTGAACCGAGGCAACTCGATCGTCAAGTTTGCTAGAAGAGACGACCAAGATGATGTAGAGAATGAGTAGAACACTTTGTCTCGTTATATCCAAAGACGTGGACGAACGGTTAATGAAGTTGCCTTTTGGGTCGGGTGGAATGAGAAATGAGGCTATCTAATTTTCATGAACCCGAATCTATCATAATCTTTTCAACCAAATCAACAACCATGATCCTATGAGAGGGGGGGAGGCCGGCCACTATATAGAGGGGAGAGAGGTGAGTGTAGGAGAGGGGGAGGTGATCACAAGATCAATGAAAGAATGAGTCACAATCACACCTAGTATGAACACATATAATGCAAGTGACGAATCACCTTAAGCTAGTCATCAAAGCATTTAATGCATCATTAAATACAACCATGAGTCACTAATCCTAGTCACCATATCAAGAAGCTTCCACTCATGACTCACCTCATGACTCACCCTCCAGAAGAAAAGATAAATCCGGATTTAACCGAATATTAAATACGACTGATAGAAAACTGGAAACTGCCAACTTCCAAAAGTGATCCTGAAACGAATTTCAGGATAACCCCATAACAGTATAAACATACCCGCATTTGTATTGCGACCGAATACAAATGCAACTGAGACAAAGATATTATATCTGCACAGTATAATACTGGGTTCCGGCTTAAACTAAAGCCTACCAGTATTATCTGCCCGAAAAATGACACATGCGAAAACGCACGTGCATTTTCCAAACCTTGCCATAAAACCATACGGCCTCTACAACGTTTCGCCCGAACTTGGGAAAGTGTCTGTGGGGGACTCTAATGACTCATCAACACACTGGCACTGGGTATAACCACTAGCACGTCAGAGGTACAAGCTGTACGTAACGGTTTGCCTATGTATTGATTGGAAGGGAAGCTGACGAGCGAACTCATTCATAAACCCTACTGAGCCTAACAGTGACAATATACATACAGTCCGGTCCGTTCGTCTATGAGTATCGCATATCTGCCTAGGGGGCTGGTAACGTCAGACCCCCAATAGCAGTATAAGTCGTGTCAGAGAGTGGCCAAGAACACCCTGAGATACTACTGGAGTACCTACCAGTAAATCTCCTGCCTCGGCCGAGGGCTTTGTGTAATGGCTCTCCTAGACACAGCGCGATCTCACCCCCAATACTGGGAGAGATGAATCCCCTACCGATCCGCTCACTTGCCTCCATGTGGCTCGGGACTGTACCCAAAAAAGACCTGTTTGCACGACTCCTTTGAGCCGTGGTAGGGTAGAAAACAAAGCACAATGGGAACTCACACGAGACAAATGGCAACCATAGGTCGATGAACTAACCTGTACACATGTCACCAGGGAACTGCTATCTGACGATATGTATAATACCAACTAGCATGTTCCCGGCGAGTCCTGTCCGGTGTACTCATAACCTAATGAGCACCTGTATACATCTTAGGTGATCCAACTGATACCAATGGCTTGTGAAACCGGCCATAGCCCCTCGTCGGGGTCTAGACTGTATACACTAGTCTACTCTGGAGTATCGATGCCCTGTCTCGAAACTCCCACGACTTGGGACACTTTAAGGATGTGCTTACAGACCCCAGCTCCCACGTATATGATCGCCATCATACTGCTGGTAGTCAAGCAAGAATCCTATGGGCTCTATCATCATGCAATAGTGAACTAAAGCATGTGTACAATGATAAAGACAAACCAGATAGCAAACTATCATCTCGAGCAAGACTGTCATATCGGTATAGGTCCTGCCTCAATCATTGCAATCACGTACCTGCAATCCAATAATTGACTTTGAGGGCACTATCTCCAACAATCTCCCACTTGTACTTAAGGCTAATTTTTGCGATGTCGCATACTCACAGCCCGTGTGATACCGAACATCCAACTCCTCTACTAATCAGTTTCACAAAGCTAGTTTGTAAAACTCTTGTGTTCGAGAAATAGCCTCATTGAGTGGATCCGCCCTGATGTTTTTTTCTTTGTCTCTCTAAATCTCAAGTTCGCGGAGAAAGCCATCTCTCGAATCGAGTAATACCTGTCTTAGAATATGTCTGGATATTTGATGAGACCTAGTTCATAAATGAACTCCAAATCCAAACTTCTTAGACTGTATCGATCACTTAACCTAATCAGTATCCAACACCATGCCTCCCACAGTATCCTCTTGGACCACCTGTCCATAATACCGTCCCTCGTTAGAGGGAAAACTATAACTCTGACAATCACTCTGTCATCTATGTCACCTTTGAAGCCTGGAATGATAACCGACTCCCGAAGGAGGATGTCGTCATCAAATCCGTAGAACAAGCACTTATGTTTTAAAACTGCTTCCTTATCTTTCTTCAGGATTGGATTAATATAAACTTACCGCATCAAGTGAAATAACAACATCTGGTGTGGTACTTGACATCTCATGATTGACTCAATTGCCTAAGCAAGTGATCTGCCAATCATGCACATCCCTCTCTCCATTAGTCTCTAAGACACCTTTAGAGAGGGTGACTCCATCACCTGCAGGTACACCACCATGCCAAGAGTCATCTATTCTAAAATACTATTAGAATACTGTCAAAGTACCCACATTGGGAAACTACCCAAATCTAGATCTAAAACCATAAATCTAGTAACCAAAATGTCAGATATTATATCCATATCCTGTCTGAAGAAACAACTGTGTGACGACCACAGTACAACCGATCGTAGTATAGGAATTTTACTTCCTACTCTGTGTATGTCATCCAAAAACCAGGACATCACACCCTACTACCTTCTTAACAGATCCATCCCCTATTCTGATGAAGTCAAACCTATGACTGTCACATCAAAATTAGATGATCTTATCTCCGCTATATCTGCTCAAGTCTATAAATAGACATAAACTACTTGCCCACAATGCTTCCGCTGCTCCCACTGACTATGACAACCCTCTGGCAGAGTAATATCTACGTACACTTCTAAAGCATGTTTAGAACGACGTTATACTTATCCTCTTGCCGGGTCTCATAGTCTGGAACAACAGTAGTGTCAAGTCTGGGTAAACAAGAACCTCCCTGTCACCGTCCTTGAGTCTACCGGAGTACCTCTCGTGTTCTGAGGTTACCCACCAAATCTGCGGAGTGGCTAATGGAATGTCAAACCTGATTGAATATATTGGTCCTATTAAATTTTTCGTAATCGTTTGCGGTTCTGGAATCACTTCCAGTTCTACTATACTCTCACTGCTGTTTTCTGAAAAAGTCCATTTTAATAAAACTGTGGCAAGTTTAAGAACAATATCACTATTGATCTTCCGGATGGTAGAAATGTCAACCCTCGTCAAAGCCAGGGTCAACCCACAAACTGCCATTATAGAAACGTGCCTTGATTTATCCAGTGTCTGGTTTTAAGCATAAGCTGGACAACTCCCCGTATCTTAACATCGTTAAGATATGAACCATTCTATATACAATATAGAAATAGAGGCACTAATTTAATTGGAACCAGATTCAAATCATGCAGCTGTCCCCAGTGCATATCAACTTAATGGAGAGAGGCTAATCAGCATTACTCAACTTAGGAATCCATCCAATTATGAGTAACCTGAAAGAGAAACAAGTTTCTCAAAACCATTACTATCATCTGAATACCAATCACAAGAATCTATATCTTCAATCACTTTAAAGAATTCTGATACTTGTGACACCTGGTTCTCTACTTTATTCTTATACCCACAACTTCTCAAAACTTAGACATTGTATTTCTGCAAAACACTTGTCTAAAAACTAGAGAAGTCATAAGTAAACAGAACATAGTACGAGGACCTACCCCTTTTTCCTGATGGACGCTGGACAACATACAATACTCTGTATAAGTCCCCTGAGTTTGAATAACTCAAAACCTGTGCATCGTAGGTTGAAAACTGTACCCAGGCGATTTCCTCAAATATCACCAATTACAACGAATTCCGATATAATGAGGATGATCATCTTAATTCCCAATAACTTACTCCCCCTCATCATATGGAAAACCATACAGATGTGAGAAACTCACCTGGTAAATTCATACCCTGGAGTAAGCATCTAATCGGGAAATCAGTTTTCTTTTAACAATGTACAGTGTAACTGAAACATGAAAATGTTTCATAGGGGTATCCTGGTATTCCTAGTAATGCCTCTTCCATAATCCTTTTCATGACTGTAACCGTATATTTCTTTGCCATCTCTCCAAATCCCTATATTTGTATTTAGTCGTTACCTTCTGTACACCATCGTTAGGCTAAATGGTTTTCTACCGTTCGGCACCAGCCTATGGTTTGGAAGAAGACTATCCAGTAAGCATAATAGGTGTACTCTCCTAATCCTAGGAGTACTCGGAACTTGAGAGAAGGTGATGATAAAAGAAAACTGAATAATACCTTATTCTATTTCTCCCGAACTGGGAAAAAGCAAAGGTGAAAATAGGAGTGGCGATGAAGTACGCGGTTTGGTCGTGAATGATAACAGTCGCAATTTACTTTGCCTTCTTTCTAATCCCTTTATCTTGTCTTTACATATTACCTTCTGCACACCCTACTTAGGCTAATTGGTTTTCTTCATTCCCTACCTTTCGGCACCTGCCTATGGTTTGGAATAAGACTATCCAATAAGCGTAATAGGTGTACTCTCCTAAACTAAGGAGCCCTCGCAACCTGAGAGAATGTGATAATAAAAGACAACTGAATAAACCAATTCTATTTCTCCTGAACCTGGATCCATCCTCGAAGAAGTCCCTTCGAGTTCGTATATAACCATACGATGGATCTATCCAATGGAAGTGGATGTCCATAGTAATACGGGGTGTTCTGATAAATACAAAGGGTAAAAGAAGGAGCGGCAATGACTTATGAAACTAAGACAATCCAAAATCCAGTATTTTAAGAAGGTTCGGTCAACTTGGTCACTGAGTCATAGTCTAGGGTCGGTCAAAGGTCGCTGCCAAAGAGAGAGAGAGAAAAGAAACACTCTGCATTCACTCTAAGCTAGATCAGAATGGTTATCACTTTATCTAATCAGGAAACCTCCCACTGTAATCTCAAATTCTCCTCCAAACCTGAAAGAAGAATTAGTCGGGATCACCCGAAGAGTAAACTAACTCATCAGTGAGAATCGGGATCCAACTATCATCGCATGATAACTTGATGGAAGCCACTCAAGTTATCACACTCCAGAAGGTATGCGCATGACTGGCAAGTTTCCTGTATGTTTGAAACTCCCGATATATATTTTTTCCCCATGCTCTTATGACCTTGACTAAGGGCCAAAAATCTCATAAGTCACATGTCAAGTTCTATCCATCATTATCCAGGTCAATTTGAACCCACCCGTACATACTCTTGACTAAAGGCCAAATATAGTAATACGACTGTCCTAAACCAACGCATCTATCTATGCAACATGTGAACACCCCAGCAGCTACCAATCACTATGTTTTGACTAAGGGCCAAATGTACATAGCTTGAATACTACTGAACATCCATAAGAAATGACGGAGGGCTACGACTGGTTTTTGGCGAAAAACCTTTAACATAATGAACTTGATCTCGTTGAAGGAACCTGATAGCTTTTTATAAAAATATAGTGACGAAAACCTTTGCTAAAGAGGTCACTCCCGGTGAAGGGATCTCAGCTCTTTCCTCGTGGAATGAGGTGCAGGATATTCCAACTGAATACCGCGATGCAAAGCAACTTGTAATCGACTATATTGAAGTTATTACCCTGACGTAAACTTCTGCCCAAGGGGTCACTCCCGGTGAAGGGATCTCGGCCCTTGCCTCGTCGAATGAGGTGCAGGATATTCCAACTGAATACCGCTATGCAAAGAAAAAGTAAACATCTTTGTAATAACACCTTTTAAATTGGTTCCAACAACATCAAATATAGGTTTGTTTTATCCTTGCATGGATAAGAATCAATTCATTCCCATCAATCAATCACACCAGAAAATAACAAAAATATAATGTAGGTATATGCCATCCGCATTCGCCACTGGGTCCCGTCATCACCCGTTAGGTTACTTAACTAACTATAGAGCGGGGGCTGGACTAGCGCGGGTGTAAAACATTTACAACATCTAATAGTATATATACCAATATACAATAATCGCTCCAGGCGTGATAATATGAAACATTACAGAAAAGTAATAAGCATCACAGAACAATACAGATAATCTGGGATCCCCGGGTTTCACAGAGCCGCTGCTGAAACCCGACGTTCCCCTGGTCGTGTGGATAGCCTGTGCAATGAAACCTAGACCCCTACGGGGGCGGCAAGTTACCCGCCAAGACCTGAAGCGAGGTATCCCCCCACAAAATAGTGAATGGAACACCCGACACTTCACGGAATCCGGTAAATTGAGCACCCCTCCTTGGGTTAACCTGTACCCCATACGAGTGCGGCGAATAGTCTGCCAATTCTAGATTGAGGTCCCTCTGCCTCTCAAAGCCATGAGATACGGAGCCGTTGCCCTCCAGAACCCGGCTATCCGTGAACTCCTTCACGGGATAAACCTAGTACAGAAATAAAAATATGTACAACGGGTACATCGACCTCAGCCCGGTCGTGCCCCAAAAGAATATTATACAACAGGCATTGACGGCAGTCCACATGTTGGACGCTCGCCCCGCAATATCAAATGTACAAATAAATCCAAACAGCACTATCATTGCACCCTGCTATCCACCACGACATATCCGAAACATCACAGCACAACACAGAACACCAACGCGAATGTTACGTTCCCAAATCCGTCTAAAAGAACTATAGCAGTTAGACGCAATTTACAGCTGGAATGACATTCCCGGTCTGAGATATAAAGTAAGTACTGTAAACTAACATGTTTAAATTTCGATCGACAAAATTTCCCAAAGTGGGCCCCACGAACATCTGCTGTATAGTAACAAAATATGGGCCCAAAAGAAATATTCCAGAAACCACAATTCACTGTGTAGAACATACTGTAGAAATTTGGAGCCCTGAACCCACATTCTCGCGGCGGATCCGCGGCCAAACCCTGTTTTGGGCCGCGGATCCGCGATAGAATAGTAAGATCACTTGATCAAATTTCACCAGTGTTTTAATAAAAGCCTGCACGAATTTCTGTGATGCTCAAAATAATTTTTAGACTACATTTAAAATCGACAGAAAGTTTGTACGGAAAAATTGTAGTTTTCAAAAATCCGTTCGATCGATGTTTTAAACGCGTTAGCACAAGTTAGTAAAGCTTAATGGTGAGGCTCTGATTGTTAGTGTATATGCCCTAGAGGCCATTACTGTATCATACTAGCTTGTATATTACTTGATGGAAGCTTGGGATATCCACAATTGTATAGACAATCTTGCTCAAAATGGTAGTATGCTACTTGGTTTGTTTCTACTTCAATATGTGCATGTGTTTCTTTTAGCATATCGCTTATACATATTAGTAGAGCCCCTAGGATCTTTGCTTGATTACCAGCGTTGTGATGGCAGTCATACTCGTAGGGGCTGGGTAATCTATAAGCACATCCTTATACAGGTCCCTAGTCGTTGGACTATCGAGACAGGGCATCGATACTCCGGAGTAGACTAGCGTATACGCTTCTCATCCCAGCACGGGAGGTGGTCTGTCCCACAGCCATCAGTACGTTGTACTGGAGATAGTATGCGGGTGCTCATTAGGTTATGAGTACACTGGACAGGACTCGTCGGGAACAATTGATTGGTATTTTACCTATCGTCAGTTATCAGTTCCCAGGTGACATGAGTACAGCTTAGTCCGCTGACTTGACACTGTCACTTCGCATCGAGTGTGTTCCCACTGTACTTAGATTACTACCCTACCTCGGCTCGAAGTAGTCGTGCAAACAGGTAGTAGTTGGGTGCAGTCCCGAAGCAGTTGGAGGCAGTGACGGTTAGATAGGATTCGTCTCTCCCGGTATTGGGGGTTGACATCGCGCTGTGTCTAGAAGAGCCATTACACGAGTAGTCCCTGGCCAGGGCAAGTAAGATATACTGGTAGGTTTCCAGTGTTATCTCAGGGCGTTCTGGGCTTCACTCCAACACGACTTGTACCGCTATTAGGGGACTGACGTTTACCGTCCCCCTAGGCCTGCCATGCGATGTATCAGACGAACAGACCGGACTGTACGGAGATTGTCACATACAGACTCAGTAGGAGTTCGGATGGGTTTATCTCATCGGCCTTCTTGTCGACATCTACCTGGGGATTGTTACGCACAGCTAGTGCTGCTTGCGGTCTGTGGTTAAACCCACTGCCAGCGTAGTGTCGAATCTTTAGAGTCCCATACAGAGAGTTTCCCTGCACTGGGCGAAACGTGTAGAGGCTGTATGGTTTTATGGCAGGGCTGCGATCACTTGCGTACACTTGTGTGTGTATTTTGTTCGGGCAGGCAATACTAGTGGGCTTTGGTTTAAGCCGGATCCTAGTATTGCACGGATGGATTTGTTTTGTCTTCTGTGCATTCGCATTCTACGGAATGCGGATGCGGGTGTGTATGCATAGATTTGCGGAGTGGAGAAGGAGGAGGTGCCTCATTAGGGTTTTGACAGTTGGTTCGGTCAAAACCATTATGTGCCGGGGACATTATTTACTAATCCTTTTATTGATAATTATGTTATGGCTAATTACATTGACCATTTGACCATCTTGACTTTGTTGACCATTTGACCAAAGTTGACTAGGATCTTCTTGAAAGGTCTAAAGTATTTTTTGGTTTTCTTTTTCCTTTTTGTTATGAAAATGGTCATGTCATTAGTGCCATCAACTTTATCATGATAAGATTAGTAATGATGAAAATGAGTATTATTGCAACCATGGTTGGGTTTTCTCTTGGTTAAGCTTTTCATTTGTTCATTCTCATTCTCTCTCATAGAAAAGAAATGAGAAAGAGTTCCATGGTTGCTCCTCCTTCTTCCTCCTCTTGATTCTTCCTTTGATCTCATGTGTTGAGAGAAAAAGGATTCCATTTGACAAACACATCCATACATCTCTTCTACACAACCTAGGGCTTCTAGACTAGCGATCTCGTCGCCCTAGTTGCATCGGCTCGAGGTGGAGCTCGGTGTACAGCTCTCGGGTGGATCGTCTTCGACTCAAGAAGGCCGCAGAGGTGCCCAAGGTCCGGATCGACGCTTGGAGCTTGGATGGACGAGCGGGACAGCGGAATGAAGACCCGAAGGATAGGTTTCGTGAGTTATACTTTCTACAACATAGTAGTTAAAGCCTCTAGATGTTTACTAGTTTCTAGTTTAGCAAAGATCCGTGCTTTAAGTCCATGTTGCCTTGCGCCAAATTATTATTTTTCGTCGTTTCCGCCTCCCCGTAAGAACCGGGAAGAGCAACGTGGACTTACAGTGGTATCAGAGCCTAGCTAAACATAAACTAGTAAGTTAGCAAAGTGTTTAGAATATCGATCGGAAAAAAGTCGCAAAACACGTCCGCAAAACCTCAAGTTTCTGTTGATTTTCATACTGCTCAAAAAGTGATTTAAAATATATGAAAAATTGTCTCAGGGTTTTGTGAAAACACTGCAGAAAAACGATCCAATGAATCGATCAAACGACCGTGGTTCCGCGGCAATGAGATGCTCAATGCCGCGGTTCCGCCGCCTTTTTGACTCGGCACTGGATCGGATTTTGTGCTGTGTTATGGTTTGGCTGTTTTGGGATTTTTAAGACATGTTTTTTCTACCCAGATTTTCCAGAGAGCAGATTGACTTTTGGGGTGGTTAAAAATCTGTATTTTGATCGATATTCCGTAGACTTTGGCTGATGCATATTATCTGTGATGTGATATATGTATTCAACGTCTACTAATCTCTACAAGTCGATTAGTGGGGGTTATACATAGCTGTGATCTGTAATGTTGATGGTTTGTGTATATGAACTCGGTGGATTGTCGCGAATGAATAGCCGGGAATGGATGTGAGATGAGAGTTTCTTTTTCTTTCATTCATTATAAAATTTGTAAATTGATGTAATATTATTTGTATGGCCGCACAACCGGGTCAGGGTTGTAGCCGTCATTGTATAATGCTTTTTACTGTTTATGCTCCTAGGATAGACCCAAGGTGGGGTGCACAAACCACCGGGTATCTCGAAGTGCCGAGTGGCCTACTCACGGGTTGAGGGAGGTTGCTTCGCTTCGGATACTTGGCGGGTAGTTTGCCGCACCCGTAGGGGTCTAGGGTGGGGTTTGGCTATTCATCACGACCGTGTAATCCGCTTTTCGTTGCAGGCTCGAACGAATCGCGGATTCCTAGTATATCCAAAGTGTTCATCTGTGATCTGTAATGTCTATCATTGCTATATATCTATATATGATAACTATTTAGGCGTTGCTTATGTTTTTCAGCCGCGCTATCCCAGCCCCCGCTCTGTCGTTCGTTAAGTAACCTAACGGGTGATGACAGGGCCCCGTGGCGAATGCGAATGGCATAAGCGTACGTCATATTTTGCTTGTTTTCTGCAATGGTAAGATTAAATGATGGGACGCATTAAAAAAACTAATGCAAGAAAATAAACCAAGTAAAAGTCGTTGGAACATTTTCAAAACCACTCTGTTCTTTTCAAAAACCAGCTTTTTAAACGCGGATCTTGAACCTCTCCTTCTAAAAGCTATCTCGTTCCATCGATTATATCAAGTTCACTACGTTCACGGTTTCGCCAAAACCATCCGTAGCCCTCCGTCGTTTCATATGAATATTCAACAGTATTCAAGCTGTGTTTGTTGGCCTTAGTCAAGGCACAATGTTTGGTAGCTGGTGGGTATTCATATGTTGCATAGATAGAATGCGTTGGTTTGGGACAGTCGTATTACTTTGTTCGCCATAGTCAAGGGTATATACGGGTGGGTTCAAATCAACCTGGACAACGATGGGTAGAACTTGACATGTGACTTTTGATTTGTTGGCCTTAGTCAAGGTCATAAGAGCATGGGGCAAAAATCCACATCGGGAGTTTCAAAAGTACTGAAACTTTCTAGTGTTGCATACCATTTGGAGTGTGATGATTCTGGTAGGATTCCTTCAGTTTTTGTCACGCGATGATATTTGGATCCCGATCCTACTGTGAGTATATGCTACTCCTCGGGAACTTTCTCGCTTAACGATCAATGATATAAACCAAGTAAGTGTCTAGAAAGGTGTTAGCGGGGCTACGCCCATAGGGAAAAGAGGTTACTTAATTTTGAAACTTCGCGAAAGCGTTGGAAAACCTCCCTCGAAGTACCGACACTGGCCTGGCTGAACGGTTAAGCAAGTATTGTACGGTGAGATTGATCCTGACTAATTCTTCCTTTATGGTTTGAGGAGGGATTCGAGATACAGTTGGAGCCATCCTGTTTAGATAAATTAAAAACCAATCTAAACTTGCTAGAGCATCATGTTGAGTGTTTTCTTCTCTCTCTCTTAATTGCAGCGACCAAGTGACCGCACCTAGGTTACATCTAGATAATAAAATGACTGAATCTGACTGTTATGACTGGCAAAGGTCTGTCCAGATGTCCATTGCCCATGACAAGCTGGGACACCTCTTGACTGATCCAACCCCTGCCGTCTCAGGTCCAGTTTCCCCTGTCACGGATATTCATATCCGCAAGACATCGGAAAGGAACTCTGCGAAAGCCAAGTGCCTCGTGTTAGCCTCAGTTGATGGTTAAAACCAGAGGCAGCACGAGAAGATGGACTCAGTTTCTATCTTCCTCCATAACAAAGATTTATATGGAGAGCAATCTCGTATCGCAAGATATGAGACCTCGAACGAATTGCTTCCAGCGAGGTTGGCTATCGGGGCATCTGTAGGGGGCAACGTCCTTACAGAGACCAGCTCTTTTGAGCTCGCGGACCTGAAGACCACGTTGAAGAACGGGTCAGATGTTGACTTAGTTCAACAGTCCCTATCTACTACCCTGAAGGAAACCAGGGAAGTAGAAAGAAAGGGAAGGGTAGAAGTTTCGGGATTGGATGTAGTAAAAGAGGGACGTTCCTATTGTTACAGGAATGAACATTGGCAGAAGGATTGCAGGGCTAGCATAGCCAGTAGCCAGAATTCGAAGCATGTTGTGGCTTTGGCTTCGGGTGTGTTTGTAATAGAGAACTGTATGTCAGTTAACCCTACTTCCTGGGTATTGGATACCAGATCAGGATCTCATATCTGTAATTCGTTATAGGCTCTGAGAAACCGTAGGGTTATCAGGAAAGGTGATATGACTCTCAGGGTTGCTAATGGAATGAGCATGTATGCTGAATCCGTAGGGGAATATCATCTAGGACTGACAACTGGGAAGATATTGATTCTGCATGACTGTTTTTATGTACCAGGTGCGACTTGTAATATCATATCTGTATCCTTACTTTCTAAGGAAGGATATGATTTTACTTTTGTAAGCGAAGTAGTAAAAATCCACCTAAATCAAGTTCTGATTGGGTCAGGTGCATTGAAAAACGGCATATACGTTTTGAATCAAGCTCAGGTCTTCAGTGTCCAGAACAAACTTAAAAGAAAGTCTCCGGAATTAAATCAGGCTTTCTTATGGCATTGTAGACTGGGTCACATCAATGAGACACGGTTGAATAAGTTACATAAAGAAGGATACTTGGATCCGTTCGAGTACCAGTCTTATGCCACTTGTGAATCTTGTCTCATGGGAAAGATGACAAAGACTCCGTTCACTGGACACGGAGAAAGAGCGAGCGAGCTTTTGGGACTCATACACAGTGATGAGTGTAGTCCAATGTCTACACATGCGCGAAGTGGTTATTCATACTTCATTACTTTCACAGATGATTTCTCTAGATATGGGCATGTCTTCTTGATGAAGCACAAATCCGAGGCCTTTGAGAAATTTCAGGAATATAAGAATGAAGTTGAAAAAAAAATAGGCAAAAGTATTAAGACACTGAGATCTGATTGAGGTGGTGAATACTTGAGTGCCGAGTTTCTGGGCTATTTAAAAGAGAATGGCATTCTTTCTCAGCTTACTCCTCCATACACACCACAACACAACGGTGTATCGGAAAGGCGGAATCGAACCCTATTGGATATGGTTCGTTCCATGATGAGTAAGGCTGAGTTACCGCGATCCTTCTGGAGTTATGCACTAGAAACAGCTGCATATCTTTTGAACCAAGTTCCTACTAAGTCAGTGCCTACCTCACCATATGAGATGTGGAGTGGGAAGAAACACAGTCTTAAACACTTTAAGACATGGGGATGTCCAGCTTTTGTAAAAAAGCAGCATGCTGACAAGCTCGAGGCACGTTTAGTACAGTGTAAGTTTGTGTGATACCCGAAGAACTCCAAGGGGTATCTTTTCTATTACGCAGAGGAACAAAAGGTTTTTGTTGCTCGTCATGCCCGCTTCTTGGAAACTGAGTTTTTGGAAAATCAGATAAGTGGGAGCGCAATAGAACTGGAAGAAATTCCAGAACCACAAGCTATTACTGAAAGCTTAGTAGAACCAGAGGGTTCGAAAGAACAGGACATTCCTACGCCACTCCGCAGGAGTAGTAGGCAGTCTCATCCGCCCGAGAGATACTACGGTTTTATCATAGACGGGGATAGAGAGAATTGCACTATGGATTATGGTGAGCCTACTAGCTTCCAGCAAGCCATTCAGAGTGGTGACTCGGTAAAATGGCTGGATACAACACGGGCCGAGATGGAGTCTATGTACACCAACAAAGTCTGGACTTTGGACTTTGCTCCAGAAGGGGTAAAACCCGTAGGATGCAAATGGATCTTCAGAAAGAAGATTGGTGTAGATGGGAAGGTTGAGACCTATAAAGCTAGGCTTGTTGCAAAGGGTTTTCGTCAAAGACCTGGTTTGGACTATGACGAGACTTTTTCTCCCGTGGCTATGCAGAAATCCATTCGGATCCTTCTTGCCATTGCTGCCTTCCACGATAATGAAATCTGGCAGATGGACGTAAAGACGGCTTTTCTAAATGGAAATTTGGAAGAGTGCGTCTATATGGATCAGCCGGAGGGATTCATTCAGAGTGGGAGGAGCGGTAAAGTGTGCAAGTTGCTCAAGTCCATCTATGGACTTAAGCAGGCATCGCGGAGTTGGAACATCTGCTTTGATGATACTGTCAAAGAATTCGACTTTATCAAAAACCCAGAGGAACCATGCATTTACAGTAAGATTGTAGGGAGAACTGTGGTATTCCTCGTCTTGTACGTAGATGACATTCTCCTAATAGGAAATGATATTCCTATGCTACAGTCAATCAAAGGATTCTTGTCGCAGAGGTTCTCCATGAAGGACCTGGGCGGTGCCAACTACATTCTGGGGATCCAGATCTATCGTGATAGATCTAAGAGGATGTTGGGACTTTCACAGTCAAGGTACATCGACACCATACTGAAAAGATTCAGTATAGAAGAGTCCAAGCGCGGTAATTTACCGGCTTGTCACGGGATCACCCTCTCCAAAGAGATGTCTCCCAAGACTGATTTGGAAAGGGATCGCATGTCTATTATACCCTACGCTTCTGCGGTAGGCTCTATAATGTATGCGATGTTATGTACCGGACCAGATGTAGCATACGCATTGAGCGTTGTAAGTCGGTATCAGTCGGACCCAGGGGAGAAACACTGGATAGCGGTAAAGAACATTCTCAAGTACTTGAGAAGGACTAATGAGATGTTGTTGGTGTATGGCGGAAAAGACCTCCAGCTCGAAGCCTTTGCTGACTCCAGCTTCCAGAGTGACAAGGATGACTCCAAGTCCATGTCGGGTTATGTCTTTACCCTCAATGGAGGGGCGGTTTGCTGGAAGAGTTCCAAGCAGGAGACCGTTGCAGACTCAACTATGGAAGCGGAGTACATAGCTGCTTGCGATGCCGCAAAGGAAGCTGTCTGGATGAAGAAGTTCCTTACGGAGCTTCAGGTGGTTCCTACCATTGTTGATCCAATACCGTAGTATTGCGACAACAACGGCGCTATAGCTTTAGCGAAGGAACCAAGGTCCCATCAGAAGTCCAGGCACATTTTGAGGCGGTACCACCTGATCAGGGAGATCATAGATCGCCGGGAGATCGAGGTGAAGCCAGTAAATATGGAGAACAACACTGAAGATCCACTCAAGAAGGCCCTACTCCAGACTCAGTTCGAGCGGCTGATTGAGATGATAGGTCTTCGATACGCCAGTACATGGCCTTAGTGCAAGTGGGAGATTGTTAGTGTATATGCCCTAGAGGCCATTACTGTATCATACTAGCTTGTATATTACTTGATGGAATCTTGGGATATTCACAGTTGTATAGACAATCTTGCTCAAAATGGTAGTATGGTACTTGGTTTGTTTCTACTTCAATATGTGCATGTGTTTCTTTTAGCATATCGCTTATACATATTAGTAGAGCCCTTAGGATCTTTGCTTGATTACCAGCGTTGTGATGGCAGTCACACTTGTGGGGGCTGGGTAATCTATAAGCACATCCTTATACAGGTCCCTAGTCGTAGGACTATCGAGACAGGGCATCGATACTCCGGAGTAGACTAGCGTATATGCTTCTCATCCCAGCATGGGAGGTGGTCTGTCCCACAGCCATCAGTACGTCGTACTGGAGATAGTATGCGGGTGCTCGTTAGGTTACGAGTACACTGGACAGGACTCGTCGGGAACTGTTGGTTGGTATTATACCTATCGTCAGTTATCAGTTCCCAGGTGACATGAGTACAGCTTAGTCCGCTGACTTGATACTGTCACTTCTCCTCGAGTGTGTTCCCACTGTACTTAGATTACTACCCTACCATGGCTCAAAGCAGTTGTGCAAACAGGTAGTAGTTGGGTGCAGTCCCTAAGCACTTGGAGGCAGTGACGGTTAGACAGGATTCATCTCTCCCGGTATTGGGGGATGACATCGCGCTGTGTCTAGGAGAGCCATTACACGAGTAGTCCCTGGCCAGGGCAAGCGAGATATACTGGTTGGTTTCCAGTGTTATCTCAGGGTGTTCTGGGCTTCACTCCGACACGACTTGTACTGCTATTAGGGGACTGACGTTTACCGCCCCCTAGGCCCGCCATGCGATCTATCAGATGAACAGACAGGACTGTACGGAGATTGTCACATACAGGCTCAGTAGGAGTTCGGATGGGTTTATCTCATCGGCCTTCTTGTCGACATCTACCTGGGGACCGTTACGCACAGCTAGTCCCGCTTGCGGTCTGTGGTTAAACCCACTGCCAGTGTAGTGTCGAGTCTTTAGAGTCCCACACAGAGGGTTTGCCTGCACTGGGTGAAACGTGTAGAGGTCGTATGGTTTTACGGCAAGGCTGCGATCACTTGCTTACACTTGTGTGCGTAGGTTGTTCGGGCAGGCAATACTAGTGGGCTTTGGTTTAAGTCGGATCCTAGTATTGCACGGATGGATTTTTTTTGTCTTCTATGCATTCGCATTCTACGGAATGCGGATGCGGGTGTGTATGCACAGATTTGCGGAGTGGAGAAGGAGGAGGTGCCTCATTAGGGTTTTGACAGTTGGTTCGGTCAAAACCATTATGAGCCGGGGACATTATTTACTAATCCTTTTATTGATAATTATGTTATGGCTAATAATATTGACCATTTGACCATCTTGACTTTGTTGACCGTTTGACCAAGGTTGACTAGGATCTTCTTGAAAGGTCTAAAGTATTCTTTGGTTTTCTTTTTCCTTTTTGTTATGAAAATGGTCATGTCATTAGTGCCATCAACTTTATCATGATAGGATTAGTAATGATGAAAATGAGTATTATTTCAACCATGGTTGGGTTTTCTCTTGGTTAAGCTTTTCATTTGTTCATTCTCTTTCTCTCTCATAGAAAAGAAATGAGAAAGAGTTCCATGGTTGGTCCTCCTTCTTCCTCCTCTTGATTCTTCCTTTGATCTCATGTGTTGAGAGAAAAATGATTCCATTTGACAAACACATCCATACATCTCTTCTACACAACCTAGGGCTTCTAGACTAGCGATCTCGTCGCCCTAGTTGCCTCGGCTCGAGGTGGAGCTCGGTGTACAGCTCTCGGGTGGATTGTCTTCGACTCAAGAAGGCCGCGGAGGTGCCCAAGGTCCGGATCGACTCTTGGAGCTTGGATGGACGAGTGGGACAGCGGAATGAAGACCCGAAGGAAAGGTTTCATGAGGTATACTTTCTACAGCATAGTAGTTGTCATGCCCCGCTTCCCAGAGTACGCAAGATTGGGCACGTGACATAGCCAACCATGCTACCTGTGGGTAGGAAGTATCCATCCACAGTCACATTACGGTTGTAGCGATATCAAGAACAAGATAAATAAACTAATCTAACACATGTCCAAATCCATAATAACAGAGTCAATAAATAATAAGTGCGGAACCAAATGATCCAATACAATAAATAAATAGGTACGTCCCATAATGCGGGATCACACCTGGAATAAAATGCAATAAATGAACTAACCACTACAGAACTCACAAATCAGCCTGCTGGCTGAAGTACTCCTGCTCGGTCAGCGACAGTGGTAAAGAATCTGGGCCATGCAAAACCCAGACGTCAGCGCGTCATGTCAACCAGTAATATAATATGAACATGGTAATAAGCAATGCAGGGATGAACATGAATAAAGCAGTACTATGAAATAACAGTGCTGGGTAATGTGCAGTGGTAACTAAACTGTCCTATCAGGTTTCTATTCTATAGTCTTTGAAATCAATTGGTGACTCGTCGATGTAACTCAATAGTATCTCGTGCGTGCCCGGGACCACGGTCAAGACCCTCGGGGCTGAATCCGAGACGTGCCGCTAGGCAGTAAAATAGGTAGCAGGATGGAAGAGTGATGTCAGCATCATCACTCCCGGACTGGCCAAGCCCGTAAGACTGATCAGAACAGGTATCGAACTGTTGAGTTACAAGTCGGTTTCACCTTTGATTTCCCCATACCCCCAAGTTAAGTATGTCAGGTCAGGTATTCAGTAATCCAGGACTAATGCCAACACAGGATCAAGTAACAGGTCAGGTTTGTCTGGATAGACAGCAGGAATGGTCCATGAGGACCCCAAGTCAGGTTTGTTGGCATTAGGCATGAGATCAGGTAACAAGTCATGTCATGGTACAACAGAATGAGTCGGTATGTATAGGGTACCATGTCCGGTGCATCGGTATGTATGTATATGTCAAGTGTAGCAGGGTCGGGTCAATATGTAATGTAATCGAGTATGTGCTCTCAACAGGTATACAATCGAATAAGTAACAGCAGCAAGAATTTAAAGTAAACATCAATAATAGTCATTTAATCACAATGGTACATGAATATGATGCAGTTGTATTATACTAGCAGGTTCGAGCACCCTTGGTGGTGCAATAGTCACAGGGTAAAGCAATATTAATAACAGCAAGTAATGAAGATATATGTGTACGATTATCATCCTTTAAACAGCAAAATGATTAACTGGTAGTTTTGTTATTAAGGTTACGGTGGCAAAGTACGATTTAGGTTGTCGTATCATCATATTTATCATATTGCATCCAATCGAGAAAAGTAACTATATTTAGTTAACAATGCAAGTTTTATGAGTCAAGCACACTTAATTAATATAACATAGCATATAGCAAGTAATACTTGCCTGGACGGAACGTGAAACGGATATGTGTCCGATGTCGGCAAAGTCGCGACGCACGTACGGCACACGGAACGGGTCCAAGCAACGCCCAAGGTAATCGCATGTGTCAGGCACACTCGCTGGGTCGTCGGGATCGTCGACGTCGAGCCCGGCTCCGGCGAACCATGAAATACCAAAAATCAAGAACTAAAGAAAAGGAAAGAAAGAATAAGAAGAAGAAAGGGAAGTGAAGCTTACTGTTGTGGTGGTTGTAATGTCGGAGGTCGAAGGTGGTGATGAGGACGACGGGGTCGGAGCTCAGGTGAGGGTTCAGACGAGGTTTTCCGGCGAAGCAAGGTGTGTGCAGGTTCTTGAGTTGGTGTGCAGGGAAGGATGGGGTTCTTGCAAGGAAAAGGAGAGCTCGGGAAATGGAGGAAGGAGGTGATGGAGATGGTGTCAGAGAGGGTCGAGGTCGGGAAGATGGGCGGCGGCGGTGAGGCGCAGGGCGAGAAGAGGTCGGGGTGTGCAGGGGGTTTCGAGTTTGCTGCAGGGGTGTCGGGGATGGAGGAGAGAGGAGGTGGAGAGGTCGGGAAGAGGGCGCAGGGGGAAGTTGGCGTCGTCGGCGACGAGAGGCGGCGGCGAAGGCGACGAGGCGGGTACAGGTGGCTATGGCGCTGGGGTTGCACTGGGGACGTGGGAGAGGAGGAGGAAGAGGGCCTGGTGAGGTAAGGCGGCCGCGAGGCCGGCGAAGGTGATGACGGCGAGGTCGCGGGGAGGTCGACGGCGAGGGCACGAGGAAGCTAGGGTTGGGTTCGAGGGTTCTCGTGATGGGAGGTGAAGGCGGCTGCGTAAAATATATAGGATAGAGAGAGAAATTAAAGATACAGAGAGAGAGATAGAGGAGGAGAGAGAGAGAGAGTAGGATTAGAGAGAGATAGACAGAGAAGAGAGAGATAGAGAGAGATGGAGGCGGGGCCCACGAGAGAGTAAATCTCTCGTGATTGGCTGATGAGGGAAGGAATAGTAAAACTAAAAGATTAAATGTGATTTAATCGTTGTAATTAGAAACAGAAATTATATTATATGGTTTTAAAAATATTTAATTAATTGGGCATTTCGGCGCTAAATGAAACATTTCCAAATCGCGCCCGGGTTGCGTCCAAATGTTTCAAATTCAAATTATAGGATTTTAAGCGAGTTCCAAATTTTGAAAAGAGGTGTTTAATGATTAAAATGCATGCCCCCAAGTCGGACACTTGCACGCGCGCGTAGCCGTCCAAACTCGCCCGTTTCACCGAACGGGATGAAATCTCGACGCGCGGACGCTACCACGCGACTAGTGGCGACGAGTAGACCAACATGGATATTTTTAATTTCATTTTAGGTATTAAAATTTGTTATGTGCCAAAATGACTTAACCGGTTAAAATTTAGCAATAAGCACCAAACAATCTGGATAATTGAAATGAGCAATGCATAACACTCAACTAGTATCAGAAATAGTATTATTGGGCTCGGGTGTTACAGTAGTTAAAGCCTCTAGATGTTTACTAGTTTCTAGTTTAGCAAAGATCTGTGCTTTAAGTCCATGTTGCCCTGCGCCAAATTATTGTTTTTCGTCGTTTCCGCCTCCCCGTAAGAACCGGGAAGAGCAACGTGGACTTACAGTGGTATCAGAGCCTAGCTAAACATAAACTAGTAAGTTAGCAAAGTGTTTAGAATATCGATCGGAAAAAAGTCGCAAAACACGTCCGCAAAACCTCAAGTTTCTGTTGATTTTCATACTGCTCAAAAAGTGATTTAAAATATATGAAAAATTGTCTCTGGGTTTTGTGAAAACACTGCAGAAAAACGATCCAGTGAATCGATCAAACGACCGCGGTTCCGCGGCAATGAGATGCTCATTGCCGCGGTTCCGCCGCCTTTTTGACTCGGCACTGGATCGGATTTTGTGCAGTGTTTTAGTTTGGCTGTTTTGGAATTTTTAAGACATGTTTTTTCTACCCAGATTTTCCAGAGAGCAAATTGACTTTTGGGGTGGTTAAAAATCCTTATTTTGATCGATATTCCATAGACTTTGGCTAATGCATATTATCTGTGATGTGATATATGTATTCAACGTCTACTAATCGCTATAAGTCGATTAGTGGGGGTTATACATATCTGTGATCTGTAATGTTGATGGTTTGTGTATATGCACTCGGTGGATTGTCGCGAATGAATAGCCGTGAATGGATGTGAGATGAAAGTTTCTTTTTCTTTCATTCATTATAAAATTTGTAAATTGATGTAATATTATTTGTATGGCCGCACAACCGGGTCGGGGTTGTAGCTGTCATTGTATAATTCTTTTTACTGTTTATGCTCCTAGGTTAGACCCAAGGTGGGTTGCACAAACTACCGGGTATCTCGAAATGCCGAGTGGCCTACTCACGGGTTGAGGGAGGTTGCTTCGCTTCGGATACTTGGCGGGTAGTTTGCCGCACCCGTAGGGGTCTAGGGTAGGGTTTGGCTATTCATCACGACCGTGTAATCCTCTTTTCGTTGCAGGCTCGAACGAATCGCGGATTCCTAGTATATCCAAAGTGTTCATCTGTGATCTGTAATGTCTATCATTGCTATATATCTATATATGATAACTATTTAGGCGTTGCTTATGTTTTTCAGCCGCGCTAGCCCAGCCCCCGCTCTGTCGTTAGTTATGTAACCTAACGGGTGATGAAGGGGCCCCGTGGCGAATGCGAATGGCATAAGCGTACGTCATATTTTGGTTGTTTTCTGCAATGGTAGGATTAAATGATGGGACGCATTAAAAGAACTAATGCAAGAAAATAAACCAAGTAAAAGTCGTTGGAACATTTTCAAAACCACTCGGTTCTTTTCAAAAACGAGCTTTTTAAACGCGGAGCTTGAACCACTCCTTTTAAAAGCTATCTCGTTCCATCGATTATATCAAGTTCACTACGTTCACGGTTTCGCCAAAACCATCTGTAGCCCTCCGTCGTTTCATATGAATATTCAACAGTATTCAAGCTGTGTTTGTTGGCCTTAGTCAAGGCACAGTGTTTGGTAGCTGGTGGGTATTTATATGTTGCATAGATAGAATGCGTTGGTTTGGTACAGTCGTATTACTTTGTTGGCCATAGTCAAGGGCTTCTAGACTAGCGATCTCGTCGCCCTAGTTGCCTCGGCTCGAGGTGGAGCTCGGCGTACAGCTCTCGGGTGGATCGTCTTCGACTCAAGAAGGCCGCGGAGGTGCCCAAGGTCCGGATCGACGCTTGGAGCTTGGATGGACGAGCGGGATAGCGGAATGAAGACCCGAAGGACAGGTTTCGTGAGGTATACTTTCTACAGCATAGTTGTTAAAGCCTCTAGATGTTTACTAGTTTCTAGTTTAGCTAAGATCCGTGCTTTAAGTCCATGTTGCCTTGCGCCAAATTATTGTTTTTCGTCGTTTCCGCCTCCCCGTAAGAACCGGGAAGAGCAACGTGGACTTACACTGATACCACTGTAAGTCCACGGTAGTGCCCCGGCCGTCTAACAGACGCCAAATGCGGAATAAAAACTTTTTTTGCAACTGGCGCTAACGCGTACTATAACCCGGATCTGCCATTAAAGCTAAACTAACAAACTAGAAAGTGGATAGAAATGTTATACCGAACGATCCGAGTCCTTCGGTCTTCAACCATCATCCCACGCTTTGTTGCGGCTGCTCCGATCTCCTGAATCTCCAGTCTCGTCGTCCAGATGGCACCACGTCGATGGATCTTTAAACGGGCTCCCCCTCTGAACCGAGGCAACTCGATCGTCAAGTTTGCTAGAAGAGATGACCAAGATGATGTAGAGAATGAGTAGAACACTTTGCCTCGTTACGTCCAAAGCCGTGGAAGAACGGTTAATGAAGTTGCCTTTTGGATCGGGTGAAATGAGAAATGAGGCTATCTAATTTTCATGAACCCGAATCTATCATAATCTTTTCAACCAAATCAACAACCATGATCCCATGAGGGCGGGAGGCCGGCCACTATATAGAGCGGAGGGAGGTGAGTGTAAGAGAGGGGAAGGTGATCACAAGATCAATGAAAGAATGAGTCACAATTACACCTAGTATGAACACATATAATGCAAGTGATGAATCACCTTAAGCTAGTCATCAAAGCATTTAATGCATCATTAAATACAACCATGAGTCACTAATCCTAGTCACCATATCAAGAAGCTTCCACTCATGACTCACCTCCTGACTCACCCTCCAGAAGAAAAGATAAATCCGCATTTAATCGAATGTTAAATACGGCTCATAGAAAACTGGAAACTGGCAACTTCCAAAAGTGATCCTGAAACGAATTTCAGGATAACCCCGTAAGAGTATAAACATACCCGCATTTGTATTGCGACCGAATACAAATGCAACTGAGACAAAGATATTATATCTACACAGTATAATAATGGGTTCCGGCTTAAACCAAAGCCTACCGGTATTATCTGCCCGAAAAATGACACGTGCGAAAACGCACGTGTATTTTCCGAACCTTGCCATAAAACCATACGGCCTCTACAACGTTTCGCCCGAACTTGGGAAAGTGTCTGTGGGGGACTCTAATGATTCATCAACACACTGGCACTAGGTATAACCACTAGCACGTCAGAGGTACAAGCTGTACGTAACAGTTTGCCTATGTATTGATTGGAAGAGAAGCTGACGAGCGAACTCATTCATAAACCCTACTGAGCCTAACAGTGACAATATACATACAGTCCGGTCCATTCGTCTACGAGTATCGCATATCTTCCTAGGGGGCTGGTAACATCAGACCCCCAATAGCAGTATAAGTCATGTCAGAGAGTGGCCCAGAACACCCTGAGATACTACTGAAGTACCTACCAGTAAATCTCCTGCCTCGGCCGACGGCTTTTTGTAATGGCTCTCCTAGACACAGCGCGATCTCACCCCCAATATCGGGAGAGACGAATCCCCTGCCGATCCGCTCACTTGCCTCCATGTGGCTCGGGACTGTACCCAAAAAAGACTTGTTTGCACGAATCCTTTGAGCCTTGGTAGGGTAGAAATCAAAGCACAGTGGGAACTCACACGAGACAAATGACGACCACAGGTCGATGAACTAACCTGTACACATGTCACCAGGGAACTGCTATCTGACGATATGTATAATACCAACTAGCATGTTCCCGGCGAGTCCTGTCCGGTGTACTCATAACCGAATGAGCACCTGTATACATCTTAGGTGATCCAACTGACACCAATGGCTTGTGAGACCGGCCATCACCCCTCGTCGGGGTCTCGACTGTATACACTAGTCTACTCTGGAGTATCGATGCCCTGTCTCGAAACTCCCACGACTAGGGACACTTTAAGGATGTGCTTACAGACCCCAGCTCCCATGTATATGATCGCCATCATACTGCTGGTAGTCAAGAAAGAATCCTATGAGCTCTATCATCATGCAATAGTGAACTAAAGCATGTATACGATGATAAAGACAAACCAGATAGCAAACTATCATCTCGAGCAAGACTGTCATATCGGTATAGGTCCTGCCTCAATCATTGCAATCACGTACCTGCGATCCAATAATTGACTTTAAGGGCACTATCTCCAACAGTTACTATTAGATAAAAACATACTGGCTGGGCCAAACTACAAAGATTAGCTCAGGAATGTCAAAATGGCAATCACTTATGACAAGTTAGGGTATCTCCTTACCACTAAAGCTCCCCCTGTCCCAGGTCCCAAAACCAGCGTCACGGATAATGAAATCCATAAGACCTGGGAGATCGACTGCGCGAAGGCCAAGTGCCTCGTGCTTTCCTCTATGGACAATGAACATCAGAGGAGGGACGAAAATATGGACCTAAAATCCATATTTCTCCATACTAAAGAACTATATGGAGAGCGATCCCGTATCGCCAGATACGAAGTCTCGAAAAAGTTGTTTTCGGCGAGATTGGCCGTCGGATCATCGGTAGCGGAACACGTGCTTAAGATGATTGGCTTTATTGAAGAGATCGCGGACCTTGGGACCATGTTAGAGAACGAGCTCTACACTGACTTGATTCTCCAGTCCCTCCCTTCCAGTTACGCCCAGTTTATCCTGAACTTCAACTTGCAAGAAAAGGAAGTAGAACTTTCGGAACTCCTTAACATGTTGAGGAGTGCATAGGGCACCTTACAGAAAGTAAGGGAAACATCCACTTTGTTTGTTGGAGGATCTTCCTCTTCTAGGTCCAAGGCGAAAGCCAAGGGAAAGAAGAAGAAAGCCCCCACCAAACCAAGGGGCGGTGTTAATAAAGTGGAAGCGAAGGGAAAGACAAAGGCAACAAAGGTAGCGGGAAAGCTTGTGGGAAAGGAAGAGTGCTTTTACTATCACAAGAGTGGACACTAGAAGAAAGATTGCAGGGCTTGGAAGGCCAGAAACCAGGACCCGAAGCAAGTTGTGGATTCGGCTTCAGGTGTGTATGTTATTGAAAACTGTCTATCAATAAACTCTACTTCCTGGGTATTGCATACCGGATCAGGATCTCATATCTGTTTGCAGGCATTGAGAAAGCGTAGGGTTTTGAAGGCAGGTGATATGACCCTCAGAGTTGCAAACGGAGCCGGCATGGATGCTGAGTCCGTAGGGGACTATCACTTGGGATTGTCAGATGGACATGTTTTTGTTTTACGGGATTGTTATTTTGTACCCAGTGCAACTTGTAATATCATATCTGTATCTTTAATGTCTAAAGAAGATTATGATTTTGCATTTGTAAGCAATGTTGTAAACATTCACCTTAATCAAGTTCTGATTGGGTCGGGTACATTAAGTAATGGTATATACGTATTAAACCAACAACAGATTTTCAATGTCCAGAATACACACAAAAGAAAGTCTCCAGAAATAAATCATGCTTTCTTATCGCATTGTAGACTGGGTCACATCAATGAGAGAAGGTTGACAAAGTTACACACAGAAGGATATTTGGATCCGTTCGAATATCAATCATATGCAACTTGTCAATCCTGTCTCAAAGGAAAGATGACAAAGACTCCGTTCACTGGACACGGAGTAAGAGCGAGCGAGCTCTTAGGGCTCGTGCACAGCGATGTGTGTGGTCCAATGTCTACACATGCGCGAAGCGGTTATTCTTACTTCATTGCTTTTATGGATGATTTTTCAAGGTACGGATATGTCTTATTAATGAAACATAAATCTGAAGCCTTTGGAAAATTCCAGGAATACAAGAATGAAGTAGAAAAACAAACAGGCAAAAGTATCAAGACACTGAGATCTGATCGAGGTGGTGAATACTTGAGTGCCAAGTTCCTGGATTACCTAAAAGAGAATGGAATTCTCTCTCAGCTTACTCCTCCATACACTCCACAACATAACGGTGTATCGGAGAGACGGAACCGAACCCTATTGGATATGGTACGTTCCATGATGAGTAACGCTGAGTTGCCGCAATCATTATAGGGATATGCACTAGAATCAGCTGCATACCTTTTGAACCGAGTTCCAACTAAGACAGTGCCTACCACACCAAATCAGATGTGGAGTGGGAAGAAACCCTATCTTAAGCACATTAAGACATGGGGATGTCCAGCTTTGGTCAAAAAGCAGCATGCGGACAAACTCGAGGCACGCTCAGTACAGTGCAAGTTTATGGGATATCCAAAGAACTCAAAGGGATATTTCTTCTATTGCGAAGAGGAACAAAAGGTTTTTGTTTCTCGTTATGCCTGCTTCTTGGAAACTGAATTTTTGGAAAATCAGATAAGTGGGAGCGCAATAGAACTGGAAGAAATTCCAGAACCATGAACTATTACTGAAAGCTTAGTAGAACAAGAGGGTTCGAAAGAACTGGACATTCCTGCGCCACTCCGCAGAAGTAGTAGGCAGTCTCATCCGCCCGAGAGATACTACGGTTTTCTCATAGATGGGGATCGAGAGGTGATCAGTCGAAAATATTGTATATTTTAGCCGGCAATTTCCTTAACATTTGCATACATTTAGAAGTGTTCGGCATTCATATTTTATATATTAGCAAATCTGTCACAAAATATGAGATTGCATGTACTAGACTTTTAAACCAACACTTTAAAGGAAATTAACCGCATTTCATGGCATTGCATCATTTCTGTATTTGCGCAACACTTGTCTTGAGTCTGTGCAGGAATATACGGAAGAAAAACCAAAGAGAAGCTCGCTCGAACATTACACCAACTCCATACTTTCAGATCTGGTAACATTTCAGAAGGAATTATTAAATTCAGCATATCAAAAGAAGGCCCATACAACAGCCCAAGACCACACCAGAGAGGCCATGCCCCAATGCTCCAAGTTAGCCGCGGATCCGCGGCAGGAGATGGCTTAAGCCGCGGATCCGCGCCTGTTTGGACACGTAAGCATGAAAGTTTTATTGCAGAATCTCAACCTCTGGGCCCACAGTCAATTGTGATATGTCAAATTCCATAATTCTCTCTAACCTACTGCCAGATCAGCAAAGAAGATTAAGAAGGCTAATCCTAAATTAAGCTCCTAATTAATGCTCTTCTAGAAGCTCCCTCCTAACTAATTACATCTAGAAGCTTCTCCCCTAACTAACTTTTGGAGGGAAATTTGAATTTCCTCAACAAACTTTAGGAGGGAAACTTAGAATTTGAAATCCTAGATCTAGGGTTAGTTATCTATAAATAGGAGCCTAGATCTAAGGGTTGAGGTTAATCTTCATTATTTAAAAATTCCCTCTTTCATCATCTTCTTCCACAAGTTTCGTGACAAAGCTTGTGCGAAACCCTAACCCTAATTCCACTCCAAATCCAAGCTCTTGAGTACCAAATCAAGCGAGAAGCCTTCAACCTTTTAGGAGCCGAGCCGATCTTCAATTGGGCAAGTGATCCAAGCCGATCCGCGATCCACGGAGACGAGCTAAGCCAAGTCGACGATCAAGTTCTCCCTCTTGTAGTTCTTGAGTGATTGTAACGAAATTGTTGATATAAATAAAAGGTGAAATTCTTTTATCTTGCTTTCTTTTAATTCTTGCATCATGATTAGATCTCAATTTGTAATTGTTGTTCTTGTTGTGATGTGTGAGTAAAACTCCGCTCGTAAAGGAGTCGAGACGATTGTAGAATGATGATGTAACAAATCTTAATACGATTTTTAAGTCCTACGAGTTTTGTAAACCCTAGCACGTTCAAGAATCGATGACCTAGTTTCGTTGCGATGCTTTCTTGATTATGATCGCTCGAAATTAGGGATCTACGATCGTTTCTTGAATTTACTAGAGGCTAGAATGTGAATAATATCGACGAAAGAACAAAGGATAAGATGAAACCCTAGTTTCATAAGAAATCCCTAATTCTCGTAGATCATCATCGATCTAGTATCAATTCATCGAAGGATAAGAATACGTAATTGTAAGATTATATCACATCTATAGATCCGATCGATTCCTACGAGCCTCATTTCGATTCTTGATATTTGGTTTGGAAAAATCATCAAACGATCAATTCTTGATTCTATCTTTTAATGCTTTCTTAGATCTAGTTTTTTTCTCTTTCTTGAATTTCAAATATAAATCATGAATTGTTTGTTTTCTTTTCTTTAAAATTTCGACTCATCTAATTCAAAAGACGAACGATTACACTTTCCCTGTGGACGATCCGCACTCACTTACAATCTACAATCCGACACCGTAGTTGATTGCGGTCAAATAATTTTTGGTTGTGATTTCTATACTATTTGATTCGATTTATTACAATCACGGAAATTATATCAATCAAATGGCGCCGTTGCCGGGGATAGTGCGCTAATAGTTCGTATTTTGAAATTTGAGTTGAACAATTTATTCCATTATAATTTTTATATCAAAATTCGTGCAAACACTAATACGTGTGTTGTGATTTGATTGCGAGGAAATCTGGAATCATTGGAGTTGAAAAAAAAAATTTCTGAAACATCCAGAGAGCTGTGTAGGTGAACAGGAGCTTGTGCACAAATTTCTGTGCACTGATCCCAACAGACCACCGCCCATCCGCGGCAAGAACCCCTAATCCGCGGCGGATCCGCGCCTGTAGTGACTGTTCACTGCACCAATTTTGCTCTGTAAGTCCCTCACTTTCTTATCTTCTTCTCTGTCTACTCCAATTAACAATTTGCTGCAGGTTTTCTTTGCAAATAAATCGCAGCGCCCCAAAGCAAAATAAAAATTTGTGCGTGTTTTGATTCTTGGTTGTTTGCATATTAATACGGAAATTTAAGGGGCACGACCAAATCCAAATTAGGTGGGGATTTCATTACCCTTCCTAGGCCCCGAAAATCGCAAAACTAGCATCCGCATTTACCCTCATTAATTAAAAGAAATCTAGAGATGACTCTAAGGACCGTCGCGCTCAATTAGGACAAGAGAAGGCCGTGGGTAATTAATTGCTTATCCGAGTTTTCTTGTGGTGCCTAAGGCGAGTGTGTCTAAGGCTAGTGGTTTTTAATTAGGCCCACTACTTACGTAGTGGAGTACCTTCCCACTTACCTGGCACTTATCCGGCCACAGGGGGACAAAGAGGCAGTGGAGGATTTATCCTGCGACTTGTCTTTTGGCAGTTAGGAGCGGTCTAGAGTTTGACCTAGGTGACCACTAGATTCTAGGGTTTGTGTGTTGCATTTGTTTTGTTGCATCATATTTTTCAAAAATCCGTATCTTTTCAAAACAAACACCGCATACATCATTTCCTCTAATTATACCAACGCTGCCACTTGTGCTACAACCATTTAGCACAATGTTAGGCTGGACACGGGATTCCATTTCCCGTCTTGTCCGCGTTTCTTTTATCGACCCCAGAGTCGGTAATTCTTCGTCTTCTCCCCCACCACCCACCACACCCGCGATGGACCCAAATCCATCAAACTTTAACACTACTCTGCCACTGCCCGCAGGTGCGCAGAATCTTCCACGCATTTCTCTCCAAGAGAGATGCTATCCTACACGTGTTACCCTTCCCACTTGTCTTTCTATACCACCTGCCAACGGGGAAAATTTTGAAATCAACCCACAATTCATCAAACTATTACCCAAATTTCATGGTCTTGATTCTGAAAACACATACATGTTTATTTCCAAATTTGAAAACGTATGTGCTTTGATGAGGAATTCACAACTGTCTTTGGATGCTTTACGTTTACGTCTTATCCCATTCACTTTGTGCGATTTAGCCAAGAAGTGGCTTTACATCACACCCGCACATTCTATTTCAACATGGGACGAATTCGTTGCAGCATTCCTTAAGAAATTTTATCCCAATCACAAGACCGCCCGTGTTCGGAGCAAAATCTCTAAATTTACCCAACTTCCCAATGAACCATTTTGGAAATGCTTTGAACGGTTCAAGGATCTTCTTATTCAATGCCCTCATCACGGAATCCCCAGATGGGATTTGTGTCGAATTATCTATGAGGGTATTGATTTCACTACTAGACAGATGCTTGAAACCATGTGTCATTGCCAATTCCTATCTAAAGATGATGGTGAAGCTTGGAAATACTTAGAAGATTTAGCTCAAAACACATCACAATGGGAAAGTGTTAGACCACCACCACCTAGGGAAGATGTCAATCAGCTCGATGTTTCCGTCACCTTGAAAGCCGAAATGGCCACAATACAAAGGAAATTCGATGCTATAGAAAACAGAATCTCTTCAGCCTCCCTAAACCAATCCACACTTCCCAAAACCGTGTGTGGCTGCTGTTCAAACCCTTCACATTTGACGGAAGAATGTCCTTTGAATGTACCGTTTCAAGGTCACACTAATGCTGCACTTCAGCAAAGACCTGGAAACTATCCCTCTTCTTCCTCATATAATCAAGATTGGAGGAATTACCCTTTGCTTGGAACCAATCACAATCTCAAAATACGGTTCCAATCCTAAACAATTTTCAAAGGGTCCCTCCACCACAACAGCAACCACCACTTCAATTGAGTCAGCACCCCTTCCAACCGCAAAATTTTCAAAATCCTGCCAACACTTTTGCACTGCATGAAAACTCTTTGCAATTGGCCGGTACTGATAATATCTCTGCACTGGTGCAAACCTTGGTTACTTTCAAGAAACAATCCACCCAAGAGTCGGCAAGTTTTCAATCTTCCATCGATAATATGATAAAGATCATTCTCACTCAAAATGAGAATATCAAATCAATGGAAGCTCAAATTGAACGAATAACAGCCGAAATAAGTGCTAGAGAAGAAGGGAATCTTCCATCTCAACCCGTACCTGATCCTAGACCTTCACATTACACTAATGTGGATGCTTTTACAACGTTGAGATCTGGAAGAGTGCTAGACAATCATTTGGGTGAACAAATTGATAATGATGAATTGATCATTAACACTCCGGCTTCAACTTCCACTTCCTCTCACACTTCTACTTCTTACCCTATTTCGTCTAACTTACCTTCTTCTTCCGAGCCTATTCTCCGTGTTCCCAAAGGCTCGAACCCTCCACCCACATCATCTTTTCCACCCCCACAAACTTCTCCACAAATGTTGGACCCAACACTTATTGATAGAGCTCCATTTCCAAATAGGTTGAGGCCCAAGAAACATGATGCCCAAATGGAGAAGATTGTGGACATGTTTAAGGAAGTTAACATCAACATCCCTCTCCTAGATGCCATCCAACAAGTTCCGTCCTATGCAAAAACTCTTAAGAACTTGTGCACTAGGAAGAGGAAGACTCAAGTGCCTAAAAAAATCTTCATGTCGAGTACTGTAGACACGGCTTTTCCCCAACAATTACCACGGAAACGTAAGGACCCTGGCTGTCCTACTATTTCCATTTTTATTGGGGAGAAACACATCAACCGTGCGTTACTTGACCTTGGCGCTAGTGTTAACTTACTTCCTTACTCGGTTTACGAGCAACTAGGTATCGGAGTGTTAAAGCCTTCGAGCATAACTCTTCAGATGGCTGACCGATCAATCACCAAACCTAGGGGTAAACTGGAGGATGTGTTAATAAAAATCGGGGAATTTGTATTTCCTGTGGATTTTATTGTACTTGATACACAGCCTGTAGCGAACCCACGGAATCAAATTCCGGTGATTTTAGGTCGCCCCTTTTTGGCCACTTCCAATGCTATTATCAACTGTCGTAACGGTTCTATGACCCTATCTTTTGGGAATAGGTCAATAGAACTGAACATTTACAAGTTGGGAAGTGCACCCTCCGAAGCTACTGCTCAGGTATGTTCTGTCGACTTAATGGATGTCGACAGCAGCGAATTTGATGATCCTCCTGATATCGATCTTGACTCGTTTCATACGTTATTGTTTGACCCAACTATGTATCATACACATACGGACTCTTCCACCGAGATGTCCGGGTCAACAATTAACACGGATTATGAAATGTTCTTAGAGTTTGAAGATCACCCCGCACTTTGTGATGACATTATTCATCGGGGTATTGAGGAAATCTTCGCTGATAAACTCGCATTTTTGAATGACACGGGTGTTGAGATGAATCATCCAATCACTGAAATTGAACCTCCACCCCTTCTTTTGACTTGTAAAAAGAATGCGAGTAATCCATCACAAACACTGCATCGTCTCTCCATTATGAGATGCATACATACTCTCTTCCACCACTTAACCTTTCCCCACTTCTTCTTCCACCAACCAGAGCACTGCATTGATAAAATTTTTGAATGGTTGGTGTTAACATTCGGTCTTTGCAAAGCTTGGCATCGACCAATGAGTTTTGACCCCCTCATATGATTTTCAAAGATTAACATTGCATAACTCAAGTTTGGGGGGTATGTATAATCGGGCTCTTGAAAAGAAAAAAATTTACAAAATTTTGAGCCAAAAATAAGTTTGGGGGAGGTTCTTCACTTAAATATTTTGCCCCCACTAATAAATTCCTCCCAAGCTTACAGGTTTTTCAAGATTTAGCAGATGGCAACAGTGAGGACACTGTTGAAAACAAGTTTGGGGGAGGTTTGTGCTTATTTTCGCATCATTTGCATATCATTTGCATAAGCACAAAACATTTTTGAAAACCTATAAAAATTTAAAAATTTTCAAAACTATAAAAATATTTTTTGTACATAAATAAGATAATGAAAGTTTAGATAGTGAAAAATTACATCCATGAGATTAGAAAAATTTAAGAAAACTAAGAAAATTAGAAGTTTTCTTATACGAACTAGTAATAAGTAGTTATGAGCCGTTGTCCCAAGGGTTAGTAAGATGAAGGACGTCACTAATCTGAGGATAAAAATAAGTCTGAAAAATAGTTTCTATTCTGGAAGCCAAACATTTTGAACGTTGCTACCCTGCTATTCGCACTTACACACGTCTTGAAGCCTGGGATAGTAGAGGATACCTTGAAATGCTCTTATCTTAAAGCCAAAAGTATGAAAAAAAAATTATGTTTTAAAGTGGTGAGAAAAATGGACACTGGTTTTGTTATCACCGAGGGCAATAAAAAAAAATATATAGCAAAAGGGTGCTTCTTCACCTAGTGCCCTAAGGCCAACTGGTCTGGGAGTCACTGCTATGCCTGAGGTGGTGCAAGACTAAGAAAATACACCAAGCATGCAAGCACAGGAGTAATCGGTCGGTTAGTACCTCAAGAAGTATTAACGGTCGCATGAAAGTGTGTGAGCAATCTCGTTTGTCAAAAAAAATACTGAGGTTGATGGGCAAGAGTATGATAGCTTAAATTCAATTCTCCGGGTGTAGGGATGTCTTTACACACACGCAGGGTGATATGATCGATGTTTGGAAGAAAGATAGGAATGAAGAATAAGACGATGTTTTATTGAGGAAGGACGTGATTTCTGACATCTTTTCATGACCATTAAGATAGGGCTCATGACAACCGAAAAGCTAGCTTAGTTAGAAACCCTAATTTTCAAAGCTTTTCTTTTACAATTCTTTTCTTTAAATGTAATATTCATGATCTTTCTTTTATTATTGGATTTTGTGGGTGCAATCCGCTGAAAACCCTCAGGAGACAACACTCCACCTACTAGGGACACCTAGAGGTTTAAAGGCTTGTTGCACGTGCTCAGTGCAATCGTGTTGCCTACGAAAGTGTGCTAGTTAGTTTTTCTCTTTCTTTATTTTCTCCTTCTCTTTTTAATAAAACATTCGCTCGAGATGATCGAAATTAAGTTTGGGGGTATTTGATCAGTCGAAAATATTGTATATTTTAGCCGGCAATTTCCTTAACATTTGCATACATTTAGAAGTGTTCGGCATTCATATTCTACATATTAGCAAATCTGTCACAAAATATGAGATTGCATGTACTAGACTTTTAAACCGACACTTTAAAGGAAATTAACCGCATTTCATGGCATTGCATCATTTCTGTATTTGCGCAACACTTGTCTTGAGTCTGTGCAGGAAAATACGGAAGAAAAACCAAAGAGAAGCTCGCTCGAACATTACACCAACTCCATACTTTCAGATCTGGTAACATTTCAGAAGGAATTATTAAATTCAGCATATCAAAAGAAGGCCCATACAACAGCCCAAGACCACACCAGAGAGGCCATGCCCCAATGCTCCAAGTTAGCCGCGGATCCGCGGCAGGAGATGGCTTAAGCCGCAGATCCGCGCCTGTTTGGACACGTAAGCATGAAAGTTTTATTGCAGAATCTCAACCTCTGGGCCTACAGTCAATTGTGATATGTCAAATTCCATAATTCTCTCTAACCTACTGCCAGATCAGCAAAGAAGATTAAGAAGGCTAATCCTAAATTAAGCTCCTAATTAATCCTCTTCTAGAAGCTCCCTCCTAACTAATTATATCTAGAAGCTTCTCCCATAACTAACTTTTGGAGGGAAATTTGAATTTCCTCAACAAACTTTAGGAGGGAAACTTAGAATTTGAAATCCTAGATCTAGGGTTAGTTATCTATAAATAGGAGCCTAGATCTAAGGGTTGAGGTTAATCTTCATTAGTTAAAAATTCCCTCTTTCATCATCTTCTTCCACAAGTTTCGTGACAAAACTTGTGCGAAACCCTAACCCTAATTCCACTCCAAATCCAAGCTCTTGAGTACCAAATCAAGCGAGAAGCCTTCAACCTTTTAGGAGCCGAGCCGATCTTCAATCGGGCAAGTGATCCAAGCCGATCCGCGATCTACGGAGACGAGCTAAGCCAAGTCGACGATCAAGTTCTCCCTCTTGTAGTTCTTGAGTGATTGTAACGAAATTGTTGATATAAATAAAAGGTGAAATTCTTTTATCTTGCTTTCTTTTAATTCTTGCATCATGATTAGATCTCAATTTGTAATTGTTGTTCTTGTTGTGATGTGTGAGTAAAACTCCGCTCGTAAAGGAGTCGAGACGATTGTAGAATGATGATGTAACAAATATTAATACGATTTTTAAGTCCTACGAGTTTTGTAAACCCTAGCACGTTCAAGAATCGATGACTTAGTTTCGTTGCGATGCTTTCTTGATTGTGATCGCTCGAAATTAGGGATCTACGATCGTTTCTTGAATTTACTAGAGGCTAGAATGTGAATGATATCGACGAAAGAACAAGGGATAAGATGAAACCCTAGTTTCACAAGAAATCCCTAATTCTCGTAGATCATCATCGATCTAGTATCAATTCATCGAAGGATAAGAATACGTAATTGTAATATTACATCACATCTATAGATCCGATCGATTCCTACGAGCCTCATTTCGATTCTTGATATTTGGTTTGGAAAAATCATCAAACGATCAATTCTTGATTCTATCTTTTAATGCTTTCTTAGATCTAGTTTTTTTCTTTTTCTTGAATTTCAAATATAAATCATGAATTGTTTGTTTTCTTTTCTTTAAAGTTTCGACTCATCTAATTCAAAAGACGAACGATTACACTTTCCCTGTGGACGATCCGCACTCACTTACAATCTACAATCCGACACCGTAGTTGATTGCGGTCAAATAATTTTTGGTTGTGATTTCTATACTATTTGATTCGATTTATTACAATCACAGAAATTATATCAATCAAGAGGATTGCATCATTGATAATGATGAGCCGACTAGCTTCCAACAGGCCATTCAGAGCGTTGACTCGGTAAAATGGCTGGATACAATGCGGACCGAAATGGAGTCCATGTACATCAATAAAGTATGGACTTTAGACGTTGCTCCAGAAGGGGTAAAACCCATAGGATGCAAATGGATCTTCAAGAGGAAGATTGGTGTAGATGGACAGGTTAAGACCTATAAGGCTAGACTTGTTGCAAAGGGTTTTCATCAAAGACCAGGTTTGGACTATGACGAAACTTTTTCTCTAGTGGCTATGCTCAAATCCATTCAGATCCTTCTTTCCATTGCTGCCTTCCACGATTATGAGATTTGGCAGATGGACGTAAAGACCGCTTTTCTAAATGGAAATTTAGAGGAATGTGTCTATATGGACCAGCCAGAGAGTTTCAATCAGAGTGGGAGCAGCGGAAAGGTGTGCAAGTTGCTTAAGTCCATTTATGGACTAAAGCAGGCATCGCGGAGTTGGAACATCTATTTTGATGAGACAGTCAAAGATTTTGGCTTTATCAAAAATCCAGATGAACCATGCATCTATAGTAAAATTGTAGCATGAACTGTCGTGTTCCTAATTTTATACGTGGATGACATTCTCTTTATAGGAAATGACATTCCTATGTTACAATCTGTCAAAAGGTTCTTGTCACACAAGTTCTCCATGAAAGACCTGTGTGATGCCTCTTACATTCTGGGGATCCGGATCCATCGTGATAGGTCCAAGAGGATATTAGGACTTTCACAGTCCAGGTACATCGACACCATACTGAAAAGATTCAGTATAGAAGATTCCAAGCGCGGTAATCTACCGGCTTGTCACGGGATCACCCTCTCCAAAGAGATGTCTCCCAAGACTGATTTGGAAAGGGATCGCATGTCTATTATACCCTACGCTTCTGCGGTAGGCTCTATAATGTATGCGATGTTGTGTACCAGACCAGATGTAGCTTATGCACTGAGTGTGGTAAGCCGGTATCTGTCAAACCCTGGGGAGAAGCACTTGATAGCGGTAAAAAACATTCTGAAGTACCTGAGAAGGACTAAGGACTTGTTTTTGGTTTACGGCGGAAAAGACCTCTAGATGGAGGCCTTTGCTGACTCCAGCTTCCAAAGTGACAAGGATGACTCCATGTCCATGTCGGGTTTTGTCTTTACCCTCAATGGACGGGCGGTGTGTTGGAAGAGTTCCAAACAGGAAACCGTTGCTGAATCAACGATGGAAGCGGAATATATCGCTGATCAGTCGAAAATACTGCATTTTTAACACGTCAATTTCCCTATCATTTGCACACATCTAGAAGTGTTCGGTATTCATATTTCACATATTATCAAATCAGTCGTTAAATATCAGATTGCATGTGTTAAACTCTAAAACCGGCACTATAAAGGAAATTGACTACATTTCATGGCATCACATTATCCCTATATTGCGCAACACTTGTCTTGAAATTTGTAGGAACAAAAGCCAGAATTATGAAAACAGTGCTGAAAAATACGCCAACTCAAAGGCTAAAGATCTGGAAGTAATCTGGAAAGCATTTTGAGAATCAACACATCAGATAAAGCCCCAAACATCAGCCCAAGTATGTGACAGAAAGACCAAACCATAAGGAGCTAACATGGCCGCGGAACCGCGGCCGGAGCCGGCTTGCGCCGCGGTCCCGCGGCGGCTCTGCCACGTCAGCGCTTCAGCTTTGCTTCACTATTCCTATCTCATGGCCCACATTCAGTTCATGTACTTCAAGTTCCAGAATTATCTCGAAGCTTCTTCCAGTTCAGCAAATTAGGGTTTCTAAGCTTAAACAACCCTAGCTTAAAACCTAAGCTAAACTCCTAACAAACTATTCCTAGAAGCTCCTCAACAAACTTTTGGAGGGAATTTTAATTTCAAAACCTAGACCTAGGGTTTGGGAAGTCTATAAATAGAAGCCTAGACCTAGGGTTAAAGATACTTAGATACTTAGAAATCCAATCATCCAATCTAGAGAGCCATTCAATCTCTAATCTTTACCTCTCACACCATCTTCTTCCACAAGTCTAGTGACAATACTTATGTGAACCCCTAACCCTAATTCCAATCAAAATTCAAGATCCCGAGTACCCAATAAAGCAAGAAGCCCTTCAACCTTTTTGGAGCGGAGCCGATCTTTAACAGAGCTAGTGGTCCAAGCCGATCCACGACTCACGGAGACAAGTGAAGCCAATTCAACAATCGGGTTCTTCCTCTTGTAGTTCTTGAGCGACTGTAATGAAATTGTTGATAAGAATAAAAGGTGAAATTCTTTTATCTTGTTTTCTTTAAATTCTTGCATCATGATTCGATCTCAATTTGTAGTTGTAGTTCTTGCTGTGATGTTTGAGTAAAACTCCGCTCGTCGAGGAGTCGAGACGGGAGTCGAGACGATCAATAGAATGATTATGTAACAAATCTTAAAACGATTCTTGAGTCCTACGAGTTTTGTAAACTCTAGCAAGTTCATGAATCGACGACCTAGTTTCGTTGTGATGCTTTCTTGATTGTTATCGCTCGAAATTGGCGAGTTACGATCGTTTCTTGAATTTTGCTAGAGGCTAGAATGTGAATGATATCGACGAAAGAACAAGGGATAAAGGATGAAACCCTAGTTTCACGAGAAATCCCTAACTCTCGTCGATCATCATCGATCTAGTATCAACTCTTCGAAGCAGAAGAATACGACATCTTGAGATTACATCACATCTATAGATCCGATCGATTCCTACGAGCCTCATTTAGATTCTTGATATTTGGTTGGAAAAATCATCGAAACTCGATTCTCGATTGTTTATCATTTTCTTGATTCTTGATTAGAATAGTGACACTTGAATCCATCGATAAAATCTTGAATCATGTTTTCTTTTCTTTTCAATTAACTTTTCGATTCAAACAAATCAAACATAGAAACGAATCGTACAATCCCTGTGGACGATCCGCACTCGTTTACGATCTACAACTGACACCGTAGTTGATTGTGGTCAGAATAATTCTTTGATTGTGAATTTTATTCATTTTCTAAATACCGACACAAAGAAACTTATTCGAGTTACACGACACAGTCTTGAATTTATAATCAATCAAATGGCGTCGTTACCGGGGATCACGCGCTAATTCGTTTTATATTGAAATTTGAATTGAAAGATTTATTCCATTGTTATTTTGAGATCAAAATTCGCGCAAAATCTAAACAATTTGTTGTGGTTCATTGCAAGAAAATCTGGAGTTGTTGTGCAATTGAAGAAATTTTTTGGAAATTTCCAGACAGCTGTAGAAATCAACAGCAGCTTTCTGTTGAAATTTGGTGCAGTGAGCAGTACATACGGCGGCGGATCCGCAGTATAAGAAGACATTTGCGGCGGTTCCGCGGCTTTCTGAAGGGGTCGCTGTGAAATTTTCCTCAGGTATCTTCTACACTTTCTTATCTCTCTCTCAATCTGCTCCAATAACAATTTTGTGCAGGCTTCTTTGCAAATAACTGCAGCGCGCAAAATAGCAAATTAAATTGTGCTTGTTTGATTCTTGTGGTTGTTTGCATAATTAATACGGACATTAAGGGGCAAAGACCAAATCCAGATTAGGTGGGGAGTTCATTACCCTTCCTAAGCCCCGAAAACCGCAAAACTTGCATCCGCATTTACCCCAATTAACTAAAAAAGATCTAGAGATGACTCTAAGGACCGTCGCGCTCACTTATGACAGAAGAAGGCCGTGGGTAATTCATTGCTTATCCGCGTTTCTCTTGTGGTGTCTAGGCAAGTGTGTCGAAGGCCAGTGGTTACTTAATTGGGCCCACTACTTACATAGTGGAGAACCTCCCACTTACTTGGCACTTACCTGGCCATAGGAGAGACAAAGAGGCAGTGAAGGATTTTATCCTGCGTCTTGTCTTCTGGCAGTTAGGAGCGGTCTAGATATCTGACCTAGACGACCACTAGAATTAGGGTTTTGTGTGCTGCATTTGTTGTGTTGCATCATTTTTTTCAAAAATCTGTCCCTTTTCAAAACAAACAACGCATTCATTCATTCATTACCCCCAATTATAAGTCAACACTGCCACTTGTACTAACCCTTTTTAGTACAAGATAGGCTGGACACAGGATTCTAGAGCCCGTTTAGTCCGCGTACCCTTTATCAACTTCGAAGTCGATATTTCTCCATTTACTTCTTCTTTACCCACTACCACACCCACATCGATGGATCCACCTCCATCGAATTTCTTTAACCCTAATCTGCCACCGTCCATTGGTGCGCAGAATCCACCCCGCATCTCTCTCCAAGAGAGGTGCTATCCTACACGAGGTCCCCTTTCCACCTGTCTTTCCATTCCACCAGCCAACGGGGAAAATTTTGAAATTAAACTCCAATACATCAACCTTCTACCCAAATACCACGGTCTCGAGACTGAGGACGCATACGTGTTTATCACGAAATTTGAAAACGTATGCGCAATGATGGGTACGTCACAACTTTCAGTGGATGCTATGCGTCTGCGACATCTTCCATTTACTTTGTGTGATATAGCCGAGAAGTGGCTATATAACACCACCGCACACTCAATCACAAATTGGGAAGAATTCGTAGCGGCATTCCTTAAGAAATTCTACCATAATCACAAGACAGCTCGAATCCGCAGCGAAATAAATCAATTCACTCAGCTTCCAAATGAACCATTTTCAAAATATCTTGACCGCTTCAAGGATCTGTTGGTTCAATGCCCACATCACGGAATCCCGAGATGGGAACTGTGCCGAATCATATATGAGAGCAGTAACCCTAACACTAAACAGAGTCTTGAAAACATGTGTCAAGGAAATTTTATGAACAAAGACGATGGGGAAGCTTGGAAATACATAGAAGATTTCGCTGAAAAATCTTTACAGTGGGAAAGTCCATCATTTAGGGGTGGCAATAACCAATCGGATGTTTCCATAGGAGTTAGAGCTGACATTTCAGCTATACACAAGAAACTCGAGACTATGGAAAACAAATTTTTAGCTGCCTCCCTTAATCAAATGTCACTTTCCAAAACTGTATGTGGCTGTTGTTCTGATCCTTCTTATTTGACGGAAGAATGTCCACGAAATTCTCCGTTTCAAGGTCATGAGCATACCAATGCCGCATTTCAAAGACCTAGAAACGATCCATTTTCTTCCACATATAATCAGGGGTGGAGGAATCACCCTAATTTTGCTTGGAACCAATCACAATCTCAAAACACGGTTCCAAACCAAAACAATTTCCAAAGGGTCCCTCCACCACAACAACAACCACAACTTCAATTGAGTCAGCACCCCTTTCAAGCACATAACTTTCAAAATCCGGTCAACACATCTGCACTGTCTAGTCCTTTACAGTTGACCGGAACTGATGAATCCTCTTCATTTGCACAATACACGAATTTGGTCTTAACAAATATCATGCAAGTTTCGGCTGAAATGAAGTCTTCTGTCAATAAAATTGAGAAAAACTCTGCGTCCCAAAGCGAGAGTATTAAATCGATGGAAGAAGAAATTGCACGATTAAAAGATGAAATGAGTGCAAGAGAGAAAGGGAAACTTCCTGCTCAACCCTTACCCAATCCTGGCTATTCACATCATGTGAATGCAATCACCACGTTGAGATCAGGAAGAGTGCTTGACAATCACGTTGGGGAAGAAGTTGATGATATTGAAAATCCTATCAACACCCCGGCTGAGACCTTTCCTCACACACACACTTCTACTTCTAATTCTGACCCCAGTTCTTCTACCCCAACACCTTCTTCCGAGCCTATTCTTCGTTTCCCAAAAGGCTCGCCACTTCAGCTCACCTCTTCTACTCCTCCACGGACGATCCCCACTTCTATTCTGGGATCGGTTCCACACACACTTCCTTCTCCTATGATGGACCCAGCGCTTATTGCTAAAGCACCTTATCCTAATCGGTTAAGGGCTAACACACCAAGTCCATATATGGAGAAGATCACTGAGATGTTTAAACAGGTTAACATCAACATCCCTCTTCTAGATGCTATCCAACAAGTCCCCGCATATGCGAAAGTTCTTAAAGACTTGTGCACTAAAAAGAGGAAGAAACAAATGCCCAAGAAGATATTCATGGCAAAGACTGTTAACACGGCTTTCCCCCAGTAATTACCGAGGAAACGTAAGGATCCTGGCTATCCTACGATTTCCATCTCTATTGGGGAGAAATACATCAACCGTGCTCTACTAGACCTTGGGGCAAGTGTTAACATGCTTCCTTTCTCAGTCTATGAGCAGTTAGGGATCGGAGAGTTGAAACCATCTCCTTGCACTCTCCAGATGGCTGACCGATCAATCACCAAACCTAGGGGTGAACTGGAGGATGTGTTAATAAAAATCGGGGAATTTATATTCCCTGTGGACATTATTGTAATTGATACACAGCCTGTAGCGAACTCACGAAATCAAATTCCGGTGATTTTAGGTCGCCCCTTTTTGGCCACTTCCAACGCTATCATCAACTGTCATAATGGTTCTATGACCCTATCCTTCGGGAAGTGGACAATTGAGATGTACATTTACAAGTTGGGAAGTTTACCCTCTGAATCAACTGCTCAGGTCTGTTCTGTCGACTTAATGGATATAGAAAGCAGCGAATTTGATGATCCTCCTGATACCGAACTGGACTCTTTTCATACGATGTTGTTTGACCCAACTATGTATCATACACATACGGACTCTTCCACCGAGATGTCCGGGTCAACAACTAACACCGATTATGAACTGCTTTTAGAGTCTGAAGATCACCCCGCACCTTGTGTTGACATTATTCTTCGGGGTATAGATGAAACTTTTGAGGAGATCTTCGCTGATGAACCCGCATTTCTGAAAAGCATGGGTGTTGAGATGAATCATGTCCAAATCAATGAAATTAAACCTCCACCCCTTCTTCTGACTTGTAAGAAGAATGTGAGTAATCCATCACATGCACTGCATCGTCTCTCCAAAATGAGACGCACACACATTCTATTCCACCACTTAACCTTTCCCCACTTCTTCTTCCACCAACCAGAGCACTGCATTGATAAAATTTTTGAATGGTTGGTGTTAACATTCGGTCTTTGTAAAGCTTGGCATCGACCACTGATTTTTTGACCCCCTCATATGATTTTCAAAGATTAACATTGCCAAAGTTTGGGGGGCATTTTTTCTGGCTCTTGAAAAGAAAATTTTTACAAAATTTTGAGCCAAAAATAAGTTTGGAGGAGGTTCTTCACTTAAATATTTTTCCCCCACTAATAAATTCCTCCCAAGCTTACAGGTTTTTCGAGATTTAGCAGATGGCAACAGTGTGGACACTGTTGAAAACAAGTTTGGGGGAGGTTTGTGCTTATTTTCGCATCATTTGCATCATACCTTGCATAAGCACAAAACATTTTTCAAAACCTATAAAAATTAAAAAATTTCAGAAGATAAAAATATTTTTTGTACATAAATATGATAATGAAAGTTTAGATAATGAAAAATTACATCCATGAGATTAGAAAAATTTAAGAAAACCAAGAAAATTAGAAGTTTTCTTATACGAACTAGTAATAAGTAGTTATGAGCCGTTGTCCTAAGGGTTAGTAAGATGAAAGACGTCACTAATCTGAGGATAAAAATAAGTCTGAAAAATAGTTTCTATTCTGGAAGCCAAACATTTTTGGACGTTGATACCCTGCTATTCGCACTTAAACACGTCTTAAAGCCTGGGATAGTAGAGGATACCTTGAAATGCTCTTGTCTTAAAGCCAAAAGTATGAAGGAAAAATAAAAAAAAAATGAAATGAAGAAAATATAAAGTGGTGAGAAAAATGGACATTGGTTTTGTTATCACCGAGGGCAATAAAAAAATATATAGCGAGGGTGTCTCTTCACCTAGTGCCCTAAGGCCAACTGGTCTGGGAGTCACTGCTATGCCTAAGGTGGTGCAAGACAAGGAAAATACACCAAGTAAGCAAGCACATGAGTAATCGGTCGGTTAGTACCTCAAGAAGTATTAACGGTCGCATGAAAGTGTGTGAGCAATCTCATCTAAATATTCATTAATTAAAAAGTACTGAGGCTGATGGGCAAGAGTATGATTGCTTGAATTGAATTCTCCGGGTGTAGGGATGTCTTTACACACACGCAGGGTTATATGATCGATGTTTGGAATAAAGATAGGAATGAAAAAATAAGACGATGTTTTATTGAGGGAGGACGTGATTTCTGACATTTTTCATGACCATTAAGATAAGGCTCATGACAACCGAAAAGCTAGCTTAGTTGGAAACCCTAATTTTCAAAGTCTTTCTTTTACAATTCTTTTCTTTAAATATAAATATCATGATCTTCCATTTATTATCGGATTTTGTGGGTGCAATCCGCTAAAAACCCTCGGCAGACAACACTCCTCCTACTAGGGACACCTAGAGGTTTAAAGGCTTGTTGCACGTGTTCAGTGCAATCGTGTTGCCTACGAAAGTGTGCTAGTTAGTTTTTCTCTTTCTTTATTTTCTCCTTCTTTTTAATAAAACAGTTCGCTCGAGACGATCGAAAATAAGTTTGGGGGAATTTGATCAGTCGAAAATACTGCATTTTTAACATGGCAATTTCCCTAGCATTTGCACTCATCTAGAAGTGTTCGGTATTCATATTTCACATATTAGCAAATCGGTCGTTAAATATCAGATTGCATGTGTTAGACTCTAAAACCGGCACTATAAAGGAAATTGACTACATTTCATGGCATCGCATCATCCCTATATTGCGCAACACTTGTCTTGAGAAATTGCAGGAACAAAAGCCAGAATTATGAAAACAGTGCTGAAAAATACGCCAACTCAAAGGCTAAAGATCTGGAAGTAATATGGAAAGCATTTTGAGAATCAACACATCAAATAAAGCCCCAAACATCAGCCCAAGTATGTGACAGAAAGACCAAACCACAAGGAGCCAACATGGCCGCGGAACCGCTGCCGGAGCCGGCTTGCGCAGCGGTTCCGCTGCGGTTCTGCCACCTCAGCGCTTCACCTTTGCTTCACTATTCCTATCTCAAGGCCCACATTCAGTTCATGTACTTCATGTTCCAGAATTATCTCGAAGCTTCTGCCAGTTCAGCAAACTAGGGTTTCTAAGCTTAAACAACCCTAGCTTAAAGCCTAAGCTAAACTCCTAACAAACTATTTCTAGAAGCTCCTCAACAAACTTTTGGAGGGAATTGTAATTTCAAAACCTAGACCTAGGGTTTGGGAAGTCTATAAATAGAAGCATAGACCTAGGGTTAAAGATACTTAGATACTTAGAAATCCAATCATCCAATCTAGAGAGCCATTCAATCTCTAATCTTTACCTCTCACACCATCTTCTTCCACAAGTCTAGTGACAAGACTTGTGTGAAACCCTAACCCTAATTCCAATCAAAATTCAAGATCCCGAGTACCCAATCAAGCAAGAAGCCCTTCAACCTTTTTGGAGCGGAGCCGATCTTCAATAGAGCAAGTGGTCCAAGCCGATCCACGTCTCACGGAGACAAGCGAAGCCAATTCAACAATCGAGTTCTTCCTCTTGTAGTTCTTGAGCGACTGTAATGAAATTGTTGATATGAATAAAAGGTGAAATTCTTTTATCTTGTTTTCTTTAAATTCTTGCAGCATGATTTGATCTCAATTTGTAGTTGTAGTCCTTTTTGTGATGTTTGAGTAAAACTCCGCTCGTCGAGGAGTCGAGACGATCGATAGAATGATGATGTAACAAATCTTAAAACGATTCTTGAGTCCTACGAGTTTTGTAAACCCTAGCAATTTCAAGAGTCGACGACCTAGTTTCGTTGCGATGATTTCTTGATTGTTATCGCTCGAAATTGGGGAGTTACGATCGTTTCTTGAATTTGCTAGAGGCTAGAATGTGAATGATATCGACAAAAGAACAAGAGATAAAGGATGAAACCCTAGTTTCACGAGAAATCCCTAACTCTCGTCGATCATCATCGATCTAGTATCAACTCTTCGAAGGACAAGAATACGACATCTTGAGATTACAGCACATCTATAGATCCGATCGATTCCTACGAGCCTCATTTAGATTCTTGATATTTGGTTGGAAAAATCATCGAAACTCGATTCTCGATTGTTTATCATTTTCTTGATTCTTGATTAGAATAGTGACACTTGAATCCATCGATAAAATCTTGAATCATGTATTCTTTTCTTTTCAATTAACTTTTCAATTCAAATAAATCAAACATAGAAACGAATCGCACAATCCCTGTGGACGATCCGCACTCGCTTACGATCTACAACCGACACCGTAGTTGATTGCGGTCAAAATAATTCTTTGATTATGAATTTTATTCATTTTCTAAATACCGACACAAAGAAACTTATTCGAGTTACATGACACAGTCTTGAATTTATAATCAATCAATCGCTGCATCTGATGCCGCAAAAGAAGTCGTCTTGATGAGGAAGTTCTTGACAGAACTTCAGGTGGTTCCGTCCATTGTTGATCCAATACCTCTGTATTGTGACAACAACGGGGCTATATCTTTAGCGAAAGAACCCTGGTCCCATCAGAAGTCCAGGCACATCTTGCGGCGGTATCACCTGATCAGGGAGATCGTGGATCACCGGGAGATCGAGGTTCGGAGGGTTGCTACAGAAGAAAACACTGCAGATCCATTCATGAAGGCCTTACCCCAGACTCAGTTCGAGCGGCTGATCGAGATGATAGGTCTTCGATACGCCAGTACATGGCCTTAGTGCAAGTGGGAGATTGTTAGTGTATATGCCCTAGAGGCCATTACTGTATCATACTAGTTTGTATATTACTTGATGGAAGCTTGGGATATTCACAGTTGTATAGACAATCTTGCTCAAAATAGTAGTATGCTACCTTGTTTGTTTCTACATTAATGTGTGCATGTGTTTCTTTTAGCATATCGCCTATACACATTAGTGGAACCCTTAGGATCTTTGCTTGATTACCAGCGTTGTGATGGTAGTCACAATAGTGGGGGCTGGGTAATCTACAAGCACATCCTTATACAGGCCCCTGGTCGTAGGATTATCGAGATGGGGCATCGATACTCCGGAGTAGACTAGCGTATGCGCTTCTCATCCCAACAGAGGAGATGGTCTGTCCCACAGCCGTCAGTACGTCGTACTTGAGATAGTATGCGGGTGCTCATTAGGTTACGAGTACACTGGATAGGACTCGTCGGGAGCTGTTGGTTGGTACTATACCTATCGTCAGTTATCAGTTCCCAGGTGACATGAGTACAGCTTAGTCCGCTGACTTGACACTGTCACTTCGCCTCGAGTGTGTTCCCACTTTTCTTAGATTGCTACCCTACCACGGCTCAAATGAGTCGTGTAAACAGGTAGCAGTTGGGTGCAGTCCCGAAGCACTTGGAGGCAGTGACGGTTAGACGGGATTCGTCTCTCCCGGTATTGGGGGTTGATATCGCGCTGTGTCTAGGAGAGCCATTACACAAAGTCCCTGGCCAGGGCAAGCGAGATAAACTGGTAGGTTTTCCAGTGTTATCTCAGGGTGTTCTGGGCTGTTAGTTATATGTATGCCCTAGAGGCCATTACTATACATAGGATGTATATTGTAGTGGATGCTTGGACATATATAGGGATGACTTTCTTGCTCGATATGATAGTATGCTATCTGGTTACTCTTTACCTTAACGTGTACACTGATTGTCTCTCTGTTACATGTTGGTAAAGCCCTTAGGATGTGTACTTGACTACCTGGACTCTGATGCAGATCATACTAGTGGGGACGTGGTAGTCCATAAGTACATCCTTCAAAGTCCCTAGTCGTGAGTGTATCGAGACGGGGCATCGATATACCAGAGTAGACTAGCGTGTACCTTCTCGACCCATATAGATGGGCGATGGATGATCCCATATCCATTGGTGTTTGACATCAGAGATGATATACGGGTGCTCAGTGGAGACTGGGTACACTGGACGGACTCGCCGAGAACTCCCAGATGGTATTATACCTTACGTCAGATGGCAGTTCTATGGTGACACTGGTACATGTTAGTCTGTAGACCCGAGATCGTCATAGAGTCTTGTGTGATTCCCACTGTGCTTTGATTTCCACCTTACCACGTCTAAAAGGGCGTGCAAAACGGTGGTTTTTGGGTACAGTCCCGAATCACATGGAGGCAATGAGCGATAGGAAGGGTTTCGTCTCTCCCGGTATAGGGAGTTGATGTTGCGTTGTGCTCGATTGGCTATAACCGGAAGTCTTTGGCCAAGGCTGCTTTAGGAATTTACTGGTAAGTATTACCAGCAGTTTCTCGACCCGTTATGAGCCTCATATCGACACGACTTATCGAGTTATTGGGGTATGACGTTTACCACCCCTAGACGAGATATGCGACATATCAGACGAACAGACCAGACTGTACGGTAAGTGTTACTGGTTGGATTTACAGGAGTGTGAGCGGGCTTGCTCGTTGATCATCTGATCGCTCAATACCCGGGTGGCCGTTACGTTTGGCAGACCGCTTGCGGCTTGTGGGTGTTTGATATGATCATCACCTACTGCCGGTGTATTGACGAGTCTTTAGAGTCCTACACAGAGGTTTCCTGGCTCAAGAGAAATGAAATAGGAGCGCATATGAGATATGTGCTGGACCGAGAATAATACCAGTATGTGATACTGTATTCTATTACGCGATTTCTATCATCAGTCGGTTATATGTGATATAGCCGGGTTACCGAATCAAGTGTTGATTCGATATATTGATACACTTGATATTAGTCGGTTATATGCAGTATGACCGGATCATTAAATCAAGTGTTGATTTAATGATTTAATGTATAATTATATATTTGATATATTACTTTACATTAACAAGTATTTGTTCACTTAAGATTGATTTTCTCACTTGATGTGCACGAGTAGTATATGTGATATATTTTTTTGCACTTGATCGTATCATGTTTGATGATACATGCAAACTTGGGTGTGTGTATGCTATACACCATGTTTAGTTAATGGTTAGGATTTCATTTGCCTTATTTATTTATTTTCTTTATTTATTTTTTGGCAAGAAACAAAATGGTGGTGGCTTTCTTTGTTTTATTCTTGAAGATTCATGAAGCTTCAACCATTTTGTTTTATGCTTAACATAACCATTTAACTAAACCTTAGTTTATTCTCTACATGAGTTACACTAACCCATGGTTGCTAAATGATAAGCATCACTTGATTTTCTATGATTGATTATTCATTTTCATTATTTTTTCTTTCTTCTTCTTCATCTTCTTCATGAAGAGAAGAAAACCATTGCTAGAAAATTCCAAGTGATGAATCCAAGTGATGAATCCAAATCCAAAGTGAACCCACTTCCTATTTCTTCATCCTCTACCACTTGCCATGTAGTAGAGTGTGTTATCTTCACAAGTTTCATGACCAAGTGAAGATGGAGCTTGAGTTAGAGTTGCCTCGACGTAGATCATCTTCGGCATCGAAGTCAACGACCTAACCCGCTCATTTCTCCGACGAAATCATCGCAAGAGTCCGGGATCCCGGTGATCACAGCGAAGGGACGTCATCACGGAGCTAAAGAAGTGGAGGACCGGATCTACAAAGGTTGTATTTCCATTCACTTGTTAGCAAAGTAGTTTGCTTGCATCTCTTTTTCGCCTTACCTCGAGTAATCGATCTAGTTTAGGGTTTCTCGGCACCGGAAAATTTGAATTTGGCATGGTTGATGCCTTGTGGAACCTCTTGAGTGTGCCTAGTAACCCTACAGTGGTATCAGAGCCTAGCTAGAGCTTTAGGCGAAGTGTAGACGAAATTAGAGATCCGATCGAACCTCGAAACCCCGATCAAAACCCTTCTCTGTACATTTTTTCAAACTGTGGAGTTTTGTGAATTAAAAATGCTCAGAAAATTAAGCAGGAAAATATAAGAATTACTGTGAAGTACGGACCCCTAACTCAAAAATTTGACCGCGGAACCGCGGCCAAACCAAGGGTTTGGCGGCGGTTCCGCGGCCCAAATTGTGAATTAGTCCCTCAAACTTCACATATTTATTCTTAGGTCCTTTCTTGTCATTTTTTTCTGGGAATTTTTTAATTCCACTCAAGTGTTGAGTTTTCTAGGGTTTTATTGGGGACTCGTTAATTCGATCGGATAATTTAACTTCGTTTATGTTATTCCGGATATTTTAGAAACTGTTAAAAAGTTCGACCGGATATAAATACCCATTTTTCCCCTGCCGGGGAATTTCCAAGTGTTGGATTTTTCCGTAGTTTAAGAACGTTCTAAGTAGTGCAAGTAACGCGATGGACCCTCTAGAAGACACCAAACCTTAACTCGATTATGTGACCGTCTTGAACTGCCCTTTGAACCTTAGGGTTTGGGGCAGTACGGCGTGCCACATGTGAGGCTTTGGCTTGACCCTTCTACGGCTGGACCGTTGGTACTGTGGCATGAAATGGATGTTTTTGAACTTATTTCAAGATTTGAGCTGTTTCGGGAAAAACTTGGGTGTTTGAATGTTCGATCGGAAAGTTTAACATTTTCTATTTATCTGGAATGCGATACAATATTTGGAATCCACAAGAAGTTATAAGATAACTGTATGAATGTTATAAACGTAGCAGTTTAGTCTCGATTGATCGGCTGCCACGGACTTTTGATGTGATCAAAAGTCCGTCGCAATCACGTAGCGTACGCGGATACTCGCCGGGTATACTTAATAGACAGCCACGCCCCATAGCCCCGACCAAGTGACTGTAGGAGAACCCCGTAACCAAAAGCATCCATTTGGGTGGTCGCGGCAGCGGAGTTCCTCCTTAGTGCACTTCGTCGACGGCATCCGGGGGTGCGGCCGTCTACTAAAGTTTGCGACGAGCATTCGATCAGTATATCGGGAATCTTGTTGAATTACCCGACTAGATATTGAAAAGTATTTTCGATATAGAGACTAAAATCTGGGGTTTATAACTGTTAGGCATGCGATGTCTAAGGAGGTTGCGGATTCCAACTGTTGTAGTTTTACACTTTCTTTTCTGCGACCGTAAGTGTAATATGTGATATTGCCGGTTTCGTTGCTATATGTCAACGACAATTAGGATGCGCATATTTACTTGCGTTGATGACATGTGATGTTATGTGTTACTGGATATGTTATATTGGATCGTCGCATTTTGAATAGCCGGGGGTTTTATGTGAGATGAGGGTTTTTATTTTCATTCATGTAAAATAAAATGTATGTAATATTCTTTTATTGGGGCACTTCCGGATTGAGGTTGCTGTCACCATTTGTATATTATTTACTTTTCCGCACTAGGATAGACCCAAGGAGGAGAGCACAAGTAACCGGGTTCTGGAGTCCAGTGGGAGACCAACTCGAGGAGTCGAGTCCGGGTCTCCTAACTCTAGAATTGGTAGGGTTGCTTGCTGCTCTCGTAGGGGTCTAGAGGTGTGAGTTTGGCTATTCATCGCGACCGTGGAATCCGTGTTTTATACTGGCTCGTATTAAAAACTCGGAATTCCCAGTATATCCAATGTTCCATATGATTCTTCTGCTGCGATATCTGTGATGTGATCATTTGATATGTTGTGATAGATACTGTATATAGTATATACGATATATTATATAGACGTTACTTATGTTTTACACCCGCGCTTGCCCTTCCCCGCTCTGCCGTTAGTTACCTAACCTAATGGTGCACGAGGGGACATCGAGGCGAATGCGGATGGCATAAGTGTACGTCGTATTTATCTGTGATGTTTAGGTGATTTAAATGATGAGACTTCATTAATATGATTAATTAAATAAAAGAAACTTAAAAGATGTTGTGGAATCGAATTTTCAAAAACAGGTAGCTACAGTTCTTGCTTTGCATCGTGGTGTTCCTTGTAGAACATCCTGCACTTTATTAGATAAGGAAAGGGCCGAGATCCCTTCACCGGGAGTGACCCCTTTAGCAATGACTGGCAGATGCTACACCCCTCGGTTTGTCTTTTGATTGCTCCTATAGTTCTTGCTTTGCACAGCGATATATATGATATATCCAGCACCTTATTCGATGAGGAAAGGGCCGACGATCCCTTCACCTGGAGTGACCCCTTTAGCAAAACTAGAAAAGCCTCAAAAACACTCCATTTCAAAATCATTTGATTCTACAACGATATTAAGTTCATTACGCAATAGGTTTTCAGAAAAACCTGTCGTAGCCCTCCGTCATTTCAGATAAGTACTGCTTAGTATTCGTGCTGCGTTTGTTGACCTTGTCAAGGCGTAGTGTGCGGTAGCTGACCAGTATTTATCTGCTTATGCATATGATGCAGATTATTTTAGGGTAGTCGTACGGCTTTGTTGACCTTGTTAAGGGTCGTGCGGGTGGGTTTGATTCAATCAAGAAATGACGGGTTGAATTTGACTTGTGGTCTATGGTTTGTTGACCTTGTCAAGGTCATATATCGTTCGGGGCAAAATATTATCGGGAATTTCAAGTGTTGAAATTTGCAATGAGATTGCATACCTTCTATGAGATAGTTGGATCCCGATACCCCCTGCGAGTAATTGTTACTCCTGGGAGAGTTTTACACATTACAATTAGCCGATCAAGTAGGTGTCTAGAAAGGTGTCAACGGGGTTACGCCTCTGGGAAAACGAGATTTACTTTAATTAGGTCCATGCGAAAGCACGGGGAACCTCCCTCAAAGTACCGACACTGGCCTGGCTGAAAGATTGGCGAACTTGTAGCGTGTAATTAATCCCGGCTAGTCTTTCCTTTTAGGGTTTGAAGGAAGATTTGATAAAAAAAGTGGGAGCCATCCTGATTAGATAAAATAATAACCAATCTGATCTTGCAAGAGCACACGCAGAGTGTTTTCTTCTCTCTCTCTCCTGGTAGCGACCATGTCACGCCTTAATCAAGATAATAATACGGATGTATTGACCGAACCCGCTTGTTATACTGAGCTGGGGATCGTTGGTCCCGCTCCAACTTATAATTGTTATAAGACATAGCAGGAAATTGGGGATTACCAGAATTCCCGTGCCGCCCAAACGAAGAAAGTGCATACCGATGCATCATCTTCGGGTGTGTTCATTACAGATAACTGTTTCTCAAATATTCTCTACGTCCTGGGTATTTGATACCGAATCAGGATCCCAGATATGTAATCTGTTACATAGGGCTACAGAAACGTAGAGAACTGAGAACGGGTGATAAGTTTCATGAGACAGAAAACGGTGCAACTGTTGCAGCCAAGTCTGTTGGTCACTGTCACCCTGTATTACCATAATACATTGATTCTGAACAAATGTTATTAGATACCGAACCTGATATACAAAATCATATCAGTCTCTTTATTAGTAAAGAAAAGATATAATTTTGTATTGTTGGATAATGTTTTGAACATTTCCTATATCAAGAGTTGATCGGTTCAGGCACGTTATCTAAAAGCATTAATGTTCTAAATCAAACTACAGTTCTTAGTATACAGAATACACACAAGAGGAAGAGTTCAGAAATGAATGAATCCTTCTTGAGGCATTGTAGACTAGGTCATATCAATGCGGCCCGACTAGCTGAAGTTATATTAAGATGCATATTTAAATTAGTTTGAATTTACATCTTGTGAAACTTGCCAGTCATGTCATAGAGATAAGATGACCATAGCTCTGTTTATTGGAAGCAGAGAAAGAGTTAGTGAACTCTTGGGATGATACATATTGATGTATGAAGGTCCCATGTCTACACATACCAAGACCGGTTCTTTATACTTCATTACCTTCTCTGATGATCTCTCAAGATTCAAACATATGTTCCTGTTGAAACACAAGTCCGAACCTTTTGAGATATTCACAGAATATAAGTTAGAAGTAGAGAACCAAATACGGGTATAAGTATTATGTCCTTTGATGTGATCAAGGAGGAGAATACTTGAGCACGGGATTCCTGGACTATTCTAAGAATGAGATTCTCTCTCAGCATTACTCCTCCGTATACACCTCAACACCTCGGTGTATCGGGACGGAGCAATAGCACCCTATGTGATATGGTGTGCTCTATGATGAGTACTACTGAGTTTCCTATTTACTTTTAGGGAGTTATGCACTTATGAAGTTGCATACCTATTGAATAGGGTTCCGATCAAATCAGTTGCCTACCACTTCATATGAGATATGGAAAGGGAAGAGCCCATCTCTTAAGTCAGTTAAGATTTGGGGTTGTCCGGCCTATGTCTAAAAAGCATAATCCGGACAAGCTCGAGGCAAAGTCAGATCTGTGGAAGTTTGTTGGATATCCCAAGCATACGCAAGGGAATATCTTCTACCTAACCGAGGAACAAAAATGTTTTGTTTCTCAGCATGCCACCTTTGTGAAAGGGAATTTCTTATGAAGAAATTATTGGTTATGAGGTAGAACTGGAAACAGTTCCAGCTATACAAACTGCAGCTGATGATTTGGTAGAACTAAAGGATTCAATAACAACCAACGAACCTCAGCCTCTCCGCCGATCTAGTAGGGTTCCTCACCCACCTGAGAGATACTTCGGTTTCTCTATGACAGTGGGAGCGAAGATTGCATCATGAGATGATGACCTAACTAGTTTCGAGCTGGCCATCGAGAGTAGGGACTCTGTAAGAATGGCTGGATGCTTATCGATCTGAGATGGAATCCTTTTACACCAACAAAGTATGGACTTTGGTTGCTTTATCTGAAGGGTTAAATCTCCTTCAGGAGCAAGTATATCTTGAGAAGATTACTTGGTGTACATGAAAAAGTTGAGACTTTCAAACCTAGACTTGTTAAAGGTTTGCATCATTGACCAGCTATGGATTGTGATGAAAACTTTTCTAAGTACCTATGCTTAAGTCTATCCAGATCCTACTTGCCACGGCTACATACCATGACGACGATATCTGGCAGTTGGGTGTCATGACTGCTTTTCTAAATAAAGATTTAGAAGAGAGAGTCTATAAGTACACAGTCAGAGGGCTTCGTAGACATTGGGAGCAGCAGAAACGTGTGAAAGATGTTTTATGTGATAAAGCAGGCATCGCGGAGTTGGAACATATGTTTTGATGTGGCAGTAAAAGAGTTTGACATCATCAAAATAGTAGATGAACCTTGTATATACAAAAGGGTAGTAGGGAGTATGGTGGTGATCCTCGTAGAGTACGTGGATGACATACCCTTGATAGAGAAGAAGTTTCCTATGCTACGCTCGGTCAATCTCCGCTTATCACAAGGATTCTCCATATAGGATCAAAGTGATACCTCCTAAATCCTTAGTTTGGATCTATGAGATAGATCTAAGTGGACCTTAGGATCCTCACTAGCTGCAGTGAGAAGGTATCAGTTGATCCTGGGGAGAATCACAGGAAAGGTTCTAGAGTGATAAGGATGACTGAATGTCTGTCACAGGCATTGTCTTTACCCACAGTAAAGGGACGGTATGTTGGAAGAGTTCCAAGCTAGATACCGTGGCATACTAGACAATAAAGGCTGGATACATCGCTACCAAAGATGCTACCAAAGAGGCAGTCTGGGTGTATATTAGTTCATGAGATGAACTTCGTTCCTCCCATTGTGTGACAATAGAGTTGTGGCTTATGCCAAGGAACGCTCGTCCCATCAGTGATCCAGACATATTCTAAGGCAGTGTCACCTGATCGTGGAGATGGTTGATCTCTAAGGGATCGAGGTTAGGAGAGCAGACTCAGAGGACAACACGGCGGATCCACTCACAAAGGCCTTTTCCCAGAGAGAGACTTTTATGGGATGGTTGAGTATGAGATACTACAACCACTGCTATCAGATGGCCCTGGTGCAAGTGGGAGATTCTTAGTTATATGTATGTCCTAGAGGTCATTACTATACATAGGATGTATATTGTAGTGGATGCTTGGACATATATAGGGATGACTTTCTTGCTCGATATGATAGTATGCTATCTGGTTACTCTTTACCTTAACGTGTACACTGATTGTCTCTCTGTTACATGTTGGTAAAGACCTTAGGATGTGTACTTGACTACCTGGACTATGATGCGGATCATACTAGTGGGGACATGGTAGTCCATAAGTACATCCTTCAAAGTCCCTAGTCGTGAGTGTATCGAGACGGGGCATCGATATACCAGAGTAGACTAGCGTGTACCTTCTCGACCCATATAGATGGGCGATGGATGATCCTATATCCATTGGTGTTTTGTAGGGTTCCTAGGCACTCTAGTGAGGTCTAACAAGGCATCAACCATGCCAATTTCAAATTTAACGGGTGCCGAGAAACCCTAATACGGATCGTCGGCTAGAAGTTTAGGCGAAAAAGAAACTAGTTAACAACATAACTAAAATGAAAATGAACATACAACCTTTGTAGATCCGTTTCTCCACCTCCATGGCTCCTCGATGAAGTCTCCTCACTGTCCAAATGAAATCCCGGGCTCAAGCGTCAGCTTCATCGGAGAAATGGGCGGGCAAGGTCGTCGGCTTCGTGTCGAAGATGATCTACGTCGAGGCATCACAAGATCAAGCTCCCACTTCACCAAGTCATGAAACTTGTGGAGAAAACACACTCTACTACTTGGCAAGAGGTAGAGGATGAAGAAATAGGAGGTGGGTTCACTTTAGAATTGGATTTCTCACTTGTTTTCATCACTTGTCATTGATGTAGCAAGCTTTCTTCATGGATGAAGAAGAAGAAGAAGATATGATAAGTTGTTTTTAAAAATAAAAACAATATGATACTTATCATAATCTCAACCATGGTTTAGTGTAGAGATTTAACTAAGGTTAGATGAGTGGTTAGGGTTAGAGAAGAGACAAGAATGGTGGACTTGTTCAAAGCTTCAAGAAGCTTCAAATAAAACAAAACTAGCAACCATTCTTTTCTCTTTATCTTTTCTAAATGAAATAAATAAAAAGATAAATGAATAAGTAAAATAAATGATACCCTAACCACTAACTAACCATGGTTTAATTCTTTACACAAAACCAAACTAGAATGTATCATCAAACATGTTACAATCATGTGCACAAAAAATATATCACATATACAATGTGCAATCCAAGTGAGTAAATCCATTTAAAGTGAACCGATACTAGTTAATGCAAAGTAATATATCAAATATATAATTATACATTAAATCATTAAATCAACACTTGATTCAATGATCCGGTCATGTCGCATATAACCGGCTAGTATCCAATGTATCGTCTTATCGAATCAATCCTTGATTCGATAACTAGGTTATATCGCATACAACCATTCGACACATTCATCGCGAGAATGAAATACGGTATCACATATACGCAATATTCTCGGTCCCGCACATATCTCATATGCGCTCCTATTTCGTTTCGCTTGAGCCAGGAAACCTCTGTGTAGGACTCTAAAGACTCGTCAATACGCCGGCAGCAGGTGATGATCATATAAAACACCCACAAGCCGCAAGCGGTCTGCTTAACGTAACGGCCACCCGGGTATTGAGCGATCAGAAGATCGACGAGCAAGCCCGCTCACACTCCAGTGAATCCAACCAGTAATACTACCGTACAGTCCGGTCTCGTCGTCTGATATGTCGCATATCTTGTCTAGGGGTGGTAAACGTCAGACCCCAATAGCTCGATAAGTCGTGTCGATATGAGGTCTATAACAGTTCGAGAAACTACTGGAAACACTTACCAGTAAATCTCAGCAACCCTGGCCAGGGATTTCCGGTTATAGCAAATCGAACACAGCGCAACATCAACCCCCTATACCGGGAGAGACGAATCCCCTCCTATCGCTCATTGTCTCCATGTGATTCGGGACTGTACCCAAAAACCATCGTTTTGCACGCCCTCTTGGACGTGGTAAGGTGGAAATCAAAGCATAGTGGGAACCACACAAGACTCTATGACGATCTCGGGTCAACAGTCTACTCTGTACCAGTGTCACCAGAGAACTGCCATCTGACGTAAGGTATAATACCATCTGGGAGTTCTCGGCGAGTCCGTCCAGTATACCCAGTCTCTACTGAGCACCCGTATATCATCTCCAATGTCAAACACCAATGGATATGGGATCATCCATCGCCCATCTGTATGGGTCGAGAAGCTATACGCTAGTCTACTCTGGTATATCGATGCCCTGTCTCGATACACCCACGACTAGGGACTTTGAAGGATGTACTTATGGACTACCATGTCCCCACTAGTATGATCCGCATCATAGTCCAGATAGTCAAGTACACATCCTAAGGGCTTTACCAACATGTAAAAGAGAGACAATCAGTATACACGTTAAGGTAAAGAGCAACCAGATAGCATACTATCATGTCGAGCAAGAAAGTCCTCCCTATATATGTCCCAGCATCCACTACAATATACATCCTATGTACAGTAATGGCCTCTAGGGCATACATATAACTAACAATCTCCCACTTGCACTAGGGCCATCTGTACAGCAGTGGTTGTAGTATCTCATACTCAACCATCCCATAAAAGTCTCTCTCTGGGAATAGGCCTTCGTGAGTGGATCCGCCGTGTTGTCCTCTGAGTCTACTCTCCTAACCTCGATCTCCTTGGAGATCAACCATCTCCATGATCAGGTGATACTGCCTTAGAATATGTCTGGATCACTGATGGGACTGGCGTTCCTTGGCATAAGCCACAACTCCATTGTCTCACAACGGTAGGAACGCAGTTCATCTCATGAACCAATATACACCCAAACATGCTCTTTGGTAGCATCTTAAGTAGCGATGTATCGTGCCTTTATCGTCTAGTATGTCACGGTATCTAGCTTGGAACTCTTCCAACATACCGTCCCTTTACTGAGGGTAAAGACAATGACTGCGACTGACATTCAGTCGTCTTTATCACCCTGGAACCCTTCCAGTGATTTTCCCCAGAATCGTTTGATATCATCTCACTACAACTAGTGAGAATCCTAACATCCAATTAAATCTATCTCATAGATCCAAAACTCAGGATTTAGGAGGTATCATATTGATCCTACACGGGGAATCTTTGTGATAAGCGGAGATTGATCGAGCGTAGCATAGGAAACTCTTTCCCTATCAAGAGTATGTCATCCACGTACTCTACGAGAATCGCCACCATACTCCCCACTACCTTTTTGTATACACAAGGTTCATCTACCATTTTGATGAAGTCAAACTTTTTGACTACGACATCAAAAAAGACGTTCCAACTCCGCGATGCCTGCTTTATCCTATAAAGCATCTTGCACACGTTTCTGCTGCTCCCACTGTCTACGAGGCCCTCTGGCTGTGTACTTATAGATGCACTCTTCTAAAACATCATTTAGAAAAGCAGTCATGACACCCAACCACCTGGAAAAGGTTTCATCATTATCCACGCCTGGTCAATGACGAAAACCTTTAAGAAGTCTAGCTTTGAAAGTCTCAACTTTTCCATCTACACCAAGTAATCATCTCAAGATATACTTGCTCCTGATGGGGATTTAACCATTCAGATATAGCAACCAAAGTCCATACTTTGTTGGTGTATAAGGATTCCATCTCAGATCGCTAAGCATCCAGCCATTCTTACAAAGTCTTACTCCTGATGGCCAGCTCGAAACTAGTTGGGTCATCATCTCATGATGCAATCCTCGCTCCCACTGTCATAGAGAAATCGAAGTATCTCTCAGGTGGGTGAGGAACCCTACTAGATCGGCGGAGAGGCTGAGGTTCATTGGTTTCTACTGAATCCTTTGGTTCTATCAAATTATCAGCTGCAGTTTGTATAGCTGGAACCTTTCCAGTTCTACATTACAGACTTTGCCTCGAGCTTGTCCGGATTTTGCTTTTAGACATAGGCCGGACAACCCCAAATCTTAACTAACTTAAGAAATGGGCTCTTCCCTTTCCATATCACATATGAAGCGGTAGGCAACTGATTTGATTGGAACCCTATTTAATAGGTATGCAACTGTTGGAGATAGTGCCCTCATAGTCAATTATTGGATCGCAGGTACGTGATTGCAATGATTGCGGAGGACCTATACCAGTATGACAGTCTTACTCGAGATGATAGTGTGCTATCTGGTTTGCCTTTATCAGTCGTGTACATGTTCAGGTGACTGATTGCATGTTACACTTTGATAGAGCCCTTAGGATCTTGCTTTACTACCAACAGTATGATGGCGATCATATACGTGAGAGTTGGGTAGTTTATACGCATATCCTTAATTGTGGTCCCTAGTCGTGGGATTTTCGAGACAGGGCATCGATACTCCGGAGTAGACTAGTGTGTACAGTCGAGACCCCGACGAGGGGCGGTGGCCGGTCTCACAAGCCACTGGTGTCAGTTGGATCACCTAAGATGTATACAGGTGCTCATTGGGTTATGAGTTCACCGGACAGGACTCGCCGGGAACCTGCTAGTTGGTATTATACATATCGTCAGATAGCAGTTCCCTGGTGACATGTGTACAGGTTAGTTCATCGACCTGAGGTCGTCATTTGTCTCGTGTGAGTTCCCACCGTGCTTTGATTTCTACCCTACCACGGCTCAAAAGAGTCGTGCAAACAGGTAGTTTTTGGGTACAGTCCCGAGCCATATGGAGGCACGTGAGCGGATCGGCAGGGGATTCGTCTCTCCCGGTATTGGGGGCGAGGTCGTGCTGTGTCTAGGAGAGCCATTACACAAAGTCCATGGCCATGGCAGGAGATTTACTGGTAGGTACTCCGGTAGTATCTCAGGGTGTTATTGGGCTTCACTCCGACACGACTTATACTGCTATTGGGGGTCTGACGTTACTAGCCCCCTAGGCAGATATGCGATACTCATTGACTAACGGACCGGACTGTATATACATTGTCACTGTTAGGCTCAGTAGGGTTTCTGGATGAGTTCGGTCATCGGCCTCCCTTGAGTTCGGTCATCAGCCTCCCTTGAGGTCAGTCTATGGGCAGCCGTTACGCATAGCTAGTGCCGCTGACGGTTTGTGGTTAAACCCACTGCCAGGGTACTGACGAGTCATTAGAGTCCCCCACAGACAGTTTCCCAAGTTCGTGAGAAACGTTGTAGAGGCCGTATGGTTTTATGGCAGGGTTCGGAAATGCACGTGCGTTTACGCACGTGTTATTTTTCGGGCAGATGATACTGGTCGGCTTTGGTTTAAGCCGGATCCGAGTATTATATTGAGTAGGTATAATATCTTTGTCTCAGTTGCATTTGTATTCGGTCGTAATACAAATGCGGGTATATTTATACAGTTTCGGGGTTATCCTGAAAGTCGTTTTAGGATCAATTTTGGAAGTTGCCAGTTTCCAGTTTTCTATCAGCCGTCTTTTAACATTCGGTTAAAGACGGATTTATCTTTTCTTCAGATGAGGTGAGTCAGTGTTCTAGATGGTTCTAGATGAGGTGACTAGGATTAATTGGTGTTGAGTTTTCATTGGATGCATTAAAGGCTTGATGAGGTGTTTAGTGATTCATGCTTTTTCATTAAAGCTTTTTGTTTTCCTTAGGATATTTAGAAGTGAGAAGCTTTCTCTTGTGGTCACCCCCCTCTCCTACGGTCACCTCCCTCTTGCTATATATGGCCGGCCCTCTCTCTCCTCTCTCTCACTTCACTTGATGTTTCATTTTGGTTAGAAAAGATTATGATAGTATTCGGGGTGTATGGAATTTTACAGTTCATTTCATTCCATCACCCGATTTCCACGGCAACTTCATTAACCGATCGTCCACGGATTTGGACGAAGTGAGACAAAGTCATCTACACATTATCTACATCATTCTTGGTCGTCTCTTTTAGCAAACTTGACGATCGAGTTGCCTCAAGTCAGAGGCGGGAGCCCGTTTAAAGAATCGGTGATGTGGTGCCACCTCGACGAGGATATCGGAGATCGACGAGATCGGAGCAGCCGCAACGGAGCGTGGGATGATGGTTGAAGAACGAAGGACTCGGATCATTCGGTATAACCTTTCTACACTCTTTACAGTTTGTTAGTTTAGCAATAATGGCAGTCCGGGTTAAAGTATACGATAGCGCCAGTTAAAAGTTTTTTGTTCCGCATTTGGCGTCTGTAGACTGCCAGGGCGCTAGCGTAGACTTACAGTGGTATCAGAGCCTCACCATTTTGCTATACTAACTTGTGCTAACGCGTTTAAAACATCGATCGAACCGGAAATCAAAAATTGCAATTTCTTCACTTGACAGTTTCTGTTAATTTTTAAACTGGTCAAAATGACATTTGGACCATACCAGAAAATCAAGCAGGCTTTTTTAGGAATACTGCAGAAATTCGACGAAGCAATTCTACTGTTCCGCCGCGGATCCGCGGCCTAAGCATGGGTTTGGCCGCGGATCCGCCGCCGGAAAGTCAAATCACTTGGCCAATTTTCTACAGTGCATTCTATATTGGAAATTGTGGTTTTTGGTATATATCGTTTGGGCCCAGGTTTTGTTACTGTTCTGCAGATTTTCATGGGGCCCACTTTGTGATATTTGGTCGATCGAAATTTAAACACGTCAGTTTACAGTGCTTACATTATATCTCCGACCGGGAATGTCATTTGATCGGTAAACCGCGTCTGATTGCTATAGTTCTTTTAGACGGGTTTGCGAACGTGACATTCGCGTTGATGTTCTGTGTTGTGCTGTGATGTTGCGGATTTGTCGTGGTGGATAGCAGTGTGCAATGGTAGTACAGTTTGAGTTTATTTGTACATTTGATATTGCGGTGCGAGCGTCCAACTTGTGGACAGCTGTCACTGCCTGTTGTATAATATTCTTTTTGGGGCACGACCAGGTTGCGGTCGATGTACCTATTGTACTATTTTTCATTACTGTACTAGGTTTTGCCCCGAGATGGAGTGCACGGATAGCCGGGTTCGGGAGGGCAATGGGTCCGTATCTCATGGCTTTGAGAGGCAGAGGGGTCCCACTCTAGAATTGGCAGACTATTTGCCGCACTCGTAGGGGGTACAGGTTGACCCAAGGAGGGGTGCCCAAGATTACCGGATTCCGTGGAGTGCTGGGTGGTCCATTCACTATGCTGTAGGGGGCTGCCTCTCTTCAGGTTTTGGCGGGTAACTTGCCGCACCCGTAGGGGTCTAGGTTTCATTTTGCACAGGCTATCCACACGACAGGGGAACGTCGAGTTTCAGCAGCGGCTCTGTGAAACTCGGGGATCCCAGATTATCTGTATTGTTCTGTGATGCTTATTACTTTTCTGTAATGTTGCATACTATCACGCCTGGAGCGATTATTGTATATTGGTTTATATACTATTAGATGTTGTATATGTTTTACACCCGCGCTAGTCCAGTCCCCGCTCTGTCGTTAGTTAAGTAACCTAACGGGTGATGACGGGACCCAGTGACGAATGCGGATGGCATATACGTACATTTTATTTTCGTTCTTTTCTGGTGTGATTAATTGATGGGACTGCGTTGATTCTGATCAATGCAAAGTTAAAACAAACATGTTTACAGTTGTTGGAACAATTTAAAAAGTGTTGTTACAAAGACGTTTCCTTTTGTTATGCATAGCGGTATTCAGTGGAATATCCTGCACCTCATTCGACGGGGCAAGGGCCGATATCCCTTCACCGGGACTGACCCCTTGGACAGAAGTTTGCGTCAGAGTAATAACTTCACTATAGTCGATTACAAGTTGCTTTGCATAGCGGTATTCAGTGGAATATCCTGCACCTCATTCCACGAGGAAAGAGCCGAGATCCCTTTACCGGGAGTGACCTCTTTAGCAAAAGGTTTTCGCCACTATATTTTTAAAAAGCTATCAGGTTCCTTCAGTGATATCAATTCACTACGTTAAAGGTTTTTCGCCAAAAACCAGTCGTAGCCCTCCGTCACTTCTTTTGGGTATTTAGTAGTATTCAAGCTATGCATTTTAGCCAAAGTTAAGGCATAGTGTTTGGTAGCTGCTGGGTATTCAATTTTTGCATAGATAGATGAGTTAGTTTGGGACAGTCGTTCTGCCGATTGGCCAACGTCAGGGGCATGTGCGAGTGGGTTCAAATTGGCAAGATAGTGACGGGTAGAACTTGGCATGTGACTTATGACATTTTGACCAACGCTAAGGTTATAAGAGCATGGGGCAAAAAATAATATCAGGAGTTTCTAAAGAAACTGAAACTTGCCGAGTATGCGCATACCTTCTGGAGTATGAGTAACGTGGATGCATTCCATCACGTTATCATGCGATGAGAGTTGGATCCCGATTCCCACTGATGAGTTGGTTTACTCTTCGGGTGATCCCGATTGATTCTTCTTTAGGTTTGGAGGAGAATTTGACAGGACAGTGGGAGGTTTCCGGATTAGATAAAGTGATGACCATTCTGATCTAGGTTAGAGTGCACGCGGAGTGTTTCTTTTCTCTCTCTCTTTGGCAGCGACCTTTGACCGACCCTAGACTATGACTCAATGACCAAGTTGACCGAACCTTTTTTAAAATACTGGCTTTTGGATTGTCTGAGTTGCATAAGTCATTGCCACTCCTTCTTTTACCCTTTGAATTTCTCAGAACACCCGTATTACTAAGGATATCCACTTCCATTGGATAGATCCATCGTATGGTTATATACGAACTCGAAGGGACTTCTTCGAGGATGGATCCAGGTTCAGGAAAAATAGAATTGGTTTATTCAGTTGTCTTTTATTATCACCTTCTCTCAGGTTGCGAGGGCTCCTTGGTATAGGAGAGTACACCTATTACGCTTATTGGATAGTCTTATTCCAAACCATAGGCTGGTGCCGAAAGCTAGGGAATGAAGAAAACCAATTAGCCTAAGTAGGGTGTGCAGAAGGTAATATGTAAAGACAAAATAAAGGGATTAGAAAGAGGGCAAAGTAAATTGCGACTGATATCATTCACGACCAAAACCGCGTACTTCATCGCCACTTCTATTTCACCTTTAAAAAAATAAGGTATTATTCAGTTGTCTTTTATCATCACCTTCACTCAGTTGCGAGTACTCCTTGGTTTAGGAGGGTACACCTATTATGCTTACTGGATAGTCTTCTTCCAAACCATAGGCTGGTGCCGAATGGTAGGGAAGGAAGAAAACCATTTAGCCTAACTATGGTGTACAGAAGGTAACGACTAAAGACAAATAAAGGGATTTGGAGAGACGACAATAAAATATACGGTTGAAGTCATGAATTGGATTATGGAAGAGGCATTACTATGAATACCAGGATACCCCTACGAAATATTTTCATGTTTCAGTGCATTGTTAAAGAAAAACTGTTTTCCCGATTAGACACTTACTCCAAGGGTATGTATTTACCAGGTTTCATTCTCATATCTGTATGGTTTTACAGATGATGAGTGGGAGTAAGTTATTGGGAATTAGGTGATTATCATCATTATATCGGAATTCGTTGAAATTGGTGATATTTGAGGAAATCGCCAGGGTACAGTTTTCCACCTACAACGCACAGGTTTTGAGTTGTTTAACTCAGCGGACTTATACAGAGTATTGTATGTTGTCCAGTGTCCTTCAGGACAAAGGGGTAGGTCCTCGTACTATGTTCTGTTTACTTATAACTTCTCTAGTATTTAGACAAGTGTTTCGTAGAAATACAAGGTCTAAGTTTTGAGAAGTTGTGGGTATAAGAATAAAGTAGAGAACCAGGTATCACAAGTATCGGGATTCTTCAAAGAGATCGAAGATGTAGATTCTTGTGATTGGTATTCAGATGATAGTGATGGTTTTTGAGAAACGTGTTTCTCTTTCAGGTTACTCATAATTGGATGGATTCCTAAGTTGAGTAATGCTGATTAGCCTCTTTCCATTAAGTTGATATGCACTGGAGACAGCTGTATGGTTTGAATCCGGTTCCAATTAAATAAGTGCCAAAGTTTCTATATTGGATATAGAATAGTTCGTACCTTAAAAGATATTAAGGTACGGGGAGTTGTCCAGCTTATGCTTAAAACCAGACTCTGGATAACTCAGGGCACGTTTCTATAATGGCTGTTTTGTGGGTTGAACCTGGCTATGACGAGGGTTGATATTCTACAATTTGGAAGATCAATAGTGATATTGTTCTTGACTCGCCACAGTTTTAGTAAAAATAGATCTTTTTCAGAAAACAGTAGTGGAAGTATGGTAGAACTGGAAGTGATTCCAGAACCGCGAACGATTACGGAAAATTTAATAGGACCTATACATTCAATCAGGTTTGACATTCCAATTGCCACTCCGCAGGTATGGTAGGTAACCTCAGACACCCGAGAGGTACTTCGGTAGGCTCAAGGACGGTGACAGGGAGGTTCTTATCTACCCAGACTTGACACTACTGTTGTTCCAGGATATGAGACCCGGTAGGAGGGTTGTCGTAGTCAGTGGGAGCATCGGAAGCATAGTGGGCAAGTAGCTTATATCTATTTATAGACTTGAGCAGTTATAGCGGAGATAGATCATCTAATTTTGATGTGACATTCATGGGTTTTACTTCAATCAGAATAGGAGATGGATCAGTTAAGAAGGTAGTAGGGTGTGATGTCATGGTATCTGGATGACATACACAGAGTAGGAAGTAAAATTCCTATACTACGATCGGTTGTACTGTGGTCGTCACACAGTTGTTTCTCCAGACAGGATATGGATATAATATTTGACATTCTGGTTTCTAGATCTATGGTTTTAGATCTGGATTTGGGTAGTTTCCCAATGTGGGTACTTTGACAGATATTCTAATGGTTTTTGGAATAGTTGACTACTAGCATGGTGGTGTACCTGCAGGTGATGGAGTCACCCTCTCTAAAGGTGTCTTACAGACTAAAGGGGAGAGGGAAGTGCATGATTGGCAGATCACTTGCTTAGGCAATTGAGTCAATCATGAGATGTCAAGTACCACACCAAATGTTGGTTTTGCACTAGATGCAATAAGTTTGTATTAATCCAATCCTGGAGAAACATAAGGAAGCAGTTTTAGAACATAAGCACATGTTCTACGGATTTGATGACGGCAGCCTCCTTCGGGAGACGATTATCATTCCAGGCTTCAAAGGTGACAAGGTTGACAGAGTGATTGTCAGAGTTATAGTTTTTCTCTCTGACGAAGAGGGACAGAATTATGGATAGGTGGTCCAAGAGGATACTGTGGGTGGCATTGTGCCGGATACTGATTACGTTCAGTGATCGATACAGTCTAAGAAGTTTGGATTTGGAGTTCATTTGTGAACTAGGTCCCATCAGATATCCAGACATATTCTAAGACAGGTATTACTCATTTCGGGAGATGGCTTTCTCCGCGAACTTGAGATTTAGAGAGATATAGAAAGAAACTTCTAGGCGGATCCACTCACTGAGGCTATTTCTCGAACACAATAGTTTTACAAACGGGCTTTGTGAAACTGATTAGTAGAGGAGTTGGGTGTTGGTTTCACACGGGCTGTGAGTACGCAACATCGCAATAATTAGCCTTGAGTGCAAGTGGGAGATTGTTGGAGATAGTGCCCTCATAGTCAATTATTGGATCGCAGGTACGTGATTGCAATGATTGCGGAGGACCTATACCGGTATGACAGTCTTACTCGAGATGATAGTGTGCTATCTGCTTTGCCTTTATCAGTCGTGTACATGTTCAGGTGACTGATTGCATGTTACACTTTGATAGAGCCCTTAGGATCTTGCTTTACTACCAACAGTATGATGGCGATCATATACGTGAGAGTTGGGTAGTTTATACGCATATCCTTAATTGTGGTCCCTAGTCGTGGGAGTTTCGAGACAGGGCAACGATACTCCGGAGTAGACTAGTGTGTACAGTCGAGACCCCGACGAGGGGCGGTGGCCGGTCTCACAAGCCACTGGTGTCAGTTGGATCACCTAAGATGTATACAGGTGCTCATTGGGTTATGAGTACACCGGACAGGACTCGCCGGGAACCTGCTAGTTGGTATTATACATATCGTCAGTTAGCAGTTCCCTGGTGACATGTGTACAGGTTAGTTCATCGACCTGAGGTCGTCATTTTTCTCGTGTGAGTTCCCACTGTGCTTTGATTTCTACCCTACCACGGCTCAAAAGAGTCGTGCAAACAGGTAGTTTTTGGGTACAGTCCCGAGCCATATGGAGGCACGTGAGCGGATCGGCAGGGGATTCGTCTCTCCCGGTATTGGGGGCGAGGTCGTGCTGTGTCTAGGAGAGCCATTACACAATGTCCATGGCCATGGCAGGAGATTTACTGGTAGGTACTCCAGTAGTATCTCAGGGTGTTATTGGGCTTCACTCCGACACGACTTATACTGCTATTGGGGGTCTGACGTTACTAGCCCCCTAGGCAGATATGCGATACTCATAGACGAACGGACCGGACTGTATATACATTGTCACTGTTAGGCTCAGTAGGGTTTCTGGATGAGTTCGCTCATCGGCCTCCCTTGAGTTCGCTCATCAGCCTCCCTTGAGGTCAGTCCATGGGCAGCCGTTACGCATAGCTAGTGCCGCTGACGGTTTGTGGTTAAACCCACTGCCAGGGTACTGACGAGTCATTAGAGTCCCCCACAGACAGTTTCCCAAGTTCGGGCGAAACGTTGTAGAGGCCGTATGGTTTTATGGCAGGGTTCGGAAATGCACGTGCGTTTACGCACGTGTTATTTTTCGGGCAGATGATACTGGTCGGCTTTGGTTTAAGCCGGATCCGAGTATTATATTGAGTAGGTATAATATCTTTGTCTCAGTTGCATTTGTATTCGGTCGTAATACAAATGCGGGTATATTTATACAGTTTCGGGGTTATCCTGAAAGTCGTTTCAGGATCACTTTTGGAAGTTGCCAGTTTCCAGTTTTCTATCAGCCGTCTTTTAACATTCGGTTAAAGACGGATTTATCTTTTCTTCAGATGAGGTGAGTCAGTGTTCTAGAAGGTTCTAGATGAGGTGACTAGGATTGATTGGTGTTGAGTTTTCATTGGATGCATTAATGGCTTGATGAGGTGTTTAGTGATTCATGCTTTTTCATTAAAGCTTTTTGTTTTCCTTAGGATATTTAGAAGTGAGAAGCTTTCTCTTGTGGTCACCCCCCCTCCTACGGTCACCTCCCTCTTGCTATATATGGCCGGCCCTCTCTCTCCTCTCTCTCACTTCACTTGATGTTTCATTTTAGTTAGAAAAGATTATGATAGTATTCGGGGTGTATTGAATTTTACAGTTCATTTCATTCCATCACCCGATTTCCCCGGCAACTTCATTAACTGATCGTCCACGGATTTGGACGAAGTGAGACAAAGTCATCTACTCATTCTCTACATCATTCTTGGTCGTCTCTTTTAGCAAACTTGACGATCGAGTTGCCTCAAGTCTGAGGCGGGAGCCCGTTTAAAGAATCGGTGAAGTGGTGCCACCTCGACGAGGATATCGGAGATCGACGAGATCGGAGCAGCCGCAACGGAGCGAGGGATGATGGTTGAAGAATGAAGGACTCGGATCGTTCGGTATAACCTTTCTACACTCTTTACAGTTTGTTAGTTTAGCAATAATGGCAGATCCGGGTTAAAGTATACGATAGCGCCAGTTAAAAGTTTTTTGTTCCGCATTTGGCGTCTGTAGACTGCCGGGGCGCTAGCGTAGACTTACAGCAACTTCTCAAGTGCATAACTCCCAAAAGGAAACAGGTAACTCAGTAGTACTCATCATAGAGCACACCATATCAAATAGGGTGTATCTGCTCCGCCCCGATATACCATCGTGCTATGGTGTATACAGAGGAGTAATGCTGAGAGAGAATCTCATTCTCCTTTAGAATAATCCAGGATTTCTGTGCTCAAGCATTCTCCTCCCTGATCTCATCATAGGACATAATACTTATACCCGTATTTTGGTTCTCTACTTCTAAATCATATTCTATGAATATCTCAAAAGGTTCGGACTTATATTTCAACAGGAACATATGTCTAAATCTAAAGGGATCATCAGAGAACGTAATGAAGTATAAAGAACTAGTCCTGGCATGTGTAGACAGGGGACCTTCCATACATCATCATGTAGCAGTCCCAAGAGTTCATTAACTCTTTCTCTGTTTCCAATAAACAGAGCTGGTGTCATTATATCTTTATGACATGACTGGCAAGTTTCACAAGATGTAAATTCAGACAGATTTAAATATGCATCTTTGTGCAACTTCAGCCAGTCGGGTCGCATTGATATGACCTAGTCTACAATGTCTCAAGAAGAATTCGTTCATTTTTTAACTCTTCCTCTTGTGTGTGTTCTGTATACTAAGAACTGTAGTTTGATTTAGAACATCAACGCTTTTAGATAACGTGCCTGAACCGATCAACATTTGATATAGGAAATGTTCAAAACATTATCCAACAATACAAAATTTTATCATTTCTTTACTAATAAAGAGAGTGATATGATTTTGTATATCAGGTTCGGTATCTAATAACATTCGTTCAGAATCAATGTATTGGTAATACAGGGTGACAGTGACCGACAGACTTGGCTGCAACTCTTGCCCCGTTTTCTGCCTCATGAAACTTATCACCCGTTCTCAGTTTTTCTACCTTTTTGTAGCCCTATGTAACAGATTACATATCTGGGATCCTTATCCGGTATCATATACCCAGGATGCGGAGGATACTGAGAAACAGTTCTTTGTAACGAACACACCCGAAGATGATGCATCAGCATGCACTTTCTTCATTTGGGCGGCACGGGAAATCTGGTATTCCCCAATTTCATGCTCGATCTTATAACAATTATAAGTTGGAGCGGGACCAACGTTCCCCAGCTCAGTATAACAAGCGGGTTTGGTCAATATTCCGTATTATTATCTTGATTAAGGCGTGACATGGTCGCTACCTGGAGAGAGAGAGAAGAAAACACTCAGCGTGCGCTCTTACAAGAATAGATTGGTTATTATTTTATCTAATCAGGATGGCTCGCTCTGCTTTTTATCAAATCTTCCTTCAAACCCTAAAAGGAAAGACTAGCCGGGATTAATTACACACTACAAGTTCGCCAATCTTTCAGCCAGGCCAGTGTCGGTACTTTGAGGGAGGTCCCCCGTGCTTTCGCACGAACCTAATTAATGTAAACCTCATTTCCCAGAGGCGTAACCTCGTTAACACCTTTCTAGACACCTACTTAATCGGCTAATTGTAATGTATAAAACTCTCCCAGGAGTAACTCTTACTCGCAGCGGGTATCGGGATCCAACTATCTCATAGAAGGTATGCAATCTCATTGCAAATTTCAACACATGAAATTCCCGATAATTTTTTGCCCCTAGCGTCCTATGACCTTGACGCAGGCCAACAAACCATAGTGCGCTAGTCAAGTTCAACCCGTCATTTCCTGATTGAATTAAACCCACCCGCACGACCCTTGACGCAGGCCAACAAAGTCGCACGACTACCCTAATCCAATCTGCATCATATGCATAAATAGATAAATACTAGCCAGCTACCGCACACTACGCCTTGACGCAGGCCAACAAACGTAGCACGAATACTAACTACTACTTATCTGAAATGACGGAGGGCTACGACAGGTTTTTCTGAAAACCTATTGCGTAATGAACTTGATATCGTTGTAGGATCGAATGAATTTTAAAATGGAGTGTTTTTTAGGCTTTTCTAGTTTTGCTAAAGGAGTCACTCCCGGTGAAGGGATCGTCGGTCCTTTCCTCGTCGAATGAGGTGCGGGATATATCATATATATCACTGTGCAAAGCAGAACTCTTAAAAGCAATCAAAAGACAAACCGAGGGGTGTAGCATCTGCCAGTAATTATTAAAGGAGTCACTCCCGGTGAAGGGATCTCGGTCCTTTCCTCATCGAATAAGGTGCAGGATATATCATATATACCGCTGTGCAAAGCAAGAACTGTAGCTACCTGTTTTATTTTGAAATTCGATACTACAACATCTTAGGTTTCTTTTATTTCATTAATCTCATTAATGAAGTCCCATCATTTAAGTACCTAAACATCACAGATAAATACGACGTACACTTATGCCATCCGCATTCGCCTCGATGTCCCCTCGTGCACCGTTAGGTTAGGTAACTAACGGCAGAGTGCGGTAGGGCTAGCGCGGGTGTAAAACATAAGTAACGCCTATATAATATATCATATATACTATATACTGTATCTATCACAGAACATCACATGATCACATCACAGATATCGCAGCAGAAAAAACATATGAAATATTGGATATACTAGGACGTCCGTGTTTTCAATACGAGCCAGTATAAAACACGGATTCCACGGTCGCGATGAATAGACAAACCCACACCCCAAGACCCCTACGAGAGCGGCAAGCAACCCTACCAATTCTGGAGTTAGGAGACCCGGACTCGACTCCTCGAGTTGGTCTCCCACTGGACCCCAGAACCCGGTTACTTGTACCCTCCTCCATGGGTCTATCCTAGTGCGGAAAAGTAAATAATATACATCAACGGTGACAACTTCCGCAACCTGGAAGTGCCCCAATAAAAGAATATTACATACAAGTTTTTACATGAATGAAAATGAAAAACACCCATCTCACATAAAAAACCCCCGGCTATTCAAACACGACGATCCAATATAACATATCCAGCAACACATAACATCACATGTCATCAACGTAAGTAAATATGCGCATCCCAATTGTCGTTGACATATAGCAACGAAACCGGCGATATCACATATTACACTTACGATCACAGAAAAGAAAGTGTAAAACTACAACAGTTGGAATCCGCAACCACCTCAGACATCGCATGCCTGACCAAATGAATTACTTAGACATTGCATGCCTAACAATTATAAACCCCGCATTTTAGTCTCAAAATCGAAAACTCTTTTCAATATCAAGTCGGGCAATTCAACAAGATTCCCGACATCCTGATCGAATGCTCGTCGCAAACTTTAGTAGACGGCCGCACCCCCGATACCGTCGATGAAGTGAACCAAGGAGGAACACCGCTGTCGCGAGCACCCGAATGGATGCTTTCGGTGACGGGGTTCTCCTACAGTCACTTGGTCGGGGCTAAGGAATGTAGCTATCTAATAAGTTTACCGGCGAATATCCGCGTACGCTACGTGATTGCGACGGACTTTTGATCACATCAAAATTCCGTGGCAACCGATCAAGTGAGACTAAACCGCTATGTTTATAACATTCATTCAATTATCTCATAACTTCTTGTGAATTCCAATTATTGTATCCCATTCCGGATAAATAGAAAATGTCAAACTTTCCGATCGAACAATCGAACACCCAAGTTTTCCCGATACAGATAAACACATGAAACAACTCTAAAAACATTCAGTTCGTGCCTCAGTACCAACGATCCAGCCGTAGAAGGGTCAAGCCAACGCCTCACATGTGGCACGCCGTCCTGCCCCAAACCCGAAGGTTCAAAGGGCAGTTCAAGACGGTCACATAATCGAGTTAAGGTTTGTTGTCTTCTAGAGGGTCCATCGCGTTACTTGCACTACTTAGAACGTCGTTAAACTACGGAAAAATCCAACATTTGGAAATTTCCCGACAGGGGAAAAATTTGGTATTTATATCCGGTCGAACTTTTTAACATATTCTAAAATTTATCCGGAAAGCCACATAGACAAAATCTGATACTCCGATCGAAACACCGAATCCCCAAAACAACCCCAGAAAATTCAACTCTTGAATAAATTTTAAAAATTCCCAGAAAATCCAACACCTGAAGAACTAAATTACTGTGCAAATATTATATGATAATTCAACAAAGTGGCCGCGGAACCGCCGCAGAAGCAAGGCTTCTGCCGTGGTTCCGCCGCACTGTAGACTGTTCATCAATTAATTTTTGCACCGTAATTCATAGATTTCCCTGCTGAATTTTTTAGCAATTTTTAATCTGGAAAAAACCCAGTTTTTAGAAAAAGTCCAGAGAGCATGTTTCGGGTTCGGATTTTGGTTCGATCGGACTTCAAACTCCGTCTAGACGTCGCCTAAGGCTCTAGCTAGGCTCTGATACCACTGTAGGGTTCCTAGGCACTCTAGTGAGGTCTCACAAGGCATCAACCATGCCAATTTCAAATTTAACGGGTGCCGAGAAACCCTAATACGGATCGTCGGCTAGAAGTTTAGGCGAAAAAGAAACTAGTTAACAACTTAACTAAATTGTAAACGAACATACAACCTTTGTAGATCCATTTCTCCACCTCCATGGCTCCGCGATGAAGTCTCCTCGCTGTCCAAATGAAATCCCGGGCTCAAGCGTCGTCTTCATCGAAGAAATGGGCGGGCAAGGTCATCGGCTACGTGCCGAAGATGATCTACGTCGAGGCATCACAAGATTAAGCTCCCACTTCACCAAGTCATGAAACTTGTGAAGAAAACACACTCTACTACTTGGCAAGAGGTAGAGGATGAAGAAATAGGTGGTGGGTTCACTTTAGAATTGGATTTCTCACTTGTTTTCATCACTTGCCATTGATGTAGCAAGCTTTCTTCATGGATGAAGAAGAAGAAGAAGATATGATAAGTTGTTTTTAAAAATAAAAACAATATGATACTTATCATAATCTCAACCATTGTTTAGTGTAGAGATTTAACTAAGGTTAGATGAGTGGTTAGGGTTAGAGAAGAGACAAGAATGGTGGACTTGTTCAAAGCTTCAAGAAGCTTCAAATAAAACAAAACTAGCAACCATTCTTTTCTCTTTATCTTTTCTAAATGAAATAAATAAAAAGATAAATGAATAAGTAAAATAAATGATACCCTAACCACTAACTAACCATGGTTTAATACTTTACACAAAACCAAACTAGAATGTATCATCAAACATGATACAATCATGTGCACAAAAAAATATATCACATATACAATGTGCAATCCAAGTGAGTAAATCCATTTAAAGTGAACCGATACTAGATAATGCAAAAAAATATATCAAATATATAATTATACATTAAATCATTAAATCAACACTTGATTCAATGATCCGGTCATGTCGCATATAACCGGCAAGTATCCAATGTATCGTCTTATCGAATCAATCCTTGATTCGATAACTAGGTTATATCGCATACAACCATTCGACACATTCATCGCGAGAATGAAATACGGTATCACATACACGCATTATTCTCGGTCCCGCACATATCTCATATGCGCTCCTATTTCGTTTCGCTTGAGCCAGGAAACCTCTGTGTAGGACTCTAAAGACTCGTCAATACGCCGGCAGCAGGTGATGATCATATCAAACACCCACAAGCCGCAAGCGGTCTGCTAAACGTAACGGCCACCCGGATATTGAGAGATCAGAAGATCGACGAGCAAGCCCGCTCACACTCCAGTGAATCCAACCAGTAACACTACCGTACAGTCCGGTCTCGTCGTCTGATATGTCGCATATCTTGCCTAGGGGTGGTAAACGTCAGACCCCAATAGCTCGATACGTCGTGTCGATATGAAGTCTATAACAGTTCGAGAAACTACTGGTAACACTTACCAGTAAATCTTAGCAACCCTGGCCAGGGATTTCCGGTTATAGCCAATCGAACACAGCGCAACATCAACCCCCTATACCGGGAGAGACGAATCCCCTCCTATCGCTCATTGTCTCCATGTGATTCGGGACTGTACCCAAAAACCATCGTTTTGCATGCCCTCTTGGACGTGGTAAGGTGGAAATCAAAGCACAGTGGGAACCACACAAGACTCTATGACGATCTCGGGTCAACAGACTACTCTGTACCAGTGTCACCAGAGAACTGCCATCTGACGTAAGGTATAATACCATTTGGGAGTTCTCGGCGAGTCCGTCCAGTGTACCCAGTCTCTACTGAGCACCCGTATATCATCTCCGATGTCAAACACCAATGGATATGGGATCATCCATCGCCTATCTGTATGGATCGACAAGGTATACGCTAGTCTACTCTGGTATATCGATGCCCTGTCTCGATACACCCACGACTAGGGACTTTGAAGGATGTACTTATGGACTACCATGTCCCCACTAGTATGATCCGCATCATAGTCCAGATAGTCAAGTACACATCCTAAGGTCTTTACCAACATGTAACAGAGAGACAATCAGTATACACGTTAAGGTAAAGAGCAACCAGATAGCATACTATTATGTCGAGCAAAAAAGTCCTCCCTATATCTGTCCCAGCATCCACTACAATATACATCCTATGTACAGTAATGGCCTCTAAGGCATACATATAACTAACATGTTTGACATCAGAGATGATATACGGGTGCTCAGTGGAGACTAGGTACACAGGACGGACTCGCCGAGAACTCCCAGATGGTATTATACCTTACGTCAGATGGCAGTTCTCTGGTGACACTGGTACAGGTTAGTCTGTAGACCCGAGATCGTCATAGAGTCTTGTGTGATTCCCACTATACTTTGATTTCTACCTTACCACGTCCAAGAGGGCGAGAAAAACGGTGGTTTTTGGGTACAGTCCCGAATCACATGGAGGCAATGAGCGATAGGAGGGGTTTCGTCTCTCCCGATATAGGGAGTTGATGTTGCGCTGTGCTCGATTGGCTATAAGAGAAAGTCCTTGGCCAAGGCTGCTTTAGGGATTTACTGGTAAGTGTTACCAGTAGTTTTTCGAACCGTTATGAGCCTCATATCGACATGACTTATCGAGTTATTGGGGTCTGACGTTTACCACTCCTAGATGAGATATGCGACATATCAGACGAACAGACCGGATTGTACGGTAAGTGTTACTGGTTGGATTCACAGGAGTGTGAGCAGGCATGCTCGTTGATCTTCTGATCGCTCAATACCCGGGTGTCTGTTACGTTTGGCAGACCGCTTGCTGTTAGTTATATGTATGCCCTAAAGGCCATTACTGTACATTGGATGTATATTGTAGTGGATGCTGGGACATATATAGGTAGGACTTTCTTGCTCGACATGATAGTACACTATCTGGTTGCACTTTATCTTAACATGTATACTTTCAGTCTCTCTGTTACAAGTTGATAAAGCCCTTAGAATTTGTACTCGACTTCCCAGACTATGATGCAGATCATACTAGTGGGGCCTGGATAGTCCATGAGTACATCCTTCAATGTTCCTAGTCGTGGGAATATCGAGACGGGGCATCGATATTCCAGAGTAGACTAGCGTATATCTTCTCGACCCATGTGATGGGCGATGGATGATCCCATATCCATTGGTGTTTGACATCAGAGATGGTATGCGGGTGCTCAGTTGAGACTTGGTACACTGAACGGACTCGCCGAGAACTCCCAAATGGTATTATACCTCACGTCAGATGTCAGTTCTCTGGTAACACTGGTACAGCTTAGTCTGTTGACCCGAGATCGTCATTGAGTCTTGTGTGTCTCCCACTGTGCTTTGATTTCCACCCTACCACGGCTCTACTGAGTCGTGCAAACAGGTGGTTTTTGGGTACAGTCCCGATTCACATGGAGGCAATGAGCGATAGGAGGGGATTCGCCTCTCCCGGTATTGGGGGTTGATGTTGTGCTATGCTCGACTGGCCATAACAGGAAATCCCTGGCCAGGGTTGCAGTGATATACTGGTAAGAGTTATCAGTAGTTTCACGATTTTTATGGACTCACGTCGGCATGACTTATCGAGCTATTGGGGTCTGACGTTTACCACCCCTAGGCGAGATATGCGACCTATAAGACGAACATACCGGACTGTACGGTAAGTGTTACTGGTTGGATTCACAGGAGTGTGAGCGGGCTTGCTCGTCGATCTTCTGATCGCTCAATACCCGGGTGGCCGTTACGTTTAGTAGACCGCTTGCGGCTTGTCGGTGTTTGATATGATCATCATCTGCTGCCAGCGTATTGACGAGTCTTTAAAGTCCTACACAGAGCTTTCCTGGCTCAAGCGAAACGAAATAGGGGCGCATATGAGATATGTACGGGACCGAGAATAATGCGTGTATGTAATACCGTATTCTATTCTCGCGGTGAATGTATCGAATGGTTGTATGTGATATAACCTAGTTATCGAATCGAAGATTGATTCAATAAGTCGATACATTGGATATTAGTCGGTCATATGCTATATGACCGGATCGTTAAATCAAGTGTTGATTTAATGATTTAATGTATAATTATATATTTGATATATTACTTTGCATTAACTAATATTTGTTCACTTTAGATGGATTTTCTCGCTTGAAATGCACATTGTATATATGATATAGTTTTGTGCACTAGTTGGTATCATGTTTGATTATACATGCAAACTTGGGTATGTGTATGCTTTAAACGTTGTTTAGGTTAATGGTTACGGTTTTATAATCTTTACTTATTTATTTATTCATTTATTCATTTATTTTGGCAAGAATAAAATGGTGGCTAACTTTGTTTCTTTCTTGAAACTTCATGAAGCTTTGAAGCTTTGACCATTTTGTTTCTTAGCCTTAACCTAACCATTAAACCTAACCCTAGTTTATTCTCTACACTTAACCATGGTTGCTATATGATAAGAATCACTTTATTTTCTATTTTCAATATTCTTATCATATTTTTTTCTTCTTCTTCTTCTTCAAGATGAAGAAAACCATTGCTACCAACAATGGTGCCTTGAGAAAAAGAGTGAGAAATCAAAATCCAAAGTGAACCCACATCCTATTTCTTCATCCTCTACCACTTGCCATGTAGTATAGGGTGTTTTCTTCACAAGTTTCATGACTTGGTGAAGTTGGAGCTTGATCTTGAGTTGCCTCGACGTAGATCATCTTCGACATCGAAGTCGACGACCTAGCCCGCCCATTTCTCCGATGAAGCCGACGCTAGAGTTCGGGATCCGATGATCGCAGCGAGGGGACATCGTCACGGATCTAAGGAAGTGGAGGACCGGATCTACAAAGGTTGTATTTTCCGTTCACTCTTAGTTAAGTTGTTATCTTATATCTGTTTCTCCTTTGCCTCTAGTTACGATCTTGCTTAGGGTCACTTGGCACATAGAATTTTTTTTGAATTGGCAATGTTTGATCACTTGTAGAACCTCATAGGTGTGCCTAGGAACCCTACAGTAGTATCAGAGCCTAGCTAGAGCCTTAGGCGATGAGTAGACGAAGTTAGGAACCCGATCGAACCCGAAACCCTAACTATTCAACCATCTCTGGACAATTTTCAAAACTGTAGATTTTTGTGAATTAAAAATTCTCAAAAAATAAAGCAGGAAATTATAAGAGTTACTGTAGAAAACGAACCCCTAACTCCACTATATCGCCGCGGAACCGCAGCCTTACCATGCTATTCGCGGCGGTTCCGCGGCAGTTTGTTCTGATTAGAGATTAATTTTTATACAGTAATGCCCGTATATGTTTCCGCTGTTCTCTGGGAAGTTTTAATCTGCACTCAAGAGTTGAGTTTTCTGGGTTGTATTGGGGACTCGGTGTTTCGATCGAATTGTCTAATTTTGTCTATGTGTTTTTTCAGGTAATTTTAGAATATGTTCGATTGTTCGATCGGAAAGTTTAACATTTTCTATTTATCCGGAATGTGATACAACATTTGGAATTCACAAGTAGTTACGAGATAACTGAATGAATGTTATAAATCAAGCACTTTAGTCTCACTTGATCGGTTGCCACGGAATTTTGATGCGATCAAAAGTCCGTCGCAGTCGCGTAGCGTACGCGGATACTCGCCGGGTAAACTTAATAGACAGCTACACCCCATAGCCCCCGACCAAGTGACTGTAGGAGAACCCCGTCGCCGAAAGCATCAGTTCGGGTGCTCGCGGCAGCGGTGTTCCGTCTTGGTGCACTTCGTCGACGGCATCGGGGGTGTGGCCGTCTACTAAAATTTGCGACGAGCATTCGATCTGAATGCCGGGAATCCTGTTGAATTGCCCGACTTGATATTGAAAAGAGTTTTCGATAATGAGACTAAAATGCGGGGTTTATAATTGTTAGGCATGCGATGTCTAAGTATTTCATTTGATTAGGCATGCGATGTCTAAAGAGGTTGCGGATTCCAACTGTTGTAGTTTTACACTTTCTTTTCTGTGACCGTAAGTGTAATATGTGATATCGCTGGTTTCGTTGCTATATGTCAACGACAATTGGGATGCGCATACTTACTTACGTTGATGACATGTGATGTTATGTGTTGCTGGATATGTCATATTGGATCGTCGTGCTTGAATAGCCGGGGTTTTTTATGTGAGATGAGTGTTTTTCAATTTCATTCATGTAAAAACTTGTATGTAATATTCTTTTATTGGGGCACTTCCAGGTTGCGGATGATGTCACCATTTGTATATTTTTTACTTTTCCGCATTAGGATAGACCCAAGGAGGGGAGTATAAGTAACCGGGTTCTAGGGTCCAGTGGGAGACCATCTCGAGGAGTCGAGTCCGGGTCTCCTAACCCTAGAATTGGTAGGGTTGCTTGTCGCTCTCGTAGGGGTCTAGGGGTATGGGATTGGCTATTCATCGCGACCATGGAATCCGTGTTTTATACCGGCTCGTATTAAAAACACGGAAGTCCTAGTATATCTAATATTTCATATGATTTTTCTGCTGCGTTATCTGTGATGTGATCATGTGATATGTTCAGATAGATATAGTATATATACTATATATATGATATATTATATAGACGTTGCTTATGTTTTACACCCGCGCTAGCCCTGCCCCGCTCTGCCGTTAGTTACCTAACATAACGGTGCAGACGGGACATCGAGGCGAATGCGGATGGCATAAGCGTACGTTATATTTATCTGTGATGTTTAGGTGGACTTAAATGATGGGATATTCATTAATGAGATTAATGAAAGAAAATAAACCTAAAAGATGTTGTGGAATCGAATTTCAAAATAAAATAGGTAGCTACAGTTCTTGCTTTGCATCGCGGTGTTCCTTGTAGAACATCATGCACCTTATTCGATAAGGAAAGGACCGAGATCCATTCACCGGGAGTGACTCCTTTAGCAGTAACTGGAAGATGCTACACACTCGGTTTGTCTTTTGATTGCTTCTATAGTTTCTGCTTTGCACAGTGATATATATGATATATCCCGCACCTCATTCGACGAGGAAAGGGTCGACGATCCCTTCACCGGGAGTGACCCCTTTAGCAAAACTAGAAAAGCCTAAAAAACATTCCATTTAAAAACCATTTGATTCCGCAACGAGATCATGTTCAAAGTGTTAAAGGTTTTCATAAAAACCATCCGCAACCCTCCGTCATTTTAGGAAGTAGAGTACTTAGTATTCGTGCTGTGTTTTTTGACAATAGTCAAGGCACAGTGTACGGTTGCTAAGTGATGTCTTCTTACACCGCATATGATGCGATTAGTTAGGACAGTCGCGTGACTTTGTTGACCTTAGTTAAGGGTCATGTGGGTGGGTCTAATTAATCACGAAATGACGGGTAGAACTTGACTAGAACATATGATTTGTTGACCATAGTTAAGTTCATAGGTGCTAGGGGTAAAAACCTTTATCGGGAGTTTCAAGTGTTGAAATTTGCAATGAGATTGCATACCTTCTATATGATAGATGGATCCCGATACCCACTGCGAGTAATTGTTACTCCTGGGAGAGTTTTGCACTTTACAATTAGCCGATCAAGTAGGTGTCTAGAAAGGTGTCAACGGGGTTACGCCTCTGGGAAAACGAGGTTTACTGTAATTAGGTCCGTGCGAAAGCACGGGGAACCTCCCTCAAAGTACCGACACTGGCCTGGCTGAAAGATTGGCGAACTTGTAGAGTGTAATTAATCCAGGCTAGTCTTTCCTTTTAGGGTTTGAAGGAAGATTTGATAAAAACAGTGGGAGCCATCCTAATTAGATAAAATATATAACCAATCTAATCTTGCAAGAGCGCACGCAGAGTGTTTTCTTCTCTCTCTCTCCAGGTAGCGACCAAATCAAGCCTTAATCAAGATAATAATATGGATGTATTGACCTAACCCGCTTGTTATACTGAGCTGGGGAAACGTTGGTCCCGCTCCAACTTATAATTGTTATAAGACAGAGCAGGAAATAGGGGAATACCAGAATTCCTATGCCGCCCAAACGAAGAAAGTGCATATGATGCATCTCCTTCGGGTGTGTTCATTATACAGAACTGTTTCTCAGTATCCTTTGTGTCCTGGGTATTTGATACCGGATCAGGATCCCAGATATGTAATCCGATACATGGGCTACAGAAAGGTAGAGAACTGAGAACGAGTGATAAGTTTCATGAGACAGAAAACGGGGCAAGTGTTGCAGCCAAATCTCTTGGTCACTGTCACCCTGTATTACTAATACATTGATTCTGAACGAATGTTATTAGATACCGAACCTGATATACAAAATCATATCAGTCTCTTTACAAGTAAAGAAATGATAAAATTTTGTATTGTTGGATAATGTTTTGAACATTTCCTATTTCAAAAGTTGATCAGTTCAGGCACATTATCTAAAAGCATTGACGTTCTAAATCAAACTACAGTTCATAGTATACAAAACACACACAAGAGGAAGAGTTCAGAAATTAATAAATTCTTCTTGAGGTATTGTAGACTAGGTCATATCAGTGCGACCCGACTAGCTGAAGTTACATTTAGATACATATTTAAATCAGTTTGAATTTACATCTTGTGAAAATGCCAGTCATGTCGCAAAGATTATATGACCATAGCTCTGTTTATTGGAACCAGAGAAAGAGTTAGTAAACTCTTGGGACCGATACATGATGATGTATGTAAGGTCCCCTGTCTACACATGCCAGGACCGGTTTTTTGTATTTCATTACATTCTCTGATAATCTCTCAAGATTCAGGCATATGTTCCTGTTGAAACACAAGTCCGAACCTTTTGAGATATTCACAGAATATAAGTTAGAAGTAGAGAACCAAAAACCGGATATAAGTATTATGTCCTATGATAAGATCAGGGAGGAGAATACTTGTGCATAGAATTCCTGGATTATTCTAATGGAGAATGAGATTCTCTCTCCGTATTACTCCTCTGAATATACCACAGCAAAACAGTGTATCGGGATGGTGCAATCACACCCTATATGATATGGTGTGCTCTATGATGAGTATTACTGAGTTACTTATTTCCTTTTGGGGTTGTGCACTTGAGAAGTTGCATACCTATTGAATTGGATTCGAATCAAATCAGTGCCTACCATTCCATATAAGATATGGTATGGGAAGAGCACATCTCTTAAGTAAGTTAAGATTTGGGATTGTCCGGCCTTTGTCAAAAGCAAAATCCGGACAAGATCGAGGTAAGGTCAGTTCTGTAGAACTGGAAAGGTTCCAGCTATACAAAACTGCAGCTGATTTGATTGGACCAAAGGATTCTATAGTCCCCAACGAACCTCAAGCCTCTCCGCCGATCTAGCAGGGTTCCTTACCTGCCTGAGAGATACTTCGGTTTCTCGATGACAGTGGGAGCGAGGATTGCATCATGAGATGATGACCCAACTAGTTTCGAGCAGGCCATCGAGAGTAGGGACACTGTAAGAATGGCTGGATGCTTAGCGATCTGAGATGGAATCCATATACACCAACAAAGTATGGACTTTGGTTGCGATATCTGAAGGGTTAAATCCCCATCAGGAGCAAGTATATCTTGAGAAGATTACTTGGTGTAGATGGAAAAGTTGAGACTTTCAAAGCTAGACTTGTTAAAGGTTTTCGTCATCAACCAGGCATGGATAATGATTAAACCTTTTCCAGGGACTATGCTTAAGTCCATCCGGATCCTACTTAACATTGCTACATACCATGATTACGATATCTGGTGGTTGGGTGCCATGACTGCTTTTCTAAATACTGATTCAGAAGAGAACGTCTATAAGAACACAGCCAGAGGGCTTCGTAAATAGTGGGAGCAGCGGAAACGTGTGCAAGTTGCTTTGCAGGATAAAGCAGGCAACGCGGAGTTGGAACATCTGTTTTGATGTGGCAGTCAAAGAGTTTGACTTCATCAAAATGATAGATGAACCTTGTATGTACAAAAGGGCAGTATGGAGTATGGTAATGATCCTCGTAGAATACGTGGATGACATACTCTTGATAGGAAATGAGTTTCCTATGCTACGATCGGTCGATCTCCTCTTATCACATAGATTCTCCATATAGGATCAAAGTGATACCTCCTAAATCCTGAGATTTGGGTCTATGAGATAGATCTAAATGGATGTTAGGATTCTCACTAGTTGTAGTGAGATGGTATCAGTTGATCCTGGGGAGAATCACTGGAAAGGTTCTAGGGTGATAAGGACGACTGAATGTCAGTCGCAGGCATTGTCTTTACCCTCAGTGGAGGGACGGTATGTTGGAAGAGTTCCAAGCTAGATACCGTGGCAAACTAGACGATAAAGGCTGGTGACATCGCTATCGAAGATACTACCAAAGAGGCAGTTTGGGTGTATATTGGTTCATAAGATGAACTAGGTTCCTACCATTGTGTGATAATGGAAGAGAGGCTTTGGCCCAGGAACCATGGTCCCATCAGTGACCCAGACATATTCTGAGGCAACATCACCTGATCATGGAGATAGTTGATCTTCAGGGTGATCGAGGTTAGGAGAGTAGACTCAGAGGACAACACGGAGGATCCACTCACGAAGGCCTTTTCCCAAAGAGAGACTTTTAGGGGATGGTTGAGTATTAGATACTACAACTACTGCTACAGATGGCCCTAGTGCAAGTGGGAGATTGTTAGTTATATGTATGCCCTAGAGGCCATTACTGTACATTGGATGTATATTGTAGTGGATGCTGGGACATATATAGGTAGGACTTTCTTGCTCGACATGATAGTACGCTATCTGGTTGCTCTTTATCTTAACATGTATACTTTCAGTCTCTCTGTTACATGTTGATAAAGCCCTCAGGATGTGTACTCGACTTCCAGGACTATGATGCAGATCATACTAGTGGGGCCTGGATATTCCATGAGTACATCCTTCAATGTTCCTAGTCATGGGAATATCGAAACGGGGCATCGATATTCCAGAGTAGACTAGCGTATATCTTCTCGACCCATGTGATGGGCGATGGATGATCCCATATCCATTGGTGTTTGACATCAGAGATGGTATGTGGGTACTCAGTGGAGACTGGGTACACTGAACGGACTCGCTGAGAACTCCCAGATGCTATTATACCTCACGTCAGATGGCAGTTCTCTGGTGACACTGGTACAGCTTAGTCTGTTGACCCGAGATCATAATAGAGTCTTGTGTTTCTCCCACTGTGCTTTGATTTCCACCCTAGCACGGCTCTACTGAGTCATGCAAACAGGTGGTTTTTGGGTACAGTCCCGATTCACATGGAGGCAATGAGCGATAGGAGGGGATTCATCTCTCCCGGTATTGGGGGTTGATGTTGTGTTATGCTCGACTGGCCATAACAGGAAATCCCTGGCCAGGGTTGCAGTGATATACTGGTAAGAATTATCAGTAGTTTCACGATTGTTATGGACCTCACGTCGGCATGACTTATCGAGCTATTGGGGTCTGACGTTTACCACCCCTAGGCGAGATATGCGACATATCAGACGAACAGACCGGACTGTACGGTATGTGTTACTGGTTGGATTCACAGGGGTGTGAGCGGGCTTGCTCGTCGATCTTCTGATTCGCTCAATACCCGAGTGGCCGTTACGTTTAGCAGACCGCTTGCGGCTTGTGGGTGTTTGATATGATCATCATCTGTTGCCGGCGTAATGACGACTCTTTAGAGTCCTACACAGAGGTTTCCTGTCTCAAGCGAAATGAAATAGGAGCGCATATGAGATATGTGCGGGACCGAGAATAATGCGTGTATGTGATACCGTATTCTATTCTCGCGATGAATGTATCGAATGGTTGTATGTGATATAACTTAGTTATCTAATCGAGGATTGATTCGATAAGTCGATACATTGGATATTAGTCGGTCATATGCGATATGACCGGATCGTTAAATCAAGTGTTGATTTAATGATTTAATATATAATTATATATTTGATATATTACTTTGCATTAACTAATATTTGTTCACTTTAGATGGATTTTCTCACTTGAAGTGCACATTGTATATATGATATAGTTTTGTGCACTAGTTGGTATCATGTTTGATGATACATGCAAACTTGGGTATGTGTATGCTTTAAACCTTGTTTAGGTTAATGGTTAGGGTTTTGTAATCTTTACTTATTTATTTATTATTTTATTCATTTATTTTGGCAAGAATAAAATGGTGGCTAACTTTTTTTCTTTCTTGAAACTTCATAGAGCTTTGAAGCTTTGACCATTTTGTTTCTTAGCCTTAACCTAACCATTAAACCTAACCCTAGTTTATTCTCTACACTTAACGATGGTTGCTATATGATAAGAATCACTTTATTTTCTATTTTCAATATTCTTATCATATTCTTTTCTTCTTCTTCTTCTTCTTCTTCTTCAAGATGAAGAAAACCTTTGCTACCAACAATGGTGCCTTGAGAAAAAGAGTGAGAAATCAAAATCCAAAGTGAACCCACTTCCTATTTCTTCATCTCTACCACTTGCCATGTAGTATAGGGTGTTTTATTCACATGTTTCATGACTTGGTGAAGTTGGAGCTTGATCTTGAGTTGCCTTGACGTAGATCATCTTCGGCATCGAAGTCGACGACCTAGCCCGCCCATTTCTCCGATGAAGCCGACGCTAGAGTCCGGGATCCGATGATCGCAGCGAGAGGACATCGTCATGGAGCTAAGGAAGTGGAGGAACAGATCTACAAAGGTTGTATTTTCCGTTCACTCTTAGTTAAGTTGTTAACTTATATCTGTTTCGCCTTTGCCTCTAGTTACGATCTTGCTTAGGGTCACTTGGCACATAGAAATTTTTTTGAATTGGCCATGTTTGATCACTTGTAGAACCTCATAGGTGTGCCTAGGAACCCTACACTTGCGGCTTGTGGGTGTTTGATATGATCATCACCTACTACCGGCATATTGACGAGTCTTTAGAGTCCTACACAGAGGTTTCCTGGCTCAAGCGAAACGAAATAGGAGCGCATATGAGATATGTGAGGGACCGAGAATAATACCAGTATGTAATACTGTATTCTATTCTCGCGATTTGTATCATCAGTCGGTTATATGTGATATAGCCGGGTTACCGAATCAAGTGTTGATTCGATATATTGATACACTTCATATTAGTCGGTTATATGCAGTATGACCGGATCATTAAATCAAGTGTTGATTTAATGATTTAATGTATAATTATATATTTGATATATTACTTTACATTAACTAGTATTTGTTCACTTAAGATTGATTTTCTCACTTGATGTGCACAAGTAGTATATGTGATATATTTTTGTGCACTTGATTGTATCATGTTTGATGATACATGCAAACTTGGGTGTGTGTATGCTATACACCATGTTTAGTTAATGGTTAGGATTTCATTTGCCTTTTTTATTTATTTTCTTTATTTATTTTTTGGCAAGAAACAAAATGGTGGTGGCTTTCTTTGTTTTATTCTTGAAGATTCATGAAGCTTCAACCATTTTGTTTTAAGCTTAACCTAACCATTTAACTAAACCTTAGTTTATTCTCTACATGAGTTACACTCACCCATGGTTTCTAAATGATAAGCATCACTTGATTTTCTATGAATGATTATTCATTTTCATTATTTTTTCTTTCTTCTTCTTCATCTTCTTCATGAAGAGAAGAAAACCATTGCTAGAAAATTCCAAGTGATGAATCCAAGTGAGAAATCCAAATCCAAAGTGAACCCAGTTCCTATTTCTTCATCTTCTACCACTTGCCATGTAGTAGAGTGTGTTATCTTCATAAGTTTCATGACCAAGTGAAGATGGATCTTGAGTTAGAGTAGCCTCGACGTAGATCATCTTCGGCATCGAAGTCAACGATATAGCCCGCTCATTTCCCCGACGAAACCATCGCAAGAGTTCGGGATCCCGGTGATTGCAGCAAAGGGACGTCATCACGGAGCTAAAGAAGTGGAGGACCGAATCTACAAAGGTTGTATTTCCATTCACTTGTTAGCAAAGTAGTTTGCTTGCTTCTCTTTTTTTCCTTACCTCTAGTAATCGATCTAGTTTAGGGTTTCTCGGCTCCGGAAAATTTGAATTTGGCATGGTTGATGCCTTGTAGAACCTCTTGAGTGTGCCTAGTAACCCTACATGGGCTTCACTCCGACATAACTTGTACCTCTAATAGGGGACTGACGTTTACCGCCCCCATAGGCCCGCCATGCGATGTTCTCAGACGAACAGACCGGACTGTACGGAGACTGTCACATTCATGTTCAGTAGGAGTTCGGATGGGTTCACCTCATCAGTCTTCTTATCGGCATCTACCTGGGGACCGTTACGTACAACTAGTACCGCTTGCGGCCTGTGGTTAAACCCACTTCCAGTGTATTGTCGAGTCTTTAGAGTCCTACACAGAGAGCTATTCGCCTTTGGGCAAAATAGAGTAAAGGTCGCATGGTTTTGCGACAGGGTTCGTTTACAACCGCGCACTTGTGCACGTTTGGTGTCCGGGCAGTTATTACTAGCGGGCTTTGGTTTAAGCCAGATCCTAGTTTGAGTTTTGGGATTGGTTTTATCTCGATTGTATTCGTGTTCCTCGGAACACGAAAGCGGGTGTGTTTGCACGGTTCACAGAGACAGAGGCAGAGGATTTTCATTAGGATTGTTGACTGTTGACTTTTTCTAAACCCTAATAAGAATAAGAAATATGATTAATAATAATATTAATTAAGTGTTATTGTGCAATGGTTGAGTTGAAAGTTTGACTTTTGTTGACTTGTTAACTTTGTTGACCGGTTGACTATTTTGGACTTGTTGACCAATCATCATTTCATGGCTATCATTTCATGGCTATGACTTTTGTTTGCTTGTTGTTTACAAAATACATTAAATGCATGAAATGATAATGCCATTGAGATGAACCATCACAAATACTTAATTATTATTATTATCATGATTATTTTTGTTTTTAAGTGCATGGTTGTAAAAAGTCTTTCTCATTCTATCATTCTCATTCTCTCTCATCCAAGCTCTCCTTCTTCCTCTTGATCAAGGCTCTCATGTCTCATGAGTTGAGAAACATGAGCCATTGAGATAAAACCCTAAAAACACTTCTCTACTCATTTCTAAAGTTCATGGTCTAGCAAGCCAAGGATTTTAGTTTCCTCTCGGTTGTTGTAGGAGCCCAAGGTAGAAGCTTTCAGGTGGATCCATCTTCGACAACAAGAAGACGATGAGGTGAGGCTGATCCAACCACTCCAAGGAGCAAGAAGAGAAGGAGTTGAAGACTTAGGTATAACCCCTAACATAGTAGTTAAACTTGTAGTTAGGTTGCTAGATGTTTGTTTAGCAAAGATCCTGTTCTAAAGTCCATGTTACCTTCACCGTAAAAATTGTTTTTTACCATTTCCGCATCCCCGAAAGAACCGGGAAGGGTAACGTGGACTTACAACACGAGCACTGATTCATATGCCCACACACACCGTTGGTAATTGCCATGACACGCACACTATAGAATTAGCCATGAATAACTACATTGTACTACATTCAAAATTGACAGTTAGACATTGTTCATTATACTAGTACGCTTCATGATAGCATCATACATACATTTATATAGTGCTATATTCTCATATGATGTTGTAATTCTACGGTAGCGCCCCGGCAGTCTGTCCGAGACCAAAATGCGGAAACGAAAACTTTTTCATAACTTGAAACCGGCGCTATCGTATACTATAAACCCGGATCGAACCATTAACCTATAACTAGCAACTAGAGAAAGGTTAGAAAAGCTATACCGATCGATCCGTGTCCTTCGGTCTTTAGCCACCATCCCTAGCTCCTCGCGGCATCTCCGATCTCCGATCTTCTCGTCGGAAAGGCCACCACATCTTCGAGTCTTTTTACGGGCTCCCGCCTCTGAACCGAGGCAACTCGGACACGAAGTTTGCTAGCCGACGTATCCAAGATTGCTGTAGAATATACGTAGAAACCTTTGTCTCAAGGGTTAATAGAAGTTTCCATTTTGAGTGGAGGTGGAGAAATGAGTTTTAGAGATGAACTAAGGATTTTGTGCAAGAAAAATGAGATCAAAATTCCCCACACCAAAATGAAATAGGGGCTGCCCTTAGTAGTGGCCGGCCATGCTTGATTGAGGAGGAAAAAGGATTATCAAAAGCAAAAGAAAAATAGATGATCACAAGGACAATAAGTCACACCAATATCTTTTCCTAATCCAATCACATTACTGCACAAAAAGGAGGCTAATCCCTTCTAGAAAACTCAAGAAAACCCCATGTGCTGCTGGAGTCCCGGTAACCACAAAAACACCATCCATTTACTAATTTCACATTTGTAAATAAACCCCTTTTCAACAAAGGAATTTCAGCAAAGAAGTGAGGAAAGGAAAATGGCCCAAACGGAATGCAAACTGGCAACTTCAAAAAGCGATCCCGTAATAAATTACAGGATAACCCCGCGACTTTATATACATACCCGCATTTGTATTCCGACCGAATACAAATGCAATGAGACAAAATCTACACAGTATAATACTAGGATCCGGCTTAAACCAAAGCCCGCTAGTATTATCCGTCCGAACCATGACACGTGCACAACTGCACGCGTACGTTCGAACCCTGCTATAAATCCATACGGCCTCTACAACGTTTCACCCGAAACTTGAGAAACTGTCTGTGGGGGACTCTAAAGACTCGTCAATAAACCGGCTGTGGATTTAACCACTAGCATGTCAGTGGTACTAGCTGTACGTAAAGGGCCACCAGGTATTAACGGGCCACCAGGTATTAACCAAAAGGGAAGTCGATGAGAGAACTCATCCTGACACCCTACTGAGCCTGTCAGTGACAATATCCGTACAGTCCGGTCCGTTCGTTTATGAGCATCGCATGTCGGGCATATGGGGTTGGTAAAAGTCAGACCCCCAAAAGCGGTACAAGTCATGTCGGAGTGTAGCCCAGAACACCCTGAGATACTACTGGAATACCTACCAGTAAATCTCCTGCCTTGGCCAAGGACTTCGTGTAATGGCTCTTCTAGACACAGCGCGATCTCACCCCCAATACCGGGAGAGACGAAACCCCTGCCGATCCGCTCACTGCCTCCATGTGGCTCAGGACTGTACCCAGCTAAAACCTATTTGCACGACTCCTTTGAGCCATGGTAGGGTAGTAATCAAAGAACAGTGGGAACTCACACGAGACAAATGACGATCTCAAGTCGATGAACTAACATGTACACATGTCACCAGGAAACTGCTATCTGACGTCAGGTATAATACCAACTAGCATGTTCCCAGCGAGACCTGTCCGGTGTACTCATAACCCAATGAGCACATGTATACATCTTAGGTGATCCAACTGACACCAATGGCTTGTGAGACCGACCACCGCCCCTCGTCGGAGTCTCGACTGTATACACTAGTCTACTTATGGAGTCTCGATGCCCAGTCTCAAAACACCCACGACTAGGGACCACTTTAAGGATGTGCTTATAGAGTACCCAACTCCCACGTATATGATCGCCATCATACTGCTGGTAGTCAAGCAAGAATCCTAAGGGCTCTATCAACATGTAATAGTGATCTGTAATATCACCTAAAGCTGTACACGATGATAAAGATAAACCAGATAGCATACTATCATCTTGAGTAAGACTGTCCTACCGGCATAGGTCCTCACTCAATCATTGCAATCACGTGCCTGCGATCCAATAATTGACTCTGAGGGCACTATATCCAACAATCTCCCACTTGCACTCAAGGCTAATTATTGCGATGTCGCGTACTCACAGCCCGTGTGATACCGAACACCCAACTCCTCTACTAATCAGTCTCACAAAGCCCGTTTGCGAAACTATTGCATTTGAGAAATAGCCTCAGTGAGTGGATCCACCCTGATGTTTCTTTCTATGTCTCTCTTTATCTCAAGTTCGCGGAGAATGCCATCTCCCGAAATGAGCAATACCTGTCTTAGAATATGTTTGGATGTCTGATGGGACCTAGTTCATAAATGAACTCCAAATCCAAACTTCTTAGACTGTATCGTTAACCGAATTTAATCAGTGTCCTGCACCACGCCTCCCTCAGTATCCTCTTGGACCACCTGTCCAAACTACTGCCCCTCGTCAGAGGGAAAACTATAACTTTGACAGTCACTCTGTCATCCAGGTCACCTTGGAAGCCTGGAATGATAACCGTCTCCCGAAGGAGGCTGTCGTTATCATTTCCCTAGAACATCCACTTATGTTCTAAAACTGCTTCCGAACGTTTCTACAGGATAGGATTAATATCAACTTATTGCATCTAGTGCAAAAACAACATTTGGTGTGGTACTTGATATTTCATGATTGACTCAATTGCCTAAGCAAGTGATACGTCAATCATGCACATCCCTCTCCCCTTTAGTCTGTAAGACACCTTTAGAGAGGGTAACTCCATCACCTGCAGGTACACTACCGTGCCAGGAGTCGTACAATCTAAAATACCTGTAGAATGCTGTCTAAGTACCCAGATTGGGACACTACCTAAATCTAGATCTAAAACCATAGATCTAGTAACCAGAATGTCTGATATTATATCCAAGCCCTATATGGAGAAACCACTGTGTGACAACCAAAGCATAACCAATCGTAGTGCAGGAATATCACTTCCTACTCTCTGTATGTCATCTAAATACCAGGACATTACACCCTACTACCTTCTTAACAGATCCATCCCCTATTCTGATGAAGTCAAGCCTATGACTGTCACATCAGAAATAGATGATCTATCTCCGCTATATCTGCTTTAGTCTATAAATAGACATAAGCCACTTGTCCACTATGCTTCCGCTGCTTCCACTGACTACGACAACCCTCTGGCAGAATCATATACACGTGCACTTCTAAAGCTAGTTTAGAACGACACTATACTCATCCTCCTGCCGGGTCTCATAGCCTGGAACAACAGTAGTGTCAAGTCTGGGTAAACAAGAACCTCCCTGTCACCGTCCTTGAGCATACCGAAGTACCTCTCGAGTGCCTGAGGTTACCCACCATAACTGCGGAGTGGCTAATGGAATGTCAATCCAAATTGAATCTTTAGGTTCTTATCAAATTTTCTGTAATCGTTTGCGGTTATGGAATCACTTCCAGTTCTACCATACTCCCACTACTGTTTTCTGAAAAAATCCATTTTTATTATAACTGTGGTGAGTCAAGAACAATATCACTATTGATCTTCCAGATGGTAGAAAGTTAACCCTCGTCATAGCCCGGGTCAACCCACAAACAGCCATTACATAAACTTGCCTTGAGTTATCCAGAGTCTGGTTTTAAGCATAAGCCGGAAAACTCCCCGTACCTTAACATCGTTAAGATATGAACCATTCTATATCCAATATAGAAACAGAGGCACTGATTTAATTGGAACCAGATTCAAATCATGCAGCTGTCTCCAGTGCATGTCAACTAAATAGAAGGAGGCCGATCAGCGTTACTCAACTTAGGAATGCATCCAGATATGAGTAACCTGAAAGAGAAGCAAGTTTTCATAATCATTACTATTAACTGAATACTATACACAAGTATCTACATCTTCGATCACCTTGAAGAATCCTGATACTTGCAACGTCTGATTCTCTACTTTATTCTTATACCTATAACTTCTCAAAACTTGGATCTTGTATTTCTATGAAACACATGTCTAAGAACTAGAGAAGTCATAAGTAAACATAATATAGTACGAGTACCAACCCCTCTGTCCTAATGGACACTGGATAACATACAATACTCTGTATAAGTCCCTTGGGTCTAATAACTCATTCCTTGTCTGTCGTAGGTTGAAAACTGTACTTATGGTTAAGAAGAATTACACCGCTGTTTAATGCTCCTTACCTAACCATCCACTGATATAGGTAAATGTCGTAGACATAATTTCAAAAGGTTATATCTCACTTTATAAAAATAAATGTACAGATATATCAATTTGAAATTGGTGCATAACAACGGATATTCAAAACCAAATATTTGCCGTCCGGCAAACAACCCAGGTGATTTCCTCAAATATCACCAATTACAACGAATCCCGATATAATGAGGATGATCACCTAATTCCCAATAACTTACTCCCACTCTTCATCTGTAAAACTATATAGATGTGAGAATCAAACCTGGTAAATACATACCCTGAAGCAAGGACTAATTGGGAAATCAGTTTTCTTTTAACAATACACGGTGAAACTGAAACATAACAAATGTTTAGAAGGGGTATCCGAGTATTCCTAGTAACGCCTCTTCCATTATCAGATTCACAACTGTAACCGTATATTTCTTTGTCATATCTCCAAATCCCTTTATACGTCTTTAGTCATTACCTTCTGTACACCCCTTCAGGCTAAATGGTTTTCTTCCTTCCCTACCGTTCGGCACCAGCCTATAGTTTAGAAGAAGACTATCCAATAAGCGTAATAGGTGTACTGTCCTAATCCTAGGAGCACTCGCAATGCGAGAGAAGGTAAAGATAAAAGACAACTGAATAAACCTTATTCCTATTTCTCCTGAACCAGAATCCATCCCCGAACTGGAACAAGTTCCTTCGAGTTCGTATATAACCATACGATGGAGTATCCAAATAACTGTGGATCTTTGTAGTGATACGGAATGTTCTGGAGAAATACAAAGGTGAAGTGGGAGTGGTAATGAAATACTTGGTTTGGTCATGAATAGCAGTCCCAATTTACTTTGCCCTCCTTCTAATCCCTTTATTTGTCTTTACTTAATACCTTCTGTACACCACTTAGGGTAATCGGCTTTCTTCATTCCCTACCATTCGGCACCTGCTTATGGTTTGGAAGAAGACTATCCAATTAGCGTAATAGGTGTACCGTCCTAATCCAAGGAACACTCGCAACCTGAGAGAAGGTAAAAGGAAAAGACAACTGAATAGTTCTATTCATTTTCTCCAGAACCGGAAGCCATCCTCGAATCTGGAACAAGTTCCTTCGAGTTCGTATATAACCATACGATGGTTTTATCCAATAGAAGTGGATGTTCGTAGTAATATGGGGTGTTCTGGAGAAAAGGGTAAAAGTAGGAGAGGCAATGAGGTATGCAACTCTGACAATCCAAAAGCCAGTGTTTTAAGAAAGTTCGGTTAACTTGGTCACTGAGTCATAGTCAAGGGTCGGGTCATGGTCGCTGCCAAAGAGAGAGAGAAAAGAAACACTCAGGGTGCACTCTAACCTAGATCAGAATGGTTATCAATTTATCTAATCAGGAAACCTCCCTCTGTAATCTCAAATTCTCCTCCAAACCTGAAAGAAGAATTAGTCGGGATCAGCCGAGGAGTAAACCAACTCATCAGTGGGAATCGGGATCCAACTATCATCGCATGATAATGTAATGGAATCCACTCACATAATCACACTCCAGAAGGTACACGCATATCTGGCAAGTTTCAGTTTCTTTAGAAACTCCCGATGTGATTTTTACCCCATGCTCTTATGACCTTGACGAAGGCCAACATATCATAAGTCACATGTCAAGTTCTACCCGTCATTATCCAGGTTAATTTGAACCCACCGGTAAATACCCTTGACGAAGGCCAAAATAGTAGTACGACTGTCCCAAACCAACGCATCTATCTACGCTGCAGAAAAGTAACAAATAGCGACCATACACTAAGACTTGACGAAGGCCAACATACATAGCATGAATACTAAGTGCTACCTTTCTGAAATGACGGAGGGCTATGAATGGTTTTTGGCGAAAAACCTTTAACGTAATGAACTTGATATCGTTGAAGGAACCGGATAGCTTTTTATAAAAATATAGTGGCGAAAACCTTTGCTAAAGAGGTCACTCCCGGTGAAGGGATCTTGGCTCTTTCCCCATAGAATGAGGTGCAGGATATTCCAACTGAATACCACGATGCAAAGCAAAAAGGCAATCGGCTATAGTGAAGTTATTACCCTGACGCAAACTTTTGTCCAAGGGGTCACTCCCGGTGAAGGGATCTCGGCCCTTGCCTCGTCGACTGAGGTGCTGGATATTCATAACCGAATACCACTGTGCAAAACAAAAGAGAACGACCTTGTAATAACAGCTTTTTGAAAAATTGTTCCAACAACATCAAACAGGTTTGTTTAGCTTGAATTGATCTGAATCAATGCAGTCCCATCAATTGATTACACCAATAAAGAACGAAAATACGATGTACGTATATGCCATCCGCATTCGCCACTGGGTCCCGTCATCACCCGTTAGGTTACTGAACTAACGACAGAGCGGGGACTGGACTAGCGCGGGTGTAAAACATATACAACATCTACTAGTATATATATCAATATATAATAATCGCTCGAGGCATGATAAATGCAACATCACAGAAATGTAATAAGCATCACAGAACAATACAGATAATCTGGGTTACCCGGGTTTCATAGAGCCGCTACTGAAACCCGACGTTCCCCTGGTCGTGTGGATAGCCTGTGCAATGAAATCCTAGACCCCTACGGGCGCGGCAAGTTACCCGCCAAAACGTGAAGAGAGGCAGCGCCCTTCAACAAAGTGAATGGACCACCCAGCACTTCACGGAATCCGGTAACTTGTGCACTCTTCCTTGGGTCAACCTATACCCCCTACGAGTGCGGCGAATAGCCCGCCAATTCTAGAGTAAAGCCCCCTCCATCTCAAAGCCATGAGATGCGGTCCCGTTGCCCTCTAGAACCCGGCTATCCATGCACCCCACCACGGGGTAATCCTAGTACAGAAAGTAAAATATATACAACGGGTACATCGACCTCAGCCCAGTCGTGCCCCAAAAGAATAATTTACAAACAGGCAGTGACGACAGTCCACATGTCGGGCGCTCGCCCCGCAATATCAAATGTACAAATACAATCAAACTGTACTACCATTGGACCAGGCTATCCACCACGACGAATCCGCAACATCACAGCACAACACAGAATATCAACGTGAATGTCACGTTCGCAAATCCTTCTAAAAGAGCTATAGCAATTAGACAAGATGTACCGCTCGAATGACATTCACAGTCAAAGATATAATGTAAGCACTATGAACCAACAGATTTAAAATTTTCGATCGAAAAAATTTCCCGAAGTGGGCCCCAAGCACAACTGCTGCACTCAAAATAATCTGGGCCAAAAAAAAACATTCCAGAAACCCCAATTCCAAGTCAGAGACCACTGTAGAAAATTTGGTGCAGTGTTGCTACAGTACAGCGGCGGAACCGCGGCCAAAACGTGGTTGCGGCCGCGCTTCCGCGGCGCTACAGTGATGTCATGCTACGAAATTTCTGCAGTGTTCTTAGAAAAGCCTGCCTGATTTTCTGCAATACTCAAAATAATTTTTTGACCACAAAAAAAATTCGACAGAAACTTCGTTATTGAAATTTCGGTTTCGGAAATTTTGTTCGATCGATGCTTTAAATAAGTTAGAACAAGCTAGTAAAGGTTAATGGCGTATCTCTGATACCATGTAAGTCTACGGTAGCGCCCTGGCCGTTTGTCCGAGGCCAATATGCGGAAAGGAAAACTTTTTCTTAACTTAAAATCGACGCTATCTGTCACGACCCGAAATAGCCCGTGACTGGCACTTGAATCATATGAAGTCTATAGGACCCCATCTAATCCAATTAAGCTAAAAGCCCAGAAATCTAAAAACATTTTAAATAATAAATTAAGGAAAGTAGTTTTTAGAAGTAAAGAAAACCTGTATTAAAAAAAAGCAAGCTTTTTAAATAACTAAGCCGAATATGCATTTTAAAATGTATAGTCTTTTCTAAAAATTTTGGGAGAGTTTCCTTTGTAAATACTGGCCCCGAACGGGGTACAACAAGAATAATATATATGCAATGATAAAAGGCATTCCCAAGCGGGAGCTAGCTCTTCGTCAATCGACGGTCACAATCACGCAAGCAATATAATATACAACGGCGAAGGGCGATGATCAAAACTCAGAAAGAAACTCAAAACAACATGAAAACCGTAATACTACAACGCACGACTCTAAGGTCGAATAATAAATAACTGGTTTCTAAGTCTGAAACAATATTCAAGTTTTGGTTGATGGAATTTCTAGATACAATGAATAATACATATACAATGGTGGTTCTGATGTAAAAGAACCCACCTACTAAAGCAAATCACCCGCAAAGGAATCAGTGTGCCAGAAATGCCGCCATGGAACCTGTACGGCAAAACCTGCAAGAAGCTATGGCACAACGGGGGTGAGTTGCCAACTCGTGAATAGAAAATATCAACAAGTAGAAATCGAATGCATGACATAATCCTAGGTCAATACGATCAGATATATATATAAACCTCAAAAGGATAAGTATGAAGCATGATAAGGTGGCAATGTAACATGTATACATGTATGTAGTGCTAAGTGCTCGTGCCAGTGCCTCAGGTAATAACATATCATAAATATAAGGTATGTCTGCATGAATAAGTATGATGAAGTATCTAAATCGATATCAATACACATATATTAGCGTCCCATTCCACTAATATTGGTGTAAGGGCATATATAACAGCGTCCTCATCTACTGTTATATATACATATGAGGTATGATCAATGTAATCAGAGTCTGTATGTATGTGGATCCCGTCCACGTGTCACCCAATGACAATAAGCATCATGCATGTAAATGTCGTAAAACATATGCATGTAAATATGAGGATATAATCAAAATCATGGAACCTGAGTGCCTAGCATCGACACTCGAAAACATCATGAAACCTGTGCCTAGCATCGGCACGAAAATCCTCATCTATCAGGCGCTGTCACCAAGACTGGCCCTGATAGGTACGTATCATACGCTATCTTGAAAACCCGAGTGCCCAGCTTCGACCCTCGAATTTCGACGTATCCATACGTACATAACTCCTGTCGGTATCCCCACGATAACCGCCGAGTTAAAGGTAATGTCACCGGAGTGTATGGTTCCCCTACCGGGCTCATCGGCGTGGTGCATCGACATCCCTTTCTTGCCCCGGGGTACCTCCGGGCCCCACCATGTACCCTCATACGGCCTCGACGCCTCCTCACATGGGGTATATATATATATATCAGAACTGATAAAACTCATGGTGGATGCTGAAGTATCATATCAAGGGTAACCGGATTTTTAAAACTTATACACAATCTCATTGAAATACCCACGGTTCCCAAATCCAGAAATATCATGGAAACAACATATCTCAATGTGGATAATCAGAAAACATGATGTATGTGACATATAAATGAAATGCAAGTATAACAGTATATCATGCAACATGGAATAATAGTATGCACATACAAGGGTCATATCCTGATGCAATAATACTACTGTGTAGTGACATGGCAATTATCGATGATGAAGTGTGTGAGCCGGCAAGCAAATGTACGTGGAGCATACACATCATCGATAATGGTGCTGGTGTCCTAATAGCATGATGGTAATATAGCAATAAACACATTACACATGCAAAGGGATGTGAATAGCATGAATATGCGGAAATCGATTAATCAACGCAATAGTGAAGAATCTACATCAATATGTATATGTCATGCAGTTATGCCATTTGAAATAAGACGAATCGGGATTTTTAGTAAAATAAGGGCTACGGTATTTTTAAGAAAAGATGCGCCTTTTTAAAGTATCCGTAGAATCCCTTTTTGCCTGTCTTTAAAATACTCCCGATTCGTTAGTTTTGAAATAGGTATGACTCGGGTCTAGTCTAACATCTACTATACTAACTACAGATCTAACTATCAAGTCAATCGGGAGGGGTATGGAAACCACCTAAATCTGAGTCGATATATATAAATATAAATATATAAGTCGGTGATCCCGCCTCAATAGTATCGCGTACGATACCTATATAATTTGACATCCTCGAGTCTTGAGTGCGGATCAATCATCAATATATAGCTCGTACGGTAAATCATTGTACGGCATCCCAATAGCTGGGTACGGGTCAATATCACATTATCTCATCAATTATCTTGTATCCTTATCATCATATCACATAATCTGGGGTACTGATCTATGTCTAGTACAAATCGATACCATCTATATAAGTATGAATGCGTGTGTGAAGCACGCGCCCAAGGCCCGCTAAGAATCATATGTCGTATCCTAAATACGAATCGCATCATATCACCGATCTCATGGCACTATGCCCAAAATCATCGACTCATCTCCAATGTCATCCACTATCATCATCAACACAATATAAGTATAGTAAATAAGCATATGTGTGTGTGTGGGTGTAAACCTATTCTAGGGTTCGTAATTAGGAACTATACTAGTTTACATCTACGTCCTAATCTAACCACAGTACATCTAATCAAAATATTCGTGACACACTATAAGCTATCATATATATATATATAACATCTACATATATAGTATACCAACTTTGGACTGCGGGGGTGCTATACGCCATCCACCCGATTCTCCCGTAGATATAATCTACCCACCTTGCATCTTCATTTATCGATGTCGCCACGCGCTTGCTTGCCGTCCCGAAGTTTTCAAGGGGTACCTACACTTCAACGTATCGTAAATGCGTATTTTAACCAAATCAAAACTAAAATGACACACGAAAACCAAAACGATACGCTAAGGGGCCTATAGGTTAGAACCTATGGGTACACTTTCAAAACCATCAATCAATCCTCGATATCGTTGTTTAAACGCCAAGTATTCGAGGTAAAACGCAATACGCAAATCCAGAATTCAAAATACGGAATACGGAAACACGAATCCAAAACAGCAACTAAAGAAAAAAAAAAGGCTCCAGATTTCACCCTAGATCAAATTGGACAATTTTGCACATGCCAGGGGTTTAATCTACTGATAAGGGGGCACCAAAACCAAAACGAGCCAGTTTGGTGCAGGTCTGGCTGCAAAATTGCGTCCAGAGGGAATAAATTGGCGGCCGAGGTTGGGAGTTAGGGGTTGGGGTCTTGGTGATAACTTCCTAGGTGCCTGCACATATCACTGTCCAACCAAAATAATTTTCAGAGTCTCAGGGTAATAGTAGATCTCATATAACCTTCACAGATTCCACAAATCTTCCGATATCGGTTTCTAAATCCGTATTCCGGGTTTCAAGTCTCAGGTTTGGGTTTCAATTCAAGCACTAGGGTTTTTGTGCAGGCTTTACTGAGCTCAATTTCTCATCACAACTCTCAAATTCCCACAACACAAACTAGGTTTTTCTCAAGTCCACCAATTCACACAATATCGGTTCAATCATAACATAGGGGTATAAGTAATGCAAAACTAAGCTAATGGTACAGAAAATACCTCATTTGGCAACTCAAGAATTTTCTTGAGTTGCCCCTAGTGGCCAAAATCCTTGCTTTCTTGGCCTAATGTGTTGGTCTTGAGCTTGTGCATCTTTTTAGTGAAATGGGAGTGGGGTTTTGAAGTGTTTTTGGATGTGTTTTTGTGGCTTGGAGATGGAGGAAGGGGGAGGAGGCAGCAGCAGCAGAAGAGGAAGTGGGAGGGAGGAAATGAGAGGAAGAAATGGAAGAGAATGGCTAAGTCTTTGGTCAAAAGAAAACCATACCTTTCTCTCTCTCACCATACCTCAATATAATAATCCTTTTCCATTTTCTTTTCTTTTCTTTTCTTTTCTCCAAATTCCTTCTTACTCAAAAAGTAACCACAAAAGAAACGTGATAGAAAATGCACAAGTGTAGAGAAAAAAAAGAAATGTGCATGTTTTGCACAAAATTGCTAAAAAACCGATTAGCAATTTTTAATCGCGATTAGCACTAAATTAGCATATAATTAATCATACAAACTTAAAAATGGCATAATTCCATAAAATACCCAATTTTAGAATTTTCCATAATTTTTCCAAAATTTTTCCCATTTATCTGTATTTAATAATACCGAAATATTAAAATATTCAATAAAATAATATTAAATTATAAAATTTCCCAAAATAATATTTTTTTTGAAATGTTACACTATCGTATACTATAAACCCGAATCGAACCATTAACGTATAACTAGAAACTAGAGAAAGGTTAGAAAAGCTATACCGATCGATCCGTGTCCTTCGGTCTTTAGCCACCATCCCTAGCTCCTTGCGGCATCTCCGATCTCCGGTCTTCTCGTCGGAAAGGGCACCACATCTTAGCGTCATTTTACGGGCTCCCGCCTCTGAACCGAGGCAACTCGGACACGAAGTTTGCTAGCCGACGTGTCCAAGATTGCTGTAGAATATACGTATAAACCTTTGTCTCAAGGGTTAATAGAAGTTGCCATTTGGAGTGGAGGTTGAGAAATGAGTTTTAAAGATGAACTAAGGATTTTGTGCAAGAAAAATGAGATCAAAATTCCCCACACCAAAATGAAAGAGGGGCTGCCCTTAGTAGTGGCCGGCCATGCTTGATTGAGGAGGAAAAATGTTCATCAAAAGGAAAAGAAAAATAGATGATCACAAGGAAAATAAGTCACACCAATATCTTTTCCCAATCCAATCAAATTAATGCACAAAAAGGAGGCTAATCCATTCTAGAAAACTCAAGAAAACCCCATGTGCTGCTGGAGCCCCGGCAACCACAAAAACACCCTCCATTTACTAATTTCACATTTGCAAATAAACCCCTTTTCAACAAAGGAATTTCAGCCAAGAAGGGAGGAAAGGAAAATGGCCAAAACGAAATGCAAACTGGCAACTTCAAAAAGCGATCCCGTAATAAATTACAGGATAACCCTGTGATCAGTCGAAAATATTGCATTTTTAACACGTCAATTTCCCTACCATTTGCACTCATTTAGAAGTGTTCGGTTTGCCTATTACACATATTAGCAAAACACCCCTAAAATACCAGATTACTTGTGTTGTATACTCAAACCGGCATTTCGAAGGAAATTGACTGTTTATCATGGCATTGCATCATTCTTGTGTAGCGCAACACTTGTTTCGGAGTCTGTGCAGGAAATTCCAGGAAACCGAGCCAAAATTGTGAAAATAATGCTGATAAAAATACACCAACTCAAAGTCTAGAGATCTGGCAGTGATCAAGGATTAATTACAAGTTTAAGCATATCAGAGAATATTCCTGAAGTCAAAAGGAAGCAGAGCTGAAAAATTGAAGCAGTATGTCCCTCACATGACCGCGGATCCACGGCATGAGTAGGCACGCGTCGCGGATCCGCGGCCATAATATGATGACGTCAGCAAATCTTGGCTCCAATATTCTTCTCTCTGTGCCTACATCTCAGAAAACTATGGCAATTTCTACAGAACTCCAGAAGCTTCTTCCAGATCAGCAAGGATCATTAAGCAAGCTAATCATGATTAAGCTAATCAACCTCCTAACAACCTAGTTCTAGAAGCATCCCTCCAACTAACATCTTCTAGAAGCCTCTCTAGCTAACAAACTTTTGGAGGGAAATTCAAATTTTGAATCCTAGATCTAGGGTTACAAGGTCTATAAATAGGAACCTAGATCTAGGGTTAATGGTTATTCATTCTTACACCAACTCTTCATACAAGTTGAGTGACACAACTTGTAAACCCTAATCCAAATTCCAAAGCCAAATTCAAGATCACGAGTACCAAATCAAGCGAGAAGCCTTCAACCTTTTAGGAGTGGAGCCGATCCGCGACTCAAGGAGACGAGCGAAGCCGAAATCGACGATCAAGTTCCTTCCTCTTGTAGTTCTTGAGAGTTGTAACTAAATTGTTGATAAATAAAAGGTGAAATTCTTTAATCTTGCTCTCTTTAAATTCTTGCATCATGATTCGATCTCAATTTATGATTGTGGTTCTTGTTGTGATGTTTGAGTAAAACTCCGCTCGTAAAGGAGTCGAGACGATCAATAGAATGATGATGTAACAAATCTTAAAACGATTCTTAAGTCCTACGAGTTTTGTAAATCCTAGCAAATTGAAGAATCGATGACCTAGTTTCCTTGCGAAGCTTTCTTGATTGTGATCGCTCGAAACTAGGGATCCACGATCGATTCTTGAATTTACTAGAGGCTAGAATGTGAATGATATCGACGAAGGAACAAGGGATAGAAGATGAAACCCTAGTTTCACAAGAAATCCCTAATTCTCGTCGATCATCATCGATCTAGTATCAATTCATCGATGGATAAGAATATGTAATCGCTAGATTTCATCACATCTATAGATCCGATCGATTCCTATGAGCCTCACTTCGATTCTTGATATTTGATTTGGAAATCATCACAAATTCTCAATTCTTGATTTTATCGTTTCTTGATTTAGACTAGATTTTCCTAATTCTTGAACTTCAATTTACAAATTATGAATTGTTTATTTTCTTTTCTTTAAAGTTTCAACTCATCTAATTCGAAACACGAACTATTAAACTTTCCCTATGGACGATCCGCACTTACTAACACGCTACAATCGACACCGTTATTGATTGCGGTCAAATATTTTTGGTTGTGATTTCTATATTCATTTTCTAAACCGACACACCGAGAAAACATTCAATCAAATGGCGCCGTTGCCGGGGATAGTGCGCTAATTGTTCGTTTTTTTTTTGAACTTTGAGTTGAAAAGTTTATTCCATTATAATTTTGAGATCAAAATTCGCGCAAAACACTAAACGATTGTTGTGATTTGTTGCGAGGAAATCTGGAACTTGGGAAGCTGTGGAAAATTTTTTCTGAAAATTCCAGAGAGCTGAGGGAGTGAACATAGGCTTGCTGTGAAATTTTCAATCAGTGAACAGTGCAGGTGGCCGTGCATCCGCGGCATTAGGCAGCTAAAACCGCGTTTCCGCGGCTGATATTTAGGCTCACTGTTCCAAAAATTTTGGTAACTCTCTTGACTTTCTTATCTCCTTCCTCATCTGCTCCAATAACAATTTTGTGCAGGTTTCTTTGCAAAATTCGCAGCGCCGCAAAAAGAAATAAAAAATTGTGTGTGTTTTGATTCTTGGTTGTTTGCATATTAATACGGAATTTAAGGGGCACGGCCAAATCCAGATTAGGTGGGGAGTTCATTACCCTTCCTAAGCCCCAAAAATCACAAACTTGCATCCGCATTACCCTCATTAACTAAAAAAGAAATCTAGAGATGACTCTAAGGACCGTCGCGCTCACTTAGGACAGAAGAAGGCCGTGGGTAATTCATTGCTTATCCGCGTTTTTTTGTGGTGTCTAAGACAAGTGTGTCTAATACAAGTGGTTACTTAATTAGGCCCACTACTTACGTAGTGGAGAATCTCCCACTTACCTGGCACTTACCTGGCCACAGGAGAGACAAAGAGGCAGTGGAGGATTGATCCTGCGACTTGTCTTTTGGCAGTTAGGAGCGGTCTAGAGCTTTGACCTAGGTGACCACTAGATTTTAGGGTTGCTTGTTGCATTTATTGTGATTTGCATCATTTTTTCAAAAATACGTATATTTTTCAAAACAAACACAAATCACATTCATTCATTCCCCTAATTATATTCACGCTGCCACTTGTACTAAACCCTTTTAGTGCAAGATAGGCTGGACACGGGATTCTAGTGCCCGTTTAGTCCGCGTTCCCCCGATCGACCCAAAGTCGGTATTTCTACATTTACTTCTTCTTTATCCACCGCCACACCCACATCGATGGATCCTTCTCCATCGAACTTCTTTACCACTACTCTGCCGCCGTCCGTTGGTATGCAGAATCCACCCCGCATCTCTCTCCAAGAGAGGTACTATCCTACACGAGATCCTCTTTCGACCTGTCTCTCCATTCCCCCAGCCAACGGGGACAATTTTCAGATTATACCCCAATACATCAACCTTCTACCCAAATATCACGGTCTCGAGTCTGAAGACGCATATATCTTTATCACCAAATTTGAAAATGTATGCGCAATGATGGATACTTCACAGCTTTCTGTGGATGCTATGCGTCTTCATCTTCTCCCATTTACCTCGTGCGATATAGACGAGAAGTGGCTTTACAACACAACCGCACATTCCATTTCAAACTGGGAAGAATTCGTAAAAGCATTCCTAAAGAAATTCTACACCAATCATAAAACAGCTCGAGTCCGCAGCGAAATCAATCAATTCACCCAGCTTCCAAATGATGTTAGTTATATGTATGCCCTAGAGGTCATTACTGTACATACGATGTATATTGTAGTGGATGCTTGGACATATATAGGGAGGAATTTCTTGCTCGACATGATAGTATGCTATCTGGTTACTATTTACCTTAACGTGTAGACTGATTGTCTCTCTGTTACATGTTGGTAAAGACCTTAGGATATGTACTCGACTACTGGGACTATGATGAGATCATACTAGTGGGGCTACGGTAGTCTACGAGTACATCCTATAACTGTTCCTAGTCGAGGGTGTATCGAGACAGGGCATCGATACACCAGAGTAGACTAGCATATACGCATCTTGACCCATATGATGGGCGATGGATGATCCCATATCCATCGGTGTTTGACATCAAGGATGGTGTACGGGTGCTCAGTGGAGACTGGGTACACTGGACGGACTCGCCGAGAACTCCCAGATGGTATTATACCTCACGTCAGATGGCAGTTCTCTGGTGACACTGGTACAGCTTAGTCTGTTGACCCGAGATCGTCATAGAGTCTTGTGTAATTCCCACTGTGCTTTGATTTCCATCATACCATGTCCAAGAGGGCATGCAAAAAGGTGGTTTTTGTGTACAGTCCCGAATCACATGGAGGCAATGAGCGATAGGAGGGGATTCGTCTCTCCCGGTATTGGGAGTTGATGTTGCGCTGTGTTCGATTGGCTATAACTGGAAATCCCTGGCCAGAGTTGCTGAGATTTACTGGTAAGTGTTACCAGTAGTTTCTTGAACTGTTATAGACCTCATATCGACACGACTTATCGAGCTACTCGGGTCTGACGTTTACCACCCCTACGCGAGATATGCGACATATCAGACGACGAGACCGGACTGTACGGGAGTGTTACTGATTGGATTCGCAGGAGTACTAGCGGGCTTGCTTGTTGATCTTCTGATCTCTCAATACCCGGGTGGCCGTTACGTTTAGCACACCGCTTGCGGCATGTGGGTGTTTGATATGATCATCACCTACTGCCGGCGTATTGACGAGTCTTTAGAGTCCTACACAGGGGTTTCCTGGCTCAAGCGAAACGGAGTAGGAGCACATATGCGATATGTGCGGGACCGAGATTAATACGATATGAGATACCGTATTCTATTCTCGTGATTCGTGACATGGATCGGTTGTATGCGATATAGCCGGGTTATCGGATCAAGTGTTGATTCGATAAGTTGTTACTTTTGATATTAGTCGGTTATAGCCGGATTATTAAATCAAGAGTTGATTTAATAATTTAATGCATAATTATATATTTGATATATTATATTGCATTAACTAGTATTAGCTCACTTATGATTTATTTTCTCACTAGTTTGCGCACATTGTTTATATATGATATATGCAAGTGTACATGTTTGTATCATATTTGATGATACATCAAAGTTGGGTGTATGAGACTCATACCAAGATTAGGGTAAAGATTAGGGTTATTGTTTTATCTTAAGATTTAATAAAAGGGTTTAACTTAGTCAAAGTAATCAAGCTTGAAGAAGCTTTGACAAAGTCCACTCTTTTGTCATTTCTTTTGATATTCTTTAACCTAACCTTTAACCTAAAGCCTTGGTTAATTCTCTACATGAGTTAAGCATGAGGGCTTAACTCAACCATGGTGCTATTATTTATTGGATAAGTTTTCATTTGGATGGAATTATTCTATCTTCTTCTTCATCATCTAGCTCCATCCAAAAGCTTACTATCTCCAATGGTGCTTTGAGAAAAATAGTGAGAAAATCAATTCTAAAGTGAGCCCACTTCCTACTTCTTCATCCTCTACCACTTGCCATGTAGTAGAGTGTGTTCTCTTCACAAAGTTTATGACCTAGTGAAGGAATAGCTTAAGTTTGTGTCTCCCCGACGTAGATCATCTTCGGCCTCGAAGTCAACGTAGCAAGCACGTTCGTTCTTCTCGCGGAGTTCTCTAGACTCCGGAGTTCACGATCGCAGCGATGGGGACATCTATACAGAGCTAATGAAGTGAAGGACCGGATCTACAAAGGTTGTAATCCCTTTCACTTAGAGTTAAAGCTGTTAACATTCTAGTTTTCGCCTAAAACCTAGTTTAAAGATCCGTATTAGAGTTGTTCGGCACGGCTAACATTTTAATCGGGCATGGTTGATGCCTCGTAAACCCTTGTGCGCGTGCCAAGCAACCCTACAGTGGTATCAGAGCCAAGCTAGAGCTTTAGGCGAAGTGTAGACGAAGTTAGAAATCCGATCGAACCCCGAAACCCTAATTCAAACCCTTCTCTGTACATTTTCTGAAAATGTGGTTTTTTCCAAATTAAAAATATCCAAAAAATTCAGCCGGGTTTTATAGGGATAACTGTGCAGCATGTGATCATAATTCGACTAAGGAGCCGCGGAACCGCGGCATGAGCATGGCTCATGCGGGCTTCCGCGGCCGTACAGTCACCATATTCTTTGAAATTTGCACAGTAATGTCCTATACTGATTCCTGTGTTTTATGGGTAATTTTAAATTGTACTCAAGAGTAGAGTTTTCTGGGTTGTATTGGGAGTTCGTTGTTTTGATCGGAAAGTTTAACTTCGTCTATGTGTTTTTCCGGGTAATTTAGAACGTGTTAAAACGTTTGACCGGATATAAATAACCCACTTTTTCCCCTGTCGGGAAATTTCGAAGTGTTGGATTTTTCCGTAGTTTAAAAACGTCTAAGTAGTGAAAGTAATGCGATGGACCCTCTAGAAGACAACAAACCTTAACTCGATTATGTGACCGTCTTGAACTGCCTTTTGAACCTTAGGGTTTGGGGCAGTACGGCGTGCCACATGTGAGGCGTTGGCTTGACCCTTCTACGGCTGGACCGTTGGTACTGTGGCATGAAGTGAATGGTTTTAAACTTATTTCATGTGTTGAGCTTTTCGGGAAAACTTGGGTGTTTGATTGTTCGATCGGAAAGTTTAACATTGTCTATTTATCTGGAATATGATACAATATTTGGAATCCACAAGTAGTTATGGGATAACTAATTTGAATGTTATAAATCTAGTGGTTTAGTCTCAGATGATCGGTTGCCACGGAATTTTGATGTGATCAAAAGTCCGTCGCAATCACGTAGCGTACGCGGATACTCGCCGGTAAACTTAATAGACAGCCATGCCCCATAGCCCCGACCAAGTGACTGTAGAAGAACCCCGTCGCCAGAAGCATCCGTTCGGGTGCTCGCGGCAGCGGTGTTCTGCCTTAGTGCACTTCGTCGACGGCATCGGGGTTGCGGCCGTCTACTAAAGTTTGCAACGAGCATTCGATCAGGATGTCGGGAATCTTGTTGAATTGCCCGACTTGATATTGAAAAGTGTTTTCGATAATGAGACTAAAATGCGGGGTTTATAATTGTTAGGCATGTGATGTCTAAGGAATTCAGATGGTTAGGCATGCGATGTCTAAGGAGGTTGCGGATTCCAACTGTTGTAGTTTTACACTTTCTTTTCTGTGACCGTAAGTGTAATATGTGATATCGCCGGTTTCGTTGCTATATGTCAACGACAATTGGGATACGCATGTTTACTTATGTTGATGACATGTGATGTTATGTGTTGCTGGATATGTTATATTGGATCGTCGTGTTTTGAATAGCCGAGGGTTTTTATGTGAGATGAGAGTTTTTTTTTCATTCATGTAAAATTCATTTGTATGTAATATTCTTTTATTGGGGAACTTCCGGGATGAGGTTGATGTCACCACTTGTATATTATTTACTTTTCCGCATTAGGTAGACCCAAGGCGGGGAGCACAAGTAACCGGGTTCTAGGGTCCAGTGGGAGACCATCTCGAGGAGTCGAGACTGGGTCTCCTAACCCTAGAATTGGCAGTGTTGCTTGCCGCTCTCGTAGGGGTCTAGGTATGTGGGTTTGGCTATTCATCGCGACCATGGAATCCGTGTTTTATACAGGCTCGTATTGAAAACACGGACGTCCTAGTATATCCAATATTTCATATATGTTTCTTCTGCTGTGATTTATCTGTGATGTGATCATTTGATATGTTGTGATAGATACTGTATATATTATATACTATATATTATATAGACGTTACTTATGTTTTACACCCGCGCTACCCCTGCCCTGCTCTGCCGTTAGTTACCTAACCTAACGGTGCACGAGGGGACATCGAGGCGAATGCAGATGGCATAAGTGTACGTCGTATTTATCTATGATGTTTAGGTAACTTAATTGATGGGACTTCATTAATGTGATTACTGAAAGAAAAAGAAACCTAATAGATGTTGTGGAATCGAATTTTCAAAAGCAGGTAGCTACGGTTCTTGCTTTGCATCACGGTGTTCCTTGTAGAAAATCCTGCACCTTATTCGATAAGGAAAGGGCCGAGATCCCTTCACTGGGAGTGACCGCTTTAGCAATAACTGGCAGATGCTACAACCCTCGGTTTGTCTTTTGATTGCTTCTATAGTTTTTGCTTTGCACAGCGGTATATATGATATATCCTGCACCTTATTCGATGAGGAAAGGGCCGACGATCCCTTCACCTGGAGTGACCCCTTTAGCAAAACTAGAAAAGCCTAAAAAACACTCCATTTTAAAATCATTTGATTCTACAACGATATCAAGTTCTTTACGCAATAGCTTTTCAGAAAAACCTGCCATAGCCCTCCGTCATTTCAGAAAAGGACTGTTTAGTATTCGTGTTGCGTTTGTTGGCCTTTGTCAAGGCGTAGTGTGCGGTAGCTGAATAGTACTTATCTGCTTATACATATGATGCAAATTGGATTAGGGTAGTTGTGCGACCTTGTTGGCCTTTGTCATGGGCCGTGCGGGTCGGTTTATTTCAATCAAGAAATGACGGGTTGAACTTGACTAACAGCCTATGGTTTGTTGGCCATTGTCAAGGTCATAGGACGCTAGGGGAAAAATATTATCGGGAATTTCAAGTGTTGAAATTTGCAATGAGATTGCATGCCTTCTATGAGATAGTTGGATCCCGATACCCGCTGCGAGTAAGAGTTACTCCTGGGAGTGTTTTACACATTACAATTGTAGGGTTGCTAGGCACACGCACAAGGTTCTACGAGGCATCAACCATGCCCGATTAAAAATTTAGCCGTGCCGAACAACCCGAAGCCGGATCTTTAAACTAGGGTTTAGGAGAAAACATGCATGTTAAACTCTTTAACACTAAGTGAGAGGGATTACAACCTTTGTAGATCCGGTCCTTCACTTCTAAAGCTCCGTGTTGAAGTCCCTTCACTGCGATCATCGTGTTTCGGACTCTCGAGAGGTTCCACGAAGAGAAAGATGCAGTCTTGCTTCCAATCTTCGATACAAAGATGGTCTACCTTGATGTTTCGTTAACACACGATAACACTCATAATATGAAGTGAACACTCTCATCTAAAGAGCAAGGATAGATGAGAATGATGAAGTAGGATTTTTGAGCTCATTTGTTTTCTATTTCTCACTTATTTTTCATCACAAAATCAAAGCAAGAAAGCTTTTGCACAAAAGGAAGAAGAAGGAAGAAGATGAACAATATCATAAGAATCCTTTTGTGATGAATAATGCAAAGGAGATAATGATGAATAATGAAACTATGGTTGACTAAACCTTTGTAGAGAATTAATCAAGGCTAGGGTTTGGGTTAGGTTAAGAATGAGTCACTTGAAAATATCTTTTCTAAAACAAAAAAGAAAACCTTCTAGAATCTACTAGAAGTCATTAACCCAAATCAAACCCTAATCTTGATTAATCTTTACTAAACATGTTGCATTAGTTATCATATCATGTTACAATATTATATATCACATATATAATATTTATTGTAACCAAATAAAATAATAGAAGTAACATATATCGCATATATATCAATGTATTACCCGAGTGAGAAAAAGAATCTTTTAGTGAGCTAATATTAGTTAATGTAATTTAATATATCATATATATTATTATACATTAAATTATCGAATCAACACTTGATCCGACAATCCGGCTATATCGCATATAACCGACTAATATTTATCCGTACCGATTCATCGAATCAACACTTGATCCGATGACCCGGCTGATATCAAATATCGTGAGAATAGAATATGGTATCTCATATCGCATTATTCTTGGTCCCGCACATATCACATATGTCCCCCTACTCCATTTCTCCTGAGCCAAGAAACCTCTGTGTAGGACTCTAAAGAATCGTCAATACGCCGGCAGTAGGTGATGATCATATCAAACACCCACAAGCTGCAAGCGATCAGCTAAACGTAACAGCCACCCAGGTATTGAGCGCTCAGAAGATCAACAAGAAAGCCTGTACATTCTCCTGTGAATCCAAACAGTAACACTCCCGTACAGTCCGGTCTCGTCGTCTGATATGTCGCATATCTCGCCTAGGGGTGGTAAACGTCAGACCCCAGTAGCTTGATAAGTCGTGTTGATTTGAGGTCTATAACAGTTCGAGAAACTACTGATAAGACTTACCAGTAAATCTCAGCAACCCTGGCCAGGGATTTCCGGTTATAGCCAATCGAACACAGCACAACATCAACTCCCTATACCGGGAGAGACGAATCCCCTCCTATCGCTTATTGCCTCCATGTGATTCGGGATTGTACCCAAAATCCACCTTTTCGCACGCCCTCTTGGACGTGGAATGATGGAAATCAAAGCACAGTGGGAATCACACAAGACTCTATGATGATCTCGGGTCAACAGACTACTCTGTACCAGTGTCACCGGAGAACTGCCATCTGACGTGAGGTATAATACCATCTGGGAGTTCTCGGCGAGTCCGTCCAGTGTACCCAGTCTCCACTGAGCACCCGTACACCATCCTTGATGTCAAACACCGATGGATATGGGATAATCCATCGCCCATCATATGGGTCAAGATGCGTATACGCTAGTCTACTCTGGTGTATCGATGCCCTGTCTCGATACACCCTCGACTAGGAACAGTTATAGGATGTACTCGTCGACTACCATGGCCCAACTAGTATGATCTCATCAAAGTCCCAGTAGTCGAGTACATATCCTAAGGGCTTTATCAACATGTAACATAGAGACAATCAGAGTACATGTTAAGATAAAGAACAACCAGATAGCATACTATCATGTCGAGCAAGAAAGTCCTCCCTATATATGTCCAAGCATCCATTATAATATACATCATATGTACAGTAATGGCCTCTAGGGAATACATATAACTAACAATCTCCCACTTGCACTAGGGCCATCTGTTGTGGTATCGCATACCCAAAAATTAGCTGCGGTTGAAGTATCTCATACTCAACCATCCCATAAAAGTCTCTACTGGGGAAAAGGCCATTGTGAGTGGATCCGCGCTGTCGTCCTCTGTGTCTACTCTCCTAACCTCGATCTCCCTGAAGATCAACCATCTCCATAATCAGGCGATACTGCCTAAGAATTATATCTGGATTTCTGATAGGACGGTAGTTCCTTGGCTAAAGCCACAACTCCATTGTCATACAATGGTGGGAACGAAGTTCATCTCATGAACTTATATATCCAGACTGCCTCTTTGGTAGCATCATTGGTAACGATGTATCTTGCCTTTAATCGTCTAGTATGTCACGGTATCTATCTTGGAACTCTTCCAACATACCGTCCCTCCACCGAGGGTAAAGACAATGCCTGCAACTGACATTCAGTCGTCCTTATCACCCTGGAACCTTTCCAGTGATTCTCCCCAGGATCGATTGATACTATCTTACGACAACTAGTGAGAATCCTAACATCCAATTAGATCTATCTGATAGATCCAAAACCCAGGATGTAGGAGGTATCAACTTCGATCCTATATGGAGAATCCTTGTGATAAGCGGAGATTGATCGAGCGCAGCATAGGAAACTCCTTCCCTATCAAGAGTATGCCATCCACGTACTCTACGAGGATCATCACCATACTCTCGACTACCTTTTGTATATACAAGGTTCATCTACCATTTTGATGAAGTCAAACTCTTTGACTACCACATCAAAACAGATGTTCCAACTCCGCGATGCCTGCTTTATCCTATAAAGCATCTTGCATACTTTTTTGCTGCTCCCACTGTCTACGAAGCCCTCTGGCTGTGTAATTATAGACGCTCTATTCTAAAATGTCATTTAGAAAAGCAGTCATGACACCCAACCGCCAGATATCGTAGTCATGGTATGTAGCCGTGGCAAGTAGGATCTGGATGGACTTAAGCATAGCTTTGAAAGTCTCAACTTTTTCATGTACACCAAGTAATCTTCTCAAGATATACTCGCTCCTGATGGGGATTTAACCTTTCAGATAAAGCAACCAAAGTCCATACTTTGTTGGTGTATAAGGATTACATCTCAGATCGATAAGCATCCAGCCATTCTAACAGAGTCCCACTCCTAATAGCCTGCTCAAAACTAGTTGGGTCATCATCTCATGATGCAATCCTCGCTCCCACTGTCATAGAGAAAACCAAAGTATCTCTCAGGTGGGTGAGGAACCCTACTAGATCGGCGGAGAGGCTGAGGTTCGTTGGAAACAATTGAGTCCTTTGGTTCTACCTAATCATCAGCTGTAGTTTGTATAGCTGGAACCTTTCCAGTTCTACATAACAGACCTTGCCTCGAGCTTGTCCGGATTTTTCTTTTAGACATAGTCCGGAAAACCCCAAATCTTAACAAACTTAAGATATGGGCTCTTCCCTTTCCATATCACATATGAAGTGGTAGGCAACTGATTTGATTTGAACCCTATTCAATAGGTATGCAGCTTCTCAAGCGCATAACAACCAAAAGGAAATAGGAAACTCAGTAGTACTCATCATAGAGCACACCATATCACATAGGGTGTTATTGCTCCGCCACGATATACCATCGTGCTATGGTGTATACGAAGGAGTAATGCTGAGAGAGAATCTCATTCTCCTTTAGAATAGTCCAGGAATCTCCGTGCTTAAGTATTCTCCTCCTTGATCTCATCAAAGTACATAATACTTATACCCGTATGTGGTTCTCTACTTCTAACTTATATTCTGTGAATATCTCAAAAGATTCGGACTTATGTTTCAACAGGAACACATGTCTGAATCTTGAGAGATTATCGGAGAATGTAATGAAGTACAAAGAACCGGTCTTGGCATGTGTAGACAGGGGACTTTCATACATCAGCATGTATCAATCCTAAGAGTTCACTAACTCTTTCTCTGTTTCCAATAAACAGAGCTGTGGTCATCTTATCTTTGTGACATGACTGGCAAGTTTCACAAGATGCAAATTCAAACTAATTTAAATATGCATCTTTATGTAACTTCAGCTAGTCGGGTCGCATTGATATGACCTAGTCTACAATGCCTCAAGAAGGATTCATTCATTTCTGAACTCTTCCTCTCGTGTGTGTTCTGTATACTAAAAACCGTAGTTTGATTTAGAACATCAATGCTTTTAGATAACGTGCCTGAACCGATCAACTCTTGATATAGGAAATGTTCAAAACATTATCCAACAATACAAAATTATATCCTTTCTTTACTAATAAAGAGACTGATATGATGTTGTATATCAGGTTCGGTATCTAATAACAATCATTCAGAATCAATGTATTCTAGTAATACAGGGTGATAGTGACCAACAGACTTGGCTGCAACACTTGCACCGTTTTCTATCTCATGAAACTTATCACCCGTTCTCAGTTCTCTACCTGTCTGTAACCTATGTAACGGATTACATATGCGGGATCCTGATCAGGTATCTCATACCCAGGACGTAAAGGATACTGAGAAACAGTTCTATGTAATGAACACACCCGAAGATGATGCATCAGCATGCACTTTCTTCGTTTGGGCGGCACGGGAAATCTGGTATTCCCCAATTTCCTGCTCTGTCTTATAACAATTATAAGTTGGAGCAGGACCAACGTTCCCCAGCTCAGTATAACAAGCGGGTTCGGTCAATTCATCCGTTTTATTATCTTGATTAAGATGTGATATGGTCGCTACCTGGAGAGAGAGAGAGAGAAAAAAACACTCAGCGTATGCTCTTGCAAGATTAGATTGGTTATCTAATATATCTAATCAGGATGTCTCCCACTGTTTTAATCAAATCTTCTTTCAAACCCTAAAAGGAAAGACTAGACGGGATTAATTACACGCTACAACTTCGCCAATCTTTCAGCCAGGCCAGTGTCGGTACTTTGAGGGAGGTCCCCCGTGCTTTCGCACAAACCTAATTAAAGTAAACCTCATTTTCCCAGGGGCGTAACCCCGTTAACACCTTTCTAGACACCTACTTGATCGGCTAATTGTAATGTGTAAAACTCTCCCAGGAGTAACTCTTACTCGCAGCGGGTATCGCGATCCAACTATCTCATAGAAGGTATGCAATCTCATTGCAAATTTCAACCCTTGAAAGTCCCAATAATATTTTACCCCTAGCAGCTATATGACCTTAACATAGTCAACAAATCATAAGTGCTAGTCAAGTTCAACCTGTCATTTCCCGATTGAATTAAACCCACCCGCACGACCCTTAACATAGTCAACAAAGTCGCCCGACTACCCTAATCCAATCGCTTCATATGCTTATACAGATAAGCACTAATCAGCTACCGCACACTACGCCTTAACATAGTCAACAAATATAGCACGAATACTAACTAGTACTTATCTGAAAAGACGGAGGGCTACGACAGGTTTTTTAGAAAACCCTTTGCGTAATGAACTTGATATCGTTGTAGAATCGAGTGATTTTAAATGGAGTGCTTTTGAGGCTTTTCTAGTTTTGCTAAAGGGGTCACTCCCGGTGAAGGGATCGCCGACCCTTTCATCATCGAATAAGGTGTAGGATATTTCACAAATATCACTGTGCAAAGCAAGAACTATAGAAGCAATCAAAAGACAAACCGAGTTTGTAGCATCTGCTAGTTTCATTAAAGAGGTCACTCCCGGTGAAAGGATCTCGGCTCGTTCCTTATCGAATAAGGTGCTGGATGTTCTACAAGGAACACCGCTATGCAAAGCAAGAACTAGAGCTACCAGTTTTTAAACAAGTTTCTACAATATCTTAGGTTTCTTTTATTTCATTAATCTTATTAATGAAGTCCCATTTTATTATGCTTCGCAAGCATCACATTTGAAACAAAATCTGCAATATAACATATATCTCATATATATAATATAAACATTCATCTCAGGCAGTAATATGATCTCATCACAGAACATTGCAGCAGAAGAACATATATGAAATATTGGATATACTAGGACGTCCGTGTTTTTAATACGAGCCTGTATAAAACACAGATTCCACGGTCGCGATGAATAGCCAAACCCACATCCCTAGACCCCTACGAGAGCGGCAAGTAATACTGCCAATTCTAGGGTTAGAAGACCCGGTCTCGACTCCTCGAGATGGTCTCCCACTGGACCCTAGAACCCGGTTACTTGTGCTCCCCGCCTTGGGTCTACCTAATGCGAAAAAGTAAATAATATACAACGGTGACATCATCCTCACCCCGGAAGTGCCCCAATAAAAGAATATTACATACAAATGAATTTTACATGAATGAAAAAGAAAAAACTCTCATCTCACATAAAACCCTCGGCTATTCAAAACGCGACGATCCAATATAACATATCACAGCAACACATAATATCTCATATCATCAACGTAAGCAAGTATGCGTATCCCGATTGTCGTTGATGTATAGAAACGAAGCCGGCGATACACCACATACTACGCTTATGGTCACAGAAAAGAAAGTGTAAAACTACAATAGTTGGAATCCGCTGTTAGTTATATGTATGCCCTAGAGGCCATTACTGTACTTTGGATGTATATTGTAGTGGATGCTGGGATATATATAGGTAGGAATTTCTTGCTCGACATGATAGTACGCTATCTGGTTGCTCTTTATCTTAACATGTATACTTTCTGTCTCTCTGATTACATGTTGATAAAGCCCTTAGGATATGTGCTCGACTTCCAGGACTATGATGTAGATCATACTTGTGGGGCCTGGGTAGTCCATGAGTAGATCCTTCAATGTTCCTAGTCGTGGGAATATCAAGACGGGGCATCGATATTCCAGAGTAGACTAGCGTATATCTTCTCGACCCAAGTGATGGGCGATGGATGATCCCATATCCATTGGTGTTTGACATCAGAGATGGTATGCGGATGCTCAATGGAGACTGGGTACACTGAACGGACTCGCCGAGAACTCCCAGATAGTATTATACCTCATGTCAGATGGCAGTTCTCTGGTGACACTGGTACAGCTTAGTCTGTTGACCCGAGATCGTCATAGAGTCTTGTGTGTTTCCCACTGTGCTTTGATCTCCACCCTACCACGGCTCTACTGAGTCGTGCAAATAGGTGGTTTTTGGGTACAGTCCCGATTCACATGGAGGCAATGAGCGATAGGAAGGGATTCGTCTCTCCCGGTATTGGGGGTTGATGTTGCGCTATGCACGACTGGAAAAAACTGGAAATCCCTGGCCAGGGATGCAGTGATCTACTGGTAAGTGTTATCAGTAGTTTCACACATGTTATGGACCTCATGTCGGCATGACTTATCGAGCTATTGGGGTCTGGCGTTTACCACCCCTAGGCGAGATATGCGACAAATCAGACGAACAGACCGGACTGTGCGGTAAGTGTTACTGGTTGGATTCACAGGAGTGTGAGCGGGCTTTCTCATCGATCTTCTGATCGCTTAATACCCTGGTGGCCATTACGTTTAGCAGACCGCTTGCGGCTTGTCGGTGTTTGATATGATCATCACCTGCTGCCGGCAGATTGACGAGTCTTTAGAGTCCTACATAGAGGTTTCCTGGCTCAAGCGAAACGAAATAGGAGCGCATATGAGATATGTACAGGACCGAGAATTATACCAGTATGTGATACTGTATTCTATTCTCGCGATTTGTATCATTGGTCGGTTATATGTGATATAGCCGGGTTACCGAATCAAGTGTTGATTCGATACATTGATACACTTGATATTAGTCGGTTATATGCGACATGATCGGATCATTAAATCAAGTGTTGATTTACTGATTTAATGTATAATTATATATTTGATATATTGCTTTACATTAACTAGTATTTTTTCACTTAAGATGGATTTTCTCACTTGATGTGCACACTGTATATATGATATAGTTTTGTGCACTAGTTTGTATCATGTTTGATGATACATGCAAACTTGGGTGTGTATGATTAAACCATGGTTATGTTAATGGTTAGGATTTTGATTTACTTATTTATTTATTCTTTTTAATTATTTTTTGGGCAAAATAAATCATGGTGGCTTTCTTTTTTTGCTACTTGAAGCTTCTTGAAGCTTTGAAAAGTCTAGCTAGTTTGTCTTTTGCCTTAACCCTAACCATTCAACCTAACCCTAGTTTAATCTCTACACTTAACCATGGTTGCTATATGATAAGAATCAACTTATTTTCTATTTTCAATAATACTTATCATATTCTTTTTCTTCTCCTTCAACAAGAAGAGAGCTTGCTACCATTAAGGGCAACATGAGAAAAAGAGTGAGAAATCCAATTCTAAAGTGAACCCACTTCCTATTTCTTCATCCTCTACTACTTGCCAAGTAGTATAGGGTGTTTTCTTCACAAGTTTCATGACTTGGTGAAGTTGGAGCTTGATCTTGAGTTGCCTCGACGTAGATCATCTTCGGCATCGAAGTCGACGACCTAGCCCGATCATTTCTCCGACGAAACCTTCGCCAGAGTCCGGATTCCGATAGGTACAGCGGAGGGACGTCATCACGGAGCCTAAGAAGTGGAGGACCAGATCTACAAAGGTTGTAGTCGCTTTCCTTTAGTAATAAAGTCGTTTACTTGCTTGCATTGCCTTATCATCTAGTTAACGATCCGTATTAGGGTTTGTAGGCACATGAAAAATTTGAATTGGGAATATTTGATCTGTTGTGAAACCTCATTAGTGTGCCTAGGAACCCTACAGTGGTATCAGACCCTAGCTAGAGCCTTAGGCGATGCGTAGACAGAGTTAGAAGTCCGATCGAACCGAAACCCTAATGCAAAATTGCTCTCTGTACATTTTTTGAAATCGGGGATTTTTGAGAATTAAAAATATGCAGAAAAATCAGCAGGGAATTTCATGAAATACTGTGAAGCACGTGCGCGTGAATCCTCTAAAGCGCTACGGAAGCGCGACACAAGCATGGGTCGTGCCGCGGATCCGCGGCCATATAGTCAAATCAGCATTTCTAAATTGCACAGTAATTCATATATTTTGGTGTTGTATTTTCTGGGATTTTTTAATCTGCACTCAAGAGTTGAGTTTTATGGGTTGTATTTGGAGTTCGTAGATTCGATCAGATTATCAAACTTTGTCTATGTGTTTTTCCGGGTAATTTAGAATATGTTAAAAGTTCGACCAGATATAAATACCCACTTTTTCCCCTGCCGGGAAATTTCCAATTGTTCGATATTTCCGTAGTTTAATCACGTTCTAAGTAGTGCAAGTAACTGTCACGACCCAAAATTGGCCCGTGACGGCCCTAATACTACGTAACGTAGTAAAAGAAAGCCAAAACCCAGAAGTCTAAACCATAAAAAATACGGAAAAGATAATATAAGTTTTGAAACATTTGAAATCGAAACCCAAATTCTTTAAAAGTCTTACTTTCCTTCTTTAAAATTTGGCAACACCCTTTTTTGTAAAAATCGGCCAAGATGAATACAATGCAAATATACGACGCCGTAGCGAAGAAATAAAGATAGTAGAGAGAAAGCTGTATATAAAAGACAACAAATCCACAATAATACACAGTAACGTCCTCACCAAGTCTCTAAGTCCACAATACAATAGTAGATGGAGAGTACAAATATAACGAAGGTACAATAGGAAATACAGATAATCATCTAACCCACCTAAGCAAAACGGTATACTGTGAGCTGATGCGGTATCTGTGGCAAACGATAGTAGCTGAATAGAGAAATAGCCTGCCTCGACTACTCTGGGGAACAACCTGAAACACCTGTGGCACAACGGGGGTGAATTGCCAACTCGTGAATAGTATAAAACATATGCAGGTAATCGCAGGAATGCACGTACAGCATGAATCTAAGATATGCGATTACAGTAATAACATGTCATGCAAATGCTGAATAAAGGAGAGTACACTAGCAGGTACAATCAATATATGAAGCAATAGTAACATGACAATAATATGCAATAACCATGCAGTAGGGATATGAGAATGTAAATATGCAACTAACATAAGGGTACACTAACAGGTACTACCAATATATGAAACTGTGCATAAAATAAATAAGGGTGAGGTATGGGGTGGAATATGTCATTTCCACGGAAACCTGATATCGTGGCAGGATCACAATCCATCAAGACACTCAAATCCCAAATCCTCAAATCAGCCCCCACATTGGGCATTTACATCCTATAAGTCTCACATCTCCTCAATGTACAGTATCGAGTAATCTCCTATACCCCGAATGTACAAATTAGCAATCACATAGGTATGTCCAATATCCAATGTCAATGAATCACCTATATCCCAAGTCGAATCTCAAGTAAGTGTCTAACATTCTGAAGGTAAATACACAGAAATAAGTATAATGAGAGCAATACACATATATTAGCGTCCCATTCCACTAATATTGGTGTAAGGGTATATATAACAACGGCTAAATCCACTGTTATATATACAAAGGTGTTAAAGAAATATCATGAAAACAGTGTGCCAAGTATCGACACAGAAATCCTGACCACGTATCATACGCTATCCCGAAAGCACGAGTGCCTAGCTCTGACCCTCGCCTTTTGACGTATGCATACGTACATGACTCCAAGCGGTGTCTCCGTGATCCCCCGCCGAGTCATGGGTACTATTACCGGTAGGTACTCGCCCGCCTCCAGGCTCAATCGGCAAAATCCATCAATCTTCTTGCCGAGGGGAACCATACCGGGCCCCACCATGTACTCTCATACGGCAACCACACCTCGTTTGGAGTATATAATCAGCACCAATAAAACTTATGGTGGACGCGCAAATATCATCTCAAGGAAAACCGGGTTCTTCAATGTATGCATAATTTCATGAACTCCCGCGGTTCCCAAATCCAGAAATCATCATGTGAAATCCAAATAACAATGCGCAAATCCAGGAATACATATATGCGATATATCAGAAATACGAGCATATAAATGAGAATATGTAGCTGAAACCAGATGTATGCGAAACCAATAAGGTACAGCTAAGTAACATCAGTAACTGTAAATATGTGACATCAACTGAATATGTGTATAACATACAGGTGTAGCAATGTATAGGTATCTACCTATAAGAACTGATGTCGTATACCCCCTGGGTATAAGAAGAATATGAGTAAGATATCCCCCTGGTATAAGTAGAATATGTAAAAGGTATACCGATAAGCTAGATGTCATATGTGGTAAGCAATAGTAGCTATAAGGGGTAGTGTGTGACATGGCAATTATTGACGGTGTGTGTGTAGCATACAATCCGTGCTCGTGCAACATGAACCGTCAATAATATGTGCAGTGTCCTACGGCTACTAGTCACAGTATAACTACGTCAAGGAAATAAAGTAAAGGCGCAATTCTACAATGACGTAGAATGTGCGACAGGTATTTGAATCCTAGCCCAGACGAATAACGCCATGCGGGCGATTCCCCTGTAGATGTTAAATCTACTCACCTACACTCTACGCTAGGTGAATCCTACCATCTGTTCCCCCTGTAGGTGTTTCCGTAGCTCCTTCCAGCAAACCTGCAAATACGACAAGAAATCATATATAAGCCAAAATATTCCGCGAAACGCGATATCGAATAGAAATGAGAAACTCGCGTCGCGAACTAATCGCGTGTGTGCACGATACGCTGAATCGTGTGTGTACGCGTCTAAATCCATCGCGACACGCCGTGATACGCTCGATCACAGAACCCTCTCACGTATCGCGCGTATCGCACAAACACAACGGACACCAAAAACGATATATGACTCCAGATTTTCCTACAGGTAAGATATCACAAAACTAGACATGCCAAAGACCTAGACAACACATCAGGAAACCCTACACAAAACCCCAACACCCCTGCCCCCTACTTGGCCGCAAATTGCGGCCAAAACCATGAAATTGGCGGCCTGGTTTGGGAATTGGGGGCTCATGTTCTAGTGGTGGTATCTAGACCTAGCAAGAATGTTCCAGTTTCCCCAATTTTGTTCTGTAAGGTCCGGGTCAAAAGCAGATTCCAGATTGCCAATATATCGCTTTAGAATCACTATATTGCACAAAACACAAACCCTATGGTATTTTAGTGTAATCTGGGGTATTTCTCAGTGAAGTGACCCTAATAACACTTAAATAGGTAGGGTTATCTAACACAATCATCAATTTATCACCACATCTCACAATTCACCAAAACTAGCACTAAATTAGCTAATTTTAACACTAATCGAGCTAATTAACACACAAGCTACACAAACAAGCAATAGGGTTCCGAAAATATACCCTATAGGATCTCAAGAAGCAGGAGGAGAAGTGGAGAGGAGCTGCTACTGCTGCTGGGGCTCCTGATGCTGCTGTTGCTTCCTGCTGCTGTTGTTCTTGCTGTTGTTGTTGTTGTTATTGTTATTGTTGCTGCTGCTGTCTTCTGTGTGTGAGTGTGTGTGTGTTGTGTGTGAGTGAGAGAGTGAGTGAAAAGAGAGAACAAAGAGAGAAATGTGAGGAAATGCAAAAACCCCCTCCACTCTCTTTCTCTTCCCTCATAATGAGGCATGGCTCACACCATGCTTCCCATGCCCCCTCTCTCACACAAAGTCAACATTTCACCAAAATAAAACCCTTTTGCAAATTCATTTTCCATTTTTAAAAGAACAACCATAACACTTAAACAAAACATAAAACTAACTTAAGACAATGGTTAGCTAACCATGATTGCTAATCATGGTTAAACCCCCAAAACAACCCTAGTTATCATGCACAAGTGTGTGTGTGCCTAACAAAATTCTAATAAAATACTCTATAAATAGGATAAAATATTTAAAAACCAATTTGGTAAACTTTTTATTAAAAACCATATATTAAAATATAATTAGCTACAAAACACATTCTAAGGTGTTACAATCTCCCCCACTTAAAAGAAATTCGTCCCCGAATTTAAAACTTATACTGTTACGTGTACCTTCAAAGAGAAGATTAAAATCCTCAAATCTCGCTCGCAGCCTTTCAAGTGACTAACTCACTATACGGCTACGTCCAAGGAAACCCTTCACAGATGGCAAGACCCTTGACCGATGTCCCTCCACCTGCCGAGCCATTAACACATGGCTGCTGGTGAACGGAAGATCACGTCCAGCTAAATGGTCTGGTGCCAAATCATGTGAGAAAGGTCATGAAGGTAATTGTAAAGTATCATCACAAGGAATACGGGGTGAAAATCCAATAATCTGGGCGGAAGTGCCAATTTAAAGGCAACAAAACTAACTCGCCTATAGGATCTTAAAAGGACCTAAATCCTGGGACAAACTTCCCAAAATCCAACACCGTCATTCTTCGGAAAGTCCATAGGAATACATGATCTGTCCTACGAACTCGAGTCTATGACCAACACAGTCGTCATAAGACCTCAGTTCGAAATGGACAATCCCCATCCTGACCTAACACAACTGGACCGTCTCCGAAGTCTCTAGACTAGCTGGGGTCCAAAGTCCTACTTACGCGGAGTCAGAAGAACAACAGACTGGTGATAGACACGACCTAACCCCTAAGCCTAAGGGTGGCCAATTGGAGTGTCTCCTGATAATAGCTATCGATGGAGAACCCTAACGATGGTGAGTGACGACCCCCAACTGTTGACGACAAACAAAACAAACACACAACTTAACAAAACAACTGAGCACATTGAGTATAACCGGACGACAAGAATCCGAATGGAGTCACACCCAGACCAAACTTGGGTAGAAACCATAACGAAATTCGTGGAGATCTGCTCCCATTCCTACTTCGGAACGGTAAAAGGTTGCAACTCTCCAGCCGGCCTCAGATGCTCGACTCAAGCACACAACAAGACTGACACCTTGAAACGAAACCTGAAACTTCTCTTTACATCCCTGTCACCCGTAACTATCTCACAAGTCACGTTAAATGTTGGTGGAACTTGAATGCATATAGAGAGTTGACAGATGTGCACGTTCTAGGATTACACGTCCCTACCCGATGAAACCAGGTACACAAACGCGTCCCTAACTTAGCACATCATTGTCACCAATCAAGGTCTCCGAATCATTACCCAGCCGAATATGCTCAAGTATCTCTGACGACGAGCATCGACGGGCAGTGTCTCGCGAAAACGATTTAAGGGAAGTGGTCGGGCGCGGACATGAGCAAGCTGTCCCCTCCGTAGAGACGAACTTAAGCTGTACTCAACGATCACACAAAAACTGTAAATCTGCAGAAGACTAACACAACAATCAAAATCCGCTGCAGGAAGATGTACATTAAGCTCTAGTGGTCCGTGGAAAATCTGACACGACTCTCAAACAAGTAGTGTCTCCAAATTTCCAACGCAAAACCACCGCGGCCATCTCCAGATCATGAGTGGAATATCCTTCTCGTACTTCCTCCAAATGTAGGGAAGCAAAAGCGATGACTCTGTAGGGTCACATCAGTACACCCTCGAGCCCACTCAAGAAACATTACAGTTAAACAACAAATTCGCCCGAACCAAAAGCAAAGAAAGACTGATGCAGTTGTTAACCGAATCTCCAACTGCCGAAAACTACGTATACATGCCTCAGTCCAAAGAAAAGAAACCTCCTTACTGGTCAATTCAGTCGACGGTGCAGCACCACTCTAGCAATCCTGCATGAAACGGAGGTAAAACCTGCTAAGCCCAACAATCTGCGGATCTCCGTCCTGCACATAAGTCTGGACCTAAGCTGTACGGCCACGATCTCCCTCGGGACCATACAAAACCATCTCCCGTGACTACAAGACCTAGGAGTCAACACAAACAAGCCTAAAGAAACACTCCGAGAATTTAGCAACTGCTGGTGCTCTCCCAGTATCTGCATAACAAATCCTCAAGTGCTACTACTGTCCCTCAGGACACATTAGATAGACCAGAATGTCGTAAATAACACAACAGAAACTGGTCGAGGAACGGCCTGAAGAAATCTGGTTCATCACATCTACGAATGCTGCTAGGGCAACAGTGAATCCAACGACTCACCAAAAACACACAAAGCCCGTAGCACGCATAAGGCAGTCTTAGGAATGCCGTCACTCCGAATCCGCAATAATGATGACCTGATCCCAAACAAACTTAGAAAATGTCTCGCACTCTGGAGCTGATCGAAGAAATCATCACGGCGAGATGAAGGATACCTATCCTCACCATAAGCCGGTTCAATTGACGATCCATCGATACGCAACCCTAAACTGTCGTCTTTCTCCTTGACGAACAGAAATAGGAGCTTCCAAAACCAATACACTCCGACGCACAAAACTCCCCAAACCAAAATTCTGCAGCTGATCCTTTAGCTCCCAAGCTTCGCCGGCTCACCCGGAACAACGTCGGAAAAACTCTCGCACGAAAGGAACCCTGTCCAACGATCCCACTGTGGCTCCGGTATCACGAATGAACGCCAAGAATCCACGACATCTCCTCAATAGCCGACTAGCGAAAAAGGCTGAATTCAAGCTGTGAGAGGCGGCACAACTATCCACCTGCACAACAAGAACTGACTTGCCGGGGAAAACATAACCCAACTTGTTTCCTCACGGTAGTCCACAGACGCCTAGCACGCAATTAACCAATCCGTGCCCAGGAGAATGTCAAATCCAACATCTCTAGAAGGACCAAAACGACGGACGAATCTCTATCTCCTATCCGATTGGCACAAAACTGAAATACGTGTCGCGCAACAAAAGAATCGCTGACAGAAGTTAACACCACTATGACTAATCTACCCAACCACGGTAAAAGCAAGAAAACAAACGAATACTTTGAAAGAACATAAAAATCAAGGGTACCTGAAAACTCCACATTGGACGTCTGCGCGTCCCGATGAGTAGAAACAAACTCCTGTGTCTGCCCTCTACTCGCAGCTGGATGAACTCCTCTGGTAGACTGAGCCCTCTGAGCGAATCTTCCACGTCCACGGCCTCTCTGAAAACGATCCTGATGAGGTGCCAAGGAACAATCCCTGACGAAGTGCTGAAGGCTCCCGCATCGAAAACATCCACGTGCTGACTGCTGACCACCCTGGGGCTGAGAGCTGAACGACTGTCCTCGTCCTAAGCCTCTGCTACTCCCGCGATGGCCACGAAATCTGTCTCGACGACCAAACCTCTGCCTCTGGGCTGGTACACTGGTACGAGTCCTTCACTGTCCCGGAACTCTCTGAGCCTCTGGAATATATGCCTCGTCAACTGGAGCTGCAACCACTGGTGCTATGTAGGTGACGGACTGTTGCATGCTGACCGTAAGCGACAACTGAGTAACAGGGGTAACAACCTCCTGTCGTAGCTCCTGAACGACATCAACCAGTGAACTCATCGTCTGGCGGAAATCATGCATCTCTGCCAAAAGTCTATCAACCGTATAGGTCGTAGGCTGATCCGTCTGCACCTGTGCAACTAGAGTGCCATCCTGGTTAGTACTCGTCTCACCCGAGCCAACTCTGACCTCGGCCCTCGCTGCATCACTCTGAATCCCCATAGTCATCGGCGGCAAGGCTATAGATAGATATAAGATCCGATGAGAATAAGGAAATCGAATCTTAAGGATAGGAAATCATCAAGGAAGGAATTTCAAGAAAATTTGTACTTAGGTCACTTAATGCGAAGTACCGCACCGTGGGTATGCTGCAGACATACACACACTACGTCACTTTGCTTAAACTACCTACTCCATCATACTAAGGTCATCCTACACTCCGAAAGGTAAAACCTAACGCTATGATACCAACTTTGTCACGACCCAAAATTGGCCCGTGACAGCCCTAATACTACGCAACGCCCTAAGACGTAACGTAGTAAAAGAAAGCCAAAACCCAGAAGTCTAAACCATAAAAAATACGGAAAAGATAATATAAGTTTTGAAACATTTTAAATCGCAACCCAAATTCTTTAAAAGTCTTACTTTCCTTCTTTAAAATTTGGCAACACCCCTTTTTGTAAAAATCGGCCAAGATGAATACAATGCAAATATACGACGCCGTAGCGAAGAAATAAAGACAGTAGAGAGAAAGCTGTATATAAAAGACAACAAATCCACAATAATACACAGTAACGTCCTCACCAAGTCTCTAAGTCCACAATACAATAGTAGATGGAGAGTACAAATAAAACGAAGGTACAATAGAAAATACAGATAATCATCTAACCCACCTAAGCAAAACAGTATACTGTGAGCTGATGCGGTATCTGTAGCAAACGATAGTAGCTGAATAGAGAAATAGCCTGCCTCGACTACTCTGGGGAACAACCTGAAACACCTGTGGCACAACGGGGGTGAGTTGCCAACTCGTGAATAGTATAAAACATATGCAGGTAATTGCAGGAATGCACGTACAGCATGAATCTAAGATATGCGATTACAGTAATAACATGTCATGCAAATGCTGAATAAAGGAGAGTATACTAGCAGGTACAATCAATATATGAAGCAATAGTAACATGACAATAATATGCAATAACCATGCCGTAGGGATATGAGAATGTAAATATGCAACTAATATAAGGGTACACTAACAGGTACTACCAATATATGAAACTGTGCATAAAATAGATAAGGGTGAGGTATAGGGTGGAATATGTCATTTCCACGGAAAGCTGACATCGTGGCAGGATCACAATCCATCAAGACACTCAAATTCCAAATCCTCAAATCAGCCCCCACATTGGGCACTCACATCCTATAAGTCTCACATCTCCTCAATGTACAGTATCGAGTAATCTCCTATACCCCGAATGTACAAATCAGCAATCACATAGGTATGTCCAATATCCAATGTCAATGAATCACCTATATCCCAAGTCGAATCTCAAGTAAGTGTGTAACATCCTAAAGGTAAATACACAGAAATAAGTATGATGGGGGCAATACACATATATTAGCGTCCCATTCCACTAATATTGGTGTAAGGGTATATATAACAACAGCTAAATCCCCTGTTATATATATAAAAGTGTTAAAGAAATATCATGAAAACAGTGTGCCAAGCATCGACACAGAAATCCTGACCACGTATCATACGCTATCCCGAAAGCACGAGTGCCTAGCTCTGACCCTCGCCTTTCGACGTATGCATACGTACATGACTCCAAGCGGTGTCTCCGTGATCCCCTGCCGAGTCATGGGTACTATCACCTGTAGGTACTCGCCCGCCTCCAGGCTCAATCGGCAAAATCCATCGATCTTCTTGCCGAGGGGAACCATACCGGGCCCCACCATGTACTCTCATACGGCAACCACACCTCGTATGGAGTATATAATCAGCACCGATAAAACTCATGGTGGACGCGCAAATATCATCTCAAGGAAAACCGGGTTCTTCAATGTATGCATAATTTCATGAACTCCCGCGGTTCCCAAATCCAGAAATCATCATGTGAAATCCAAATAACAATGCGCAAATCTAGGAATACATATATGCGATATATCAGAAATACGAGCATATAAATGAGAATATGTAGCTGAAACCAGATGTTTGCGAAACCAATAAGGTACAGCTAAGTAACATCAGTAACTGTAAATATGCGACATCAACTTAATATGTGTATAACATACAGGTGTAGCAATGTATAGGTATCTACCTATAAGAACTGATGTCGTATACCCCCCTGGGTATAAGAAGAATATGAGTAAGATATCCTCCCGGTATAAGTAAAATATGTAAAAGGTATACCGATAAGCTAGATGTCATGTGTGGTAAGCAATAGTAGCTATAAGGGGTAGTGTGTGACATGGCAATTATTGACGGTGTGTGTGTAGCATACAATCCGTGCTCGTGCAACATAAACCGTCAATAATATGTGCAGTGTCCTACGGCTGCTAGTCACAGTATAACTACGTCAAGGAAATAAAGTAAAGGCGCAATTCTACAATGACGTAGAATGTGCGACAGGTATTTGAATCCTAGCCCAGACGCATAACGCCATGCGGGTGATTCCCCTGTAGATGTTAAATCTACTTACCTACACTCCACGCTAGGTGAATCCTACCATCTGTTCCCCTTGTAGGTGTGTCCGTAGCTCCTGCCTGCAAACCTACAAATACGACAAGAAATCATATATATGCCAAAATATTCCGCGAAACGCGATATCGAATCGAAACGAGAAACTCGCGTCGCGAACTAATCGCGCGTGTGCACGATACGCTGAATCGTGTGTGTACGCGTCTAAAACCATTGCGACATGCCGCGATACGCTCGATCACAGAACCCTCTCATGTATCGCGCGTATCACGCAAACACAACGGACACCAAAAACGATATATGACCCCAGATTTTCCTGCAGGTAAGATATCACAAAACTAGACATGCCAAAGACCTAGAAAACACATCAGGGAACCCTACACAAAACCCCAACACCCCTGCCCCCTACTTGGCCTCAAATTGCGGCCAAAACCATGAAATTAGCGGCCTGTTTTGGGAATTGGGGGCTCGTGTTCTAGTGGTGGTATCTAGACCTAGCAAGAATATTCCAGTTTCCCCAATTTTGTTCTGTAAGGTCCGGGTCAAAAGCAGATTCCAGATTGCCAATATATCGCTTTTGAATCACTAAATTGCACAAAACACAAACCCTATGGTATTTTAGTGTAATCTAGGGTATTTCTCAGTGAAGTGGCCCTAATAACACTTAAATAGGTAGGGTTATCTAACACAATCATCAATTTATCACGACATCTCACAAATCACCAAAACTAGCACTAAATTAGCTAATTTTAACACTAATCGAGCTAATTAACACACAAGCTACACATACAAGCAATAGGGTTCCGAAATATACCCTATAGGATCTCAAGAAGCAGGAGGAGAAGTGGAGAGGAGCTGCTACTGCTGCTGGGGCTCCTGATTCTGCTGTTGCTTCCTGCTGCTGCTGTTCTTGCTGTTGTTGTTGTTGTTGTTGTTATTGTTATTGTTACTGCTGCTGTCTTCTGTGTGTGAGTGTGTGTGTGTGTGTGTGTTGTGTGTGAGTGAGAGAGTGAGTGAAAAGAGAGAACAAAGAGAGAAATGTGAGGAAATGCAAAAAACCCCTCCACTCTCTTTCTCTTCCCTCATAATGAGGCATGGCTCACACCATGCTTCCCATGCCCCCTCTCTCACACAAAGTCAACATTTCACCAAAATAAAACCCTTTTGCAAATTCATTTTCCATTTTTAAAAGAACAACCATACCACTTAAACAAAACATAAAACTAACTTAAGACAATGGTTAGCTAACCATGATTGCTAATCATGGTTAAACCCCCAAAACAACCCTAGTTATTATGCACAAGTGTGTGTGTGCCTAACAAAATTCTAATAAAATACTCAATAAATAGGATAAAATATTTAAAAACCAATTTGGTAAACTTTTTATTAAAAACCATATATTAAAATATAATTAGCTACAAAACACATTCTAAGGTGTTACAGTAACGCAATGGTCCCTCTAGAAGACAACAAACCTTAACTCGATTATGTGACCGTCTTGAACTGCCCTTTGAACCTTAGGGTTTGGGGCAGTACTGCGTGCCACATGTGAGACGTTGCCTTAACCCTTCTACGGCTGGACCGTTGGTACTGAGGCACGAAGTGAATGTTTTTAAACTTATTTCATGTGTTGAGCTGTTTCGGGAAAACTTGGGTGTTCGATTGTTCGATCGGAAAGTTTAACATTTTCTATTTATCCGGAATGTGATACAACATTTGGAATTCACAAGTAGTTATGAGATAGCTGAATGAATGTTATAAACATAGCAGTTTAGTCTCACTTGATCGGTTGCCGCGGAATTTTGATGTGATCAAAAGTCCGTCGCAATCACGTAGCGTACGCGGATGCTCGCCGGGTAAACTTAATAGACAGCCTCACCCCATAGCCCCGACCAAGTGACTGTAGGAAAACCCCGCGCCGAAAGCATCTGTTTGGGTGCTCGCGGTAGCGGTGTTCTGCCTTAGTGCACTTCGTCGACGGTATCGGGGGGTGCGGCCGCCCACTAAAGTTTGCGACGAGCATTCGATCAGGATGTCGGGAATCTTGTTGAATTGCCCGAATTGATATTGAAAAGAGTTTTCGATAATGAGACTAAAATGCGGGGTTTATAACTGTTAGGCATGCGATGTCTAAGGAATTCATTTGGTTAGGCATGTGATGTCTATAGAGGTTGCGGATTCCAACTGTTGTAGTTTTACACTTTCTTTTCTGTGACCGTAAGTGTAATATGTGATATCGCCGGTTTCGTTGCTATATGTCAACGACAATTGGGATGGGCATATTTACTTACGTTGATGACATGTGATGTTATGTGTTGCTGGATATGTTATATTGGATCGTCGTGTTTGAATAGCCGGGGGTTTTTATGTGAGACGAGTGTTTTTTCATTTTCATTCATGTAAAAACCTTGTATGTAATATTCTTTTATTAGGGCACTTCCAGGTTGCGGATGTTGTCACCATTTGTATATTATTTACTTTTCCGCATTAGGATAGACCCAAGGAGGGGAGCCCAAGTAACCGGGTTCTAGGGTCCAGTGGGAGACCATCTCGAGGAGTCGAGTCCGAGTCTCCTAACCCTAGAATTGGTAGGGTTGCGTGCCGCTCTCGTAGGGGTCTAGGGGTGTGGGATTGGCTATTCATCACGACCGTGGAATCCGTGTTTTATACCGGCTCGTATTAAAAACACGGAAGTCCTAGTATATCTAATATTTCATATGATTTTTCTGCTGCGTTATCTGTGATGTGATCATGTGATATGTTCAGATAGATATAGTATATATACTATATATATGATATATTATATAGACGTTGCTTATGTTTTACACCCGCGCTAGCCCTGCCCCGCTCTGCCGTTAGTTACCTAACATAACGGTGCAGACGGGACATCGAGGCGAATGCGGATGGCATAAGCGTACGTTATATTTATCTGTGATGTTTAGGTGGACTTAAATGATGGGATATTCATTAATGAGATTAATGAAAGAAAATAAACCTAAAAGATGTTGTGGAATCGAATTTCAAAATAAAATAGGTAGCTACAGTTCTTGCTTTGCATCGCGGTGTTCCTTGTAGAACATCATGCACCTTATTCGATAAGGAAAGGACCGAGATCCATTCACCGGGAGTGACTCCTTTAGCAGTAACTGGAAGATGCTACACACTCGGTTTGTCTTTTGATTGCTTCTATAGTTTCTGCTTTGCACAGTGATATATATGATATATCCCGCACCTCATTCGACGAGGAAAGGGCCGACGATCCCTTCGCCGGGAGTGACCCCTTTAGCAAAACTAGAAAAGCCTCAAAAACATTCCATTTAAAAACCATTTGATTCCGCAACGAGATCAAGTTCAAAGCGTTAAAGGTTTTCATAAAAACCATTCGCAACCCTCCGTCATTTTACGAAGTAGAGTACTTAGTATTCGTGCTGTGTTTGTTGACCATAGTCAAGGCACAGTGTACGGTAGCTAAGTGATGTCTTCCTATACTGCATATGATGCGATTAGTTAGGACAGTCGCGTGACTTTGTTGACCTTAGTTAAGGGGTCATGTGGGTGGGTCTAATTAATCATGAAATGACGGATAGAACTTGACTAGTACTTATGATTTGTTGACCATAGTTAAGGTCATAAGTGCTAGGGGTAAAAATCTTTATCGGGAGTTTCAAGTGTTGAAATTTGCAATGAGATTGCATACCTTCTATGTGATAGTTGGATCCCGATACCCACTGCGAGTAATTGTTACTCCTGGGAGAGTTTTGCACTTTGCAATTAGCCGATCAAGTAGGTGTCTAGAAAGGTGTCAACGGGGCTACGCCTCTGGGAAAACGAGGTTTACTGTAATTAGGTCCGTGCGAAAGCACGGGGAACTTTCCTCAAAGTACCGACACTGGCCTGGCTGAAAGATTGGCGAACTTGTAGAGTGTAATTAATCCCGGCTAGTCTTTCCTTTTAAGGTTTGAAGAAAGATTTTATAAAAACAGTGGGAGCCATCCTGATTAGATAAAATATATAACCAATCTGATCTTGCAAGAGCGCACGCAGAGTGTTTTCTTCTCTCTCTCTCCAGGTAGCGACCATATCATGCCTTAATCAAGATAATAATATGGATGTATTGACCGAACCCGCTTGTTATACTGAGCTGGGGAACGTTGTTCCCGCTCCAACTTATAATTGTTATAAGACAGAGCAGGAAATAGGGAAATACCAGAATTCCTATGCCGCACAAACGAAGAAAGTGCATATGATGCATCTCCTTCGGGTGTGTTCATTACAAAGAACCGTTTCTCAGTATCCTCTACATCCTGGGTATTTGATACCGGATCAGGATCCCAGATATGTAATCTATTACATAGGGCTACAAAAAGGTAGAAAACTGAGAATGGGTGATAAGTTTCATGAGACAGAAAACGGGGCAAGTGTTGCAGCCAAGTCTGTTGGTCACTGTCACCCTGTATTACTAATACATTGATTCTGAACAAATGCTATTAGATACCGAACCTGATATACAAAATCATATCAGTCTCTTTATTAGTAAAGAAATGATAAAATTTTGTATTGATGGATAATGTTTTGAACATTTCCTATATCAAAAGTTGATCAGTTCAGGCACGTTATCTAAAAGCATTGACGTTCTAAATCAAACTACAGTTCCTAGTATACAGAACACACACAAGAGGAAGAGTTCAGAAATGAACGAATCATTCTTGAGGCATTGTAGACTAGGTCATATCAATGCGACCCGACTGGCTGAAGTTACATTTTAGATGCATATTTAAATCAGTTTGAATTTACATCTTATGAAACTTGCCAGTCATGTCACAAAGATTAGATGACCATAGCTCTACTTATTGGAAACAGAGAAAGAGTTAATGAACTCTTGGGACTGATACATGATGATGTATGTAAGGTCTCCTGTCTACACATGCCAGGACCGGTTCTTTATACTTCATTATGTTCTCTGATGATCTCTCAAGATTCAGACATATGTTCTTGTTGAAACATAAGTCCGAATCTTTTGAGATATTCACAGAATATAAGTTAGAAGTAGAGAACTAAAACCGGGTATAAGTATTATATCCTGTGATGAGATCAGGGAGGAGAATACTTGTGCATGGAATTCTTGGACTATTCTAAAAGAAAATGAGATTCTCTCTCAGTATTACTCCTCTGAATACACCACAGCACATCGGTGTATCAGGATGGAGCAATCGCACCATATTAGATATGGTGTGCTCTATGATGAGTACTACTGAGTTACCTATTCCCTTTTGGGGTTGTGCACTTGAGAAGTTGCATACCTATTGAATTAGGTTCGAATCAAATCAGTGCCTACCACTCCATATAAGATATGGTATAGGAAGAGCCTATCTCTTAAGTATGTTAAGATTTGGGATTGTCCGGCCTATGTCTAAAGCAAAATCCGGACAAGATCAAGGCGAGGTCAGTTCTGTAGAATTGGAAAGGTTCCAGCTATACAAAACTGCAACTGATGATTTGAAAGAACCAAAGGATTCAATAGTTCCCGACGAACCTCAGCCTCTCCGCCGAACTAGCAGAATTCCTCATCCGCTTGAGAGATACTTCGGTTTCTCGATGACAGTGGGAGCGAGGAATGCATAATGAGATGATGACCCAACTAGTTTCGAGCAGGCCATCGAGAGTGGGGACTCTGTAAGAATGGCTGGATGCTTAGCGATCTGAAATGGAATCCATGTACACCAGCAAAGTATGGACTTTGGCTGCTATATCTGAAGGGTTAAATCCCCATTAGGAGCAAGTTTATCTTGAGAAGATTACTTGGTGTAGATGGAAAAGTTGAGACTTTCAAAGATAGACTTGTTAAAGGTTTTCCTCATCAACCAAGCGTGGATAATGATGAAACCTTTTCCAGGGACTATGCTTAAGTCCATCCAGATCCTACTTACCATTGCTACATACCATGACTACGATATCTGGTAGTTGGGTGCCATGACTACTTTTCTAAATAGTGATTTAGAAGAGAACGTCTATAAGAACACAGCCAAAGGGCTTCGTAAACAGTGGGAGCAGCAAAAACGTGTGAAAGTTGCTTTACAGGATAAAGCAGGCATCGCGGAGTTGGAACATCTGTTTTGATGTGGTAGTCAAAGAGTTTGACTTCATCAAAATGGTAGATGAACCTTGTATGTACAAAAGGGTAGTATGGAGTATGGTAATGATCCTCGTATTGTACGTGGACAACATACTCTTGATAGGAAAGGAGTTTCCTATGCTACGATCGGTCGATCTCCTCTTATCACATAGATTCTCCACATAGAATCAAAGTGATACCTCCTAAATCCTGGGTTTTGGATCTATGAGATGATCTAAATTGATGTTAGGATTCTCACTAGTTGTGGTGAGATGGTATCAGTTGATCCTTGGGAGAATCACTTGAAAGGTTCCAGGGTGATAAGGACGACTGAATGTCAGTCGCTGGCATTGTCTTTACCCTCGGTAAAGGGACGCTATGTTGGAAGAGTTCCAAGCTAGATACCGTGACAAACTAGACAATACAGGCCGGTAACATCGCTATTAAAGATACTACCAAAGAGGCAGCTTGGGTGTATATTGGTTCATGAGATGAACTGGGTTCCTATCATTGTATGACAATGAAAGTGTGGCTTTGGCCCAGGAACCCCGGTCCCATCAGTGACCCAGACATATTCTGAGGTAGCATCACATGATCATGGAGATAGATGATCTCCAGGGTGATCGAGGTTAGGAGAGTAGACTCAGAGGACAACACGGCGGATCCACTCACAAAGGCTTTTTCCCAGATAGAGACTTTTATGGGATGGTTGAGTATGTGATACTGCAACTACTGCTACAGATGGCCCTAGTGCAAGTCGGAGATTGTTAGATATATGTATGCCCTAGAGGCCATTACTGTACATTGGATGTATATTGTAGTGGATGCTGGGATATATATAGGTAGGACTTTCTTGCTCGACATGATAGTACGCTATCTGGTTGCTCTTTATCTTAACATGTATACTTTCTGTCTCTCTGATTACATGTTGATAAAGCCCTCGACTTCCAGGACTATGATGTAGATCATACTAGTGGGGCCTGGGTAGTCCATGAGTACAACCTTCAATGTTCCTAGTCGTGGGAATATCGAGACGGGGCATCGATATTCCAGAGTAGACTAGCGTAAATCTTCTCGACCCATGTGATGGGCGATGGATGATCCCATATCCATTGGTGTTTGACATCAGAGATGGTATGCGGGTGGTCAGTGGAGACTGGGTACACTGAACGGACTCGCCGAGAACTCCCAGATGGTATTATACGTCACGTCATATGGTAGTTCTCTGGTGACACTGGTACAGCTTAGTCTGTTGACCCGAGATCGTCATAGAGTCTTGTGTGTCTCCCACTGTGCTTTTATTTCCACCCTACCACGGCTCTACTGAGTCGTGCAAACAGGTGGTTTTTGGGTACAGTCCCGGTTCACATGGAGGCAATGAGCGATAGGAGGGTATTCGTCTCTCCCGATATTGGGGGTTGATGTTGCGCTATGCACGACTGGCAATAACTGGAAATCCCTGTCCAGGGTTGCAGTGATCTACTGGTAAGTGTTATCAGTAGTTTCACACATGTTATGGACCACACGTCGGCATGACTTATCGAGCTATTGGGGTCTGACGTTTACCACCCCTAGGAGAGATATGCGACATATCAGACGAACAGACCGTACTGTACGGTAAGTGTTACTGGTTGGATTCACAGGAGTGTGAGCGGGCTTGCTTGTCGATCTTCTGATCGCTCAATACCAGGGTGGCCGTTACGTTTAGCAGACTGCTTGCGGCTTGTGGGTGTTTCATATGATCATCACCTGCTGCCGGCGTATTGACGAGTCTTTAGAGTCCTACACAGAGGTTTCCTAGCTCAAGCGAAACGAAATAGGAGCGCATATGAGATATGTGCGGGACCGAGAATTATACCAGTATGTGATACTGTATTCTATTCTCGCAATTTGCATCATTGGTCGGTTATATGTGATATAGACGGGTTACCGAATCAAGTGTTGATTCGATACATTGATACACTTGATATTAGTCGGTTATATGTGATATGACCGGATCGTTAAATCAAGTGTTGATTTAATGATTTAATGTATAATTATATATTTGATATATTACTTTACATTAACTAGTATTTTTTCACTTAAGATGGATTTTCTCACTTGATGTGCACATTGTATATATGATATATTTTTGTGCACTAGTTTGTATCATGTTTGATGATACATGCAAACTTGGGTGTGTATGATTAAACCATGGTTATGTTAATGGTTAGGGTTTTGATTTACTTATTTATTTATTCTTTTTAAATTTTTTTTGGGCAAAATAAATCATGGTGGCTTTCTTTGTTTGCTACTTGAAGCTTTGAAAAGTCTAGCTAGTTTGCCTTTTGCCTTAACCCTAACCATTCAACCTAACCCTAGTTTAATCTCTACACTTAACCATGGTTGCTATATGATAAGAATCAACTTATTTTCTATTTTCAATAATACTTATCATATTCTTTTTCTTCTTCTTCTTCTTCTTCAACAAGAAGAGAGCTTGCTACCATTAATGGCAACATGAGAAAAAGAGTGAGAAATCCAATTCTAATGTGAACCCACTTCCTATTTCTTCATCCTCTACCACTTGCCAAGTAGTATAGGGTATTTTCTTCACAAGTTTCATGACTTGGTGAAGTTGGAGCTTGATCTTGAGTTGCCTCGACGTAGATCATCTTCGGCATCGAAGTCGACGACCTAGCCCGATCATTTCTCCGACGAAACCTTCGCCAGAGTCCGGATTCCGATAGGTACAGCGGAGGGACGTCATCACGGAGCCTAAGAAGTGGATGACCAGATCTACAGAGGTTGTAGTCCCTTTCCTTTAGTAATAAAGTCGTTTACTTGCTTGCATCGCCTTATCATCTAGTTAACGAACTGTATTAGGGTTTGTAGGCACATGAAAAATTTGAATTGGGCATGTTTGATCTGTTGTGAAACCTCATTAGTGTGCCTAGGAACCCTACATCCGCAACCTCTTTAGACATCGCATGCCTAGCCAAATGAATTTCTTAGACATCGCATGCCTAATAATTATAAACCCCGCATTTTAGTCTCATTATCGAAAACAGTTTTCAATATCATGTCGGGCAATTCAACAAGATTCCCGACATCCTGATCGAATGCTCGTCGCAAACTTTAGTTGACGGCCGCACCCCTGGATGCCGTCGACGAAGTGCACTAAGGCGGAACACCGCTGCCGAGAGCACCCAAACTGATGCTATTGGCGACGGGGTTCTCCTACAGTCACTTGGTCGGGGCTATGGGGCGTGGTTGTTTATTAAGTTTACCCGGCGAGTATCCGCGTACGCTACATGATTGCGACGGACTTTTGATCACATCAAAATTCCGTGGCAAACGATCATATGAGACTGAACTGCTAGATTTATAACATTCAAATTAATTATCTCATAACTACATGTGGATTCCAAATATTGTATCACATTCCAGATAAATAGAAAACGTTAAACTTTCCGATCGAATAATCAAACACCCAAGATTTCCCCAATATGTTTCAACACTTGAAATCAGTTTAAAAACATCCATCACATGCTACAGTACCAATGGTCCAGCCGTAGAAGGGTCAAGCCAACGCCTCACATGCGGCACGCCGTACGGCCCCAAACCCTAAGGTTTAGAGGCAGTTTAAGACGGTCACATAATCGAGTTAAGGTTTGTTGTCTTCTAGAGGGTCCACCGCGTTACTTGCACGACTTAGAACGTTCTTAAACTCGAGAAAAAATCCAACTTTTGAAAAAAATTCCGACTGGGGAAAAAGTGAGTTATTGATATCCGTTCGAACTTTTTAACAGTTTCTAAAATTATCCGGACAAAACTAAACAAAGTTAAATTATCTGATCGAATCAACGAGTCCCCAATACAACCCTAGAAAACTCAACACTTGAGTGGAATTAAAAAATTCCCAGAAAAAATTGCCAAGAGAGGACCTAAGAATAAATAAGTGAAATTCAAGGGACTAAGTCGAAATTTTGGCCGCGGAAACGCCGCCAAACCCATGGTTTGGCCGCGGTTCCGCGGTCAAAATATTGAGTTAGTGGACCGTACTTCACAGTAATTCTTAGTTTTTCCTGCTTATATTTCTGAGCATTTCTAATTCAGAAAAAATCAACATTTTTGAAAAAGTACAGAGAGGGGTAAAATCGGGGTTCTCCAGGTTCGATCGGACTTTAAACTTCGTCTAGACTTTGCCTAAAGCTCTAGCTTGGCTCTGATACCACTGTAGGTCAGGCAGCCACCCCATCCAATGGGGTCGCCGTGGCACCAACGGGTCTCTCAGCCGCTACTTTTTACGCATGCCCCCTCGCGAGGACTACAACCCGCCAGAACACCTTCCGATCTCGGGACACCCTTGGGGTAAGAGCCTATGCTTCGCCACACTGTCACACAGTGAGAACACCCCATAGGTCGACATCCAATGCCTAGTAGCTCTGATACCACTGTAGGGTTGCTAGGCACACGCACAAGGTTCTACGAGGCATCAACCATGCTCGATTAAAAATTTAGCCGTTCCGAACAACCCGAAGCTGGATCTTTAAACTAGGGTTTAGGCGAAAACATGCATGTTAAACTCTTTAACACTAAGTGAGAGGGGTTACAACCTTTGTAGATCCGGTCCTTCACTTCTAAAGCTCCGTGTTGAAGTCCCTTCGCTGCGATCATCGTGTTCCGGACTCTCGAGAGGTTCCACGAAGAGAAAGATGCAGTCTTGCTTCCGATCTTCGATACAAAGATGATCTGCCTTGAAGTTTCGTTAACACAAGCTAACACTCATAATATGAAGTGAACACCCTCATCTAAAGGGCAAGGATAGATGAGAATGATGAAGTAGGATTTTTGCTCTAATTTGTTTTCTATTTCTCACTTATTTTTCATCACAAAATCAAAGCAAGAAAGCTTTTGCACAAAAGGAAGAAGAAGGAAGAAGATGAACAATATCATAAGAATCCTTTTGTGATGAATAATGCAAAGGAGATAATGATGAATAATGCAACCATGGTTGACTAAACCTTTGTAGAGAATTAACCAAGGCTAGGGTTTGGATTAGGTTATGAATGAGTCACTTGAAAATATCTTTTCCAAAACAAAAAGAAAACCTTCTAGATTCTACTAGAAGTCATTAGCCCAAATCAAACCCTAATCTTGATTAATCTTTACTAAACATGTTGCATTAGTTATCATATCATGTTACAATATTATATATCACATATATAATATTTATCGTAACCAAATAAAATAATACAATTAACATATATCGCATATATATCAATGTATTACCCGAGTGAGAAAAAGAATCTTTTAGTGAACTAATATTAGTTAATGTAATTTAATATATCATATATATTATTATACATTAAATTATCGAATCAACACTTGATCCGACAATCCGGCTATATCGCATATAACCGACTAATATTTATCCGTACCGAATCATCGAATCGACACTTGATCAGATGACCCGGCTGATATCAAATATCGCGAGAATAGAATACGGTATCTCATATCGCATTATCCTCGGTCCCGCACATATCACATACGTGCCCCTATTCCGTTTCGCCTGAGCCAAGAAACCTCTGTGTAGGACTCTAAAGAATCGTCAATACGCCGGCAGTAGGTGATGATCATATCAAACACCCACAAGCTGCAAGCGGTCAGCTAAACGTAACAGCCACCCAGGTATTGAGCGCTCAGAAGATCAACAAGCAATCCTGTACATTCTCCTGTGAATCCAAACAGTAACACTCCCGTACAGTCCGGTCTTGTCGTCTAATATGTCGCATATCTCGCCTAGGGGTGGTAAACGTCAGACCCCAGTAGCTTGATAAGTCGTGTTGATTTGAGGTCTATAACAGTTCGAGAAACTACTGATAACACTTACCAGTAAATCTCAGCAACCCTGGCCAGGGATTTCCGGTTATAGCCAATCGAACACAGCACAACATCAACTCCCTATACCGGGAGAGACGAATCCCCTCCTATCGCTCATTACCTCCATGTGATTCGGGACTGTACCCAAAATCCAACTTTTTGCATGCCCTCTTGGACGTGGTATGATGGAAATTGAAGCACGGTAGGAATCACACAAGACTTTATGACAATCTCGGGTCAACAGACTACTCTATACCAGTGTCACCGGAGAACTGCCATCTGACGTGAGGTATAATACCATCTGGGAGTTCTCGGCGAGTCCGTCCAGTGTACCCAGTCTCCACTGAGCACCCGTACACCATCCTTGATGTCAAACACCGATGGATATGGGATCATCCATCGCCTATCATATGGGTCAAGATGCGTATACGCTATTCTACTATGGTGTATCGATGCCCTGCTCGATACACTCTCGACTAGGAACAGTTATAGGATGTACTCGTCGACTACCGTGGCCCCACTAGTATGATCTCATCATATCCCAGTAGTCGAGTACATATCCTAAGGGCTTTATCAACATGTAACATAGAGACAATCAGAGTACATGTTAAGATAAAGTACAACCAGATAGCATACTATCATGTCGAGCAAGAAAGTCATCCCTATATATGTCCAAGCATCCATTACAATATACAACATATGTACAGTAATGGCCTCTAGGGCATACATATAACTAACAACAATTAGCCGATCAAGTAGGTGTCTAAAAAGGTGTCAACGGGGTTACTTCTCTGGGAAAACGAGGTTTACTTTAATTAGGTCCGTGCGAAAGCACGGGGAAGCTGCCTCAAAGTACCGACACTGGCCTGGCTGAAAGATTGGCGAACTTGTTGCGTGTAATTAATCCCGGCTAGTCTTTCCTTTTAGGGTTTGAAGGAAGATTTGATTAAAAAAGTGGGAGCCATCCTGATTAGATAAAATAATAACCAATCTGATCTTGCAAGAGCATACGCTGAGTGTTTTCTTCTCTCTCTCTCCAGATAGAGACCATATCACGCCTTAATCAAGATAATAAAACGGATATATTGACCGGACCCACTTATTATACTGAGCTGGGGAACGTTGGTCCTGCTCCAACTTATAATTGTTATAAGACAGAGCAGGAAATTGGGGAATACCAGATTTCCCGTGCCGCTCAAACGAAGAAAGTGCATGTTGATGCATCATCTTCAGGTGTGTTCGTTACATAGAACTATTTCTCAGTATCCTTTACGTCCTGGGTATGTGATACCGGATCAGGATCCCGCATATGTAATCTGTTACATGGGCTACAGATAGGTTGAGAACTGAGAACAGGTGATAAGTTTCATGAGACAGAAAACGGTGCAAGTGTTGCAGCCAAGTCTGTTGGTCACTGTCACCCTGTATTACCAGAATACATTGATTCTGAACGAATGTTATTAGATACTGAACCTGATATACAAAATCATATCAGTCTCTTTATTAGTAAAGAAGGATATAATTTTGTATTGTTGGATAATGTTTTGAACATTTCATATATCAAGAGTTGATCGGTTCAGGCACGTTATCTAAAAGCATTGACGTTCTAAATCGAACTACAGTTCTTAGTATACAGAACACACACAGGAGGAAGAATTCAGAAATGAACGAATCCCTCTTGAGTCATTGTAGACTAGGTCATATCAATGTGACCCGACGAGCTGAAGTTACATATAGATGCATATTTAAATTAGTTTGAATTTACATCTTGTGAAACTTGCCGGTCATGTCACAGAGATAAGATGACCACAGCTCCGTTTATTGGAAACAGAGAAAGAGTTAGTGAACTCTTGGGATGATACATGTTGATGTATGTAGGTCCCCTGTCTACACATGCCAAGACCGGTTCTTTGTACTTCATTACATTCTCTAATGATCTCTCAAGATTCAGACATATATTCCTGTTGAAATACAAGTCCGAACCTTTTGAGATATTCACAGAATATAAGTAAGTAGAGAACCAAAACGGGTATAAGTATTATGTCTTTTGATGTGATCAAGGAGGAGAATACTTGAGCACGGAATTCCTGGACTATTCTAAAAGAGAATGAGATTCTCTCTCAGCATTACTCCTCCGTATACACCATAGCACGATGGTATATCGGGGCGGAGCAATAGCACCCTATGTGATATGGTGTGCTCTATGATGAGTACTACTGAGTTTCCTATTTCTTTTTGTGAGTTATGTACTTGAGAAGCTGCATACCTATTGAATAGGGTTCAAATCAAATCAGTTGCCTACCACTTCATATGTGATATGGAAAGGGAAGAGCCCATATCTTAAGTTGGTTAAGATTTGGGGTTGTCCGGCCTATGTCTAAAAGCAAAATCCGGACAAGCTCGAGGCAAGGTCTGTTATGTAGAACTGGAAAGGTTCCAGCTATACAAACTGCAGCAGATGATTTGGTAGAACCGAAGGATTCAATAGAAACCAACGAACCTCAGCCACTCCGCCAATCTAGCAGGGTTCCTCACCCACCTGAGAGATACTTTGGTTTCTCTATGACAGTGGGAGCGAGGATTGCATCTTGAGATGATGACCCAACTAGTTTCGGGCTGGCCATCACGAGTGGGACTCTGTATGAATGGATGGATGCTTAGCGATCTGAGATGGAATCCTTATACACCAACAAAGTATGGACTTTGGTTGCTTTATCTGAAGGGTTAAATCCCCATCAGGAGCAAGTATATCTTGAGAAGATTACTTGGTGTACATGGAAAAGTTGAGACTTTCAAAGCTAGACTTGTTAAAGGTTTGCATCATTGACCAGGTATGGAATATGATGAAACCTTTTCTAAGGAGCTATGCTTAAGTCCATCCAGATCCTACTTGCCACGGCTACATACTATGACTACGATATCTGGCGGTTGGGTGTCATGACTGCTTTTCTAAATGTTTTTTTAGAAGTGAGCATCTATAAGTACACAGCCAGAGGGCTTCGTAGACAGTGGGAGCAGTGGAAACGTGTGCAAGATGTTTTATATGATAAACCAGGCATCGCGGAGTTGGAACATCTGTTTTGATGTGGTAGTCAAAGAGTATGACTTCATCAAAATGGTAGATGAAGCTTGTATAGACAAAAAGATAGTAGGGAGTATGGTGGTGATCCTCGTAGTGTACGTGGATGACATACTCTTGATAGGGAAGGAGTTTCATATACTACGCTCGGTCAATCTCCACTTATCACAAGGATTCTCCAGATAGGATCAAAGTGATACCTCCTAAATTCTGGGTTTTCGATCTATGAGATAGATCTAATTGGATGTTAGGATACTCACTAGTTGCAGTGAGATGGTATCAATCGATCCTGGGGAGAATCACTGGAAATGTTCCAGGGTGATAAGGACGACTGAAAGTCAGTCGCAGGCATTGTCTTTACCCTCAGTGGAGGGACGGTATGTTGGAAGAGTTCCAAGCTAGATACCGTGACATACTAGACGATTAAAGGCAAGATACATCGTTACCAAAGATACTACCAAAGAGGCAGTCTGTGTGTATATAAGTTCATGAGATGAACTTTGTTCCTACCATTGTGTGACAATGGAGTTGTGGCATTAGCTAAGGAACTACCGTCCTATCAGAAATCCAGATATAATTCTTAGGCAGTATCACCTGATCATGGAGATAGTTGACCTCCAGGGAGATCGAGGTTATGAGAGTAGACACAGAGGACAACAGCGCGGATCCACTCACGAAGGCCTTTTTCCCAGTAGAGACTTTTATGGGATGGTTGAGTATGAGATACTTCAACCGCAGCTAATTGTTGGGTATGTGATACCACAACAGATGGCCCTAGTGCAAGTGGGAGATTGTTAGTTATATGTATGCCCTAGAGGCCATTACTGTACATACGATGTATATTGTAGTGGATGCTTGGACATATATAGGGAGGACTTTCTTGCTCGACATGATAGTATGCTATCTGGTTACTCTTTACCTTAACGTGTACACTGATTGTCTCTATGTTACATGTTGGTAAAGACCTTAGGATATCTACTCGACTACTGGGACTATGATGAGATCATACTAGTGGGGCCACGGTAGTCTATGAGTACATCCTATAACTGTTCATAGTCGAGGGTGTATTGAGACAGGGCATCGATACACCAGAGTAGACTAGCGTATACGCATCTTGACCCATATGATGGGCGATGGATGATCCCATATCCATCGGTGTTTGACATCAAGGATGGTGTATGGGTGCTCAGTGGAGACTGGGTACACTGGACGGACTCGCCGAGAACTCCCAGATGGTATTATACCTCACGTCAGATGGCAGTTCTCTGGTGACACTGGTACAGCTTAGTCTGTTGACCCGAGATCGTCATAGAGTCTTGTGTGATTCCCACTGTGCTTTGATTTCCATCATACCACGTCCAAGAGGGCGTGCAAAAAGGTGGTTTTTGGGTACAGTCCCGAATCACATGGAGGCAATGAGCGATAGGAGGGGATTCGTCTCTCCCGGTATAGGGAGTTGATGTTGCGCTGTGTTCGATTGGCTATAACCAGAAATACCTGACCAGGGTTGCTGAGATTTACTGGTAAGTGTTACCAGTAGTTTCTCGAACTGTTATAAACCTCATATCGACACGACTTATCGAGCTACTGGGGTCTAACGTTTACCACCCCTAGGCGAGATATGCGACATATCAGACGACGAGACCGAACTGTACGGTAGTGTTGCTGATTGGATTCGCAGGAGTACTAGCGGGCTTGCTTGTTGATCTTCTGATCGCTCAATACCCGGGTGGACGTTACGTTTAGCACACCGCTTGCGGCTTATGTTAGTGTATATGCCCTACGGGCCATTATTGTATCATACTAGTTTGTATATTACTTAATGGAAGCTTAGGATATTCACATATATATAACAGTCTTGCTAAACATGGTAGTATGCTACTTGGTTTTTCTATCTTAATACGTGAGTATACGTATTGGTAGAGCTCTTAGGATCTTGCTTGACTACCAGCGTTGTGATGGCAATCACACTAGTGGGGGCTGGGTAGTCTACAAGCACATCCTTATTCAAGTCCCTAGTCATTGGATTATCGAGACAGAGCATCGATACTCCGGAGTAGACTAGTGTGTATGCTTCTCATCCCAGTTGGGGAGATGGTCTGTCCCACAGCCGTCAGTACGTCGTACTGGAGATAGTATGCAGGTGCTCGTTAGGTTACGGGTACACCGGACAGGACACACAGGGAACTGTTGGTTGGTTTTATACCAGTCGTCAGTGAACAGTTCCCAGGTGACATGAGTACAGCATAGTGACAAGGAGGTTTAGGTGGCATATACATTAAATGAGATTAGTGAGTCATATGGATGATTCATCCATGTCATTAATGCTTCATAATTGCTTAATGACTCATGGATGTGAATCACCATTAGATATTTATCAAGCATGGTTGTAAAACATTATCTTTTCTTTTCTTGATAAAATAAAATGCTTGATATATATTATGATAACTCATTTTCCCATTTCATGATTATTCTCACCTTCTCTCTCCTCAAGCACTCCCTCTTCAAACCCTAATCCTCCCCTCTCATGTGTTGAGTACAAGGATTAGTTAGACTACTTAATCCATAACCCTCTCTCTATTTCATCTAGGTACTTTGAGTAGCACTTAAAGATACCTAGTTGCCTCAAGTTTAGAGGCAAAGCTTGGAGTTTAGCTCTCGTGGTGGATCGTCTACTACTTGGAGAAGGCCGAGGAGGAGGTGGAGTTCGTAAAGAAGAAGGACACGGTTCTTTAGGTATAATCCCTTCACATAGTAGTTTAGAACTTCTATGTTTGTTGTTAGTTATCATTTAGCTTTGATTCATGCGGTTAGTCGATATTTGAGCATAGAACAAGATCGTTTTTCATATTTCCGCCTCCCCACAAGTCGTGGGGTGTTGTACATCGACTTACAGTGGTATCAAAGCCTCGCTAAATAATAATTAACTCACTTGCAAAATTGTATGAATTTCGAACGGAAAAAGCCAAAACCGGAAAACCCCGATATCATAGTTTCTGTCGATTTTTAAATGAGGTCTAAAAATTTTTCAGGGACCTTCAGAAAGCCTTAAATGATAGTAGAAGAACACCCAAGAAAATTGGGCTCATGAATCGGCTAAAGCGCCGCGGAACCGCGGCGAATCCCCCTGATACGCCGCGATTCCGCCGCCGAGTTGCCAATTCACCAACCCAAATTTCCTGTGTTGGTTCTCTGTGATATTTGGTATTTTCTGGAATTTTTAATTTTTGCTCAGGTTTCAGATTTACAGAGAAGTATTGGAGCAAAATTAAATGTGTTTAATCGATCGAAATTATACGGTATTTGCTTGTTGGATTATATCTGTGTTTGTATAATGTGTTCGCAAACCTCCCCTAACTGCTAGTATGTCGGTTGGCAGGGGGTTGCACATTTCTGTAATGGTTTTACTGTTTGTGGATATGAACTGTATTGGACTGTTGTGATGATTAGCCGGGGTTATAAGATGGGTTATTATTTAATTCATTTGATGTAAATGTAATTTGTTGTAATATTATTTTGCGGGGCACATCCAGGTTGCGGTTGTAGCCACCGTTGTATTATTTCATTTTACTGTTTTTGCTCCTAGGACAGACCCAAGGTGGGGTGCACAAACTGCCGGGTGGGTAGTTTGTCGTACCCGTTGGGGTCTTGGGTGGGGTAATGTCTATTCATCACAACTGTGTAATCCGTCTTTTGTTGCAGGCTCAAAACAAACACGGATTGCTTGTAAATCCAATAAAGTTCATCTGTGATCTGGAATGCCTATTATTGCGTCTGACGAATGTACAATATCTATATATGATAGCTATTTAGACGTCACTTATGTTTTACACCCGCGCTAGCCCAGCCCCCGCTATGTCGTTAGTTAAGTAACCTAACGGGTAATGACGGGACCCCGTGGCGAATGCGGATGGCATAAGAGGACATTGTATTTTCGTTGTTTTCTGCAATGATAGGTTAATGATGGGACGCATTATTTATAATGCAAAGAAAATAAACCAGAAGTTTAATCGTTGGAACAATTTAAAAGAAACCACTCGGTTAATTTTAAAACAGATATTTTTAAATGCGGAGCTTTAACCACTCCTTTTAAAAGCTATCTGGTTCCTTCGGTTATATCAAGTTCACTACGTTCACGGTTTCGCCAAAACCATTTGTAGCCCTCCATCATTTCATTTGGGTATTCAGTAGTATTCAAGCTGTGCATTTTGGCCAAAGTCAAGGCATAGTGTTTGGTACCTGCTGGGTTTTCATTTGTTGCATAAGATAAATGAGTTGGTTTGGGACAGTCATATTATCATTTGACCAAAGCCAGGGGTATATACGGATGGGTTCAAATTGACAAGATAATGACGGGTAGAACTTGACATGTGACTTATGACATTTTGACCAAAGCCATGGTCATAAGAGCATGGGGCAAAAACTTATATCGGGAATTTCTAAAGAAACTGAAATTTGCAAAGAGATGCATACCATTTGGAGTTTGATGAATGTTGGTAGCATTCCTTCAACATTATCATACGATGATATTTGGATCCCGATCCTACTGTGAGTATATGCTACTTATCAGGATATTCGTCACTTAACGATCAATGCTATAAACCAAGTAGGTGTCAAGAAAGGTGTCAGCGGGGTTACGCCCCCAGAGAAAAGAGGTTATTTAATTAAGGAACTTCGCGAAAGCGTTGGAAAACCTCCCTCGAAGTATCGACACCAGCCTGGCTGAACGGTTAAGCAAGTATTGTACAGTGTGAATAGTCCTGGCTAATTCTTCTTTTATGGTTTGAGGAAGGATTCGAGAAACAGTGGGAGCCATCCAGTTTAGATAAAATAAAAACCACTCTAAACTTGCAAGAGCATCATGCTAAAGAGTTTTCTTCTCTTTCTCCTAATTGCAGCGACCCTGAAAATGACTGGACTTAAGTTACTTTTAGAGAAAAATATACTGACAGGGCCAAACTATAAAGATTGGCTGCGGAATGTCAAAATGGCTTTGACCTATGACAAATTAGGGTACGTCCTCACCACTACGGCACCTGCTGTCCCTAGTCCCAAATCCAGTAATGCGGATAAGTAAATCCGCAAAACCTGGGATTTCGATTGCGCGAAAGCCAAGTGCATCATGCTTGCCTCGATGAACAATGAACATCAGAGGAGGCACGAGGATATGGAACTAGACGCCATATTTCTCCATACAAAGGAACTTTATGGAGAGCAATCTCGTATAGCAAGATACAAGACCTCAAAAAACTTGTTTCGAGCGAGGTTGGCTGTCGGGTCATCGGTAGGAGAACATGTCCTAAAGATGATCGGCTACATAGAAGCGCTCGCAGGCCTTGGGACGACTTTGGATAATGAGCTCTATACAGACCTTATTTGTTAGTGTATATGCCCTAGAGGCCATTACTGTATCATACTAGTATGTATATTACTTGATGGAAGCTTGGGATATTCACAGTTGTACAGACAATCTTGCTCAATATAGTAGTATGCTACTTGGTTTGTCTCTGCTTTAATGTGTACATGTGTGTTTATTTGTTATATCACCTATACGCATTAGTAGAGCCCTTAGGATCTTTGCTTGATTACCGGCGTTGTGATGGAGATCACACTCGTGGGGGCTGGGTAATCTCCAAGCACATCCTTATATACGTCCCTAGTCGTGGGAGTATCGAGATAGGGCATCGATGCTCCGGAGTAGACTAGCGTATGCGCTTCTCATCCCAGTACGGGAGACGGTCTTTCCCACTGCCGTCGGTACGTCGTACTTGAAATAGTTTGCGGGTGCTCGTTAGGTTACGGGTACACTGGACAGGACTCGTCGGGAACTGATGGTTGCTATTATACCTATCGTCAGTTATCAGTTCCCAGGTGACATGAGTATAGCTTAGTCCGCTGACTTGACACTGTCATTTCGCCTCGAGTGTGTTCCCACTGTTCTTTGGTTACTACCCTACCACGGCTCTACTGAATCGTGCAAACAGGTAGTAGTTGGGAACAGTCCCGAAGCATTTGGAGGCAGTGACGGTTAGACAGGATTCGTCTCTCCCGGTATTGGGGGTTGACATCGCGCTGTGTCTAGGAGAGCCATTACACAAGTAGTCCCTGGCCAGGGCAAGCGAGATGTACTGGTAGGTTCCAGTGTTATCTCAGGGTGTTCTGGGCTTCACTCCGACACGACTTGCACCACTATTAGGGGTCTGACGCTTGCCGCCCCCTAGGCCCGACATGCGATGTATCAGACGAACAGACCGGACTGTACGGAGATTGTCACATACAGACTCAGTAGGAGTTCGGATGAGTTTACCTCATCGGCCTTCTTATCGACATCTACCTGGGGACCGTTACGTACAGCTAGTGCCGCTTGCGGTCTGTGGTTAAACCCACTGCCAGCGTAGTGTCGAGTCTTTAGAGTCCCACACAGAGAGTTTTCCTGCACTGAGCGAAACGTGTAGAGGCCATATGGTTTTACGGCAGGGCTGCGATCACTTACGTACACTTGTGTGCGTGTGGTGTTCGGGCAGGCAATACTAGTGGGCTTTGGTTTAAGCCGGATCCTAGTATTGCATGGATGGATTTGTTTTGTCTTCTGCGCATCCGCATTCTACGGAATACGGATGCAGGTGTGTATGCACAGTTTTCCGGAGCGATGAAGGAGGAGGTGCCTCAATAGGGTTTTGGCAGTTGGTTCGGCCAAAACCGCTATGTGGCAGGCTCATTAGGGTTTTGACAGTTGATTCGGTCAAAACCATTTTGAGGCGGACTCATTAGGGTTTCGACAGTTCGTTTGGTCAAAACCATTATGAGCCGGGGACATTATTTACTAATCCTTTCATTGATAATTTTGTTATGGCTAATTACATTGACCATTTGACCATCTTGACTTTGTTGACCATTTGACCAAAGTTGACTTGGATCTTCTTAGAAGATCTAAAGTATTCTTTGGTTTTCTTTTTCTTTAGTTATGATAATGGTCATGTCATTTGTAGCCATCACCTTTATCTTGATGGGATTAGTAATGATAATGTTTGTGCATTATTTGCAACCATGGTTGTTTTTCTTTTGATCATAATATTATTCTCATTCTCTCTCTTAAAATGAGAAGCTCCATGGTTGCAAGAAAACTCCTTCTTCTTCCTCCTCTTGATTTCTCATTTGATCTCATGTGTTGAGAGAAAAAGGATTCCACTTGACAAACACATCCATACATATCCTCTACACATCCTAGGGCTTCTAGATTAGCAATCTCCTTGCCCTAGTTACCTCGGCTTGAGGTGGAGCTCGGTGTAGTCGGTGTACATCTCTCGGGTGGATCGTCTTCGACTCAAGGAGGCCGCGGAGGTGACCGAAGTCCGGATCAACCATTGAGCAAGCAAAGAGAAGAACAACAAGAAGAGAATAATAACAAAGAAGAAGGACAACAAGAAGAGAAGGAGTTCAAGTTGAGGTATAACCCCTAACCAAGTAGACACATCTCATGTTAGGTTGCTAGTGTATTGTTTAGCAAAGATCCGGCTTTTACGGTCTATGTTACAAAAATCAGAAAAATTTTTGTTTTACCGTTTCCGCAACCCCGAAAGTACCGGGAGAGGTAACGTGGACCTAACAGTGGTATCAGAGCCTAACTAAACATAAACTAGCTTGGTAGTGAAGTGTATCGAAGGTCGAAACGGAAAAATCGATAAAACCAAGTTGCGAAAACCTGAGTTTCTGTTGAAATTTTTTCTGGTCAAAACAAAATTTGTCATGCACCTAAAATCATCTCAGGGTTTTCTAAAGATAACCACCAAAAACGAGCCAGAGATCTGACCAAACGAGCGCGTTTCCGCGGCGACAGCAAGCTATGTCGTCGCGGATCCGCGGCCGTCTTGTCTCCACTCTGCCTCGATTTTGGTGCAGTGTATCTCTGGATTGGTTTTGGGATTTTTGAGATATATTATATGTGCCCAGATTTTCCAGAATAGAAATTTGTTTTTGGGGGCCTATAATTCCGTATTTTTTCCGAACTTCACTACACATTGATTATGTTGGTTATATCTGTGATGTTCTTATGTATTGAACGTCGGCTAATCGCTATATGTCGATTAGTCGGGGTTATACATATCTGTGATCTGTGATTGTTGTTGTTGGTTTGTGTATATGAACTCGTTGGATTGTCGCGGATGAATAGCCGGGGTGGATGTGAGATGAGAGTTTCTTTTTCTTTCATTCATGTAATAAATTTGTAAATTGATGTAATATTATTTGTTTGGCCGCAAACCGGGTCGGGGTTGTAGCCGTCATTGTATAATTCTCTTTACTGTTTTTGCTCCTAGGATAGACCCATGGAGGGGGTGCATAAACTACCGGGTAGCTCGAAGTGCCGAGTGGCCTACTCATGGCATTGAGGGAGGTTGCTTCGCTTCGGGTACTTGGCGGGTAGTTTTCCGCACCCGTAGGGGTCTTGGGTGGGGTATTGGCTATTCATCGCGACCGTGTAATCCGCTTTTCGTTGCAGGCTAGAATGAATCGCGGGTTCCTAGTATATCCAAAGTGTTCATCTGTGATCTGGATTGGTTATCATTGCAGTATATCTATATATAATAACTATTTAGGCGTTGCTTATGTTTTACAGCCGCGCTAGCCCAGCCCCCGCTCTGTCGTTAGTTAAGTAACCTAACGGGTGATGACGGGGCCCCGTGGCGAATGCGAATGGCATAAGCGTACGTCATATTTTGGTTGTTTTCTGCAATGGTAGGATTAAATGATGGGACGCATTAAAAGAACTAATACAAGAAAATAAACCTAAAAGACGTTGTTGGAACAATTTTTCAAAAAGCTGTTATTGCAAGGACGTTCATTTTTGTTTTGCATCACGGTATTCGGTTGAGAATGCCCAGCACCTCAGTCGACGAGGCAAGGGCCGAGATCCCTTCACCGGGAGTGACCCCTTGGAAAAAAGTTTGCGTCAGAGTAATAACTTCACTATAGTCGATTATTCTTGCTTTGCATCGAGGTATTCAATTTGGAATATCCTGCACCTCATTCGACGAGGAAAGAGCCGAGATCCCTTCACAGGGAGTGACCTCTTTAGCAAAAAGTTTTCGCCACTATATTTTCAAAAACTGTATCATGTTCTTTCAACGATATCAAGTTCATTACGTTAACGGGTTTTTCGCCAAAAACCCAGCCGTAGCCCTCCGTCGTTTCTTATAAGTTATACTTAGTATTCGTGCTGTGTTTGTTGACTGTGTCAAGGCGCAGTGAACGGTAGCTAAGTGTTGCTTATTTGCTGGATACAATGTGATTGGTTAGGATATTTGTTTAACCTTGTTGACTGTGTCAAGGGTTATGCAGGTGGGTTTAATGCAATCAAGACAACGACGGGATGAACTTGACTAGGACTCTTTGATTTGTTGACTGTGTCAAGATCACTTGGGTCCTAGGGGAAAAAACCACATCGGGAGTTTCAAAAGAACTGAAACTTGCAGAATTAGCATACCTTCTGGAGTGTGGTGACTAGAGTGGATTCCATCTAGGTTATCACACAATGACAGTTGGATCCCGATCCCACTGATGAGTTGGTTTACTCTCGGGAGATTATTTCACTTAACGATCAATGCTATAAACCTAGTAGGTCTAGAAAGGTGTTAGCGGGGCTACGCCCCCAGGGAAAAGAGGTTCTATAATTAAGGAACTTCGCGAAAGCGTTGGAAACCTCCCTCGAAGTACCGACACTAGCCTGGCTGAAAGGTTAAGCAAGTATTGTGACGTGAATTAAAACCAGGCTAGTTCTTCTTTTAAAAAGGTTTTAAGAAGAATTTGAGGAAACAGTGGGAGACATCCTGGTTAGATAAATTAATAAACCAATCTAATCTTGCACGAGCATACGCTGAGTGTTTCTTTTCTCTCTCTCCAGGCAGCAACCTTTTCACGCCCTAATCAAGATAATAAAATGTATCGCTTGACCGATCCGAATTCTTATTCGAGACTGGGGAAAGTTGGTTCAGCTCTAACTTGTGACAACAGTCATGAGTATGAGAATGGGAAAGGGGATTGTATGGATTTCCAGGATACCCAGTTGAAGAAGAAGCATGGTTTTGCATCTACTTTAGGTGTTCCTGTAATTGAGAACTGTTTTACGGTCAGCCCTACCTCTTGGGTACTTGATACCGGATCAGGATCTCATATCTGTAATTTATTGCAGGGACTGAGAAAAAGTAGGAGAGTTGCACCGGGTGATATGTCGCTCAGAGTAGCGAACGGAGCACAAGTTAATGCGGCAGCCGTCGGTGAATATCACCTAGTATTGCCAAATGGCAAGACTATGATTTTGAACGATTGCTACTATGTACCCTCCATGGTTTGCATCATCATATCAGTTTCTTTACTCGATAAAGATGGATATAACTTTGTTCTTGAAAAGAATATCATGAACATTTACCTTCATAAGGTACTGGTTGCAGAGGGTACACCGTGTAATGGTATCTACGTTCTAAATCAGAATACAGTTCTCAATATACAAAACACACGCAAGAGGAAGAATTCAGATACGAATGAATCCTACTTGTGGCATTGTAGACTTGGTCATATCGGAGAGAAAAGACTGAGTAAGTTGCATAAAGATGGACTCTTGGATGCGTTCGAGTTTTCATCTTATGAAACTTGTCAGTCTTGTCTCAAAGAGAAGATGACAAAATCTCCGTTCACCGGACATGGAGAAAGAGCAGCAGAGCTCTTGGGACTCGTACTTAGTGATGTATGTGGTCCGATGTCTATACATGCAAGGGGTGGGTTCTCGTACTTCATCACATTCACTGACGATCTCTCTAGGTTCGGATATGTGTATCTGATGAAACACAAATCTGAAGCTTTTGAGAAATTCAAGGAATTTAGAAACGAAGTAGAGAACCAGACAGGCAAAGTATCAAGATCCTCCGATCTGACAGGGGAGGGGAGTACTTAAGCACGGAATTCCTAGATTACTTAAAAAAGAATGGTATTCTCTCTCAGCTTACTCCTCCTTATACACCATAGCACAACGGTGTATCGGACCAGAGGAATCGTACCCTATTGGATATGGTTCGCTCCATGATGAGTAGTGCTGAGTTACCTCTTTCATTCTGGGGATATGCACTTCAAACTGCAGCACATCTATTGAATCAAGTTCCATCCAAATCCGTGCCTAAGACTCCGTATGAAATATGGAGTGGTAAGAGTTTGTATCTTAAACGTGTTAAGATTTGGGGTTGCCCAGCTTATGTCAAAAAGCAGAACCCAGACAAACTTGAGGCACGGGCAGTTTTGTGTAAGTTTGTGGGATACCCAAAAGATTCAAGTGGGTATCTGTTCTACCATGCAGAGGAACAGAAGATAATTGTTTCAAGAAATGCCACATTTTTAGAAAAAGAATTTCTTGTTAAAAACATTAGTGGCAGCACGGTAGAACTGGATGAAATTCCAGAAACACAAACTTTAACAAAAGATTTGGTGGAACCGCTAGATTCAATAACCCCAAACGAACCTCAGCCACTCCGCAGATCTGGTAGGATTTCTCATCCGCCCGAGAGATACTACGGTTTTCTCATTGACGGGGATCGAGAGGATTGCATCTTGGAAGAAGATGACCCTACCAGTTTCAGGCAGGCCATTATCAGTAGGGACTCTGATAAGTGGCAGGAAGTAATGCAATCCGAAATGGAGTCCATGTACGCCAATAAAGTGTGGACCGTGGATATTGCTCCACCTGGGGTAAAACCCGTTGGATGCAAATGGATCTACAAAAGGAAACTTGGTGTAGATGGGCAGGTGAAAACCTATAAAGCTAGACTCGTTGCAAAAGGTTTTCGTCAAAGACCTGGTTTGGACTATGATGAAACTTTTTCTCCGGTGGCTATGCTCAAATCCATTCGGATCCTACTTGCCATTGCTGCCTTCCATGACTATGAAATCTGCCAGATGGATGTTAAAACGGCTTTCCTAAACGGTGTTTTGGAAGAGTGCGTTTACATGGATCAACCAGAAGGTTTCGTAGACAGTGGGAGCAGCGGAAAGGTGTGCAAGTTGCTTAAATCCATTTATGGATTAAAGCAGGCATCGCGGAGCTGGAACATCTGTTTTGATGAGGCAATCAAGGAATTTGATTTCATCAAGAACGAAGATGAACCCTGTGTATATAAGAAGATTGTAGGACGAACTGTCGTATTCCTAGTCTTGTACGTGGACGACATTCTTTTGATAGGAAATGACATTCCTATGCTACAATCGGTCAAGCTGTTTTTGTCACAAAGGTTCTCCATGAAGGACCTGGGTGATGCCTCGTACATTCTGGGGATCAAGATCTATAGAGATAGATCCAAGAAACTGTTGGGACTTTCACAGTCCAGGTACATAGAGACCGTACTAAAGAGATTTAGTATGGAGGGTTCCAAGCGCGGTAACATACCCGCATTGCACGGAATTACCCTCTCCAAGAAGATGTCTCCTAAGACTGACGAGGAGAGGGTTCGCATGAGCACTATACCGTACGCTTCGGCGGTAGGATCTATAATGTATGCGATGCTATGTACAAGACCAGATGTAGCTTACGCGTTGAGCACGGTAAGCCGGTATCAGTCAGACCCAGGGGAGGACCACTGGACAGCAGTGAAGAACATTCTCAAGTACCTAAGAAGGACTAAGGAGATGTTCCTGGTTTACGGTAATGGAGACCTCAGGGTCGAGTCCTTTACCGATTCAAGCTTCCAGAGTGAAAAAGATGACAGCAAGTCCGTCTCGGGTTTTGTGTTTACCCTCAACGGAGGGGCGGTATGTTGGAGGAGTTCCAAGCAGGATACCGTCGCAGACTCGACGATGGAGGCTGAATACATTGCTGCAAGCGATGCCGCAAAAGAGGCGATTTGGATAAAGAAGTTCATTACTGAACTTCAGGTGGTTCCGTCCATTGTTGACCCAATACCTTTATACTGCGATAACAATGGGGCTATAGCTTTAACAAAGGAACCAAGGTCCCATCAGAAATCCAGGCACATCTTAAGGCGGTATCACCTGATCAGGGAGATCATTGATCGACAGGAGATCGAGGTGCGGAGAGTGGACACAAAGGACAACACTGCGGACCCATTCACGAAGGCTTTACCCCAGACTCAGTTCGAGCGGCTGATCGAGATGATAGGTCTTCGATACGCCAGTACATGGCCTTAGTGCAAGTGGGAGATTGTTAGTGTATATGCCCTAGAGGCCATTACTGTATCATACTAGTATGTATATTACTTGATGGAAGCTTGGGATATTCACAGTTGTACAGACAATCTTGCTCAATATAGTAGTATGCTACTTGGTTTGTCTCTGCTTTAATGTGTACATGTGTGTTTATTTGTTATATCACCTATACGCATTAGTAGAGCCCTTAGGATCTTTGCTTGATTACCGGCGTTGTGATGGCGATAACACTCGTGGGGGCTGGGTAATCTACAAGCACATCCTTATACACGTCCCTAGTCGTGGGAGTATCGAGATAGGGCATCGATGCTCCGGAGTAGACTAGCGTATGCGCTTCTCATCCCAGCACGGGAGACGGTCTGTCCCACAGCCGTCGGTACGTCGTACTTGAGATAGTATGCGGGTGCTCGTTAGGTTACGAGTACACTGGACAGGACTCGTCGGGAACTGATGGTTGCTATTATACCTATCGTCAGTTATCAGTTCCCAGGTGACATGAGTACAGCTTAGTCCGCTGACTTGACACTGTCATTTCGCCTCGAGTGTGTTCCCACTGTTCTTTGGTCACTACCCTACCACGGCTCTACTGAGTCGTGCAAATCGGTAGTAGTTGGGAACAGTCCCGAAGCACTTGGAGGCAGTGACGGTTAGACAGGATTCGACTCTCCCGGTATTGGGGGTTGACATCGCGCTGTGTCTAGGAGAGCCATTACACAAGTAGTCCCTGGCCAGGGCAAGCGAGATGTATTGGTAGGTTCCAGTGATATCTCAGGGTGTTCTGGGCTTCACTCCGACACGACTTGTACCGCTATTAGGGGTCTGACGCTTTCCGCCCCCCTAGGCCCGACATGCGATGTATCAGACGAACAGACCGGACTGTACGGAGATTGTCACATACAGACTCAGTAGGAGTTCGGATGAGTTTACCTCATCGGCCTTTTTATCGACATCAACCTGGGGACCGTTACGTACAGCTAGTGCCGCTTGCGGTCTATGGTTAAACCCACTGCCAGCGTAGTGTCGAGTCTTTAGAGTCCCACACAGAGAGTTTCCCTGCACTGAGCGAAACGTGTAGAGGCCGTATGGTTTTACGGCAGGGCTGCGATCACTTACGTACACTTGTGTGCGTGTGGTGTTCGGGCAGGCAATACTAGTGGGCTTTGGTTTAAGCCGGATCCTAGTATTGCATGGATGGATTTGTTTTGTCTTCTGCGCATCCGCATTCTACGGAATACGGATGCAGGTGTGTATGCACAGTTTTCCGGAGCGATGAAGGAGGAGGTGCGTCATTAGGGTTTTGGCAGTTGGTTCGGCCAAAACCGCTATGTGGCAGGCTCATTAGGGTTTTGACAGTTGATTCGGTCAAAACCATTTTGAGGCGGACTCATTAGGGTTTCGACAGTTCGTTTGGTCAAAACCATTATGAGCCGGGGACATTATTTACTAATCCTTTCATTGATAATTTTGTTATGGCTAATTACATTGACCATTTGACCATCTTGACTTTGTTGACCATTTGACCAAAGTTGACTTGGATCTTCTTAGAAGATCTAAAGTATTCTTTGGTTTTCTTTTTCTTTAGTTATGATAATGGTCATGTCATTTGTAGCCATCACCTTTATCTTGATGGGATTAGTAATGATAATGTTTGTGCATTATTTGCAACCATGGTTGTTTTTCTTTTGATCATAATATTATTCTCATTCTCTCTCTTAAAATGAGAAGCTCCATGGTTGCAAGAAAACTCCTTCTTCTTCCTCCTCTTGATTTCTCCTTTGATCTCATGTGTTGAGAGAAAAAGGATTCCACTTGACAAACACATCTATACATGTCCTCTACACATCCTAGGGCTTCTAGATTAGCAATCTCCTTGCCCTAGTTACCTCGGCTTGAGGTGGAGCTCGGTGTACATCTCTCGGGTGGATCGTCTTCGACTCAAGGAGGCCGCGGAGGTGACCGAAGTCCGGGTCAACCATTGAGCAAGCAAAGAGAAGAACAACAAGAAGAGAAGAAAAACAAAGAAGAAGGACAACAAGAAGAGAAGGAGTTCAAGTTGAGATATAACCCCTAACCGAGTAGACACATCTCATGTTAGGTTGCTAGTGTATTGTTTAGCAAAGATCCGGCTTTTACGGTCCATGTTACAAAGATCAGAATTTTTTTTGTTTTACCGTTTCCGCAACCCCGAAAGTACCGGGAGAGGTAATGTGGACCTAACATTATTCTCCAGTCCCTTCCTTCTACCTACGCCCAGTTTATCCTGAACTTCAACATTCAAAGAAAAGAAGTTGAACTTCCGGAACTCCTAAACATGTTAAGGAGTGCAAAGGGCACCTTGCAAAAGGCAAGGGAAACACCCGCTATGTTTGTTGGCGGTGCATCTTCTTCCGGGTCCAAGGCTAGGGCCAAAGGAAGGAAGAAGAAGGCCGTCCCCAGACCTAGAGGAGGTGTAAGTAAGGTAGGAGGGAAGGGAAAGAAAAAGTTTGCGGTACCGGTAGTTGGCCACGATGAGTGCTTCCATTGTCACAGGAAAGGGCACTGGAAGAAGGATTGCAAGGCGTGGAACGCCAAGAACCAGGAACCGAAGCAAGCTGTGGCTTCGACTTCAGGTGTGTTTGTAATTGAGAATTGTCTGTCGATCAACTCTACTTCCTGGGTATTGGATACCGGATCAGGATCTCATATTTGCAATTCATTGCAGGCACTGAGAAACCGTAGAGTGCTGAAGGAAGGTGCTATGACCCTAAAGGTTGCTAACGGAGCTAGCGCGGGAGCTGCGTCCGTCGGGGATTATCACCTAGGATTGACGAGTGGACACATTTGGGTTTTACATAACTGTTTTTTTGTACCAAGCTTAACGTGTAATATCATATCAGTTTCCTTGTTATCAAATAAAGGTTATGATTTCACGTTTGTAAGAGATGTTGTTAACATCCACCTTAATCATGGTTTGATTGGGTCCGGTACACTAAATAACGGTATATATGTTTTAAACCAACTCCAAATTTCCAATGTCTAGAACACACTAAAAAGAAAGTCTCCAGATTTAAATAAGGCTTTCTTATGGCATTGTAGACTGGGTCACATCAATGAGAGAAAGTTGACTAAGTTGCATAGAGAAGGATATTTGGACTCGTTCGAGTATCAAACTTATGACACTTGTCAATCTTGTCTCAAAGGAAAGATGACAAAGAATCCATTTACTGGACAAGGAGTAAGAGCGAGCGAGCTCTTAGGACTCATATACAGTGATGTATGTGGTCCAATGTCTACGCATGCAAGAGGTGGTTTTTCCTATTTCATTACTTTCACGGATGATTACTCAAGATACGGATTCATTTATCTGATGAAACATAAATCCGAGGCTTTTGAGAAATTCCAAGAGTATAAGAATGAAGTAGAAAACCAAACCGGCAAAAGTATCAAGACACTTAGATCTGATCGAGGTGGTGAATACTTGAGTGCCGAGTTCCTAGGTTACCTAAAAGAGAAAGGAATTCTCTCTCAGCTTACTCCTCCATACACTCCACAGCATAACGGTGTATCGGAGAGACGGAATCGAACCCTATTGGATATGGTACGATCCATGATGAGTAATGCTAAGTTACCGTGATCTTTTTGGGGTTATGTGCTAGATTCAGCAGCATATCTTCTGAACAGGTCTCCTACCAAGACTGTGCCTACTACTCCATATCAGATGTGGACTGGGAAGAAACCCCATCTTCAGCATATGAAGATTTGGGGATGTCCAGCTTTTGTTAAAAAGCAGCATGTGGACAAGCTCGAGGCACGATCAGTAAAATGTAAGTTTGTGGGATATCCAAAGAACTCCAAGGGATATTATTTCTATTACGCAGAGGAACAAAAGGTTTTTGTTTCTCGTAATGCCCATTTTCTAGAACATCAGTTTTTAGAAAAAGAAATAAGTGGGAGCGAAATAGAACTGGAAGAAATTCCAGAACCACAAGCTGCTACTGAAAGTTTGGTAGAACCGGAAGATCAAGAAGAACATGACATTCCCGCACCCCTCCGCAGGAGTAGTAGGCCGTCTCATCCTCCTGAGAGATACTACGGTTTTCTCATAGATGGGGATAGAGAGGATTGCATCATAGATGATGATGAACCTACTGACTTCCAGCAGGCCATCCAGAGCGGTGACTCGGTACGATGGCTAGATGCAATGCGGACCGAAATGGAGTCCATGTACACCAACAAAGTATGGACTTTGGACTTTGCTCCAGACGGGGTAAAACCCATAGGATGCAAATGGATCTTCAAGAAAAAGATTGGTGTAGATGGACAGGTGGAAACCTATAAGGCTAGACTTGTTGCAAAGGGTTTTCGTCAAAGACCTGGTTTGGACTATGACGAAACTTTTTCTCCAGTGGCTATGCTCAAATCCATTCGGGTCCTTCTTGCTATTGCTGCCTTCCATGATTATGAAATCTGGCAGATGGACGTAAAGACGGCTTTTCTGAATGGAAATTTAGAAGAGTGCGTCTATATGGATCAGCCAGAGGGTTTCAATCAGAGTGGGAGCAGCAGGAAAGTATGCAAGCTGCTTAAGTCCATTTATGGACTAAAGCAGGCATCGCGGAGTTAGAACATCTGTTTTGATGAGACAATCAAAGAATATGACTTTATCAAAAATCCAGATGAACCGTGCATATATAGTAAAGTTGTAGCCAGAAGTGTCGTATTCCTCGTCTTGTACGTGGATGATATTCTATTGATAGGAAATGACATTCCTATGCTACAATCTGTCAAAGGATTCTTGTCACACAGGTTCTCCATGAAAGACCTGGGTGATGCCTCTTACATTCTGGGGATCCAGATCTATCGTGATAGATCCAAGAGGATGTTGGGACTTTCGCAGTCCAGGTATATCGACACTGTACTGAAAAGATTCAGTATGGAAGATTCTAAGCGCGGTAATCTACCGGCTTGTCACGGAATCACCCTCTCCAAAGAGATGTCTCCCAAGACTGATTTGGAAAGGGAACGCATGTCTATTATACCCTACGCTTCTGCGGTAGGCTCTATAATGTATGCGATGTTGTGCACCAGACCAGATGTAGCTTACGCACTGAGCGTGGTGAGCCGGTATCAGTCAGACCCAGGGGAGAAACACTGGATAGCAGTAACGAACATTCTCAAGTACTTGAGAAGGACTAAGGAGATGTTCTTGGTTTACGACGGAAAAGACCTCAGGTTGGAGGCCTTTGCTGATTCCGGCTTCCAGAGTGATAATGACGATTCCAAGTCCATGTCGGGTTATGTCTTTACCCTCAATGGAGGGGCGGTGTGCTGGAAGAGCTCCAAGCAGGACACCGTTGCTGACTCGACGATGGAAGCGGAGTATATAGCTACTTGCGATGCCGCAAAAGAAGCAGTCTGGATGAAGAAATTCCTAACAGAACTTCAGGCGGTTCCTACCATAGTTGATCCAATACCTTTGTATTGCGACAACAACGGAGCTATAGCTTTAGCGAAGGAACCAAGGTCCCATCAGAAATCCAGACACATCTTAAGGCGGTATTACCTGATTAGGGAGATCATTGATCGTCAGGAGATCGAGGTTCGGAGAGTTGCTTCTGAAGAGAACATTGCTGATCGATTCACGAAGGCCCTACCTCAGATTCAGTTCGAGAGGCTACTCGAGATCATCGGTCTTCGATATGCCAGTACATGGCCCAAGTGCAAGTGGGAGATTGTTAGTGTATATGCCCTAGGGGCCATTATTGTATCATACTAGTTTGTATATTATTTAATGGAAGATTGGGATATTCACATGTATATAACAGTCTTGCTAAACATGGTAGTATGCTACTTGGTTTTTCTATCTTAATATGTGAGTATACGTATTGGTAAAGCTCTTAGGATCTTGCTTGACTACCAGCGTTGTGATGGCAATCACACTAGTGGGGGCTGGGTAGTCTACAAGCACAACCTTATTCAGGTCCCTAGTCGTTGGATTATCGAGACAGGGCATCGATACTCCAGAGTAGACTAGTGTGTACGCTTCTCATCCCAGTTGGGGAGATGGTCTGTCCCACAGCCGTCAGTACGTCGTACTGGAGATAGTATGCAGGTGCTCGTTAGGTTACGGATATACCGGACAGGACTAATAGGGAACTGTTGGTAGGTTTTATACCAGTCGTCAGTGAACAGTTCCCAGGTGATATGAGTACAGCATAGTCTGCAGACTTGACACTGCTACTTCTCCTCAAGTGTGTCCCACTGATCTTAGATTGCTACCCTACCATGGCTCAAAGGAGTCGTGCAAACAGGTAGCAGTTGGGTGCAGTCCCGAGCACTTGGAGGCAGTGGCGGTTAGACAGGATTCGTCTCTCCCGGTATTAGGGGTGGATATCGCGCTGTGTCAGAGAGCCATTACGCAAAGTCCCTGGCCAGGGCAAGCGAGATTTGCTGGTAGGTTCCAGTAGTTTCTCAGGGTGTAATGGGCTTCGCTCCGACATGACTTATACCGCTATTAGGGGACTGACGCTTGCCGCCCACTAGGCCCGATATGCGATAGTCTTAGACGAACAGACCGGACTGTACGGAGATTGTCACATCAGACTCAGTAGGAGTTCGGATGGGTTTCCTCATCGGCCTTCTTATCGACATCTACCTGGGGACCGTTACGTACAGCTAGTGCCGCTTGCGGTCTGTGGTTAAACCCACTGCCACCGTAGTAGTCGAGTCTCTAGAGTCCCACGCAGAGAATTTCCCTACTCCAGGCGAAACAATATAGAGGTCGTATGGTTTTACAACAAGTGTTCGGACGCATACGTGCGTTTACGCACGTACGACTTTCGGACAGTTTTTACTAGTCGGCTTTGGTTTAAGCCAGTTACTAGTATCCGGTTATTGGATTTATACAGTCTAAAGTTTTTCCGTGTTTTCACGGATAGGAGGGGCGTTCTCATAATTGTGCGAGAAGCTTCTAGAAGATGGTGACTAAGGAGGTTTAGGTGGCATATACATTAAATGAGATTAGTGAGTCATATGGATGATTCATCCATGTCATTAATGCTTCATAATTGCTTAATGACTCATGGATGTGAATCACCATTAGATATTTATCAAGCATGGTTGTAAAACATTATCTTTTCTTTTCTTGATAAAATAAAATGCTTGATATATATTATGATAACTCATTTTCCCATTTCATGATTATTCTCACCTTCTCTCTCCTCAAGCTCTCCCTCTTCAAACCCTAATCCTCCCCTCTCATGTGTTGAGTACAAGGATTAGTTAGACTACTTAATCCATAACCCTCTCTCTATTTCATCTAGGTACTTTGAGTAGCACTTAAAGATACCTAGTTGCCTCAAGTTTAGAGGCAAAGCTTGGAGTTTAGCTCTCGTGGTGGATCGTCTACTACTTGGAGAAGGCCGAGGAGAAGGTGGAGTTCGTAAAGAAGAAGGACACGGTTCTTTAGGTATAATCCCTTCATATAGTAGTTTAGAACTTCTATGTTTGTTGTTAGTTATCGTTTAGCTTCGATTCATGCGGTTAGTCGATGTTTGAGCATAGAACAAGATCGTTTTTCATATTTCCGCCTCCCCACAAGTCGTGGGGTGTTGTACATCGACTTACAGCTTGTGGGTGTTTGATATGATCACCACCTACTGCCGGCGTATTGACGAGTCTTTAGAGTCCTACACAGGGGTTTTCTGGCTCAAGCGAAACGGAGCAGGAGCACATATGTGATATGTGCGGGACCGAGATTAATACGATATGAGATACCGTATTCTATTCTCGCGATTCGTGACATTGATCGGTTGTATGCGATATAGCCGGGTTATCGGATCAAGTGTTGATTCGATAAGTTGTTACTTTTGATATTAGTCGGTTATAGCTGGATTATTAAATCAAGAGTTGATTTAATAATTTAATGCATAATTATATATTTGATATATTACATTGCATTAACTAGTATTAGCTCACTTATGATTTATTTTCTCACTAGTTTGTGCACATTGTTTATATATGATATATGCAAGTGTACATGTTTGTATCATGCTTGAAGATACATCAAAGTTGAGTGTATGAGACTCATACCAAGATTAGGGCAAAGATTAGGGTTATTGTTTTATCTTAAGATTTAACAAAAGGGTTTAACTTAGTCAAAATAATCAAGCTTGAAGAAGCTTGGAGAAGCTTTGACAAAGTCCACTCTTTTGTTATTTCTTTTGATATTCTTTAACCTAACCTTTAACCTAAAGCCTTGGTTAATTCTCTACATGAGTTAAGCATGAGGGCTTAACTCAACCATGGTGCCATTATTTATTGGATAAGTTTTCATTTAGATAGAATTATTTTATCTTCTTCTTCATCATCTAGCTCCATCCAAAGCTTACTAGCTCCAATTGTGCTTTGAGAAAAAGGGTGAGAAAATCAATTCTAAAGTGAGCCCACTTCCTACTTCTTCATCCTCTACCACTTGCCATGTAGTAGAGTGTGTTCTCTTCACAAAGTTTATGACCTAGTGAAAGAATAGCTTGAGTTTGTGTGACGTAGATCATTTTCGGCCTCGAAGTCAACGTAGCAAGCACGTTCGTTCTTCTCGCGGAGCTTCTCTAGAGTCCGGAGTTCACGATCGCAGCGATGGGGACATCTACACGGAGCTAATGAAGTGAAGAACCGGATCTACAAAGGTTGTAATCTCTTTCACTTAGTGTTAAAGTTTTTAACATTCTAGTTTTCCCCTAAAACCTAGTTTAAAGATTCGTATTAGAGTTGTTCGGCACGGCTAAAATTTTAATCGGGCATGGTTGATGCCTCGTAGACCCTTGTGCGCGTTCCAAGCAACCCTACAAATGAAACATTCTCAAAATGTCTTGAACGCTTCAAGGATTTGTTAGTTTAATGTCCACATCACGGAATCCCCAGATGGGATCTGTGCCGAATCATTTATGAGGGTATTAATCCTAACACAAAACAGACCCTTGAATTACTGTGTCAAGGTAACTTCATGACAAAAGATGATGGGGAAGCCTGGAAATTCCTAGAAGATTTCGCTGAAAAATCTTTACAGTTGGAGGGTGTGAGTCAATCGTCTAGGGGTGGCAATAACCAATCGGAAGTTTCCATAGGAGTTAGAGCTGACATTTCAGCTATGCAAAAGAAACTCGAGACTATGGAAAACAAATTTTTAGCCGCCGCCCTAAATCAAATGTCACTCTCCAAAACTGTATGTGGATGCTGTTCTGATCCTTGTCATTTGACAGAAGAATGTCCATTAAATTCTCCGTTTCAAGGTCATGAGCATATCAATTCTGCTTTCCAACAAAGACCTAGAAACGATCCATATTCTTCCACATACAAATCGAGTTGGAGGAATCACCCTAATTTTGCTTGGAACCAATCACAAACTCAAAACACGGTTCCAACCAAAAACAATTTCCAAAGGGTCCCTCCACCACAACAACAACCACTTCCATTGAGTCAGCACCCCTTCCAAGCACAAAACTTCCAAAATCCGGTCAACACTCCTGCACCGTCTAATCCTTTGTAGTTGACCGGTACTGATGAATCCTCTTCATTCATGAACTTGCTTTGGACAATAAAGTCTTCCGTCGATAAAATCGAGAAAAACTCTGCGTCCTAAAATGAGAATATTAAATCGATGGAAGAACAAATTGCACAATTAAAAGCCGAAATGGGTACAAGAGAGAAAGGGAAACTTCCAGCTCAACCTTTACCCAATCCTAGCTATTCACATCATGTGAATGCAATCACGTTGAGATCTGGAAGAGTGCTTGACAATCACGTTGGGGAAGAAATTGATGACACTGAAAAATCTATCAATGATACCCCAGCTGAGACCTTTCCTTCCACTTCTGCTTCTAATTCTGACCCCAGTTCTTCTACCCCACCACCTTCTTGCGAGCCTATTCTCCGTTTCTCACAAGGCTCGCCACCTTAGCCCATTTCTTCTAGTCTACCACCGACGATCCCCATTTCTATTCTGGGATCGGTTCCAAACACACTTCCTTCTCCTATGATGGACCCAGCGCTTATTGCTAAAGCACCTTATCCTAATCGGTTAAGGGCTAAAAAATCGAGTCCACATATGGAGAAGATTATGGACATGTTTAAGCAAGTTAACATCAACATCCCTCTCCTAAATGCTATCCAACAAGTTCCGTACTATGCGAAAACTCTTAAGAACTTGTGCACTAGGAAGAGGAAGACTCAAGTGCCCAAGAAGATATTCATGGCAAAGACAGTAGACACAGCTTTCCCCCAGCAATTACCGAGGAAACGTAAGGATCCTGGATATCCTACTATTTCCATTTCTATTAGGGAGAAACACATCAACCGTGCTCTACTCGACCTTGGCGCAAGTGTTAACCTGCTTCCTTTCTCGGTTTACGAGCAGTTAGGGATCGGAGAGTTGAAACCAGCCCATTGCACTCTCCAGATGGCTGACCGATCTAGCACCAAACCTAGGGGTGAACTGGAGGATGTGTTAATAAAAATTGGGGAATTTGTATTCCCTGTGGATTTTATTGTAATTGATACACAGCCTGTAGCGAACCCACGGAATCAAATTCCGGTGATTTTAGGTCGCCCCTTTTTGGCCACTTCCAATGCTATCATCAGCTGTCGTAATGGTTCTATGACCCTATCTTTCGGGAATAGGTCAATTGATCTGAACATTTACAAGTTGGAAAGTGTACCCTCCGATCCTACTGCTCAGGTCTGTTCTGTCGACTTAATGGATGTCGACAGCAGTGAATTTGATGATCCTCATGATACCGATCTTGACTTTCTTCATACGTTGTTGTTTGACCCAACTATATATCATACACATACGGACTCTTCCACCGAGTTGTCCGGGTCAACAATTAACACTGATTATGAACTGTCTATAGAGTCTGAAGATCACCCCGCACTTTGTGATGACATTATTCTTCGTGGTATTGATGAGACTTTTGAGGAGATCTTCGGTGATGAACTCGCATTTTTGAATGACACGGGTGTTGAGATGAATCCACATCAAATCAATGAAATTGAACCTCCACCCCTTCTTCTAAACTGTAAAAAGAATGCGAGTTATCCATCACATTCACTGAGTCGTCTCTCCAAAATGAGACGCGCACACATTCTATTCCACCACTTACCCTTTCCCCACTTCTTCTTCCACCAACCAGAGCACTACATTGATAAAATTTTCGAATGGTTGGTGTTGACCTTCGGTCTTTGCAAAGCTTGGCATCGACCAATGATTCTTGACCCCCTCATGTGATTTTCAAAGATTAACATTGCTTAACTCAAGTTCGGGGGGGGGTATAATCTGGCTCTTGAAATGAAAATTTTTTACACAAAATTATGAGCCAAAAATAAGTTTGGGTAAGGATCTTCACTTAAATATTTTGCCCCCGTTAATAAATTTCCTCCCAGGCTTACAGGTTTTTCGTGATTTAGCGGATGGCAACAGTGAGGACACTGTTGAAAACAAGTTTGGGGGAGGTTTGTGCTTATGTTCATATCATTTGCATCATACTTTGCATAAGCACAAAATATTTTCAAAACCTATAAAAATTTAAAAAATTTCAATAATAAAATAAATTTGTACCAAAATAAGATAATAAAAGATTAGATAGTGAAAAATTACATCCAAAAGATTAGAAAAACTTAAGAAAACCAAGAAAATTAGAAGTTTTCTTATACGAACTAGTAATAAGTAGTTATGAGCCGTTGTCCCAAGGGTTAGTAAGATGAAGAAAGTCACTAATCTGAGGATAAAAATAAGTCTGAAAAATAGTTTCTATTCTGGAAGCAAAACATTTTGAACGTTGATACCCTGCTATTCACACTTACACACGTCTTGAAACTCAGGATAGTAGAGGATACCTTGAAATGCTCTTGTCTAAAAGCCGATGTATGAAAGAAATAAAAAAATGAAGAAAATATAAAATGGTGAGAAAAATGGACACTGGTTTTGTTATCGCCAAGACAGCAATAAAAAAATATAGTGAGGGTGCCTCTTCACCTAGTGCCCTAAGGCCAACTGGTCTGGGAGTCACTGCTAAGCCTTAGGTGGTGCAAGATGAGGAAAATACACCAAATAAGCAAGCAAATGAGTAATCGGTCGGTTAGTACCTCAAGAAATATTAATGGTCGCATGAAAGTGTGTGAGCAATCTCATCTAAATATTCATTAATTAAAAAAGTACTAAGGCTGATGGACAAGAGTATGATAGCTTGAATTGAATTCTCCGGGTGTAGAGATGTTCTTTACACACACGTAGGGTTATATGATCGATGTTTAGAAGAAAGATAGGAATTAAGAATAGGACGGTGTTTTATTGAGGGGTTATGTGATTTCTAACATCTTTTCAAGACTATTAAGATAGGGCTCATAACAACTGAAAAGCTAGCATAGTTGGAAACCCTAATTTTCAAGGCTTTTCTTTTACAATTCTTATCTTTAAATGTAATATTCACGATCTTCATTTTATTATTGGATTTTGTGGGTTCAATCTGCTGAAAACCCTCAGGAGACAACACTCCTCCTACTAGGGATACCTAGAGGTTTAAAGGCTTGTTGCACGTGCTCAGTGCAATCATGTTGCCTACGAAAGTGTACTAGTAAGTTTTTCTCTTTCTTTATTTTCTCTTTCTCTTTTTAATACAACAATTCGCTCGAGACGACCAAAAATAAGTTTGGGGGAATTTGATCAGTCGAAAATATTGCATTTTTAACACGTCAATTTCCCTACCAATTGCGCTCATCTAGAAGTGTTCGGTTTGCATATTACACATATTACCAAAACACCCCTAAAATGCAAGATTACTTGTGTTGTATACTAAAACCGGCATTTCGAGGGAAATTGACTGTTTATCATGGCATTGCATCATTCTTATGTAGCGCAACACTTGTTTCGGAGTCTGTGCAGGAAATTCCAGGAAACCGAGCCAAAATTGTGAAAATAATGCTGATAAAAATACGCCAACTCAAAGGCTAGAGATCTGGCGGTGATCAAGGATTAATTACAAGTTTCAGCATATCAGAGAATATTCCTGAAGTCAAAAGGAAGCAGAGCTGAAAAATTGAAGCAGTATGTCCCTCACATGACCGCGGATCCGCGGTATGAGTAGGAACGTGCCGCGGATCCGCGGCCATAATATGATGACGTCAGCAAATCTTGGCTCCAATATTCTTCTCTCTGTGCCTACATCTCAGAAAACTATGGCAATTTCTACAGAACTCCAGAAGCTTCTTCCAGATCAGCAAGGATCATTAAGCAAGCTAATCATGATTAATCTAATCAACCTCCTAACAACCTAGTTCTAGAAGCATCCCTCCAACTAACTTCTTCTAGAAGCCTCTCTAGCTAACAAACTTTTGGAGGGAATTTCAAATTTTGAATCCTAGACCTAGGGTTACAAGGTCTATAAAAGGGAACCTAGATCTAGGGTTAATGGTTGTTCATTCTTACACCAACTCTTCATACAAGTTGAGTGACACAACTTGTAAACCCTAATCCAAATTCCAAAGCCAAATTCAATATCCCGAGTACCAAATCAAGCGAGAAGCCTTCAACCTTTTAGGAGCGGAGCCGATCTTCAATCGAGCAAGTGATCCAAGCCGATCCGCGACTCAAGGAGACGAGCGAAGCCGAAATCGACGATCAAGTTCCTTCCTCTTGTAGTTCTAGAGAGTTGTAACTAAATTGTTGATAAATAAAAGATGAAATTCTTTAATCTTGCTTTCTTTAAATTCTTGCATCATGATTCGATCTCAATTTGTGATTGTGGTTCTTGTTGTGATGTTTGAGTAAAACTCCGCTCGTAAAGGAGTCGAGACGATCAATAGAATGATGATGTAACAAATCTTAAAACGATTCTTAAGTCCTACGAGTTTTGTTAACCCTAGCAAATTGAAGAATCGACGACCTAGTTTCCTTGCGATGCTTTCTTGATTGTGATCGCTTGAAATTAGGGATCCACGATCGATTCTTGAATTTACTAGAGGCTTGAATGTGAATGATATCGACGAAGGAACAAGGGATAGGAGATGAAACCCTAGTTTCACAAGAAATCCCTAACTCTCGTCGATCATCATCGATCTAGTATCAATTCATCAATGGATAAGAATATGTAATCACTAGATTTCATCACATCTATAGATCCGATCGATTCCTACGAGCCTCACTTCGATTCTTGATATTTGATTTGGAAATCATCACAAATTCTCAATTCTTAATTTTATCGTTTCTTGATTTAGACTAGATTTTCCTAATTCTTGAACTTCAATTTACAAATCATGAATTGTTTGTTTTCTTTTATTTAAAGTTTCAACTCATCTAATTCGAAACACGAACTATTACACTTTCCCTGTGGACGATCCGCACTTACTAACGCGCTACAATCGACACCGTTATTGATTGCGGTCAAATATTTTTGGTTGTGATTTCTATATTCATTTTCTAAACCGACACACCGAGAACATATCAATCACCCTGTGACTGTATATACATACCAGCATTTGTATTCCGACCGAATACAAATGCAATGAGACAAAATCTACACAGTATAATACTAGGATCCGGCTTAAACCAAAGCCCGCTAGAATTATCCGTCTGAACCATGACACGTGCAAAAGTTCACGCGTACGTTCAAACCCTGTCATAAATCCATTCGGCCTCTACAACGTTTTGCCCGAAACTTGAGAAACTGTCTGTGGGGGACTCTAAAGACTCATCAATACACCGGCTGTGGATTTAACCACTAGCACGTCAGTGGTACTAGCTGTATGTAACGGGCCACCGGGTATTGACCAAAAGAGAAGTCGATGAGCAAACTCATCCTGACACCCAACTAAGCCTGTCAGTGACAATATCCGTACAGTCTGGTCCGTTCGTCTATGAGCATCGCATGTCGGGCCTAGGGGGTTGGTAAAAGTCAGACCCCCAAAAGCGGTACAAGTCGTGTCGGAGTGTAGCCCAGAACACCCTGAGATACTACTGGAATACCTACCAGTAAATCTCCTGCCTTGGCCAAGGACTTCGTGTAATGTCTCTCCTAGACACAGCGCGATCTCACCCCCAATACCGAGAGAGACGAAACCCCTGTCGATCCGCTCACTGCCTCCATGTGGCTCGGGACTGTACCCAACTAAAACCTGTTTGCACGACTCCTTTGAGCCGTGGTAGGGTAGTAATCAAAACACAGTAGGAACTCACACGAGACAAATGACGATCTCAGGTCGATGAACTAACCTGTACACATGTCACCAGGGAACTGCTATCTGACGTCAAGTATAATACCAACTAGCATGTTTCCAGCGAGTCCTGTCCGGTGTACTCAAAACCCAATGAGCACCTGTTTACATCTTAGGTGATCCAACTAACACCAATGGCTTGTGAGACCGGCCACCGCCCCTCGTCGGGGTCTCGACTGTATACACTAGTCTACTAATGGAGTCTCGATGCCCAGTCTCGAAACTCCCACGACTAGGGACCACTTTAAGGATGTGCTTATAGACTACCCAACTCTCACGTATATGATCGCCATCATACTGCTGGTAGTCAAGCAAGAATCCTAAGGGATCTATCAACGTGTAATAGTGATCTGTAATATCACCTAAAGTTGTACACGATGATAAAGATAAACCAGATAGCATACTATCATCTTGAGTAAGACTGTCCTACCGGCATAGGTCCTCCCTCAACCATTGCAATCACGTGCCTGCGATCCAATAATTGACTCTGAGGGCACTATATCCAATAAATGTTTCATGAGATTTTGGTTTTCTTGGATTTGGGCAACCGCAAGGTACATTTTCAAAGTTTGGACTATTTAAAAATGCGGTTTTCCTTGATATGATATTTTGTGTCCACCATAGGTTTTCTCGGTTCTTAGTGATGAGTATACCCGATTTGAGGAGTGAGAAGGCACCGTCTGCGAGTATATGGTGGGCTCGGTATGGTATCCAGGGGCAAGAAGATCATATAGAAAGGTGTTGAGCCCGGTAGGGGAGCACTACCTACCGGTGATTGTATGGAAACTCGGCGGATATTCAGAGGATACCGACCGGAGTTATATGATGAGATGGATATGAGGGCCAATCAGAGTGACGGCGCCTGAGATATTCGGATTTTAGGTGTCATTGCTGGACACCGGTTTTATGATGATTTATTGATGACGACTCTATTTTATCCCACATTCAGGACTTATTATGACATCCTCTGTTCATATAGTTGTTGTGCTCTGATGTTGCACCTTGATTATGATTATGCTGGATTTCACACTGTTATACATATGCCATCATGACCACATACTTAGGAATTTTCGCTATTTCATCATGCTTGCGATTACATCGTGTGATGTTACTTACTACTCACGAGCTGACAACTCACCCCCGTTGTGCCACAGTGTCTTGCAGGGCTGATTCTCAGTGTAGTCGCGTTGGGGCACTCTATTTCATCTATTTCTGCGGATACCGCTACTTTTAGGCTTGATATATTTTGTATGTGGGTGGCGATTATTCATGTGCTTTCTACTTATACTCTTATCCTTGTATCTAGTATACTCCATCTACCATATATTTGTATTAACTTAAAGACGAGACTGAGAGACTTGATATATGTATTATATGTGACTTTGGGTGTCGTGCTCGTGTGAGCTGACTTTTGTTCTATGTTGCGATGTTGTTACATTTCTTATTTGCTTATTTCTTTGCCTTTGGCATCGTATATCTGTTATGTGGTTGTGTTCTGCCTATTGGCGTGAGATTGCTCCCAAGTAGGGATGATGTTTATATATTATGTTTTGTATCCGTTTGGATCAGTTTTTACAATAGAAATGCTGCCGAAATTTTTAAGAACTTAAGATGTTTTGAAAACAAATGTTTTACCACTTTAATTCATTTCACGGTTTAGATTTCTGGGTTTTCGGCTTACTTAAATTACGTTACGCCTTTAGACGTTGCGTGATTTAGGTAACGATCGTGTTCCTAAATTGGGCGTGACAAAGTTGGTATCAGAGCGGTAGGTTTTACCTTACGGAGTGTAGGATGACCCTTAGTATGATGGAGTAGGTGACTTGAGTAGAGTGGCGTAGCGTGTGTATGTTCCGCGGCATACTCACAACACGATACTCTACCTATGTGACCTTAGGATATATTTGCTTGCGATTCCTTCCTTAATTCCATGTACCCTTTTGTTTCATTTGAAATGTTATTACCAAATCATGTTTCTTGTTCCAGCCACTATGCAGCCACAGACTACGAGGTCCCAGAGGGCTGCCGCCAGAGATGAGGTCAAGGCGGGCTCGTCTGAGATGAGGACCGACCAGGGCAGTACGCTTACCCCTCAGAGGCAGATTGATCCCCCTGCTCCAGGACGGATTGCTAGGATGGAGGTGAGTATTCAGGATTTACGTCAGATGGTTGGATCTTTGGTTGAGACTAGTCGAGCACAGAGATCAGATGTTGTTCCTCCTACTACGGGGACCGTGATTGTACCTACTGCTCAGACAGTTGTACCTGCTGCTACCGAGACTATTTCCGTATCATTATCAGAGTTTATGAGGCTAAAGCCTCCGGTTTTCACTGGCACAGACGCAGCAGAGCATCCACAGTCGTTCCTCGACTGGATGGCCCGGATTTGTCATTCCCTGAGATGTTCCGATGTGAGATCGGTCGAGCTTACTAGTTTTTGTCTTGAGGGTCTTTCCCAGACTTAGTGCGAGTCTATTGAGAGAGGCCGAGCCATAGGTCTTCCTCCTATGACCTGGGATGAGTTCGCGACGGTTTTTCTTGCTCGTTTCCTTCCGCAGAGCATCAGGGATGCCCGAGCTCGCTGTTTTAAGTCTTTGCGCCAGACTTCCGGTATGACAGTGGCCGAGTATGATATCCAGTTCACCCAGCTATCCATATATACTCCTTATTTGGTGGATACCGAAGAGAAACGCGTCAAGGGATCCGTGCAAGGTCTTGATACACAGTTGTTCCTCTCTATTGGCGCCCAGCATTTTGATACCTATGCAGAAGCGATGGACTCAGCGTTGCTAGTGGAGGAACGTATTGCTGAGACTATGACTATTCCAGGACCGAAGCAGATTCGTACTAATGTATCAGCTCCCGGGCAGTTAGGTAGAGGCCGCGGCAGATTCTTTTTAGGCCGTGGTGGTAGCAGAGGCTTGAGACGGGGCCAGTTATATAGTTCTTACCCACATGGTTAGCAGCCGTCGTCAGGATGTTTTCGATGTGGGAGTCTGCATCACCGCATCAGGGATTGTACTGAGAGACACCAGGACGGGGCAGAAGTTCAACATGTTACCTTACCACCTTCTCCTCCTCTGAGAGCATTGCCTCCTACGCCCGTCATTTCTCCACGCCAGACCGATGCTCAGAGAGGCTATAGTCGTGGCGGTCTTGTTCAGAGAGGACGGGATGGCAGAGGCAGAGGACAGCAGGATACCGGTAGAGGACAGGCTTGAGTTTTTGCTTTGACTCCTCAGGATGCACAGGCATCGAATGCAGTTGTGACAGGTACTCTTTCCGTGTGTTCTTTCGACGGACGCATATTGTTCGACCCTGGATCTACGCACTCTTATGTATCCACACACTTCGTACCGAGGTTGGGCCGAGATTCGTCTTTGTTAGATCAGCCACTAGTTGTGCTTACTCCCGTTGGAGAGTCTTTCATCGTCGACATGTGTTTTGGTCGTATACCATTCGTATTGGAGATATAGATTCTTCCGTCGATTTAATCCTTCTTCATATGTTGGACTTTGATGTTCTCTTCGGCATTGACTGGTTAGCCACTTGCTATACGTCCGTGGACTGCCCTGAGAAGACGGTCAGGTTTTGTTTTCCGGTAGAGTCGGTTCTTATTGTGTATGATGACCGCAGTGTCGCCCCTCACAGTTTGATTTCTGCCTTTTGCGCTAGTCGACTTTTGAGGAAAGGATATCAGGGATTCTTAGCTTATATTCGTGATACTGGAGCCACAGCGGATCTGTTGGATCAGGTTCCGATTGTGAGAGAGTTTCCAAATGTATTTCATGATGAGTTACCTGGATTGCCGCCGGAGAGCGATGTTGAGTTTTGCATCGACTTGATTCCAGGTACGGGGCCTATTTTTATACCGTCTTATCGGATGGCCCTGATGGAGCTTAAAGAGCTTAAGGATCAATTGCAAGATTTGCTTGACAAGGGACTTATTCGTCCGAGTGTGTTGCCTTGTGGAGCTCATGTCCGGTTCGGTAAGAAGAAGGACGGCAGTATGAGATTGTGTATCGACAATCGTCAATTGAACCAAGTTACGGTGCAAAATAGTTATCCTTTATCTCGTATTGACGATTTATTCGATCAACTCTATGGAGCGGGATACTTTTCCAAGATTGATTTGCGGTCAGTTTATCATCAGTTGCGGGTTCGGAATGATTGTTGGATATATATATGCCCTAGAGGCCATTATATGATAGTGGATGTATTTATACATGTATATATATATATTCAGTGTACATTCTTGCTCGACATGATAGTATGCTATCTGGTTCTTCTTTACCTGACATGTTGATTTGATCATGCTTTAATTCATTCACACATGTTCATAAAGCCCTGAGGATATAGGCTTGACTACTGTGATTATGCTAGAGATCATACTAGTTGGACATCTGTAGTTTATAAGCATATCCTGGAATGTCCCTAGTCGTAGGTGTATCGAGACGGGGCATCGATATACCAGAGTAGACTAGCGTATATGATACTAGACCCATACGATGGGCGATGGATGTTCCCACATTCATCGATGTTTGACATCGAGATCGTATACGGGTGCTCAGTGGTGACTGGGTACACTGGACGGACTCACCGAAAACTCCTATATAGAATTATATTTATCGTCGGATAGCAGTTCTCAGGTGACACTGGTGCAGGTTAGTCTATAGACCCGAGATCGTCATAGAGTCTTGTGTGTTCTCCCACTGTAGTTTGATTACCACCCTACCACGGCTCTACTGAGTCATGCAAACAGGTGGCCGTTGGGTACAGTCCCGAGACACACGAAGGCAATGAGCGATAGGAGGGGTTTCGTCTCTCCCGGTATTGGGAGTTGATGCTGTGCTGTGCTCGATTGGCTATATCAGTAAGTCCCTGGCCAGGGCTGTTGAGATTTACTGATAAGTGTTATCAGTAGTTTCTCGATCTGTTATAGACCATTCATCGGCACGACTTATTGAGTTATTGGGGTCGACGTTACCATCCTTAGACTCGATATGCAACATATCTGACGAAGAGACCGGACTGTACGGTAGTGTTGCCGGTTGGCTCGACGGGAGTTGTGACAGGTTCGCTTGTTTTCTTCAGATCGCTCAATACCCGGGTGGCCGTTACGTTTAGCTGACCGCTTGCGGCTTGTAGGTATTTGATATGATCATTACCTACTGCCGGCGTATTGACGAGTCTTAGAGTCCCACAATGAAGTTTCCTGTCTCAGACGAAAAGATGTGGTGTGCATATGAGATATGCGCGGGGACCCGATTAAATACGGATATGTGATACCGTATATTAATCGGGCATTTTTTATTGGTCGGGTCGTATGTGATGACCGGTTTGCAAAATCAAGTGTTGATTTAACAAATGACTTTTAGAGTAATTCTTTAATCACACTCTTTTTCTATTTTTGTATGCATCCATGTATGCACATGATGATGTGCATGGATACATATATACATACATTGTATCATGGTTGTTGATACATATTTGATGGCAATGCAAGACTTATATTGTAGTTATTATCTATTTATTTATCATTTTGAAAAAGGGAAAGGATAATTCACACAAGGTTAATGTTTATCATCTTTGACCATGCTTCAACTACCTTTTAACCTTGAGTTAATTATCCTTTTGCCTTTTAAGTCATTTGATAAAGATCTAGATAGTTCTAACCATGGTCGAAGTGAGAAGGATTAATATAGATTATTCTTTTCTCATTTCAATTATTCACTCTCATAACATTTCCTTTTGTGAGAAAGCTTAGCCACCATCTTCTTCTTCCTCTCTTGATAATTTCTTTGAGTGAGGTTGATAAAAAGAAAGAGTTTTGATTATAGAATACAAACCACATCATCATACTACACACATCTAGCACATTTGTGTAGGGTGTTTGCTCTACTTCATTCACATATCGAGTAAAGCAAGGAGCTTTGGGCAAAGGAGCTTTGGGTGGATCGTCATGGACCAAGAGGATCTCAAGCGAACATTTTTCCAACCCTCAAGTAGCCAAGGAGTCTAGCGTAGGGAGCTACAAAGGTTGTACTCTCAAAACCCTAGCTTTTTCTACTTGTGATGATGTCAATGTAATGAAACCCTAAATTTCTAGTAATGATTCTTTGTATGTTCACTTAGCACCTTAAAAATTTGATTTTGGCACATGCGATGCTTCCAAACCCTTCATGAGGTGCTAGGTAAACCTAACAATGGTATCAGAGCTACTAGGCATTGGATGTCGACCTATGGGGGGTTCTCACTGTGTGACAGTGTGGCGAAGCATAGGCGCTTACCCCCAGGGTGTCTCGAGATCGGAAGGTGTTCTGACGGGTTGTATTCCTCGCGAGGGGGCATGCGTAAAAAGTAGCTGCTGAGGTACCCGTTGGTGCCACGGTGACCCCATTGGATGGGGTGGTTGCCTGACCAACAATGGTATCAGAGCCAAGCTAGAGCTTTAGGCGACGCTTTAGCGAAGTTAAAACTCCGATCGAACCAAAAAAATACTGTTTTTTAACCTTCTCTGGACATTTTTTTGAAACAGTGTTTTTTCAGTATTAAAAATACTTAAAAAATTCAGCAGGCAAATCTAAGCATCTCTGTAAAAAATGATAGCATATTCCATACAAACAGCCGCGGAACCGCGGCCATACCCTTCTTGGGCCGCGGATCCGCGGCCATACTGAGACAATATTCTATCATTTTTGTACAGTAATGTCCAGTACTGCTTGTACATATTTCTGGGTATTTTTTAATCAGATTCAAGTGTTGAGTGTTCTGGGGATTGTTTTGGATTCGTTGATTCGATCGGAATATTTAATTTCGTGTTGTTTTCTGGTAAATTAGAAAGTATTAAAAATTTCGAACGGATATCATTAACTCACTTTTTCCCAGCACGAAAAACTTTCAAGTGATGAATTTTTTTTCTCGAGTTTAAATCTTTCGGAAATACGTGCAAGTTATGTGGTGGACCCTCTAGAAGAACACAAAACTTAACTCGATTATGTGACTGTCTGAACTGCCTCTAAACCTTAGATTTGGGTCAGTACGGCGCGCCACATTTGAGGCGTTGGCTTGACCCTTCTACGGCTGGACCACTGCTAATTTGACATGTTCCGAGATTTTTGAACTCCGCTTAAGTGTTGAGCTATTTATGAAATTTTGGGTATTTGATCATTCGATCGGAAAGTTTAACACTGTCTATTTATCTAGAATGTGATACAATATGTGGAATTCATATAGTTAGGCATGAATGCAAAGTATGTGATATTTTGGATTTACGATGTCTAAAGAGAATGTGGATTCCAATGTTGGAGTTTTTCACTTTCTTTTCTGTGACCGTAAGTGTAGTATGTAGTTGTATTCCCGGTTTTCGTTGCTATACATCAACGACGATCGGTGTATGCATACTTATTTACGTTGATGATATGAGATATTATATGTTGCTGAGATATGATGTGCAGGATTGTCGCGATTGAATAGCCGGGTTTTTTTTTATGTTAGATGAGAGTTTTATTTTCATTCATGTAAAATTCAAATGTAATGTAATATTCTTTCATTTGGGCACTTCCGGGTTGAGGTTGATGTCACCAGTGTTGTATATTATTTACTTTTCCGCATTAGGATAGACCCAAGGAGGGGAGCACAAGTGACCGGGTTCTGGGGTTCAGTGGGAGGCCATCTCGAGGAGTCAAGACCGCGTCTCCTAAACTCCAGAATTGGTAGGGTCGCTTGCCGCTCTCGTAGGGGTCTAGGGGTGTGGGCTTGGCTATTCATCGCGACTGTAGAATCCGTATTTTCTATTGATTGGCTAAATACTAAATACGGACGTCCTAGTATATCCTGTATTATCATTTGTGTGTTTCTGCAGCCTGTATTCTGTGATGTGATATCTGAGACGAATGATATATTATATATATGATATATAGTAGACGTTGCTTATGTTTTACACCCGCGCTGGTCCCGTCCCGGTATGCCGTTAGTTAAGTAACCTAACGGTACATAACGGAACATTGCGGCGAATGCGGATGGCATAAGCGTACGTGGTATTTTCGTTTCTTTTCTGTGATTGGCTTAAGGACTTAAATGATGGGACTACATTAATATGATTAATGTAAAGAAAATAAACCTAAAAAGATATTGTAGAATCCGATTTGAAAACCACTCGGCTCTTTATGAAAAAACTACATTTCAAAACTGCGGAGCTCAAGCCACTCCTTTTGAAAACCATTTGATTCTACGACGATATCAAGTTCAAAGTGTTAAAGATTTTCTTAAAAATCATCCACAACCCTCCGTAATTTTAGGAAGTAGAGTACTTAGTATTTGTCCTACGTTTGTTGACCTTAGCCAAGGCGTAGTGTACGGTAGCTAAGTGATGTCTTCCTACAATGCATATGATGCAGATTAATTAGGACGGGCATGTGACTTTGTTGACCTTAGCCAAGGGTCATGTGAACGGGTCTGATTAATCAAGTAATGACGGGTTGAACTTGACTAGTGCTTGTGATTTGTTGACCATAGCCAAGGTCATGAGTGCTAGGGGTAAAAACCACATCGGGAATTTCAATAGTTGAAATTTGCAATGAGATTGCATACCTTCCATATGATGGTTGGATCCCGATCCCACTGTGGGCAATAGTTGCTCCCAGGAGAGTTTTACAGTTTACAATTAGCTAGCTCATTAGTTGTCTAGAAAGGTGTTAACGGGGCTACGCCTCTGGGAAAACGAGGTTTACTTTAATTAGGTCCGTGCGAAAGCACGGGGAACCTCCCTCAAGTACCGACACTGGCCTGGCTAAACGGTTAGCGAAGTTGTAGACTGTAATTAATCCTGGCTAGTTTTCTTTTTAAGGTTTGAAAGAAAAAAACTTGATTAAAGCAGTGGGAGACATCGATTAGACAAGAAAAATAACCAATCTGATCTTTGCAAGAGCTTTCGCTGAGTGTATTCTTTTCTCTCTCTTAATGGCAGATACCAATGACTAGACTCAAGATTCAACTAGATAAAAATAAACTGAATGGGACCAATTATAAAGACTGGCTGAGGAATCTGAAAATTGCCTTGACTTATGATAAAGTATCATATGTCCTCACGACTCCAGCCCCGTCCGTCCCGGGTCCAAAATCCTCAGTTGCGAATAAAGAAGTCCACAAGACATGGGACGCTGACTGTGCCACGGCCAAATGCCTCGCGCTTGCCTCGATGGATAATACACATCAAAAGCAGCACGAGAATATGGACGTTCACGCCATATTCCTCCATACAAAGGAGTTGTATGGAGAGAAATCCCGCGTATTACGATACGGAGCATCAAAGAAATTGTTTCAGATGCGAATGGCCCATGGCACACTAGTAGGAGACCATGTTCTGAAGATGATAGCTCTCATAGAAGAGCTTGAGGACCTTGGATGGACAATGAACAATATAAGGAAATTATTCTACTGTCCCTCCCTTCCACCTTTGCTCAATTCATAGTTAACTTCAACATGAACAACATGGAGAAAGAACAACCTGAACTCCTTAATATGTTAAGGAGTGCAGAGAGTACACTGAAATCAGTGAAAACTCCCGTTTTGAGTGTTGGGAAATCTTCTTCTTCTCGCCCAAAGGCTAAAGCCAAGGGAAAGCTCAAGAAGAAGCCCACCAAGCCTAGGGGTGGAGACTCTTCGGGTTGCTCGGTATGCGATACTACAGCAGCTGGCCCTAGTGCAAGTGGGAGATTGTTAGTTGTATGTATACCCTAGAGGCCAGTATTGTACAGATGATGTATATTATATTGGATGCTTGGACATATATAGAGATGACTTTCTTGCTCGATATGATAGTATGCTATCTGGTTGCTCTTTATCTTAACATGTACACTAGTCTCTTTAAACTGTCTTTTAGTTACATGTTGGTAAAGCCCTTAGGATGTGTACTTGAATGCCTGGACTATGATGCAGATCATACTAGTGGGGACATGGTAGTCCATAAGTACATCCTTCAAGGTCCCTAGTCGTGGGTGTATCGAGACGGGGCATCGATATACCAGAGTAGACTAGCGTATACGCTTCTCGACCCATGAGATGGGCGATGGATGATCCCATATCCATTGGTGTTTGACATCAGAGATGGTATACGGGTTCTCAGTGGAGACTGGGTACACTGGACGGACTCGCCGAGAACTCCCAGATGGTATTATACCTCACGTCAGATGGCAGTTCTCAGGTGACACTTGTACAGGTTAGTCTGTAGACCCGAGATCGTCATAGAGTCTTGTGTGATTCCCACTGTGCTTTGATCTCCACCTTACCACATCCATAAGGGCGTGCAAAACGGTGGTCTTTGGGCACAGTCCCGAGTCACATGGAGGCAATGAGCGATAGGAGGGGTTTCGTCTTTCCCGGTATTGGGGGTTGATGTTGCGCTGTGCTCGATTGGCCGTAACAGGGAAGTCCCTGGCCAGGGCTGATCAGAGATTTGCTGGTAAGTGTTACCAGTAGTTTCTCGACCCGTTATGAGCCTCACATAGGCACGACTTATCGGTTATTGGGGTCTGACGTTTACCACCCCTAGACTTGATATGCGACATATCAGACGAACAGACCGGACTGTACGGTAAGTGTTACTGGTTGGATTCACAGGAGTGTGAGCGGGCTAGCTCGTCGATCTTCTGATCGCTCGATACCCGGATGGCCGTTACGTTTAGCAGACCGCTTGCGGCTTGTGGGTGCTTGATATGATCATCATCTGCTACCGGCGTATTGACGAGTCTTTAGAGTCCTACACAGAGGTTTCCTGGCTCAAGCGAAACGAAATAAGAGCGCATATGAGATATGTGCAGGACCGAGAATAATGCGTGTATATGATACCGTATACCATTCTCACGATGAATGTATCGAATGGTTATATTCGATATAACCTATATATCGAATCAAGGATTGATTCGATAAGCCGATACATAGGATACTAGTCGGTTATATGCGATATGACCGGATCGTTAAATCAAGTGTTGATTTAATGATTTAATGTATAATTATATATTTGATATATTACTTTGCATTAACTAGTATTGGTTCATTTTAAATGTATTTTCTCACTTGATGTGCAAGTTGTATATGTGATATACTTTTGTGCACATCTTTGTATCATGTTTGATGATTCTTGCTCATTTGGTTAAGTGTAAAGAATTAAACCTAGGTTAAGAAAGTGATTAGGGTTTTTATTTATCCATTCTTTTATTTATTGATTTTGGAAAAAGAATGGGATAAGAATACAAAATGGTTGCTTTCATTCTTGAACCTTTGTGAAGCTTCATGAAGCTTTGACCAAAGTGACCAATTTGTCTTCATGCTTAACCCTAACCACTCTTCTAACCTTGGTCAATTCTCTACACCTAACCATGGTTCCTATTATGATAAGTATTCATTTCTTTTTCATTTTTGATTAACTTATCAAAATATTTCCTTCTTCATCATCTTCTTCTTCAAGAAAGAAAGCTTGATGCCATCAATGGCAACTTCAGTTCTAAAGTGAGAAATCAAATTCTAAAGTGAACCCACCTCCTATTTCTTCACCCTCTACCTCTTGCCAAGTTGTTTTGGGTGTTTTCTTCACAAGTTTCACAAATTTGTGAAGTCGGAGCTTGAACTTGTGATGTCTCGACGTAGATCATCTTCGGCACGAAGCCGACGACCTATTCCGCTCATTTCTTCGATGAAGCCGATGCGAGAGTCCGAGATCCGACTAGGACAGTGAGAGGAAGTTTACGTGGAGCTAAGGAAGTGGATAACCGGATCTACAAAGGTTGTAGCTTCTTATATTTAGTTAAGTTGTTAACTAGATTCGTATTTCGCCTAAACATCTAGTCAACGATCCGTATTAGGGTTTCTCGGCACCCGTAATTTTTGAAATTAGCATGGTTGATGCCTTATGAGATCTCTATTGTGTGCCTAGGAACCCTACAGGAAGGACAAGTCCAAAGCTGGAGAATCGGGGAAAGGGGAATGTTTTCAATGCCACAAAACAGGACATTGGAAGCGCAACTATACGGAATACTTAAATCTCAAGAAGAAGCATGGGGATGCTTCCGCTTCAGGTGTGTTTGTGACAGAAAACTGTTTTTCAATAAACTCTGCTTCCTGGGTATTAGATACCGGTTCAGGTTCTCACATTTGTAATTCTATGCAGGGGCTGAGAAATAGCAAGGTTTTGAAGACAGGTGACCATACTCTCCGCGCTGGAAATGGTTCCAATGTACATACAGTCGCAGTGGGAGAGTATCAATTGGGGTTGCCATCTGGGTGTATATTGGTTTTGAACCCATGTTATTTTGTACCAAGTATGCTTTGTAATATAATATCTGTTTCTTTGTTAGACAATGAAGAATATAATTTTGTATTGCAGAACAATGTTATGAACATTCACCTGAATCAAATGTTGGTTGGGTATGGTACGCTTAATAACGGGATATACGTCCTAAATCAACACACAGTTTTCAGCATACAACACAGTAATAAAAGAAAACTTTCAGAAATAAATGAAGCTTTTCTTTGGCACTGTAGACTTGGTCATATTAACGAAACAAGACTAAACAAGTTACACAAAGATGGATATTTAAACCCTTTTGAATATAAATCTTATGCGACTTGCCAGTCTTGTATCATGGGTAAAATGACCAAAACTCCGTTTACCGGACACGGAGAAAGAGCTACTGAGCTCCTAGGCCTCATACATAGTGATGTATGTGGGCCAATGTCTACACAAGCTAGAGGCGGTTTTTCACACTTCATTACTTTCGCTGACGATTTCTCAAGATTCGGTCATGTATTTTTATTAAAGCACAAATCCGAAGCTTTCGAGAAATTCACTGAATATAAACAAGAAGTAGAAAAACAAACCGGCTTGAGTATTAAGATGCTTCGATCAGATCGAGGTGGGGGGTACCTCAGTACAGAGTTTGCAAACTTCCTAAAAGATAATGGGATTCTCTCTCAGCTCACTCCTCTTTACACACCACAGCACAACGGTGTGTCAGAACGACGGAATAGGACCCTATTAGATATGGTCCGATCCATGATGAGTGATGCTGAGTTACCTGTCTCATTTTGCGGGCATGCATTGGAGACTGCAGCGTTTCTACTGAACAGGGTCCCAACCAAAATCGTGTCTACCACGCCATATGAGATATGGCATGGGAAGAGACCATCTCTTAAGAGAATTAAGATTTGGGGTTGCCTGGCCTTTGTTAAAAAGCAAAATCCGGACAAACTCGAGACACGGTCGGTCATGTGTAACTTTGTGGGATATCCAAGGAATTCTTATGGATATCTTTTCTACCACAAGGTGGAACAAAAGGTGTTTGTTTCTTAGCATAATACATTCTTGGAAAAAGAATTTTTCACAAATGAAACTGATGGCAATGTGGTAGATCTAGAAGAGGTTCTAGAGATACAAACTACAAATGACGAGTTGGTTGAACCGGCGGTTGCAATAGAAACTGAGGAGCCTCGGCCACTCCGTAGGTCTGGCAGGACTTCTCACCCACCGGAGAGAACTACGGTTTCCTCAATGATGGTGATGGAGAAGACTGCATCATGGAGGATGATGATCCTACCAGCTTTCAGCAAGCTATCATGAGTGGAGACTCTGTGAAGTGGCTGGATGCCATGAGATCCGAAATGGAGTCTATGTACACCAACAAAGTATGGACTTTGGACGTTGTACCCTCTGGGGTAAAACCTGTAGGGTGCAAGTGGATCATTAAAAGAAAGATTGGTGTAGATGGGCAGGTGGAGACCTATAAGGCAAGACTTGTGGCGAAGGGTTTTCGTCAAAGACCAGGTTTGGACTATGACGAGACTTTTTCTCCCGTAGCCATGCTTAAATCCATTCGGATCCTACTTGCTATTGCTGCTCACTACGACTATGAAATCTGGCAGATGGACGTTAAAACGGCATTTCTAAATGGAAATTTGGAAGAATTCGTTTATATGGATCAGCCAGAGGGCTTCATTGACAGTGGGAGCAGCGGGAAAGCATGTAGATTGCTTAAATCCATATATGGGTTAAAGCAGGCATCACAGAGTTGGAACATCTGTTTCGATGATGCTATCAAAGAGTTTGATTTCATCAAAAATCCAGATGAACCTTGTGTTTATAAGAAGGCTGTAGGGAGAGCTGTCACATTCCTCGTATTGTACGTGGATGACATTCTTCTGATAGGAAATGGCATTCCTATGCTACAGTCGGTCAAATCTTTCTTATCACTAAGGTTCTCCATGAAGGACCTGGGTGATGCCACATACATTCTGGGCATAAGAATCTATAGGGATAGATCCAAGAGGTTATTGGGATTGTCCCAAACCAGGTACATCTACACCATCCTAAAAAGGTTTAGTATGGAAGACTCCAAGCGGGGTGCCTTACCCGCTTGCCATGGGGTCACTCTTTCCATGGAATCTTTCCCAAAGACCGATGAAGAGAGAGCTCGCATGAGCATTATACCCTATGCTTCGGCAGTAGGATCTATAATGTATGCGATGTTATGTACACACCCAGATGTAGCTTATGCACTTAGTGTTGTAAGCAGGTATCAATCCAACCCAGGTGAGAATCACTGGATAGCTGAGAAGAACATTCTTAGGTACTTGCGAAGGACTAAAGAATTGTTCTTGGTGTATAGTAATGGAGATCTCCAAATGGAGGCCTTTACCGATTCGAACTTCCAGAGCGATAGGGACGATAGAAAATCTATCTCCGGGTTTGTATTTAGCCTCAATGGAGGGGCGGTAAGTTGGAAGAGTTCTAAACAGGATACCGTTGCAGACTCTACGATGGAGGCTGAGTACATTGCTGCGAAAGATGCCGCCAAGGAAGCCGTTTGGATGAAGAAGTTTGTCTCGGAGCTAGGAGTAGTTCCAACCATTATTGATCCAATACCACTGTATTGTGATAATAATGGGGCTATGGCGTTAGCCAAGGAGCCCAGGTCCCATCAGCGGTCCAGACACATCCTGAGACGTTTTCATTTGATCCGGGAGATTGTAGATCGCCGCGAGATCGAGATTAAGAGAGTAGACACAAAGAATAACACCGCGTATCCATTCACCAAGGCCCTCCCTCAGCCGCAGCATAAGCGACTTTTTAAGATGTTGGGTACGAGATACGCCAATAACTGGCCTTAGTGCAAGTGGGAGATTGTTGGATATATGTATGCCCTAGAGGCCATTATATGATAATGGATGTATTTATACTTGTATATATATATTCAGTGTACATTCTTGCTCGACATGATAGTATGCTATCTGGTTCTTCTTTATCTGACATGTAGATTTGATCATGCTTTTATTCATTCACACATGTTGATAAAGCCCTGAGGATATAGGCTTGACTACTGTGATTATGATAGTAATCATACTAGTGGGACATCTGTAGTTTATAAGCATATCCTGGAATGTCCTTAGTCGTAGGTGTATCGAGACGGGGCATCGATATACCATAGTAGACTAGCGTATATGATACTAGACCCATACGATGGGCGATGAATGTTCCCACATTCATCGATGTTTGACATCGAGATCGTATACGGGTGCTCAGTGGTGACTGGGTACACTGGACGGACTCACCGAGAACTCCTATATCGAATTATATCTATCGTCGGATAGCTGTTCTCAGGTGACACTGGTGCAGGTTAGTCTATAGACCCGATATCGTCATAGAGTCTTGTGTGTTGTCCCACTGTACTTTGATTACCACCCTACCACGGCTCCACTGAGTCATGCAAACAGGTGGCCGTTGGGTACAGTCCCGAGACACACGAAGGCAATGAGCGATAGAAGGGTTTCGTCTCTCCCGGTATTCGGAGTTGATGCTGTGCTCTGCTGGATTGGCTATATCAGTAAGTCCCTGGCCAGGTCTGTTGAGATTTACTGATAAGTGTTATCAGTATTTTCTCGATCTATTATAGACCATTCATCAGCACGACTTATTGAGTTATTGGAGTCGACGTTACCATCCCTAGACTCGATATGCAGCATATCTGACGAAGAGATCTGACTGTACGGTAGTGTTGCCGGTTGGCTCGACGGGAGTTGTGACAGGTTCGCTTGTTTTCTTCTGATCGCTCAATACTCGGGTGGCCGTTACTTTTAGCTGACCGCTTGCGGCTTGTAGGTATTTGATATGATCATTACCTACTGCCGGCGTATTGACGAGTCTTAGAGTCCCACAATGAAGTTCCCTGGCTCAGGCGAAAAGATGTAGTGTGCATATGAGATATTCGTGGGGACACGATTAAATATGGATATGTGATACCGTATATTAATCGGGCATTTTCTATTGGTCGGGTCGTATGTGATATGACCGGTTTGCAAAATCAAGTGTTGATTTAACAAATGACTTTTAGATTAATTCTTTAATCAAACTCTTTTTCTATTTTTGTATGCATGCTTCTATGCACGTGATGATGTGCATGGATACATACATACATACATTGTATCATGGTTGTTGATACATATTTGGTGTTAATGCAAGACTTATATTGTAGTTATTATCTATTTATTTATCATTTTGAAAAAGGGAAAGGATAATACACAAGGTTAATGTTTATCATTTTTGACCATACTTCAACCACTTTTTAACCTTGAGTTAATTATCCTTTTGCCTTTTAACTCATTTGATAAAGATCTAGATAGTTCTAACCAAGGTTGAAGTGAGAAGGATTAATATAGATTATTCTTTTCTCATTTCAATTATTCACTCTCATAACATTTCCTTTTGTGAGAAAGCTTAGCCACCATCTTCTTCTTCCTCTCTTGATAATTTTTTTGAGTGAGGTTGATAAAAAGAAAGAGTTTTGATTATAGAATACAAACCACAACATCATACTACACAAATCTTGCCTATTTGTGTCGGGTGTTTGCTCTACTTCATTCACATATCGAGTAAAGCAAGGAGCTTTGGGCAAAGGAGCTTCGGGTGGATCGTCATGGACCTAGAGGATCTCAAGCGAACCTTTTTCCAACCCTCAAGTAGCCAAGGAGTCTAGCGTAGGGAGCTACAAAGGTTGTACTCTCAAAACCCTAGCTTTTTCTAATTGTGATGATGTCAATGTAATGAAACCCTAAATTTCTAATGATGATTCTTTGTATGTTCACTTAGCACCTTAAAATTTTGATTTTGGCACATATGATGCTTCCAAACCCTTCATGAGGTGCTAGGTAAACCTAACAATGATGACATTCCGAAGACTGCCTTTCGGACGCGCTACGACCATTATGAATTCTTGGTGATGTCGTTCGGACTCACAAATGCCCCAGCAGCGTTCATGGATTTGATGAACCGGATCTTCAGGCCGTTCCTCGACCAGTTTATTATTATATTCATTGATGACATTTTGGTCTACTATTGGAGTCGAGAGGAGCATGAGCAGCACCTGAGGATTACTTTGCAGACATTGAGAGAGCACCAACTGTTTGCTAAATTCTCGAAGTGTTCTTTCTGTATTGACAGTGTTGATTTCTTGGGTCATGTGATTGCAAGAGACGGTATACATGTGGACCCGAAGAAGATCGAGGCCGTATAGCTTTGGCCCAGACCTATTTCCGTGATGGAGGTCTGCAGCTTCTTGGGCTTGGACGGTTATTATCGCCATTTCATACAGGGTTTCTCTTGTATCGCTGCACCACCGACTGGACTGAACCGGAAGGGAGTTTCATTTCTTTGGACAGAGGCATGTGAACATAGTTTTCAGCAGTTGAAGACTCATTTGACGACTGCACCAGTTCTATTTTTGCTTTCAGGATCAGACGGCTATGTTGTTTATTGTGATGCTTCTCGGATGGGTCTAGGTTGTGTGTTGATGCAGCACGGTAGAGTTATCGCTTATGCTTCTCGACAGTTGAAGAAGCATGAGCAGAACTATCCCACTCATGATCTAGAGATAGCCGCGGTGGTCTTTTCGCTTAAGATTTGGAGAAATTACTTGTACGGAGAGTCGTGTCAGATCTTTATGGACCATAAAAGATTAAGGTACATCTTCCAGCCGCGGGATCTAAATATGATGCAGCGCCGTTGGATGAAGCTTGTAAAGGACAATGATTGTGAGATCCTTTATCACCCGGGCAAGGCGAATGCGGTAACTGATGCTTTGAGTCATAGGCCCAGAGGTAGCTTGTTCCATTTGAGCGCGGTCCAGAGACAGTATTCTACAAATTGGCAGATTTTATGCGACAGCAGAAGACAGTTCGAGTTCACTTCCACCGGGGGATAGCTTGCTCATGTCCGCGCCCATCCATTTCTACTCGATCGTGTCCTAGAGGCACAGTCCGACGATGCTCATTTGACTGAGATTATGGAGTATGTTCGGCAGGGGAGAGATTTGGAGTTTGCGATTGATGGCCAGGGAGTGTTACTATTTGGGACTCGTCTATGCGTACCAGATCTTGAGGGGCTAAGATGTGAGATCTTAGAGGAGGCTCATCAGTCAGCATACAACATTCATCCGGATTGCACTAAGATATATCGTGATTTAAGAGATATCTACTGGTGGGAAGGGATGAAGAGAGATGTTTCGGATTTCATTTCGAGATGCCTGACTTGCCAGCAAGTCAAGACCGAGCATCAGAGACCGGCGAGAGAGTTACGTCCTTTTCCTATTACGGAGTGGAAATGGGAACAGATCTCTATGGATTTCGTTCTGAGTCTACCCAGGTCCAATCGAGGGTATGACTCCATTTGGATGATTGTAGACCGGTTGACGAAAGCGTCTCACTTTCTCCCAGTGAAGACCCCTTTTGGATTTGCTCAGTATGCTCAGCTGTATATTGATGAGATTGTGCGTTTGCACGGCGTTCCAACATGCATTGTATCCAACAGCGGCACCCAGTTTACCAGCCGTCTTTGGCAGAAACTTCAGGAGGCTTTGGGTACCCGTTTGAGTTTCAGCATTGCTTTCCATCCGCAGACCGATGGTCAGACAGAGCAGACTATACAGACACTCAAGGATATGCTCCGAGCATGCGTACTTGATTTTAGTGGCAGTTGGGATCGTCACTTTCACTTGATAGAGTTCTCCTACAATAACAGTTTTCAGGAGACGATTCAGATGGCATCTTTTGAGGCTTTGTATGGGAGAAAGTGTCGATTGCCAGTCTGTTGGACCGAACACAGCGAGAGTAGGATTTTGGGACTACAGCTGGTTCAGGAGACTACGGAGAAGATCCAGTTGATCCAGGACAGGATGAGAGCAGCCCAGTGCAGGCAGAAGTCCTATGCCGACTGTCGTCGTCACAGACTTGAGTTCACAGTGGGTGATCATGTTTTCTTACGGATCTCTCCGATGAAAGGTGTGATGAGGTTCGGAAAGAAAAGGAAGCATAGTCTCAGATATGTCGGTCCTATTGAGATCCTTTAGAAAGTCGGTACTGTTGCCTATCGTTTGGCACTTCCGCCCAGTGTTCCAGATGTACACCCCGTATTTCATGTATCGATACTTCGCAAATACCTTCATGATCCTTCTCACGCGATTCAGCACCATACCATCCAGCTGGAGCGCGATCTTTCTTTCACCGAGCAGCCGGTAGTTATTAAGGACCGGCAGGTGAAGAAACTGCGGTGAAAGGTTTTACCGTCCGTAAAGGTTCTATGGCATGGCCCGAATAGCGAAGAGGTCACATGGGAAGCCGAGAGCGAGATGCGGAAGAAATTTCCCCATCACTTAGAAGGTACGCGTAGTTAGATTTTTAAATTCGGGGACCGAATTTCTGTAAGGGGGAAGATTGTAATATCTTAAAACGCGATTAGAGTTAATTAAGCCATATAATATGGGTTTTTGATAAACTTAACTAATAATTATTTTTCATATATTTATTTAATTAATTAATATTTTATTTAATTAATTATGTACTTGTGGTAGTTATGCACATACATGTGCATGCTAATCTAGCATTAAGAATATGTTAATCATGTTTTGCTAGCCATTGCACATTAACTATATGTTATGTTATATATTTATATTAAGTAAATAAAAGGTTTTATATTTTAATTGAAAAAGGAAAGATAAAGAATGAAGTATGGGGAGACATGGAGGTAAGGGGGCAATTAATGAAGAGAGAGAGAGGGGGCATGGCTCTTAAGAGTCATCCCTCTCCCCTCATCTCTCTCTCATTCCTCAACTCTCCCTCTCATTTCTCATTCTCCTCCTTCTTCTTCTTCCACAAAAATCCCTCTCTTGAAAATTCTCCACCACAAACCTTGAGTCTAAACCACCATAAAACTTCACTAAAACCCTTCATTAGGCATGTTTAGCCTCTCTTGGAGTCTTGGAGCTTGCATGGTGTCACGACACGAAATTTGGCACGTGACGGCCCTAATACTACGCAACGTCTACAGGCGTAACATAGTAAAAGAAAAGCCAAAACCCAGCTATCAAAATCATCAAAAGTAACAAGAAAGTGATAATAGTATTTTCAAAACCTTTGAAATCACAACTCAAATTCTTTAAGTCTCACTTTTATTCCTTAAAATTTTGACAGCACCTCCTTTGTAAAAACCAGCCCCAAAAATGGGTACAACATAATATATAAGTAAAAGCATCCCAAACGGGAGCAAAATCCACACCCAACGGCGGAAAACAATCACCACAACAGATATACGACGCCGTAGCGAAGAAAGAGACGATATATATAAAACTCCATAAAAACTTCCAAGTCACAAAATAATATACAATATCGTCCTCACACCAAGTCACTAAGTCATACATAATACTGGTAGATGGAGAGTACATGGATACAACGAATATACCATACAACATCGGATAACCATGAAACCCACCTGTGCAAAACTGCACACTGTCAGGCGAAGCGGTATCCGCGGTAAAAGATGATACGAAGGATGAAAATAGCCCTGCCTCTGACTATCCTGAGGAACACCTGCAAGACACTGTGGCACAACGGGGGTGTGTTGCCAACTCGTAAATAGTAAATAACATATGCAGATAATCGTGAGTATGCACGTACAACGCGAATCTAACATAAGCATTTAATATCAATGAATGGTCATATGTAGTGCAATAATCATGAAAAGTACACTAGTAGGTACAATTAATACATGAAGCAATAATATGAAGATATGTAGGTAACAGTCATGTAATAATCATGTAATAATGATATGAAGATGTATATAAGCAACAGTCATGAAAGGTACTCTAACAGGTACTACTAATACATGAAACAGTGCATAAACAATAAATAAGGAGTATGGAATGAAATATGTCATTTCCACGGATCCTGACATCGTGGTAGGATCACAATCCATCAAGACAATCCAAATCCCAATTCCTCCAATTAGCCCCCAATTTGGCTATCATATCAAGTAAGTCTCACATATCCTAAATATACAACATCAAGTAGATCCCACATATCCCGTATGTACAATATCAAGTATATCTCACATATCCCGAGTGTACAAAATAAGCACTCTCATATATATCCTGTAATCAATATCAAATGAATTCTCAAATGTCCTAAATCCAATGTCAATGAGTCCTTTACATTCTAGGTATATTTGCATGAATAAATATGACGAGGTATATAATTTAATGTCAATACACATATATTAGCGTCCCATTTCACTAATATTGGTATAAGGGCATATGTAACAGCGGCCTAATACCCTGTTATATATACAAAAAAGTAAAAAGAAATATCATGAAACCAATGTGTCAAGCATCGACACAGAAATGTTGATTTATCAGGTGCTGTCACCATGACTAGCACCCTGATAGGTACGTATCATACGATATCCCGCAAACACGAGTGCCTAGCTGTGACCCTCGCCTCTCGACGTATCAATACGTACATGACTCCCGTCGGTATCTCCATGATAACTACTGAGTCACTGGTAATGTCACCAGATGGTATGGTTCCCCTAATAGCTCATCATCTAGCACCACGACCTCATTCTTGCACCGGGGTACCTCCGGGCCCCACCATGTACCCGCACACGAATCCCTCCTTTCCTCTCGTGCGGTATATATATATCCGAACCGATAAATCTCATGATGGCTGCTGAAATATCATATCAAGGGGAACCGGGTTTTTCAAATAATTCATAATTTGATGAAACTCCCCCGCTCCCCAAACCTAGAAAACATCATGAAAAATTCATATCTCAATGTAAAAATCCATGAATATAATATACGCATCATAAATCTGAAATGCGAGCATACAAAGGAAAAGCCGCAATTAACTGCAACAAATTAATATAATATTATGCGGTTCCTAATCTCTCCAATTCTAACTGATATCAAGTAAAGGTAAACGTGTAGTTATAACCAGGTATATATGTAAACATAAGGTATATCAAGGTATATGTATCTACCTATGAGTAATAATGTAATATAACCCCTGGGTATAAGTGAAGTATGTGTGAAAGGTATACCTGTAGCTATGTCATAAAGTGTGTATGTACCTATCACTAATGGTACAATACCCTATAGGTATACAGGTATCTAACATGTAAGTATATGAAGGTATATGTGTAAGCATGTAGATATACAGGTATGCTAAATGTCATATGCGATAAGAAATATGAATCAGTGTCTCAATGTCCCTAACCAAGCAATATCATATCTATCAGTGGGTTGTGGATGACATAGCAATTATTGACGGTGTGTGTGGCATACAATCAGTGCTCGTGCAACATAGGCCGTCAATAATGGTTCAGTATCCTAAGGATACTAGTCCAAGCACAACACTAACTAAGCAGTAGGGTAAATGCGCAAATTCTAAATATGACATAGAATATGCGACAAGTTAAGTCATTTCTAGCCCAAACGCATAACGCCATGCCGGCGATTCCCCTGTAGATGTTAAATCTACTCACCAACGCTCCTGGCTAAGTGAAGCCAACCACTTGTTTTCCCCTTGTAGATGTGTCCGTAGTCCCCGCCTGCGAACCTACAATAGTAAGACAATAAAACAAGTGTATATTAATAATAACCCTAAAATACGTACACACTACATTAGACCGACTCAACAACACAAAACATACTCTCAAGTGTTCGTATTGTGGCTAACGCACGTAGCGACACGACGAAAACAACTTAAGAGCAAAACCACCCAAGGTGCATGATCCGTGTCGTATAACGTATCGCGTGAACACAAAACACTACAACCTACCTAAGTGATCCCAGATTTTGCATACTGAGAAAACTAAACAAATAAACAGAACCAAATATACCAAAACCACTGCAGACACCTACCCAGAGAAACCCAAACCCAAACTCCTGCCCACGGCCGATCTCGCAGGAATCCTCTTCAGACGTCGCCGGCCCTGGCCGGTGGGATGGGTCTCGTGTCGCAGGTGAAAGCCTATGGTCACAGGTACAACACAACTAAAATGTTTGGTTTTCTAGTATTTTCTCGGGATCACAGCAAAGGTCACAGATATCGCAAATCGACACTAAAATACGATATATTGCACAAAACATAACTTTAAACACTTAAAACTGAAACTAGTGAAAGGTTCCTAGGCACCCTATAGTGGTCTCACAAGGCATCGAACATGCCAATATAAAATTTTACGGGTGCCGAGAGACCCGACTACGGATCGTCGGCTAGATATTTAGGTAAAACAATAAACTAGTTAACACTTAACTAAGAGATACGGAAATACAACCTTTGTAGATCCGGTCCTCCACCACCACGGCTCCGAGATGAGGTCCTCTCCGCTGTCCAAATCAAATCCGGGCTCTAGCATCGGCTTCATCGGAGAATGAATGGGCTAGGTCGTCGACGACGTGCCGAAGATGATCTACGTCGAAGCATCACTAGATCGAGCTCCACCTTCACCAAGTCTTGAAAACTTGTGAAGGAAACACACTCTACTACTTGGCAAGAGGTAGAGGATGAAGAAATAGGAAGTGGGTAGACTTTAGTTTTGGATTTCTCACACTTTTCATCAATCCACCATTGATGAAGAGAAGCTTTCTTTCAATGAAGAAGATAAAGAAGAAGAAGAAAGTGTTATGATAAGAATAAGAATAATGGAAAATAAAATCTATTCTTATCATAATCACACCATGGTTAAGTGTAGAGAGAGGACCATGGTTAGGTGTAGTGGCTAGGGTTAAGCATGAGACAAAATGGCCACTTTATTCAAACCTTCATGAATGTTCATGAAAGAAACAAAAATAAAAGCCACCATTTTATCTTTATGCATTATATTTTCCAAAGAAATAAATGAATAAATAAATGTATATGAAAAACAAAACCCTAACCATTTAAATAACCATGGATCAATCTTTAACACAAACCAAGTAAGCATGCATCATCAAACATGATACAATCATGTGCACAAAACTATATCGAATATACAATGTGCACATCCGAGCGAGAAAATCCAATTAAAGTGAACCGATACTAGTTAATGCAAAGTAATATATCAAATATATAATTATGCATTAAATCATTAAATCAACACTTGATTTAACGATCCGGTCATGTCGCACACAACCGACTAGTATACAATGTATCGGCTTATCGAATCAATACTTGATTCGATAACTAGGTTATATCGCATACAACCATTCGATACATTCATCGCGAGAATAGAATACGGTATCACATACAGGCATTATTCTCGGTCCCGCACATATCTCATATGCGCTCCTATTTCGTTTCGCTTGAGCCAGAAAACCTCTGTGTAGGACTCTAAAGACTCGTCAATACGCCGGCAGCAGATGATGATCATATCAAACACCCACAAGCCGCAAGCGGTCTGCTAAACGTAACGGCCACCCGGGTATTGAGCGATCAGAAGATCGACGAGCAAGCCCGCTCACACTCCAGTGAATCCAACCAGTAACACTACCGTACAGTCCGGTCTGATCGTCTGATATGTCGCATATCTCACCTAGGGGTGGTAAACGTCAGACCCCAATAGCTCGTTAAGTCGTGTCGATATGAGGCTCATAATGGGTCGAGAAACTACTGGTAACACTTACCAGCAATTCTCTGATCAGCCCTGGCCAGGGACTTCCTGTTATAGCCAATCGAACACAGTGCAACATCAACTCCCTATACCGGGAGAGACGAATCCCCTCCTATCGCTCATTGCCTCCATGTGACTCGGGACTGTACCCAAAAACCACCGTTTTGCACGCCCTCTTGTACGTGGTAAGATGGAAATCAAAGCACAGTGGGAACTACACAAGACTCTATGACGATCTCGGGTCAACAGACTACTCTGTACTAGTGTCACCTGAGAACTGCCATCTGACGTGAGGTATAATACCATCTGGGAGTTCTCGGCGAGTCCGTCCAGTGTACCCAGTCTCTACTGAGCACCCGTATATCATCTCTGATGTCAAACACCAATGGATATGGGATCATCCATCGCCCATCTGTATGGGTCGAGAAGGTACACACTAGTCTACCCTGGTATATCGATGCCCCGTCTCGATACACCCACGACTAGGGACTTTGAAGGATGTACTTATGGACTACCATGTCCCCACTAGTATGATCCGCATCATAGTCCAGGTAGTCAAGTACACATCCTAAGGGCTTTACCAACATGTAACAGAGAGACAATCAGTATACACGTTAAGGTAAAGATCAACCAGATAGCATACTATCATGTCGAGCAAGAAAGTCCTCCCTATATATGTCTCAGCATCCACTACAATATACATCCAATGTACAGTAATGGCCTCTAGGGCATACATATAACTAACAATCTCCCACTTGCACTAGGGCCATCTGTAGCAGTGGTTGTAGTATCTTATACACAACCATCCCATAAAAGTCTCTCTCTGGGAATTGGCCTTCGTGAGTGGATCCGCCGTGTTGTCCTCTTAGTCTGCTCTCCTAACCTCGATCACCCTGGAGATCAACTATCTCCATGATCAGGTGATGCTGCCTCAGAATACGTCTGGGTCACTGATGGGACCGGCGTTCCTTGGCATAAGCCATAATTCCATTGTCACACAATGGGAGGAACATAGTTCATCTCATGAACCAATAAACACCCAAACAGCCTCTTTGGTAGCATCTTAAGTAGCGATGTATCCTGCCTTTATCGTCTAGTATGCCACGGTATCTAGCTTGGAACTCTTCCAACATACCGTCCCTTTACCAAGGGTAAAGACAATTCCTATGACTGACATTCAGTCGTCTTTATCATCCTGGAACACTTCCAGTGATTCTCCCCAGGATCGATTGATACCATCTCACTACAACTAGTGAGAATCCTAACATCCATTTAGATCTATCTCATAGATCCAAAATCCAGGATTTAGTAGGTATCACTTTGATCCTATGTGGAGAATCATTGTGATAAGCGGAGATTGATCGAGCGTAGCATAGGAAACTCCTTCACTATCAAGAGTATGTCATCCACGTACTCTACGAGGATCACTACCATACTCCCTACTACCTTTTTGTATATACAAGGTTCATCTACCATTTTGATGATGTCAAACTCTTTGACTATCTATCAAAACAGATGTTCCAACTCCGCGATGCCTGCTTTATCAAATAAAACATCTTGCACACGTTTCCGCTGCTCCCACTGTCTACGAGGCCCTCTGGCTGTGTACTTATAGACTCACTCTTTTAAAACATCATTTAGAAAAGCAGTCATGACACCCAACCACCAGATATCGTAGTCATGGTATGTAGCCGTGGCAAGTAGGATCTGGATGGACTTAAGCATAGCTCCTTAGAAAAGGTTTCATCATTATCCATGCCTGGTCAATGACGAAAACCTTTAACAAGTTTAGCTTTGAAAGTCTCAACCTTTCCATTTACACCAAGTAATCTTCTCAAGATATACTTGCTCCTGATGGGGATTTAACCCTTCAGATATAGCAACCAAAGTCCATACTTTGTTGGTGTACATGGATTCCATCTCAGATCACTAAGCATCCAGCCATTCTTACAGAGTCTTACTCCTGATGGCCAGCTCGAAGCTAATTGGGTCATCATATCATGATGCAATCCTCGCTCCCACTGTCATAGAGAAACAGAAGTATCTCTCAGGTGGGTGAGGAACCCTACTAGATCGGTGGAGAGGCTGAGGTTCGTTGGAATCTACTGAATCCTTTGGTTCTATCAAATCATCAGCTGCAATTTGTATGGCTGGAACATTTCCAGTTGTACATAACAGACGTTGCCTCGAGCGTGTCCGGATTTTGCTTTTAGACATAGGCCGGACAACCCCAAATCTTAACTAACTTAAGACATGGGCTCTTCCCTTTCCATATCACATATGAAGTGGTAGGCATAGATTTGATTCGAACCCTATTCAATAGGTATACATCTTCTCAAGTTCACAACACCCATAAGGAAAAAGGTAACTCAGTAGTACTCATCATAGAGCACACCTTATCATATAGGGTGTGATTGCTCCGCCCCGATATACCATCGTGCTATGGTGTATTCGGAGGAGTAATGCCGAGAGAGAATCTCATTCTCCTTTAGAATAGTCCAGGAATTCCGTGCTCAAGTATTCTCCTCCTTGATCTCAACAAAGGACATAATACTTATACCCGTATTTTGGTTCTCTACTTCTAACTTATATTCTATGAATATCTCAAAAGGTTCGGACTTGTGTTTCAACAAGAACATAGATCTGAATCTTGAGAGATTATTAGAGAACGTAATGAAGTATAAAGAACCAGTCCTGGTATGTGTAGACAGGGGACCTACATACATCAACATGTATCATCCCAAGAGTTTATTAACTCTTTCTCTGTTTCGAGTAAACAGAGCTATGGTCATCTTATCTTTGTGACATGACTGGCAAGTTTCACAAGATGTAAATTCAAACTGATTTAAATATGCATCTACATGTAACTTAAGCTAGTCGGGTCGCATCGATATGACCTAGTCTACAATACCTCAAGAAGGATCCGTTCATTTCTGAACTCTTTCTCTTGTGTGTGTTCCGTATACTAAGAACTGTAGTTTGATTTAGAACATTAATGCTTTTAGATAACGTGCCTGAACCGATCAACTTTTGATATAGGAAATGTTCAAAACATTATCCAACAATACAAAATTTTACCATTTCTTTACTAATAAAGAGATTGATATGATTTTGTATATCAGGTTCGGTATCTAATAACATTCGTTCAGAATCAATGTATTGGTAATACAGGGTGACAGTGATCGACAGACTTGGCTGCAACACTTGCCCCGTTTTCTGTCTCATGAAACTTATCACCCGTTCTCAGTTTTTCTACCCTTTTGTAGCCCTATGTAACAGATTACATATCTGGGATCCTGATCCGGTATCATATACCAAGGATGCGGAGGATACTGAGAAACAGTTCTGTATAATGAACACACCCGAAGATGATGCATCTCATGCACTTTCTTCGTTTGGGCGGCACGTGAAATCTGGTATTCCCCAATTTCCTGCTCTGTCTTATAACAATTATAAGTTGGAGCGGGACCAACGTTCCCCAGCTCAGTATAACAAGCGGGTTCGGTCAATAATCCGTATTATTATCTTGATTAAGGCGTGATATGGTCGCTACCTGGAGAGAGAGAGAAGAAAACACTCAGCGTGCGCTCTTGCAAGAATAGATTGGTTATTATTTTATCTAATCAGGATGGCTCCCACTGCTTTTTATCAAATCTTCCTTCAAACCCTAAAAGGAAAGACTAGCCGGGATTAATTACACACTACAAGTTCGCCAATCTTTCAGCCAGGCCAGTGTCGGTACTTTGAGGGAGGTCCCCCGTGCTTTCGCACGAACCTAATTAATGTAAACCTCGTTTTCCCAGAGGCGTAACCCCGTTAACACCTTTCTAGACACCTACTTGATCGGCTAATTGTAATGTGTAAAACTCTCCCAGGAGTAACTCTTACTCGCAGCGGGTATCGGGATCCAACTATCTCATAGAAGGTATGCAATCTCATTGCAAATTTCAACACTTGAAATTCCCGATAATATTTTACCCCTAGCGTTCTATGACCTTGACGGAGGCCAAACAACCCATAGTCCGCTAGTCAAGTTCAACCCGTCATTTCCTGATTGAATTAAACCCACCCGCACGACCCTTGACGGAGGCCAAACAACGCCGTACGAATACCCTAATCCAATCGCATCATATGCTAGCAGATAAGCACTAGTTAGCTACCGTAAACTACGCCTTGACGGAGGCCAAACAACCGCAGCACGAATACTAACTAGTACGTATCTGAAATAACGGAGGGCTACGACAGGTTTTTCTGAAAACCTATTGCGTAATGAACTTGATATCGTTGTAGAATCAAATGATTTTAAAATGGAGTGCTTTTGAGGCTTTTCCAGTTTTTGCTAAAGGAGTCATTCCCGGTGAAGGGATCGTCGGTCCTTTCCTCGTCGAATGAGGTGCAGGACGTATCATATATATCACTGTGCAAAGAAGAACTCTTAAAAGCAATCAAAAAACAAACCGAGTGTGTAGCATCTGCCAGTTATTGCTAAAGGAGTCACTCCCGGTGAAGGGATCTCGGTCCTTTCCTTATCGAATAAGGTGCAGGATATATCATATACACCGCTGTGCAAAGCAAGAACTGTAGCAACCTATTTTATTTTGAAATTCGATTCTACAACATCTTATGTTTCTTTTATTTCATTAATCTCATTAATGAAGTCCCATCATTTAAGTACCTAAACATCACAGATAAATACGATGTACACTTATGCCATCCGCATTCGCCTCGATGTCCCCTCGTGCATCGTTAGGTTAGGTAACTAACGACAGAGCGGGGCAGGGCTAGCGCGGGTGTAAAACATAAGTAACGTCTATATAATATATCGTATATACTATATACAGCATTTATCATAGAACATCACATGATCACATCACAGATATCGCAGCAGAAGAAACATATGAAATATTGGATATACTAGGACGTCCGTGTTTTCAATACGAGCCAGTATAAAACACGGATTCCACGGTCGTGATGAATAGCCAAACCCACACCCCTAGACCCCTACGAGAGCGGCAACCAACCCTACCAATTCTAGAGTTAGGAGACCCGAGCTCGACTCCTCGAGTTGGTCTCCCACTGGACTCCAGAACCCGGTTACTTGTGCCCTCCTCCTTGGGTCTATCCTAGTGCGGAAAAGTAAATAATATACATCAACGGTGACAACTTCCGCAACCTGGAAGCGCCCCAAATAAAAGAATATTACATACAAGTTTTTACATGAATGAAAATGAAAAACACTCATCTCACATAAAAAAAACCCGGCTATTCTAACACGACGATCCAATATAACATATCCAGCAACACATAACATCACATGTCATCAACGTAAGTAAATATGCGCATCCCAATTGTCGTTGACATATAGCAACGAAACCGGCGATATCACATATTACACTTACGGTCACAGAAAAGAAAGTGTAAAACTACAACAGTTGGAATCCGCAACCACCTCAGACATCGTATGCCTGACCAAATGAATTACTTAGACATCGCATGCCTAACAATTATAAACCCCGCATTTCAGTCTCATTATTGAAAACACTTTTCAATATCGAGTCAGGCAATTCAACAAGATTCCCGACAGTCTGATCGAATACTCGTCGTAAACTTTAGTAGGCGGCCACACCCCCGATACCGTCGACGAAGTGCACCAAGGCGGAACACCGCTGCCGCGAGCACCCGAACGGATGCTTTCGGCGACGGGGTTCTCCTACAGTCACTTGGTCGGGGTTATGGAGTGAGGCTGTCTATTAAGTTTACCCGGCAAGTATCCGCGTACGCTACGTGATTGCGACGAACTTTTGATCACATCAAAATTCCGTGGCAACCGATCAAGTGAGACTAAAGTGCTATGTTTATAACATTCATTCAGTTATCACATAACTTTTGTGAATTCCAATTATTGTATCCCATTCCAGATAAACAGAAAATGTTAAACTTTTCGATCGAACAGTCAAACACCCAAGTTTTCCCGATACAGATCAACACATGAAATAAGTCTAACAACATTCAGTTCGTGCCTCAGTACCAACGGTCCAGCCGTAGAAGGGTCAAGCCAACGCCTCACATGTGGCACGCCGTACTGCCCCAAACCCGAAGGTTCAAAGGGCAGTTCAAGACGGACACATAATCGAGTTAAGGTTTGTTGTCTTCTAGAGGGTCCATCGCGTTACTTGCACTACTTAGAACGTCGTTAAACTTCGGAAAAATCCAACACTTGGAAATTTCCCAACAGGTGAAAAATTGGGTATTTATATCCGGTCGAACTTTTTAACATATTCTAAAATTTATCCGGAAAGCCACACAGACAAAATTTGATAATCCGATCGAACATTCGAATCCCCAAAAGAACCCAGAAAAATTCAACTCTTGAAACAATATTAAAAATACCCAGGAAAACCAGCACTGTTAAATAGGAGTTACTGTGCAAAGATCACCTCACAACACGACAAAACTGCCGCGGAACAGCCGCACGAGACATGCTCGTGCCGCGGATCCGCGGCTCATTGATGGAATTAGGGCATACGACTTCACAGTAACTCTTAGATATTCCTGCATGTTTTTCTGCATATTTTTAATATCGAAAAATCCACAATTTTCAAAAAAGGACAGAGAGCTTGTTAGAAATGGGTTTTCGGGTTCGTTCGGACTTCAAACTCCGTCTGGACTTCGTCTAAGGCTCTAGCTAAGCTCTGATACCAGTGAAAGGTTCCTAGGCACCCTATAGTGGTCTCACAAGGCATCGAACATGCCAATATAAAATTTTACGGGTGCCGAGAGACCCGACTACGGATCGTCGGCTAGATATTTAGGCAAAACAATAAGCTAGTTAACACTTAACTTAGAGATACGGAAATACAACCTTTGTAGATCCGGTCCTCCACCTCCACGGCTCCGAAATTAGGTCCTCTCCGCTGTCCAAATCAAATCCGGGCTCTAGCATCGGCTTCATCGGAGAATGGATGGGCTAAGTCGTCGACGACGTGCCGAAGATGATCTACGTCGAAGCATCACTAGATCGAGCTCCACCTTCACCAAGTCTTGAAAACTTGTGAAGGAAACACACTCTACTACTTGGCAAGAGGTAGAGGATGAAGAAATAGGAAGTGGGTAGACTTTAGTTTTGGATTTCTCACACTTTTCATCAATCCACCATTGATGAAGAGAAGCTTTCTTTCAATGAAGAAGATGAAGAAGAAGATGAAAGTGTTATGATAAGAATAAGAATAATGGAAAATAAAATCTATTCTTATCATAATCACACCATGGTTAAGTGTAGAGAGAGGACCATGGTTAGGTGTAGTGGCTAGGGTTAAGCATGAGACAAAATGGTCACTTTATTCAAACCTTCATGAATGTTCATGAAAGAAACAAAAATAAAAGCCACCATTTTATCTTTATGCATTATATTTTCCAAAGAAATAAATGAATAAATAAATGTATATGAAAAACAAAATCCTAACCATTTAAATAACCATGGATCAATCTTTAACACAAACCAAGTAAGCATGCATCATCAAACATGATACAATCATGTGCACAAAACTATATCGAATATACAATGTGCACATCCGAGCGAGAAAATCCAATTAAAGTGAACCGATACTAGTTAATGCAAAGTAATATATCAAATATATAATTATGCATTAAATCATTAAATCAACACTTGATTTAACGATCCGGTCATGTCGCACACAACCGACTAGTATACAATGTATCGGCTTATCGAATCAATACTTGATTCGATAACTAGGTTATATCGCATACAACCATTCGATACATTCATCACGAGAATAGAATACGGTATCACATACACGCATTATTCTCGGTCCCGCACATATCTCATATGCGCTCCTATTTCGTTTCTCTTGAGCCAGGAAACCTCTGTGTAGGACTCTAAAGACTCGTCAATACGCCGGCAGCAGATGATGATCATATCAAACACCCACAAGCCGCAAGCGGTCTACTAAACGTAACGGCCACCCGGGTATTGAGCAATCAGAAGATCGACGAGCAAGCCCGCTCACACTCCAGTGAATCCAACCAGTAACACTACCGTACAGTCCGGTCTGATCGTCTGATATGTCGCATATCTCGCCTAGGGGTGGTAAACGTCAGACCCCAATAGCTCGATAAGTCGTGTCGATATGAGGCTCATAACGGGTCGAGAAACTACTGGTAACACTTACCAGCAATTCTCTGATCAGCCCTGGCCAGGGACTTCCTGTTATAGCCAATCGAACACAGTGCAACATCAACTCCCTATACCGGGAGAGACGAATCCCCTCCTATCGCTCATTGCCTCCATGTGACACGGGACTGTACCCAAAAACCACCGTTTTGCACGCCCTCTTGGACGTGGTAAGATGGAAATCAAAGCACAGTGGGAACCACACAAGACTCTATGACGATCTCGGGTCAACAGACTACTCTGTACCAGTGTCACCTGAGAACTGCCATCTGACGTGAGGTATAATACCATCTGGGAGTTCTCGGCGAGTCCGTCCAGTGTACCCAGTCTCTACTGAGCACCCGTATATCATCTCTGATGTCAAACACCAATGGATATGGGATCATCCATCGCCCATCTGTATGGGTCGAGAAGGTACACGCTAGTCTACTCTGGTATATCGATGCCCCGTCTCGATACACCCACGACTAGGGACTTTGAAGGATGTACTTATGGACTACCATGTCCCCACTAGTATGATCCGCATCATAGTCCAGGTAGTCAAGTACACATCCTAAGGGCTTTACCAACATGTAACAGAGAGACAATCAGTATACACGTTAAGGTAAAGATCAACCAGATAGCATACTATCATGTCGAGCAAGAAAGTCCTCCCTATATATGTCCCAGCATCCACTACAATATACATCCAATGTACAGTAATGGCCTCTAGGGCATACATATAACTAACAACTAACTAGCTACATACCACAAAATCTATAAAAAGAACAGATAAGGATCATTACCTATCCTCAAGAACACAAAGATCCAAGCTTTCCTAGCTCCAAGATGCTAAAATCAAGACTTGGTGTATTTTTATGATTTAATTAGGAATTTTGGGGATTTATTGGCTTGGAATTTGTTGCAAATGGAGAAAGAAATGGTCAAGGGCAGTAAAGAGAGAGAGGGATTCGGCCAAGTGAAGAGGTGAGGGTTTTGTGAGGAATTACATAGCAATTTCCCATGATTAATGCTCATAAATGCATTCACACACACACTTATACACATGCATGCACCTCTTTTCTATTTCTTTTCTTTAATCCAATAAAACCTAACCTCCACACAAATATCTAGATACCAAGTGAAGGGTTTTGGTTTTACCCAAACATAATTGTTGAAAAGATCACTTAAGCGAAATTTCCCAAAAAGTGAATACCGCATTAAAATAATATTAAAATTGGGAAAAATTCAAATTGAACCAAAACGTTCCATATAACCCCAAAGCTTACGCACTAGCTTTATTTTAGCTAAACTAGGTGCTGGCAAGTCTATATGGACGTTTGATCATAGTCGGTTAAAAACAGAAAATACCGACAATATTACCCAAAAACAGAAACATTCACATAACGATTTCTAAAACGTTACAATCTCCCCCTTATAAAAATTCTTTCCCGAATTTAAAATTCTCACTAAGCGTACCTTCAAAGAGAAGATTACAAAGTCTCATATCTCGCTCGCAGCCTCCCAAGTGACCATCTCACTAAACGGCTACGTCCAAGAAAACCCTCCACAGATAGCAAGACCATTGACCGAAGTTTCTCCACCTGCCGAGCCACTAACACCAATGGCTGCCGGTGAACGAAAAGATCGAGTTCAACTAAATAGTCTGAAGCTGAATCATGTAAGAAAGGTCAAGAAGGTATTTGCAAAGTATCGACACAAAGAATACGGGGTGAATACTCAATAATCTGGGCGGAAGTGCCAAGTTATAGGCAACGGAACCAACTCGCTTTAAGGATCTCAAAAGGACCTATGATCTTGGGATAAGCTTCCCAAAACTCAACACGTCATTCATCGGAAAGTCCGTAGGAATACATGATCTCCCACTGCGAACCCAAGTCTGCGACCACCATGGTCGACATAAGACCTCTGTCCGCAATGGACTACTCTCATTATGACCTAAATCCACTGGATAAACTCCGAAGTCTCTAGACTAGCTGGGGTCCAAAAATCCTACTACGCAGAGTCAGAAAAATAGATTGGTGATCGACACAACCTAACAACTAGCTTAAAGGCTTCCAATTGGAGTGCCTCCAGATAACTGCTATCGAAGGAGAATCCTAACAATGGCAAGTGACGATCCCAACTGGCGACAAAAATTACACACGCACAAGCATAACCTCTAGAGTCGGTATAGCCCGCTCTCACAAAACCATAATCCTTCGGATGGAAAGATGGAGCTAAAGCTCAACCAGTACCCAAGGCTCCGTGAAGCTCCTGCCCAAGACGGCAAGCAAACAGGGTGCCCTCATTGGATACAACCCATGAAGGAACTCTGTTCAACGCACAAACTTAACAAAGAACAACTGAGAAAACTGAGTATAACCGGACAACAAACACCCAAATGAAGTCACACCCTTACTAAACCTGGGTAGACACCATAACGAAATTCGTGGAGATTTGCTCCCATTCCCACTTCGGAACGGTTAAAGGTTTCACTCTCCAGCCGGTCTCAGAGGCTCAACCCAAACTCACAACAAGACAGACACCTTGAAACAAAATCCAAAACTTCACTCTTCATCCTGGTCTACTCGTAACTATCTCACAAGTCACGCCAAATGTTGGTGGAACTTGAATGAACACCGAAGCTGACTGATGTGCCTGTTCTAGGATTTCGCGTCTCTGCCCATCAGCAATAGGTACACAAACGCGTCCCTAAACGTAGCACACCCTGGTCATAAATTAAGGACTCCGAAACTTTACCCAGCCGAGTATGCTCAGAATCTCTGACGAGCGAGCATCGGCGGGCTGCGCCCCGCGAGAGCGATTAAGGAAAAGTGGTCGGGCGCGGACATGAGCAAGCTGTCCCCTCAGAAGAGGCGAACCTAAACTGTACTCCACGATCGAACAAGAACTATAAATCTGCAGAAGACTGTCTCACAATCAACACCATCTGCAGGAAGACGTACATTAAGCTCTGGTGGTCCGTGAAAATCTGACACGACTCTCCGAACAAGTAGTGTCCCTAATTCTCCAATGCACGACCACAGCGGCCATCTCCAGATCATGAGTGGGATATCCTGCTAGTACTTCCTCCAAGTGTAGGGAAGCAAAAGTGATAACTCTATATTGTCACCTCAGTACACAATCGAGCCCAACTCGTAAAACATCACAGTTAAACAACAAAGTCGCCCGAACCAGAAAGCAAGAAGAACTGGTGCAGTTGTCAACCGAATCTCCAACTGCTGGAAAACTCCGCACGCATGCCTCAGTCCAAAGAAAAGAACCTCCTTTCAGGTCAGTTCAGTCAACGGTGCAGCACTACACTAGCAATCCTGCACGAAACGGCGGTAAAAACCTGCTAAGCCCAAAATCAACGGACCTCCGTCCGTACACAAGTCTGGGCCAAAGCTGTACGGTCTCGATCTCCTACGGAACCATACGAAACCGCCTCCCGTAACTACAAGACCTAGGAGTCAACACAACAAGCCTGAAGGATCACTCCGAGAATCTAGCAAACAGCTGGCGCTCTCCCAATGTCTGCAAAACAAATCCTCAAGTGTTGCTCATGTTCCTCACGACACATTGTATAGACCAGAATGTCGTCAATAACACAACAATAACTGGTCGAGGAACGGCCTGAAGAAATCTGGTTCATCATATCTACGAATGCTGCTAGGGCATTGGCGAGTCCAACGACAACACCACAATACAAACTGCCCGTAGCACACACAAAAGCAGTATTCGGAATGCCATCACTCCGAACCCGCAATTATGATGACCTGATCCCCAACAAACTTAGAAAATGTCTCGCACTCTGGAGTTGATCGAAGAAATCGTCAATGCGAGGTAAATGATACCTAACCTCCACATAAGCCGGTTCAATTGACGATCAATCAATACACAACCTCAAACTGCCGTCTTTCTCCTTGACGAACAGAAATAGGAGCTCCTCAAAGCGAAACACTCAGACGCACAAACCCATTGTATCTTCGGTATCACTAATGAATGCCAAGAATCCACGACATCCTCTCCTCAAAAGTCGACTAGCGAAACAGGCTAAATTCAAGCTGTGAGAGGCGACACCACCGTCCTCCTGTCACAACAAGAATTGACTTGCCGGGAAAACAAACCTGACTGTTTTCTCGCGGTAGTCCACAGACACTTAGCACGTAGATAACCAGTCCGTGCCCAGGAGAACGTCAAATCTAACATCTCTAGAAGGATTAAGTGACGGATGAATCTCCGAACCGATTGGCATACAACTGAAATACGTGTCACGCAACAAAAGAATCGCTGACAGAAGTTAACACAAGAAGCGACTGATCTAGCTAACACGATCCTCGTCCCAACCACGGCATAAAGGGTGTAAAACAAAACAGTACATCAAGGCACATGTGAATTTAGAGTACCTGAAAACCCCACATTGGACACCCTCGCGTCCCGATGAGTGGAAGCAAACTCTCGTGTCTGCCCTCTACCCGCAACAGGCTGAACTCCACCTCTGCTAGACTGACCCTTCTGAGTGAACCCTCCGCGTCCCTGACGTCTCTGAATACGACCCTGACGAGGTGTTAGGGAACAACTCCTGATGAGGTGACGAAGGCTCCCACATTGAAGACATCCACGCGATAACTGCTGACCCTCCTAGGGATGAGAGCTGAACGACTGTCCTCACCCTAAGCCTCTGCTACTCCCACGACGGTCACAAAATCTGTCTCGACCACTAGGCCTCTGTCTCTGGGTTGGTACACCAGTACGATTCCTCCACTGTTCCGGAACTCTCAAAGTCTCAGGAATACGTGTCTCGTCAACTGGGGCTGCCTCCATAGGTGCCATGTAGGTAACAGAATGTTGTGTGCTGACCGCAAGGAACAACTGGGTAACAGGGGTAACAACCTCCTGTCGCTGCGCTCGAATGGCCTCAACCAAAGAACTCATCGTCTGGCGCAAGTCCTGCATCTCTGCGACAAGCCTAACGATACCATCAGTCGAAGGCGAAACCGTCTGCAACTGTGCAACGAGCGTGCCATCTTGGTCAGTCCTCATCTCACCCGAGTCTACTCTGACCTCGGCCCTCACTGCACCTCTCTGAGTCCCCATAGTCGTCGGCGGCAAATGCTAAAAATAGAATATAAGATTCGATAAGAACACGGAAATCGAATCATAAGAATATGTATCATCAAGGAAGGAATTTCGAGCAATTTGTACTTAGGTCACTTTGGGCAGAGTACTGCATCGTGAGTATGCCGCAGACATACACACACTCCGAAAGGTAAAACCTAGCGCTCTGATACCAACTTTTTCACGACCCGAAATTTGGCACGTGACAGCCCTAATACTACGCAACATCTACAGGCGTAACATAGTAAAAGAAAGCAAAAACCCAGCAATCTAAACCATCAAAAGTAGCAAGAAAGTGATAATAGTATTTTCGAATCCTTTGAAATCACAACCCAAATTCTTTAAGTCTCACTTTTATTCCTTAAAATTTTGGCAGCACCTCCTTTGTAAAAACCAGCCCCAAAAATGGGTACAACATAATATATAAGTAAAAGTATCCTAAACGGGAGCAAAATCCACGCCCAACGGTGGAAAACAATCACCACAACAGATATACGACACCGTAGCGAAGAAAGAGACGATATATAAAACTGCATAAAAACTTCCAAGTCACAAAATAATATACAATATCGTCCGCACACCAAGTCATTAAGTCATACATAATACTGGTAGATGGAGAGTACATGGATACAACGAATATACCATACAATATCGGATAACCATAAAACCCACCAGGGCAAAACTACACACTGTCAGGCGAAGCGGTATCCGCGGCAAAAGATGATACGAAGGATGAAAATAGCCCTGCCTCTGACTATCCTGAGGAACACCTGCAAGCACTGTGGCACAACGGGGGTGAGTTGCCAACTCGTAAATAGTAAATAACATATGCAGGTAATCGTGAGTATGCACGTACAACGCGAATCTAACATAAGCATTTAATATCAATGAATGGTCATATGTAGTGCAATATCATGAAAAGTACACTAGCAGGTACAATTAATACATGAAGCAAAAATATGACGATATGTAGGTAACGGTCATGTAATAATCATGCAATAATGATATGAAGATGTATACATGCAACAGTCATGGAAGGTACTCTAACAGGTACTACTAATACATGAAACGGTGCATAAACAATAAATGTGGAGTATGGAATGAAATATGTCATTTCCACAGAATCCTGACATCGTGGTAGGATCACAATCCATCAAGACAATCCAAATCCTAATTCCTCCAATCAGCCCCTAATTTAGCTATCATATCAAGTAAATCTCACATATCCTAAATGTACAACATCAAATAGATCTCATATATCCCGTATGTACAATATCGAGTATATCTCACATATCCCGAGTGTACAAAATCAGTAATCTCATATATATCATGTAATCAATATCAAATGAATTCTCAAATGTCCTAAATCCGATATCAATGAGTCCTTTACATTCTAGGTATATTTGCATGAATAAATATGATGAGGTATATAATTTAATATCAATACACATATATTAGTGTCCCATTCCACTAATATTGGTGTAAGGGCATATATAACAGCGGCCTAATACCCTGTTATATATATAAAGAAGTAAAAAGAAATATCATGAAACCAATGTGTCAAGCATCGACACAGAAATGCTGATCTATCAGGTGCTGTCACCATGACTGGCACCCTGATAGGTACGTATCATACGCTATCCCGCAAGCACGAGTGCCTAACTCTCACCCTCGCTTCTCGACGTATCAATATGTACATGACTCCCGTCGGTATCCCCATGATAACCGCTGAGTCATTGGTAATGTCACCGGATGGTATGGTTCCCCTACTGGCTCATCATCTAGCACCACGATCTCATTCTTGCCCCGGGGTACCTCCGGGCCCCACCATGTACCCGCACACGGATCCTTCCTTTTCTTGCGTGGGGTATATATATATCCGAGCCGATAAATCTCATGGTGGCTGCTGAAATATCATATCAAGGGAAACCGGGTTTTTCAAATAATGCATAATTTCATGAAACTCCCACGGTCCCCAAATCCAGAAAACATCATGAAAAATCCATATCTCAATGCGAAAATCTATGAATATAATATACGCATCATAAATCTGAAATGCTAGCATACAAAGGAAAAGCCGCAATTAACTGCAACAAGTTAATATAATATCATGCGGTTCCTAATCTCTCCAATTCTAAATGATATCAAGTAAAGGTAAACATGTAGTTATAACCAGGTATATGTGTAAACATAAGGTATAGCAAGGTATATGTATCTACCTATGAGTAATGATGTAATATACCCCCTGGGTATAAGTGAAGTATGTGTGAAAGATATACCTGTAGCTATGTCATAAAGTGTATATGTACCTATAACTAATGGTACAATACCCTTTTGGTATACAGGTATCTAACATGTAAGTATATGAAGGCATATGTGTAAACATGTAGATATACAGGTATGCTAAATGTCATATGCGATAAGAAATATGAATCAATGTCTCAATGTCCCTAACCAAGCAATATCATATCTATCAGTGAGTTGTGCGTGACATGGCAATTATTGACGGTGTGTGTGGCATACAATCAGTGCTCGTGCAAAATAGGCCGTCAATAATGGTGCAGTGTCCTAAGGATACTAGTCCAAGCACAACACTAACTAAGCAGTAGGGTGAATGCGCAAATTCTAAATATGACATAGAATATGCGACAAGTCATTTCTAGCCCAAACGCATAACGCCATGCGGGCGATGTTAAATCTACTCACCAACGCTCTTGGCTAAGTGAAGCCAACCACTTGTTTTCCCCTTTTAGATGTGTCCGTAGTCCCCGCCTGCGAACCTACAACAGTAAGACAATAAAACAAGTGTATATTAATAATAACCCTAAAACACGTACACGCTAAATTAGACCGACTCAACAACACAAAACATACTCTCAAGTGTTCGTATTGTGGCTAACGCACGTAGCGATATGACGAAAACAACTTAAGAGCAAAACCACCCAATGTGCACGATCCGTGTCGCATAACGTATCACGCGAAAACAAAACACTACAACCTACCTAAGTGATCCCAAATTTTGCATACTGAGAAAACTAAACAAATAAACAGAACCAAATATACCAAAACCACTGCAGACACCTACCCAGAAAAACCCAAACCCAAACTCCTACCCACGGCCGATCTCGCCAGAATCCTCTTCAGACGTCGCCGGCCCTGGCCGGTAGGATAGGTCTCGTGTCGCAGGTGAAAGCCTATGGTCACAGGTACAACACAACTAAAATGTTTGGTTTTCTAGTATTTTCTCGGGATTACAGCAGGTCACAGATATCGCAAATCGACACTAAAATACGATATATTGCACAAAACATAACTTTAAACACTTAAAACTGAAACTAACTGTCACGACCCGAAAGTACGGAACGTGACCGGCACTTAGATTACGAAGCGTCTAGAGACGCCACGTAACCTAAGTAAGACGAAGCCCAAAAATCTAAACCATAAAAGAAGAAGAAGAAGAAAAAGAAAACAAGTTTAAAAGCATCAGCAAATTTTCTCAAAAATTTCGGCAGAGTCTCCTCTATAAAAACTGGCCCCCAAACGGGTACAACAAGTATAATATACATAAACAATAAAAAGCATCACCAAACGGGTGCTAGCATCAACGCCAACAGGCGGAAACAACCACAACAAGCACAATAATATACAACGCCAAAGGGCGAGGCTCAAAACTCAAAGAAAACAAAACCACCAAATCAGAAAAATACCTACGCGACTCTAAGGTCGAAATAAAAGACTGGTCCAATAAACATATCAAGTAATACAAGTATGGTTGATGGAGCTTTCTAGATACAAATGAAATAATAAAAATACAACGGCGGTCCAGATACAAATGAACAAACCTACCGTGCAAATCACCCGGAAAGAAATCATTTGCCAGCAATTTGCCAAGGAACCCTGTACGTCAACCTGTAATAAAATTTGGCACAACGGGGGTGAGTTGCCAACTCGTGAGTAGAAGACATCTACGAAAAGAAATCGAATGCACGACGCTATCCTAGGTCATAATAATATACTAATATACTACTAGTCATCAAGTAAGACAGGATAATAAGCTACGTGTAAATGCAAATACTCCGTGCTCGTGTCAGTGCCTCATATAGTACTATGTCATATGAATGAGTATGCATGCACCATGAATGTAAAATGACCAATCCTGAAATCTAAGTATATCTGTATAAGAATTCTTTAACTTTTATCATAGTAAAATGTGTAAAGAAATTTGAAATATCAACAATGAAATCCATGGAAATCCGTGTCAAGCATCGACACAAAGCATGTAAATCTCAAGTCTCAATATCTCGGGCTCCGTCAGTCCGGATCGGCCCATATCATCAAATCTCACGACAACGGTCGGTATCCTCCGGATATCCGCCGCGCCAGACATCACCGGTAGGTGGCCTTCCCCTGCCAGGCTCATCGTCTACAACTCGATCTTCTTGCCCCGGGGTACCATACCGGACCCACCATGTACCCGAGACGGTTCATCCACTCCACGAATCGGGTCTCGAAATCCAACAGAAAACATGAAATCTCATGGTGGACGACACATACATCACGAGAAAACTGCATCTTATATTTTAAAAAGAGAGGAGGAGAGAGAGAAGTTTTTATATATTCTTGCGGTTTTCCCCAAAATCCAGAAATCTCATAGAAATCCAAATCTCAAAATCATGAGTAAGTAAATGATAAGTGTCGGCATATGCCCCATAATACTGCTTGATAACATGAAAATATGAATGCATGAATGTCTAAGTAATAATTACCATGTCTATACTAGCATCTGAGAGTAATCACAATATTATATATCGATCAAGTTGCTAGCTGATTTTATCAATAAAAGATAATAAGATCTAAAGTGTACGTGACATAGCAATTACCGATGATGATGTGTGTGAGCCGGCAAATAAGTGTGCGTGGAATATGCACATCATCGGTAATGGTGCTGGTGTCCTAACAGGCAGAGTTTTATACTGATTACAGAAATATATGTATGAACATGCAACATTATGATTACAGTATGAAAGTGAAGACAGATGTGCATTATCCACTCCTCTGCGGTATACGAGTACAACAACCACTATATGAATCGAACCTAAACTAGTATCCATCTAACCTCCTAAGGAACTAAACCTAAGAAACTAGTCAAAGAAACAAGAGTCTACCTAAGGTCTGAATCAATATCTCTAATAGTCGGCGATCCAGCCTCAATAGCGTCGCGTACGTAGTACGGCTTCCTCGAATCAAGAGTGCGGATCAATCATCATATCTATGCCTCGTAGGGTAAAATCCATCATACGGCATCCTAATATCGGGGTACGGGTCAAGTATCTTCTAGGTGTCTCATCATTCGTATAATGTCATCATCAACACATCTCATGATCAAGGTGCTAACTGTAATCGCATACATCAATTATATAACATTGCCATCATAATATGCATCATTAGTTTATCCTCAGAAATATCATGTCATATGTATCATATTGTGATTAAGTCATACCTATATCATATCGTGATCAGTCACGAGTTACAGTTCGGGTTCTATTCTAAAGTCCCATGTACCTCAATATCATCAATACCCATTATAATTTACGTATACCTGTTCATTATCATTTCCTAATGATCCGCTAACATTTTAATACGACTGCATAGCCAAGAATCACGGCATCAAGCCCAGTTATACTGGTTCATCATACCTCAGATATCATATCACATCAATGTATCCCATATACGTGTTGTATATATGTATATACCTATACCTCATCCTATATGTATACATGCACGTATACACCACGTCGAGTTTCGGTGTATGCGTGTGTGTGTTTCTACCTGAAACCTACGAACCTCTTCCAAGGTATTCATCCTCTGGTATGCTTTTCCTAAATCAGTCTAGTCCAGCCTAGGGTCATTACTAGGGTCCTACTCATTAAGAATCTAGGGTCACATCTGGTTTCCTAATGACAATAAGTACTATTCCTATTCTACGTTGCGGGGGTGCTAAACGCCATCCACCCGACTTCCCCCCGTAGATATACATCTACTCACCTGGTCCATGTCTGCCGAAGACGATGTCGCCATCCTCCTCTTCATCGTCCGCAGTCCACGTGAGGGGTACCTAAGCGCAAACATATAAATAGCATCGTAAACTGGAATCACATACAAAAGTCGAAACGTTGCAAGGAACAAGCATAGGTTAAAACCTATGTCCCGTCCACGCAACAGAACCAAATATCACTCGATATCGGTGTACAAACTCCGATAGATCGAGATAAACATCAACAAACAACTTGTAGTTTAGAAAACTCGTTACTTATAATATAAAGAATGATTTAATTCATTGAAACACTAAAATCCATCAAATCGCCCGATTTCGTAAAACCCGAAAATGCCAATTTACCATTTTTCTTCAAAACTTGACATTTAAATGAAACCAATGGCCATAAAACTCATTAAATAGCCTAACTAGATTATAGAAACCATTACTATATTTTTATTACACAAATATGTATGGATTTGGAATTTCTAGTTTGCAACCTTTATAAATTTTCAACACTTTGTATGGTTCCTAGGTACACTAGTAAGGTCTCACAAGGCATCGAACATGCCGATATCAAAAATTCTAGGTGCCGAGAGACCCGACTACGGATCTTAGACTAGATGTTTAGGCGAATAATGAACTAGTTAACAACTTTAACTATAAGGAAACGGAAATACAACCTTTGTAGATCCGGTGCTCCACCTCTATAGCTCCGCAACGATGTCTCCTCGCTGTCCAAAATCCATCCCGGGCTCTAGAGTCGGCTTCATCGGAGAATGGACGGGCTAGGTCATCGACGACGTGCCGAAGATGATCTGCGTCGAGGCATCGCAAGATCAAGCTCCACCTTCACCGAGCCATGAAAACTTGTGAAGGAAACACACTCTACTACTTGGCAAGAGGTAGAGGATGAAGAAATAGGAAGTGGGTAGACTTTAGTTTTGGATTTCTCACTCATTTCCATCAATCACCATTGATGGAGCTTGCTTTCTTCCTTGAAGAAGATGAAGAAGAAGAAGAAGCTAATTGTTATGATAAGTTAATTATAAAAATGAAAAGAATATCCAAACTTATCATAACAAGACCATGGTTAAGTGTAGAGAACTAATTAGGGTTAAATGAAGTGGTTAGGTTTAAGCATGAGACAAAAGGGTTTCAAAGTCAAAGTGTTCAAGAAACTTCATGAACAAAACAAAAATGCCACCATTTTATCATGCTCTTTTTCTTTTATTCATTTATCAAAAATAAATGGATAACTAAATAAGATAAATGAATAACAAATAATAAACCCTAACCATTTCATTAACCAAGGTTTAATACTTTACACTTAACCAAAAAGCATGTATCATCAAACATGATACAAGCAAGTGCACAAAATCATATCACATATATAATGCGCACATCCGAGCGAGAAAAACCATTTAAAGTGAACCAATACTAGTTAATGCAAAGAAATATATCAAATATATAATTATGCATTAAATCATTAAATCAACACTCGATTCAATGATCCGGTCATGTCGCACACAACCGACTAGTATACAATGTATCGGCTTATCGAATCAATCCTTGATTCGATAACTAGGGTATATCGCATATAACCTAATCGATACATTCATCGCGAGAATGTAATACGGTATCACATACACGCATTATTCTCGGTCCCGCACATATCTCATATGCGCTCCTATTTCGTTTCGCTTGAGCCAGGAAGCCTCTGTGTAGGACTCTAAAGACTCGTCAATACGCCGGCAGCAGGCGATGATCATATCAAACACCCACAAGCCGCAAGCGGTCTGCTAAATGTAACGGCCACCCGGGTATTGAGAGATCTGAAGATCGACGAGCAAGCCCGCTCACACTCCAGTGAATCCGACCAGTAACACTACCGTACAGTCCGGTCTGATCGTCTGATATGTCGCATATCTCGCCTAGGGGTGGTAAACGTCAGACCCCAATAGCTCGATAAGTCATGTCGATATGAGGTCTATAACACTTCGAGAACCTACTGGTAACACTTACCAGTAAATCTCAGCAACCCTGGCCAGGGATTTCCTGTTATAGCCAATCGAACACAGCGCAACATCAACTCCCTATACCGGGAGAGACGAATCCCCTCCTATCGCTCATTGCCTCCATGTGACTCGGGACTGTACCCAAAAACCACCATTTTTCAGACCCTCTTGGACGTGGTAAGATGGAAATCAAAGCACAGTGGGAACCACACAAGACTCTATGACGATCTCGGGTCAACAGACTGCTCTGTACCAGTGTCACCTGAAAACTGCCATCTGACGTGAGGTATAATACCATCTGGGAGTTCTCGGCGAGTCCGTCCAGTGTACCCAGTCTCTACTGAGCACCCGTATATCTCCTCTGATGTCAAACACCAATGGATATGGGATCATCCATCGCCCATCTGTATGGGTCGAGAAGGTACACGCTAGTCTACTCTGGTATATCGATGCCCCGTCTCGATACACCCACGACTAGGGACTTTGAAGGATGTACTTATGGACTACCATGTCCCCACTAGTATGATCCGCATCATAGTCCAGATAGTCAAGTACACATCCTAAGGGCTTTACCAACATGTAACAGAGAGACAATCAGTGCACACGTTAAGGTACAGAGCAACCAGATAGCATACTATCATGTCGAGCAAGAAAGTCCTCCCTATATATGTCCCAGCATCCACTACAATATAAATCCTATGTACAGTAATGGCCTCTAGGGCATACATATAACTAACACACTTTGCAATCTAAAATTTCATAATATCACAACCAAACATGATTTTACATGAATTCACTTACTAAACTACAATTCATGATGATAATAATATAATGAAACTATAATTTAAATTTTTACTCTCATTTATTTAAGAATTTCCAAAACTATTTAACAAAAATAGCAATTTTTTATCATAATTTATCCATTATCAATAAAACTAGTAACTAAATTGAGTTTTGCATTCACTTAACATGTTAGTATACCCATTAAAACCATGAATCATTTATAAACAACATCACTAGAATTTTTATCTCACTACTTTATATAAATATTAAAAACCTAGTATGCAAAAATAACAAATTTTAACAATTTTGAAGCAACAATTTGAAACTTAACATCTAAACTAAATTTAGCATATCATAAAGTGTTAATCTACATATTGCAATCATGATCAACTTATAAAAACCCTAACTTAAATTTAAATCCCACTCTTTAATTTTAAATCTACAAATTAAACCATATTAAACACCAAATTGAACTAGTTTAAAGTAATTAGCAACAATTTAAATATGGGGTTAGGATTTATACCTCCAAAACTTTGAACCCCTTGCACTTAGCCTCCAAAGTTGCCTCTTTTCTTCATGTTTTAAACCAATTAGGGTTTGGGTAGAGGTAGAATAGGATTTAGATTTGAATTAGTGAAGAAACTTGTAGATTTTTGTGGAATTTTCATGCATTTTGATGAATTTTTGAAGGTAATAAGAGCTTGCAAAAATGGGGGGCTGCCATGATGAGGCCGGCCACAAGCAAGGAAAGAAAGAGAGAAAGAAAAAAGATGAGGAAAGTTGTGTAGAAAGTTCTCCAAAATGACACTTCTTTAATGTCTTTTCACATTTTCCTTTAATTTCTTTTATATCTTTTCTAAATCAACTCAAGAAAGCTCTAGAAAAAAGGAAAAATTTGCAAATAAATTTTGCATGATGCACACTAAATTTTAACATGCCATGGTTCATTTTTATAAATTAAAACCATTCAAATTTATAATTTATACTAATTTAGTGTAAAAATAAAGCTTATGTTAGTATTTAAAATAATTAATTTAGGAAAAATATTTAATTAAACTAAAAATTTATAAGTGGCTAAATAAACACCATTTACAAGTAATTACATAATTAAAATAGGTATTTTTGAAATTATAATGAAAAACAAGCACGGTTTAATTTTACGAAAAATACATTTTACTTTACCGAAATTCATAAAATTCACTTAAACAATTTTATTCATTTAATTATTTATTTAATTATTTTTAAAACGTTACAATCTTCCCCCCTTTAAGAAATTCGGTCCCCGAATTTAAATTAAAACTTCCCTTCCAAATACTAAAACATTTAACAAAACACTGAAATCGTCGGGGCTCCGAAATCATCAATACATAACAAAAATCAACTCCGTCAAGCATAACGCAATCATCGGAGTTATGGCGAGAATAAAATATCAAAACCCAACATGAAAACCAACATAATATACACCAATCTACAACTTATATATATAGTGCGCATCGTAGTAAATCGTCCAAATATCTTGATAAAGAAATATGCAAAAACCCCTTTTGAAAATCGCCGTGCAATGCACGTGTCACGGCATAAGTAGCGGACGTTTATTTTTTTTAAAAAAAATAGCTATATATATATATATATATTTTATTTAACATACACGTCCCGCCTGGTTACTAAATCAAATAGTAATGATTATAAAAAAAAATACACTGCTCAAACTGAAATCAATCCCAATCATATCAATAAAATATCATGTGCGTCCGGTGCGCACTGAAATCGAAACCAAATACAAATACCAAGACTACACCCAAAAACAAAATTTAGTGCAACAGGAGTGCACCAAAAAAATATCTGTCAGGTGCAACGGGCGTGCACGACTCACTATCAGGTGCAACTAATCTGCACAAAACCCCGATTTAGTGCATCTGGTGTGCACAAAATCGCATCAAGTGCGCCAAGTATGCGCAAAAATCCTAATCAGGTGCACATGGTGCACGAAAACATACATCGAATACCAAAATCGAAATCACAGCACAAAAATGCATGAAAACTAGGTCGAAACATATGTCAAAATCATGTGTAACCCCTATGCACGAAATCAAATCAAAAATCTCAAAATATATAAAACCAAATCAAGTGTACTGGGTGTGTACTAAACAACATCAATACAACTGATATATGAAACACAAATAGATTGAAATGAAGGTACACCCATGAAATACCAATCGTAGAACAAAGTACTCAAAATACCAAAATCCAATCAACGAAAATATGAAATTCAAATCACTAAATCACAATCGTAAACACTATCGTCAATGTCCGCCTCTTTCCTCTGATGTCGATTGCTTCGAACTCGTCTCTTCGCAGCTGTACTGACTGTGCTACCCACGGCAATACTCATATCCAGAGTCTCCTACGTAGTCGATCCCTTCACTTGATATCCGGACTACATTAACCTTTTCGATCGATCCATCAAAATCCCATAATTCCCCGAGAGCTCAACACTCAAGTATAGTTTAAAAATATCCGGTACATACCCCAGCATCGATGATCCAGCCGTAGAAGGGCAAACCCAAGCCTCACTAATGGCACCGCGGAACTGCCGTAAACCCTAAGGTTCAAGGGCGTTCTCGTGGTCATTATGTCGAGTTAGGGTTTCATTCTTCTAGAGGGTCCATCGAAATACCTGCATGTTCTTACGAATACTTTAAATTTGGGAAAATGGTTTTCTGATAATCGTTCGAACCCTTTAACTTCATCCGGACAACATGTGAATAACCTTCGTCCGCACGCTAAGCAATGCTTCAATCCTCAAGAATAACCAATACTCTAATGGTTATCGCATTCGAGCCGCAGCTCCCTCTGCCAGTATGCCCATGGTAACAGAAACCACCCTCCAACATCGACGAAGATAGATCAAAGGAACGAATGAAATACGGTGCAAACAATGTACATCCTAGGGCTCCTTAAGCAGAGTAGCGTATCGTAAGTATGCCGCGGACCATACCCACGGTACGTTACTCTACCTAAATCGCCAACTCCATCAATCAAGGGTCACCTAGACTTATACAAGGTTAAACCTAGCGCTCTGATACCAACTTTTTCACGACCCGAAAGTACGGAACGTGACCGGCACTTAGATTACGAAGCGTCTAGAGACGCCACATAACCTAAGTAAGCCGAAGCCCAGAAATCTAAACAATAAAAGAAGAAGAAGAAGAAAAAGAAAACAAGTTTAAAAGCATCAGCAAATTTTCTCAAAAATTTCGGCAGAGTCTCCTCTATAAAAACTGGCCCCCAAACGGGTACAACAAGTATAATATACATAAACAATAAAAAGCATCCCCAAACGGGAGCTAGCATCAACGCCAACAGGCGGAAACAACCACAACAAGCACAATAATATACAACGCCAAAGGGCGAGGCTCAAAACTCAAAGAAAACAAAACCACCAAATCAGAATAATACCTACGCGACTCTAAGGTCGAAATAAAAGACTGGTCCAATAAACTTATCAAGTAATACAAATATGGTTGATGGAGCTTTCTAGATACAAATGAAATAATAAAAATACAATGGCGGTCCAGATACAAATGAACCAACCTACCGTGCAAATCACCCGGAAAGAAATCATTTGCCAGCAATCTGCCAAGGAACCCTGTACGTCAACCTGTAATAAAATTTGGCACAACGGGGGTGAGTTGCCAACTAGTGAGTAGAAGACATCTACGATAAGAAATCGAATGCACGACGCTATCCTAGGTCATAATAATATACTAATATACTACTAGTCATCAAGTAAGACAGGATAATAAGCTACGTGTAAATGCAAATACTCCGTGCTCGTGTCAGTGCCTCATATAGTACTATGTCATATGAATGAGTATGCATGCACCATGAATGTAAAATGACCAATCCTGGAATCTAAGTATATCTGTATAAGAATTCTTTAACTTTTATCATAGTAAAATGTGTAGAGAAATCTGAAATATCAATAATGAAATCCATGGAAATCCGTGTCAAGCATCGACACAAAGCATGTAAATCTCAAGTCTCAATATCTCGGGCTCCGTCAGTCCGGATCGGTCCAAATCATCAAATCTCACGACAACTGTCGGTATCCTCCGGATATCCGCCGCGCCAGACATCACCGGTAAGTAGCCTTCCCCTGCCAGGCTCATCGTCTACAACTCGATCTTCTTGCCCCGGGGTACCATACCGGGCCCACCATGTACCCGAGACGGTTCATCCACTCCTCGAATCGGGTCTCGAAATCCAACAGAAAACATGAAATCTCATGGTGGACGACACATACATCACGAGAAAACCGCATCTTATATTTTAAAAAGAGAGGAGGAGAGAGAGAAGTTTTTATATATTCTTGCGGTTTTCCCCAAAATCCAGAAATCTCATAGAAATCCAAATCTCAAAATCATGAGTAAGTAAATGATAAGTGTCGGCATATGCCCCATAATACTGCATGATAACATGAAAATATGAATGCATGAATGTCTAAGTAATAATTACCATGTCTATACTAGCATCTGAGAGTAATCACAATATTATATATCGATCTAGTTGCTAGCTGATTTTATCAATAAAAGATAATAAGATCTAAAGTGTACGTGACATAGCAATTACCGGTGATGATGTGTGTGAGCCGGCAAATAAGTGTGCGTGGAATATGCGCATCATCGGTAATGGTGCTGGTGTCCTAACAGGCAGAGTTTTATACTGATTATAGAAATATATGTATGAACATGCAACATTATGATTACAGTATGAAAGTGAAGACAGATGTGCATTATCCACTCCTCTGCGGTATACGAGTACAACTACCACTATATGAATCGAACCTAAACTAGTGTCCATCTAACCTCCTAAGGAACTAAACCTAAGAAACTAGTCAAAGAAACAAGAGTCTACCTAAGGTCTGAATCAATATCTCTAATAGTCGACGATCCAACCTCAATAGCGTCACGTACATAGTACGGCTTCCTCGAATCAAGAGTGCGGATCAATCATCATATCTATGCCTCGTAGGGTAAAATCCATCATACGGCATCCCAATATCGGGGTACGGGTCAAGTATCTCCTAGGTGTCTCATCATTCGTATAATGTCATCATCAACATATCTCATGATCAAAGTGCTAACTGTAATCGCATACATCAATTATATAACATTGCCATCATAATATGCATCATTAGTTTATCCTCAGAAATATCATGTCATATGTATCATATTGCGATTAAGTCATACCTATATCATATCGTGATCAGTCACGAGTTACAGTTCGGGTTCTATTCTAGAGTCCCATGTACCTCAATATCATCACTACCCATTATAATTTACGTATACCTGTTCATTATCATTTCCTAATGATCCGCTAACATTTTAATACGACTGCATAGCCAAGAATCACGGCATAAAGCCCAGTTATACTGGTTCATCATACCTCAGATATCATATCACATCAATGTATCCCATATACGTGTTGTATAGATGTATATACCTATACCTCATCCTATATGTATACATGCACGTATACACCACGTCGAGTTTCAGTGTATGCGTGTGTGTGTTTCTACCTGAAACCTACGAACCTCTTCCAAGGTATTCATCATCTGGTATGCTTTTTCTAAATCAGTCTAGTCCAGCCTAGGGTCATTACTAGGGTCCTACTCATTAAGAATCTAGGGTCACATCTGGTTTCCTAATGACAATAAGTACTATTCCTATTCTACGTTGCGGGGGTGCTAAACGCCATCCACCCGACTCCCCCCCCGTAGATATACATCTACTCACCTGGTCCATATCTGCCGAAGACGGTGTCGCCATCCTCCTCTTCATCGTCCGCAGTCCACGTGAGGGGTACCTAAGCGCAAACATATAAATAGCATCGTAAACTGGAATCACATACAAAAGTCGAAACGATGTAAGGAACAAGCATAGGTTAAAACCTATGTCCCGTCCACGCAACAGAACCAAATATCACTCGATATCAGTGTACAAACTCCGATAGATCGATATAAACATCAACAAACAACTTGTAGTTTAGAAAACGTCTTACTTATAATATAAAGAATGATTTAATTCATTGAAACACTAAAATCCATCAAATCGCCCGATTTCGTAAAACCCGAAAATGCCAATTTACCGTTTTTCTTCAAAACTTGACATTTAAATGAAACCAATGGCCATAAAACTCATTAAATAGCCTAACTAGATTATAGAAACCATTACTATATTTTTATTACACAAATATGTATGGATTTGGAATTTCTAGTTTGCAACCTTTATAAATTTTCAACACTTTGCAATCTAAAATTTCATAATATCACAACCAAACATGATTTTACATGAATTCACTTACTAAACTACAATTCATGATGATAATAATATAATGAAACTGTAATTTAAATTTTTACTCTCATTTATTTAAGAATTTCCAAAACTATTTAACAAAAATAGCAATTTTTTTATCATAATTTATCCATTATCAATAAAACTAGTAACTAAATTGAGTTTTGCATTCGCTTAACATGTTAGTATACCCATTAAAACCATGAATCATTTATAAAAAACATCACTAGAATTTTTATCTCACCACTTTATATAAATATTAAAAACCTAGTATGCAAAAATAACAAATTTTAACAATTTTGAAGCAACAATTTGAAACTTAACATCTAAACTAAATTTAGCATATCATAAAGTGTTAATCTACATATTGCAATCATGATCAACTTATAAAAACCCTAACTTAAATTTAAATCCAACTCTTTAATTTTAAATCTACAAATTAAACCATATTAAACACCAAATTGAACTAGTTTAAAGTAATTAGCAACAATTTAAATATGGGGTTAGGATTTATACCTCCAAAACTTTGAACCCCTTGCACTTAGCCTGCAAAGTTGCCTCTTTTCTTCATGTTTTAAACCAATTAGGGTTTGGGTAGAGGTAGAATAGGATTTAGATTTGAATTAGTGAAGAAACTTGTAGATTTTTGTGGAATTTTCATGCATTTTGATGAATTTTTGAAGGTAATAAGAACTTGCAAAAATGGGGGGCTGCCATGATGAGTCCGGACAGAAGCAAGGAAAGAAAGAGAGAAAGAAAAAAGATGAGGAAAGTTGTGTAGAAAGTTCTCCAAAATGACACTTCTTTAATGTCTTTTCACATTTTCCTTTAATTTCTTTTATTTCTTTTCTAAATCAACTCAAGAAAGCTCTAGAAAAAAAGGAAAAATTTGCAAATAAATTTTGCATGATACACACTAAATTCTAACATGCCATGGTTCATTTTTACAAATTAAAACCATTCAAATTTGTAATTTATACTAATTCAGTGTAAAAATAAAGCTTATGTTAGTATTTAAAATAATTAATTTAGGAAAAATATTTAATTAAACTAAAAATTTATAAGTGGCTAAATAAACACCATTTACAAGTAATTACATAATTAAAATAGGTATTTTTGAAATTATAATGAAAAACAATCACGGTTTAATTTTACGAAAAATACATTTTACTTTACCGAAATTCATAAAATTCACTTAAATAATTTTATTCATTTAATTATTTATTTAATTATTTTTAAAACATTACACTAACTAGCTACATACCATAAAAACTATAAAAAGAACAGATAAGGATCATTACCTATCTTTAAGAACACAAAGATCCAAGCTTTCCTAGCTCCAAGATGCTAAAATCAAGACTTGCGGTAATTTTATGATTTTATTAGGAATTTTGGGGATTTATTGGCTTGGAATTTTTTGCAAATGGAGAAAGAAATGGTCAAGGGCAGTAGAGAGAGAGAGGAGGATTCGGCCAAGTGAAGAGGTAAGGGTTTTGTGAGGAATTACCTAGCAATTTCCCATGATTAATGCTCATAAATGCATTCACACACACACACTTGCACACATGCATGCACCTCTTTTCTATTTCTTTTCTTTAATCCAATAAAACCTAACCTCCACACAAATATCTAGATACCAAGTGAAGGGTTTCGGTTTTACCCAAACATAATTGTTGAAAAGATCACTTAAGCGAAATTTCCCAAAAAGTGAATACCGCATTAAAATAATATTAAAATTGGGAAAATTCAAATTGAACCAAAACGTCCCATATAACCCCAAATCTTGTGCACTAATTTTATTTTAGCTAAACTAGGTGCTGGCAAGTCTATATGGCCGTTTGATCATAGTCGGTTAAAAACAGAAATTACCGACAATTTTACCCAAAAACGGAAACATTCACATAACGATTTCTAAAATGTTACACATGGCTAGGGTTTCTTCCTAGTTTTGGTGAGGTAATGATCTAAAACTCCTAATTAGGCTCTAAGGAAAAAAAATTAAGCTAACTAGTTTCAGTAAACTACCTTAATGTTTTGGTTAGTGTTAAGTATCGTATTTTTTTAAGCTTGGGGTTTCAGTTCGAATATGCTATTAACCCAGATGTCTTTTCGAGAAGTTTCCCCTACTGAGAGGTAGTTTAGTGGCCTAGAACATAACCCCAAAACCTGAGCCCTCCCTTCTTCATTATGGCCGCATATTTAATCGTTTTGGCTCCAAATTGCGGCCAGTGTGTGGGAGTTGGGTGTAAGTCTTAGTCGTGGGTTCTTTGGGACTACATGTAGGCCTATGGCATGTGCAACTTTCTCTAATTGCTTGTATAGGAAAAGCTGGGACTGTTTTGCTATATTTCAAGTATTTTGATAAAGTGCGATACGGATTTATCCGACTCTCGTTTAGGTGTTTCGTATGGTTAGCAGCCTTATGGGTGGCCTAGGATGTCGCTTCATACGATTAGCCCGCCAAGTTAACACATGATAGCTTGTGGGAGTTGGTTCATTAGTTTTGCGTATGTGTCCGTAGCTTATCGGAAAGTTTATTAACCTCACGTGTTATGGTTTTGTGCGTTGCTAGGATCGTTTGTGGGGACTTCGGACGCAGCTAGGATGGAGAAGGAGGTGATCGGATTCTTATAGCTCGAGACCGTTCCGGTGAGTAGATTTAACATCTACGGAGGGATCTCCTGTATGGCGTTAAGCGTCGATGGCTAGATTCAAGTGACATAACCTTGTGCTATATGCTTATATATATTGTGATTTGTGCATGAGTATCATAGTGTGTATCCTATTACCTGTTGTACATTAACATATCTTTAATAGGGCACTGCACCATTACGAACGGTTCATGTTGTATGAGCACCGATTCATATGCCCACACACACCTTTGGTAATTGCCATGACCCGCACACTATAGAATTGGCCATGAATAACTACATTATACTACATCCGTAATTGACAGTTAGATATTGTTCATTTTACTAGTACGCATCATATTAGCATCATACATACATTGCTATAGTGCCATATTCTCATATGATGTTTCATGAGATTTTGGTTTTCATGGATTTAGGAAACCGCAAGGTACATTTTCAAAGTTTGGACTATTTAAAAATATGGTTTTCTTTGATATGATATTTCGTATCCATCATGGGTTTTCACGGTTCTGAGTGATGAGTATACCCGATTCGAGGAGTGAGGAGGCACCGTCTACGGGTACATGGTGGGCCCGGTATGGTAACCCGGGATAAGAAGATCGTATAGAAAGGCATTGAGCCCGGCAGGGGAGCACTACCTACCGGTGATTGTATGGAAACTCGACGGATATCCAGAGGATACCGACCGGAGTTATATGATGAGATGGATGTGAGGGCCGATCAGAGTGACGACGCCTGAGATATTGGGATTTTGGGTGTCGTTGCTGGACACCGGTTTTATGATGATTTATTGATGATGACTCTATTTTATCCCACATTCAGGACTTATTAAGACATGCTCTATTCATATAGTTGTTGTGCCCTGATGTTGTACCTTGATTATGATTATGCTGCATTTCACACTGTTATACATATGTCATCATGACCGCATACTTAGGAATTGTCGCTATTTCATCATGCTTGCGATTACATCGTATTATTTTACTTACTACTCACGAGCTGGCAACTCACCCCCGTTGTGCTACAATGTCTTGCAGGGCTGATTCTCAGTGTAGTCGCGGTGGGGCACTATATTTCATCTATTTTTGCGAATACCGCTACTTTTAGGCTTGATATATTTTGTAGGTGGGTGACGAGTATTCATGTGCTTTCTACTTGTACTCTTATCCTTGTATCTAGTATACTCCATCTACCATATGTATGTATTGACTTAGAGACGAGACTGAGAGACTTGATATCTGTATTATATGTGACTTTGGGTGTCGTGCTCGTGTGAGCCGACTTTTGTGCTATGTTGCAATGTTGTTACATTTCTTATTTGCTTATTTCTTCGCCTTTGGCGTCGTATATCTGTTATGTGGTTGTGTTCTACCTATTGGCGTGAGATTGATCCCAAGTAGGGATGATGTTTATATATTATGTTTTGTATCCGTTTGGATCAGTTTTTACAAAAGAAATGCGGCCGAAATTTTTAAGAACTTGTGATTTTAAAAAGATATGTGATGTTTTGACAACAAATGTTTTACCACTCTACTTTATTTCACGGTTTAGATTTCTGGGTTTTCAGCTTGCTTGAATTACGTTACGCCTTTAGACGTTGTGTGATTTAAGTGCCGGTCGCGTTCCTAAATTGGGTCATGACAGAATTCCATTCTCTTTCAGGTATTCTAGGAATTCCGTACTTAAGTATTCCTCTCCTCTATCAGATCTAAGGATCTTGATACCCTTGCCAGTCTGGTTCTCTATTTCGTTCATATATTCTTTGAATTTCTCAAAAACATCAGATTTGTGTTTCAAAAGATAAACATATGCGAACCTAGAGAGATCGTCAGTGAATGTAATGAAGTACGAGAACCCACCCATTGCATGTATAGACATCGGACCACATACATCACTATGTATGAGTCCCAAGAGCTTTGTAACTCTTTCTCCATGTCCGGTGAACGGAGTTTTGGTCATCTTACCTTTGAGACAAGACTGACAAGTTTCGTAAGATGAAAATTCGAATGGATTCAGATATCTATCCTTATGCAACTTACTTAGTGTCACAACCCGGAATTTGGCATATGACCGGCACTTAAATAACACAACGTCTAAAGGCGTAACGTAATTCAAGTAATCCGAAACCCAGAAATCTAAACCTTTTTTTGCGGAAAATAAAGGAGGTGCAGTTTTGAAATAAAGGTATAATGAAATCAAGTTCTTCTTTAAATGGATAAATTATGATATATGAAAATACAAGTGGATTATATACTATAGTTGAAAACATCTTCGTCCTTTAAAATTTGGGCAGCACCTTCCCTTGTATATTTTGATCCAAAACCACATACATGCAATAAAATGCATCCCCAAGCAGGAGCTAGCTCTTCGCCAATTGGCGGAATCACAACCACGCAATAAGCATATATACGACGCCTTACGGCGAAGATCAAACATGGAAAGAGAATAAGTAAATCAAGATATTATCAGCTCAAATAGCGAACATACACCCATCTCGTTCTAAGTCTCGCTAATACACAAGTCTGTCTAGGTCTACCAATATACAAAATCTAGTTTCTGATTGATGGAGCTTATCTAGATACAATAGAAATAATATGTACAGGAGTGGTCACGATCCAAATATGTATCCCACCTACCAAAGAGAAACACCCTGAAGAAAGCTGTGTGCCATCGATACCTCTACTGATCCAAGCGGTCGAACCTGCAAGAAAACTGTGGCACAACGGGGGTGAGTTGCCAACTCATGAGTAGAAAATATCAGCAGGTAGAAATCGAATAGACAACGATCCCTAGGGCTTACTTTATCATGAAGGTAATAGGGTGATCATGTATGCATATGTATCAACAATTGAGTCGTGCTGATGTCAACATGTAATGATAGTCATCTGAAATGTATGCATGTATGCATGCATATCAAGCAACGTGTGTCCATCAACGACACATCAATATCATGAAACCTAAGTGTCCACCATCGACACTCGAAACATCATGCAACCTATATCCAGCATCGACACATCAACACCATGGAACCTGAGTGTTCAACTTCGGCACTCGAAACATCATGAAACCCGTGTCCAGTATCGACACATAAATCCTCATATCTCAGGTGCCGCATCATTGGATCGGCCCTCATATCTATCTGATCTCACGACTCCGGTCGGTATCCTCCGGATCCAAACTATCACCAGTAGGTAGTACATCCCCTGCCAGGCTCATCGTCTACTCCACGATCTTTTTGCACCGGGGTACCTTACCGGGTCCACCATGTATCCACAGACGATTCCTCCTGACTCCTCGAATCGGGAATCACGTAGCTCAGAACCGAGAAAACTCATGGTGGACACGAAATATCATATCATGAGAAACCACGTTTTTTAAAACAATACATGATTTCCTTTGAAATATAACCGCGTTTCTCAAATCCAAAGATCTCATGAAAACAACATCTCAATGCATATAACCATAAAGTACAATATATGCACACATAGAACAGTAATGTAAGCATATCAAGTATTATCATGTAAGCGTGTCATCTGATAATTACTGAACAGTGTATGTACTTTACAGCTAAGAATAATACCGTGATATAGCAGTTCTACTGTGTAACTGGCATGGCAATTACCGATGATGAATGTGTGAGCCGGAAAATCTGTGTAAGTGTAACATGCGCATCATCGGTAATAGTACATGTGTACAAGTAGACAAAGCCATATACAAGTAATGCTGGGAACATAGTACGTATGTCATGGGGAATGATACAGTATAACATGAACGGTAATAAGATATGCAACTACCCCTAGATACATCAAATATAACCCATTATCTAGTAAGGTGTTTAGCAGCCAAGATTCTCCGAATCGAGACAAACCCATAAGTCGGCGATCCATCCTCATAGTATCAGATGTGATATAATCCTCGTACGTCATCCTCGAGTCGAGAGTGCGGATCAATCATCCGGTATCGTATCACGTATGGTATAATTCATCGTACGATGTCATCAAATCAAAATAACGATCTATCGTCCTATAAATAAACAAGTGTACGGATCTATGGTTTCGTATGTCATATCACCTTTCATTCTCATATATATACGTACATATATATCTCATGTCATATCTATATCAACCACGTATCCTATCTATATCAATCTCACATCATATCTCATCAATCTCATAACATATCTTGGCATAAGTATCTATGTTTTCATATCGCCTCGCATCCTCATATCAAGCATATCCGCTCATGTTATCTTAATTCATCATATCCTCAAATCAATATATATCATCTCGTACTTGTTCTCTGTTCAAAGGAAATTATGTATTTGCAATATCCTCGCTTAGCCGAAGTCGATGAACTTGCTAGGGAGTGTAGGATGAGGTTGTGGTCATTTTTAATAAAGGTGGTGTGGGGTTTTGATGAGGATTTGGGGATGTTTCATGGTGGTAGATGAGGGTGAAGGAGGAGGAGAAGGAAGGAGATGAAGAATGATGGAGGAGGATAAGAAAATGAATGAAGGATGGAGGCATGGTGAGGAGCTCTACACCCTCTCTCTCCCTCTCTCTCAAGGCCATACTCTTTCGTCCCCTATTTTCTTTTCTTTTCTTTTCTTTTTCTCATTTTCCCTTTCTTTTAAAAAAAACAAAGATAACAGCACTACAAATGAAACCATGCAACAACATATAACATGTCATGGGGCACTAGCCATGGTTATTTAAAAGATGGATTTGTCTTAATCATGATTAGTAGTGCACTAATCAAGTTTGATATAAACTTGCATATAATTAATTGCATAATTATTTATAAAATGTCCAAATCCAATAAATGTCATTATAATTAATAATATATATTAATCTCCAATTATTTTCCAAATATTGGTATATAATTATACCATTTTACGAAAACCCCAATTCGTAATCGAATATTTTTCGTGAAATATATTATTTTATTATTTAAATTCCAAAAATAATATTTTATATTTCTGAAATGTTACACTTGGTCTTTTCTCACCGATATGACCAAATCTACAACGCCACAAGTAGGTTTGGTTCGTATCTGAACTCTTCCTCTTGCGTGTGTTTTGTATATTGAAGACCGTGTTTTGATTAAGAACATAGATACCTTTACACAGTGTACCTTCTGCAAACAATACCTGATTAAGGTAATTATTCATGATATTTCTATCTAGAACAAAGTTATATCCATTTTTATCAAGTAAAGAAACTGATATGATGTTGCAGAGGATGGAAGTTATATATAGCAGTTGTTCAAAATCGTAGTATTGTCGCTTGGCAATACTAGGTGATATTCACCAACGGCAACAGCATCAACTTGAGCTCCGTTCCCTACTCTAAGGGATATATCATCAGGTCCAACTATTCTATGTTTTCTCAGTCCTTGAAATAAATTACATATGAGATCCTGATCCGATATATAGTACCCAGGAGGTAGGGTTGACCGAAAAACGGTTTTCAATAACAAATATACCCGAAGAAGATGCATTAGAATGCTTCTCTTTCAATAGGGTCATCTGGAATTCCTTACAACCCTCTTTCCCTTGCCCATACCCATGACAGTTGTTATAAGTAAGAGCTGAACTGACGTTCCCAAGCCCAGTGAAATAAGCTGGTACGGTCAAGTCAAACATTTTATTATCTTGATTAGGGCGTGACATAGTTGCTACCTAGGGAGAGAGAAAAGAAACACTCAGCATGCACTCTTGCAAGATTAGATTGGTTATTAGTTTATCTAATTAGGATGACTCCTACTGTTTCCTCAATTCTCCTCCAAACCTTAAAAGGAGAACTAGTAGGGATCATTTGCACCTTACAAGTTCGCTAACCATTCAGCTAGGTGAGTGTTGGTACTCCAAGGGAGGTTCCCTGTGCTCTCGCACGGACCTAATTAAAATGAACCTAGGTTCCATAAAGGCGTAGCCCCATTAACACTTTTCTAGACACCTAATAGGTTAGCTAATTGTGAAATGAAAAATATCTCCAAAGAGTAATTCTACTCATCAGTGGGATCGGGATCCAACTGTTAGATATAGTGCCCTCAAGGCAATTATTGTAATTGCAGGCATGCGATTATGATAATTGAGGGCGGGCCTATACAGGTAGAACAAGCTTCCTTGAAATGATAGTATGCTATCTATTTTTTTTATCATTGATGTGTACACGCTTTACTTGTTATTACGTGTCGCTAATACATAATGATGAAGCTCGTAGGTTCTTGCTTGACTACCAGCATTATGATGGCGATCATATACGTGAGAGCTGGGTAGTTTATAAGCACATCCTTAAATGTTCCTAGTCATCGGAGTATCGAGACTGGGCATCGATATTCTAGAGTAGACTAGTGTATACGTTTCGAGACCCCGATAAGGGGCGGTGGACGGTCTCACAAGCCATTGGTGTTATGTCACCTAAGATAGTATACAGGTGCTCACGGGAGGTGAGTACACTAGACATACTCGCCGAGAACTTCCAGATGTTATTATATCTATCGTCAGATGGAAGTTCTCAAGTGGTAATAGTACATGTTAGTCTTTTGACCTGAGATCGTCATTTGTCTCGTATGAGTTCCCGCTATACTTTGATTACTACCCTACCACGGCTCAAAAGAGTCGTGCAAACATGTTTTAGTTGGGTACAATCCCGAGCCACATGGAGGCAGTGAGCGATTGTCGGGGATCCGTCTAACCTGATATAAGGAGTCGATGTCGTGCTGTTTTCGTTTGGCTATCACCCTAAATCATTTACCACGGTAGATGAGATTTACTGATATGAGTTCAGTAGTTTCTCGGTTGGTGATGAGCTTGACTCCGACACGACTTATCAGGTTATTAAGGATCTGACGTTTCCACCCCTAGATCCGGTATGTGATACTCTTAGACGAAGAGACTGGACTGTACTGATATTGTCACATTCAGGCTCAGTAGGGTACCGATGAACTTGATTGTCGACCTCCCTTTCGACAGATACCTGGACAGCTATTATCTACAGCTAGTGCCGCTGATGTGCTTATGGTTTTTGGATTTATCCAGTAAATCACTGCCAGCGTATTGTCGAGTCTTTAGAGTCTCACATAGCGAGTTTTCCCGGTTCATGCGTGTAACGACTTAAAATTTTTTTAGAATTAATTATAATTTAATTAGCAGTATAACATGCGTTTTTCAATAAAACTTAGTTAATAATTATTTTCACATATATTTATTTATTTAATTATTTATTATTTAATTATTTTAAATACAATACACACACACACTAATCTAGTATTAACAAGATGTTAGTTTAGGTTAAAACTTGTTTAGGCAACCATGACAAATTAAAACACAATTTATAATTGTTTAAAAATATTTTACATATTGGATGGTTCTAGAAAAATGGAGAAAAATAAAATAATAATGAAGATGGGAAATATGAGTAGGCGCAATAAATAAAGGATAAATTTGTGCCATGGTTAGAATTTTCCATCTCTCTCTAGATCTTTCTTTCTGTCATTCTTTCTTCTTCTTTCTTCTTCAACTCCTCCCTCACTTAAACCTCTCTTTACCTCCCAAAGCCCTACACAAATCATTACAAATCCTTCACAAATTATTTCAAAATTCCAATTTTAAATCTCTTTAAGAGTTCTTTTTGAAGCAAGTCTTCATCTTGTGGCCACTTTTCAAGTTAGGGTCTCCTTCATTCCATTTTGAGATTTGAGCCAAGTTTAGACATGTTTTACTAATCTTTTGGTTTAATCATTCCTAATTTAGATTAAAGGTTTTGTTTTGAGTAGTTTTAGAATCTAAGTGAGGTTTAAGCTAAGGCTGGGAGTTATGATGACTTGTAGAGTAATCATAACCTAAATTAGGTTAGCTAAAAATACTTTAGTGCTATATATCCTTGTTTAACTACCAAATTTTCATTAAACCGCCTTAATGTTTTAAATTAGTGTTAAAACAAGTTTTAGTTAAGGTTAGAGTTTCCAATTTGAATCTGCTATCAAACCAACGATCACAGAGAAAAGTTGCAATTACTGTGAGCTAGTTATAGGACCATGAATACACCCTCCAAACCCGAGCCAATTCCTCCAAGCTTGGGCCGCCAAAATACTCGTTTTGGCCGCAAATTGCGGCCCCTCCAGAGAGTTCGGTCGTAGGTTTTTTTTGGGAGCTCTCTGAAACTCCAATTAGGCCTCTGGAATAAGCAACTTTTTCTAATTGTACATATATAAAAATCTCGGACCGTTTTACCTTATTTTAGGCATTATGTTAATGTGCGATGCGGATATTCCGATATTCGTTTAAGTGTTTTGTATGGTTAACAGTCCTTAGGGGTAGTCTTAGACGTTGTTGCATACGTTTAACATGCTAAGTTCACACGTGTTAACTTATGAGAGTTAGTTCATTTTTGTAGTATATGTTTGCGTGTTATATCAGATTTCTAGCCTCATGTACTAATTTTTGTGTGATTCTAAGATCGGTTGCGGAGACTTCGGACGCGGCTAGGAAAGGGAAGGAGGTGGTCGAATTCGATTAGCTCGAGACCGTTCCAGTGAGTAGATTTAACATCTATGGGGGAATCGTTCGGATGGTGTAAAAGCGCTCGATATTTAGAACTAGTTACAAATATTATATACATATACCTATACACATTTCCATATTCCATACGCATTATCATAAGCATCGATATCTTCACACTAGGACACTTGCACCATTACCAATGGTTCATGACGCACGTGCACTAATCTATATGTACACACACACCATTGGTAATTGCTATGTCACGTACACTATAAAAATCGCATGATATCTTGTATTGCATTGCATATTATTGATAGATAGATCCTCGCATTATTCATCTAGCTTGCATCATATTAATACCATGTACATTTGCTATCATCGCCAAATTCATATATTATGATGTTTTGTGAGATTTCCGTTTTCATGAGATTTCTGGATTTGGGAAACCGCATGTACATTTTGAAAACTTATGATCATTTTAAAAATGCGGTTTCTCTTGATATGATGTATAGCGTCCACCATGAGTTTTCTCAGTTCTGAGTTATGTGTATACCTAATTCAAGGAGAGATGAGGCACCGTCTGCAGATACATGGTGGACCCGGTACGGTACCCTGGGCAAAGAAGATCGTATGGAGAGACGTTGAGCCTGGCAGGGGAACAATACCTACTAGTGATCGTTTGGCTCGGCGGATATCTGGAGGATACCGATTGGAGTCATGTGATCAGATTCATTTGAGGGCTGATCTGAGTAACGACACATGAGATATTGAGATTTTTGAGTATCGATGCTTGACATAGGATTTATGTTGTTTTTATTGATGATACTTTTTGTTCTACCATATGGAATTTATTATGACATATTCTGTATCTTATAGCCGCTACACCCTAGATTTCATGCTTCGCTCACATATTCATGTTGCATCTATACTAGTACATCGCATCATAAACTCATGTAGGGTTCCAAGGCACACTAATGTGGTCTCACAAGGCATCAACTATGCCAATTTCAAATTTTACGGTGCCGAGAAACCCTAGACTAGATCGTTAACTAGAATTTTAGGCGAAACAAGCAACTAGTTAACTGCTTAACTAAGAAGTGAACGAACATACAACCTTTGTAGATCCGGTTCTCCACCTCCATGGCTCCGCGATGAAGCCTCCTCGCTGCAATCATCGGATCCCGGGCTCTAGCATCGGCTTCTTCAGAGAAATGGGCGGGCTAGGTCGTCGACTTCGATGCCGAAGATGATCTACGTCGAGGCAACACAAGATCAAGTTCCAACTTCACCAAGCCATGAAACTTGTGAAGAAAACACCCTATACTACTTGGCAAGTGGTAGAGGATGAAGAAATAGGAAGTGGGTTCACTTTAGAATTGGATTTCTCACTCTTTTTCTCAAGTTGCCATTAAAGGTTGCAAGCTTTCTTCATTGTTGAAGAAGAAGAGGAAGAAGAAGAGAATATATTTAGTATTATTCTATAATAGAAAATAAATGAATACTTATCATATAGAAACCATAGTTAGGTGTAGAGAATAAAACATGGTTAGTTTGAATAGTTAGGGTTAAGCATGAAGACAAAATGGTCACTTAGTCAAAGCTTCATGAAGCTTCAACAACAAACAAAGAAAGCCACCATTTTCTCTTTATCATTTCAAAAAGATTAATAAATAAATAAATAGATAATAAAATGAAAACCCTAACCATTACACAACCATGGTTTAATCATTACACAAACCTAGTGAGCATGTATCATCAAACATGATACAAACAAGTGCACAAAAATATATCACATATACAATGTGCATTTCAAGTGAGAAAATCCATTTTAAGTGAACAAATACTAGTTAATGTAAAGTAATATATCAAATATATAATTATACATTAAATCAACACTTGATTTAATGATCTGGTCATATCGCATATAACCGACTAGTATCAAGTGTATCAATGTATCGAATCGGCACTTGATTCGGTAACCCGGCTATATCACATATAACCTGCCGATGATACAAATCGCGAGAATAGAATACGGTATCACATACACGCATTATTCTCGGTCCCGCACATATCTCATATGCGCTCCTATTTCGTTTCGCTTGAGCCAGGAAACCTCTGTGTAAGACTCTAAAGACTCGTCAATACGCCGGCAGCAGGTGATGATCATATCAAACACCCACAAGCCGCAAGCGGTTTGCTAAACGTAACGGCCACCCGGGTATTGAGCGATCAGAAGATCGACGAGCAAGCCCGCTCACACTCCTGTGAATCCAACAAGTAACACTTACCGTACAGTCCGGTCTGTTCATCTGATATGTCGCATATCTCGCCTAGGGGTGGTAAGTATCAGACCCCAGTAGCTCGATAAGTCGTGTCGATATGAGGTCTATAACAGTTCGAGAAACTACTGGTAACACTTACCGGTAAATCTCAGCAACCCTGGTGATTGTTACGAAAAAGTGTTTGTGTAGTTTAACCGCAATCAGAACGGTGTCGCGTGTAGCTAGACCGAGGTGAGTACGGGTCGTCCTCAGGGAAACGTTGAATGTTTTACTCTTACTTTAGATGTGTTGAAAAAGAGAGGAGGAATAAAGAATTTTGTGAAAAGTTTCTAGATCTACTTTAAGCAAGAGAGCAAATTTATAGATCTTGATTATTTTAGAGATGTAGATAATATAATAGAAGGGCTTGTACGGTTCGTTAGGATTTAGTAGTCATGGACGATTAATTAAAAGTTACCCTTTTTATCCATTAATAGATTTAAAACTAGACCGACGGTGATGCGTGTAGATTAGGGTTTCTGGAGAGAAAAGGATTCCCACTCTTAACCCTTATCTCGACACGGAACTCCGTTCAAATCTAGCCTTTACCAAAGCAATCATTAATCTAATCTCTAATCGCGGTCGGAACTAGCAAAGAATTGCTAGCGCGCCCGATTAGGATGTTAATGATTCTTTTGATAAAGTTCATAAACTTTATAGGACTTAAAAAGGGTTTAGGGATGTTCATCATCCATTAGCCTACCTTAATCCTACGAACCCTAATAAGCGGAGAATTACTCACGCATGTTGGGAGAAGAAGATGAAAAGACAGAGAGGGGAAACATAATGTAAAATGCAAAGAATTAAATAAAATAACTACCTTTATTAATCAACTTGAACAATCTACACTTTATTCCGTAGAAAATGATTACAAAACTAGTTGCTTCTCGATCTTTCCTAAGGAGGTAGACGAACAGTTGATGATCAACCTGGATGCGTGAGCGTCTGGGGCTTCGTGATCTCGTTGGCTTGATCACTTTTCCAAGAGGCTCTCGGTGCCCTTTTATAGTCCAAAGCCACAATCTTTTGCTTCAAAAGTTGGTAAAATAAAGTAGAGATTTAAGCCACAAAATCTTAGCAAATGATCTCTCTAGATTGCCGCGGATCCGCGACCAAAGGTGGGGTATGGCCGCGGATCCGCGGCCATTTGATCTCATCCCTCCATCATTTTTCTGGGGCTTGGTCTTCGGGACATGTGGCAATCCTAGGCACCTTCAGAATTCAGAAATCTTCTCTCGGTTGCTTCCAGACTTGGTTTCCAAGTTTTAATTCTTAATTAGGCAAGTCTTCTTCAACAACTTGATTTGCTTGCTAAATTCTGCATAACAACTTGGAAAATTCTGCACAATAATCTCAAATAATATTTAGTAGACTTAGTTCTACTAGGATTTGGTCAATGAATTTATTTGCATAAATTTTTCTACCAAATACTAATTAAAATATATTAACACATGGAAAATGGTGTCTTTACACATAAATCCTCATATGTATAATATATCATAATAAAGTCATTTTTTAATATGAAAATGGTAGGAAAAATGTAATACAAATGTGCAGTTTTATCAACTGAACAAATATCCCCAAACTTATCTTTGATCGTCCCGAGCGAACTTGTTTATTCAATAGGAGAAAAAGAAAGGAGAAAACTAAGCACACTTTCGTAGGCAGACATGTTTGCACTGAGCACGTGCAACAAGCCGTTAAAGCTCTAGGTGTCCCTAGTAGGAGGAGTGTTGTCTCCTGAGGGTTTTCAGCGGATTACACCCACAAAATCCCATAATAAAAGAGAGATGGTGAAATTTACATATAAAGATAAGAACCATAAAAGAAAGACTTTGAAAATAAGAGTTTCCAACTACACTAGCTTTTCAGTTGTCATGAGCCCTATCTTAATAATCATGAAAAGATGTTAGAAATCACATTATCCCTCAATAAAACATCATCTTTATTCTTCATTCCTACCTTTCGTCCAAACATTGATCATATAACCCTACGTGTGTGTAATGGACATCCCTACACCCGGAGAATTCAATTCAAGCTATCATACTCTTGTCCATCTGCCTCAGTACTTTTTAATTTTATGAATATTTAAATTTGCTCACACATTTTCATGCGACCGTTAATACTTCTTGATTTACTAACAGACTGATTACTCGTGTGCTTGCTGATTAGGTGATAGTATTTTCCTCGTCTTGCACCACCTAAGGCTTAGCAGTGACTCCCAGACCAGTTGGCCTTAGGGCACTAGGTGAAGAGGCACCCTCGCTATATTTTTTTATTGATGCCTTGGCGATAACAAAACCAGTGTTCATTTTTCTTTTCACCATTTTTATATTTTCTTCATTTTCTTTTATTTCCTTCATACTTTGGCTTTTAGACAAGAGCATTTCAAGGTATCCTCTACTATCCCGAGTTTCAAGACGCGTGTAAGTGCATATAGTAGGGTATCAACATTCAAATGTTTGGCTTCCAGAATAGAAACTATTTTTCCGACTTATTTTTATCCTCAGATTAGTGACTTCCTTCATCTTACTAACCCTTGGGACAACGGCTCATAACTACTTATTACTAGTTCGTTTAAGAAAACTTCTAATTTTCTTGGTTTTCTTAAACTATTCCTATCTTTTAGATGTAATTTTTCACTTTCTACTCTTTTGTTATCAAAAAAAAAATGTGCTTATATATAGTATAATGCAAAGTATGTGTAAATAAGCACAAACCTCCCCCAAACTTATTTTTGGCTCACAAATTTGAGGACAAAAGTTATGTTCAAGAGCCAAAAATATACCCCCGCCCTCAAACATAAGTTAGACAATACGAAGCATTTTAAGAGGGGGTGAGTCATTTGGTCAAAGTAAGACTTTACAAAGACCAAAAGTTAACACCAACCATTCAAAGATTTTATTAGTATATCGTATAGGTTGGTGGAAGAATGTGTTGTATCGAGTCAAGAAAAAGTGGGGAAGGGATAAGAGGTGGTTTGGAAAGGGTTTGAAATTAGAGAAAAGAAAGAATGAGGATGAATGTGAATGATTAGGAAGAAGGAATGGTGACAGTTCAACCTCTATAGGTGGAGATTGATTAATCACAAAATCCGTATTGTTTAAAAATTCAAGTTCGTCAGCAAAAAGTTCTTCAAAACTTTTATCAATGGTATGATTGAACATTTTGCTGTCAAAGAGTTTTGTAACAGAATTTATCCTACTTGATTCATAAAAAATCATTGAGGTAGAGGACTCAAAAAACTCATCTACCTTATTTTCAAAAATATCCAAATCAAGTTGAATTTCTGGTATTATTGAACATGAATTAACGGATTGTGATTTATCAAAACTCACTGAAACTATAGGAACAGAAGAAGAACCGGAGAAAGTAGAAGGTGAAATGGGTAAACAAATTGGTGTGTCGAGTGTTGCTGAACCAGATGTGGAAGATGGAGGCTGTATTTCGGTGTGATCTTCGGGTATACCATTATCATCAACTTCAAGACATATTTGGGGTTCGGGAAGAATTAAAGGCTCAAGATGACGACCACAAGGAAGTGAAAGGATTTGAGGAGTTGGTGGGACAAAATCATCCAAAATTTCGGGTTTATCAATCAATATATCCCCAACGTCAATCACCTCATTCAAGTGAAAGTTAAAATTCTCAAACACCTCATCAAAAGTATGGTTTTCAATCAGTTTTGGTTCAAGAGTGGAGGTGTAGAGATCACAAGGGTTGGGTATGGTTTCACTTGAAATGGATCCTTCACAGTCGGGTAAATCAAACACTACAAAGTCACACAACTTATCAGGCATTGTACTTGATGAATCTATGAAACTGGAGTTGTGGATTTCAGTTTGGAAATGGAAGGTTTGATTAGGAAGGGTGTATAATTCTGTCTCTCTACCCAAATTCTCATTTTGTCCGATGCCCGTATTATATACTGAAAATTTTTGAGCTGGTTCGGAACTCGTTGCCCTTTCATATTTAGCCACGCTCTCCTTCCATTCCTCTCTAATGCGGTTCATCATCACTATACCTTCTTCTAATTTCCGCTCAAGACTAGACTTTGGTTGATAAGGGGTTTCAGTATAAGATTGAAATTCCTGTGGATAATTAAAACTCCAAAATGACTGATTAGAAGAACTGTCTAAAGAAGGTGGAAAAGTCGGATTGGATTGATAGGAATAGAATGGTTGCGAAAATTGGGTAGGAGTAGGATCAATATTATGATAAGAAGAATATTGATATGGGTTGGTCGGTTGGCTATCAAACTCTTCTTTGGAAAGTGGAGGTGATGGATGATATTGGTCCGGGTTGAAACTTTGGCCTCTAGACCTAGCTATGTGCTCAGCAATGGACATTCGTCTAGGAGCTTCCTCACTCTGGGTATGAACTGAAACAGGTGTAGGAATAGGATACGGTTGATAAGACCTAGACTGAGGTGGCCAACTGTTTCTTCCCTCTTGTTCTATATGATCTCTTAAGGATATGGAAGAGCCGGACGGTATACCGAAGGGATTACGAAAACAAGAGATATCTGGTTGTGGACAATAAAGCTCGGCAAGTGTTCTTCTGTTTAGGTCACCCATTATAAGAAGAGAAGAAGGGGGAAGGGGAGAAAATAATTGGTTTGTTCTGAAAAATGACGGATTTAGACAAATCACACAAAAATGCACAAACAACCCTAGAACTAAGGTTAGCTAGGTCCAGTCTTTAGACCGCTCCTAGACTTCCAAAGGACAAGCCGCAGGATCAATCCTCTACCGCCTCCGTACTACCCTTGTAGCCAGGTAAGTGCCAGGTAAGTGGGAAGGAACCACAGTAGTGGGCCTAATTAAAAACCACTAGCCTTTGACACACTTGCCTAGGCACTACAAAAGTAATGCGGATAAGCGATAGATTATCCACGACCTTCCTCTGTCCTTATTGAGCGCGACAGTCCTTAGAGTCTGGTCTAGATATTTTTTAAATTAATGTAGGGTTGATGCAGATGCTCGGTTTGTGATTTGTGGGGCTTAGGAAGGGAGATGAAATCCCCACCTAATCTTGATTTGGTCATGCCCATTAAAAATCCGTATTTAAAATATGAAATAACAAACCAATAACAAAACTTTGCAAAAAGATTTTTTTGAGCGGCGATATTTTGCAAAGAATCCTGCAGAAAATAGATTTTATTGGATTTGAGAGGAGAGAGAAGGAGTTAAGAAAGATACCAGAGAAATGTGAAACCCTAGATCTTCTGTTTCCTCAAGTCCGTGACTCCAGATTCCCTTGCAAAATTCACACACAAATCGTTAAATATGCAATTTGCAGTTTTGTTTTATTATGATATAGATCGTATAAGAATTCAACACAAATAGTAAAAATAAAAAATTACGCACGTATCCCCGGCAACGACGCCATTTGATTGTTACGAAAAAGTGTTTTTGTAGTTTAACCGCAATCAGAACGGTGTCGCGTGTAGCTAGACCGAGGTGAGTACGGGTCGTCCTCAGAGAAACGTTGAATGTTTTACTTTTACTTTAGATGTGTTGAAAAAGAGATGAGGAATAAAGAATTTTGTGAAAAGTTTCTAGATCTACTTTAAGCAAGAGAGCAAATTTATAGATCTTGATTATTTTAGAGATGTAGATAATATAATAGAAGGGCTTGTACGGTTCGTTAGGATTTAGTTGTCATGGACGATTAATTAAAAGTTACCCTTTTTATCCATTAATAGATTTAAAACTAGACCGACGGAGATGCGTGTAGATTAGGGTTTCTGGAGGGAAAAGGAATCCCACTCTTAACACTTATCTCGACACGGAACTCCGTTCAAATCTAGCCTTTACCAAAATAATCATTAATCTAATCTCTAATCGCGGTCGGAACTAGCAAAGAATTGCTAGCGCGCCCGATTAGGATGTTAATGATTCTTTTGATAAAGTTCATAAACTTTATAGGACTTAAAAAGGGTTTAGGGATGTTCATCATCCATTAGCCTACCTTAATCCTACAAACCCTAACAAGCGGAGAATTACTCACGCATGTTGGGAGAAGAAGATGAAATGACAGAGAGGGGAAACATAATATAAAATGCAAAGAATTAAATAAAATAACTACCTTTTTTAATCAACTTGAACAATCTACACATTATTCCGTAGAAAATGATTACAAAACTAGTTGCTTCTCGATCTTTCCTAAGGAGATAGACGAACAGTTGATGATCAACCTGGATGCGTGAGCGTCTGGGACTTCGTGATCTCGTCGGCTTGATCACTTTTCCAAGAGGCTCTCGGTGCCCTTTTATAGTCCAAAGCCACAATCTTTTGCTTCAAAAGTTGGTAAAATATAGCAGAGATTTAAGCCACAAAATCTTAGCAAATGATCCCTCTAGATTACCGCGGATCCGCGGCCAAAGGGGGGTATGGCCGCGGATCCGCGGCCATTTGATCTCATCCCTCCATCATTTTTCTGGGGCTTGGTCTTTGGGACATGTGGCAATCCTAGGCACCTTCAGAATTCAGAAATCTTCTCTCGGTTGCTTCCATACTTGGTCTCCAAGTTTTAATTCTTAATTAGGCAAGTCTTCTTCAACAACTTGATTTGCTTGCTAAATTATGCATAACAACTTGGAAAATTCTGCACAATAATCTCAAATAATATTTAGTAGACTTAGTTCTACTAGGATTTGGTCAATGAATTTATTTGCATAAATTTTTCTACCAAATACTAATTAAAATATATTAACACATGGAAAATGGTGTCTTTACACATAAACCCTCATATGTATAATATATCATAATAAAGTCCTTTTTTAATATGAAAATGGTAGGAAAAATGTAATACAAATGTGCAGTTTTATCAACTGAACACCTGGCCAAGGATTTCCGGTTATAGCCAATCGAACACAGTGCAACATCAACTCCTTATACCGGGAGTGACGAATCCCCTCCTATCGCTCATTGCCTCCATGTGATTCGGGACTATACCCAAAAGCCACCGTTTTGCACACCCTCTTGGACGTGGTAAGGTGGAAATCAAAGCACAGTGGGAATCACACAAGACTCTATGACGATCTCGGTTTTACAGACTACTCTATACCAGTGTCACCAGAGAACTGCCATCTGACGTAAGGTATAATACCAACTGGGAGTTCTCGGCGAGTCCGTCAAGTGTACCCAGTCTCCACTGAGCACCCGTATATCATCTCTGATGTCAAACACCAATGGATATGGGATCATCCATCGCCCATCTGTATGGGTCGAGAAGGTATACGCTAGTCTACTCTGGTATATCGATGCCCCGTCTCGATACACCCACGACTAGGGACTTTGAAGGATGTACTTATAGACTATCATGTCCCCACTAGTATGATCTGCATCATAGTCCAGGTAGTCAAGTACACATCCTAAGGGATTTACCAACATGTAACAAAGAGACAATCAGTATACACGTTAAGGTAAAGAGTAACCAGATAGCATACTATCATGTCGAGCAAGAAAGTCCTCCCTATATATGTCCCAGTATCGACTACAATATACATCCTATGTACAGTAATGGCCTCTAGGGCATACATATAACTAATAATCTCCCACCTGCACTAGGGCCATCTGTAGCAGTGGTTGCAGTATCTCATACTCAACCATCCCATAAAAGTCTCTCTCTGGGAATAGGACTTCGTGAGTGGATCCGCCGTGTTATCCTCTGAGTCTACTCTCCTAACCTCGATCACCTTGGAGATCAGCCATCTCCATGATCAGGTGATACTGCCTTAGAATATGTCTGGATCACTGATGGGACGGACGTTCCTTGGCATAAGCCACAACTCCATTGTCACACAATGGGTGGAACTAAGTTCATCTCATGAACAAATATACATCCAGACTACCTCTTTGGTAGCAACTTAAGTAGCGATGTATCCAGCCTTTATCGTCTAGTATGCCACGGTATCTAGCTTGGAACTCTTCCAACATACCGTCCCTTTACTGAAGGTAAAAACAATGCATGTGACTGACTTTCAGTCGTCCTTATCACCCTGGAACCCTTTCAGTGATTCTCCCCAGGACCAATTGATACCATCTCACTACAACTAGTGAGTATCCTAATATCCAATTAGATCTATCTCATAGATCTATAAACCCAGGATTACTAGGTATCACTTTGATCCTATATGGAGAATCATTGTGATAAGCGGAGATTGACCGAGGTAGCATAGGAAACTCCTTCCTTATCAAGAGTATGTCATCCACGTACTCTACGAGGATCACTACCATACTCCCTACTACCTTTTTGTATATACAAGGTTCATCTACCATTTTGATGATGTCAAACTGTTTGACTAACTCATCAAAACAGATGTTCCAACTTCGCGATACCTGCTTTATCACATAAAACATCTTGCACACGTTTCCACTGCTCCCACTGTCTACGAGGCCCTCTGGCTGTGTACTTATAGACGCACTCTTCTAAAACATCATTTAGAAAAGCAGTCATGGCACCCAACCGCCAGATATCGTAGTCATGGTATGTAGCCATGGCAAGCAGGATCTGGATGGACTTAAGCATAGCCACTAGAAAAAGGTTTCATCATTATCCACGCCTGGACGATGACGAAAATCTTTAACAAGTCTAGCTTAGAAAGTCTCAACTATTCCATCTACACCAAGTAATCTTCTCAAGATATACTTGCTCCTGATGGGGATTTAACCCTTCAGATATAGCAACCAAAGTCCATACTTTGTTGGTGTATATGGATTCCATCTCAGATCGATAAGCATCCAGCCATTCTTACAGAGTCCTACTCTTGATGGCCAGCTCGAAACTAGTTGGGTCATCATCTCATGATGCATTCCTCGCTCCCACTGTCATAGAGAAACCGAAGTATCTCTCAGGTGGGTGAGGAACCCTGCTAGATCGGCGGAGAGGCTGAGATTCGTTGGTTACTATTGAATCCTTCGGTTCTACCAAATCATCAGCTGTAGATTGTATAGCTGGAACCTTTCCAGTTCTACATCACTGACCTTGCCTCGAGCTTGTCCAGATTTTGCTTTTTAGACATAGGCTGGACAACCCCAAATCTTAACTAACTTAAGATATGGGCTCTTCCCTTTCCATATCACATAAGAAGTGGTAGGCAACTGATTTGATTGGAACCCTATTCAATAGGTATGCAACTTCATAAGTGCATAACTTCTAAAAGAAAACAGGTAACTCAGTAGTACTCATCATAGAGCACACCTTATCATATAGGGTGTGATTGCTCCACCCCGATACACCGACGTGCTGTGGTGTATCTGGAGGAGTAATGCTGAGAGAGAATCTTATTCTCCTTTAGAATAGTCCATGAATTCCATGCACAAGTATTCTCCTCCCTGATCTTATCATAAGACATAATACTTATACTCGTATTCTGGTTCTCTACTTCAAACTTATATTCTGTGAATATCTCAAAAGGTTCAGACTTGTGTTTCAACAGGAACATATATCGGAATCTTGAGAGATAATCAGAGAACGTAATGAAGTATAAAGAACCGGTCTTGGCATGTGTAGACAGGGGATCTACATACATCAACATGTATTAATCCTAAAAGTTCACTAACTCTTTCTCTGTTTCCAATTAACAGAGCTATGGTCATCTTATCTTTGTGACATGACTGGCGAGTTTCACAAGATGTAAATTCAAACTAATTTAAATATGCATCTTTATGTAACTCCAGCTAGTCGGGTCGCATTGATATAACCTAGTCTACAATACTTCAAGAAGGATTCGTTCATTTCTGAACTCTTCCTTTTGTGTGTGTTCTATATACTAAGAACTATAGTTTGATTTAGAACATCAATGCTTTTAGATAACGTGCCTGAACCGATCAACTTTTGATATAGAAAATGTTCAAAACATTATCCAACAATACAAAATTAAATCCTTTCTTTACTAATAAAGAGACTGATATGATTTTGTATATCAGGTTCGGAATCTAATAACATTCGTTCAGAATCAATGTATTTGTAATACAGGGTGACAGTGACCAACAGACTTGGCTGCAACACTTGCCCCGTTTTCTGCCTCATGAAACTTATCACCCTTTCTCAGTTTTTCTACCTTTTTGTAGCCCTATGTAACAGATTACATATCTGGGATCCTGATCCGGTATCAAATACCCTGGATGCAGAGGATAATGAGAAACAGTTCTTTATAATGAACACACCCGAAGAAGATACATCATATGCACTTTCTTCGTTTGGGCGGCATGGGAATCTTGGTATTCCCCTATTTCCTGCTCTGTCTTATAACAATTATAAGTTGGAGCGGGACCAACGTTCCCAAGGTCAGTATAACAAGTGGGTTCGGTCAATATATCCGTTTTATTATCTTGATTAAGGCGTGACATGGTCGCTACCAGGAGAGAGAGAGAAGAAAACTCTCAGCGTGCGCTCTTGCAAGATCAGATTGGTTATTTATTTTATCTAATCAGGATGGCTCCCACTGTTTTTTTCAAATCTTCCTTCAAACCCTAAAAGGAAAGACTAGCCGGGATTAATTACACGCTACAAGTTCGCCAATCTTTCAGCCAGGCCAGTGTCGGTACTTTGAGGGAGGTCCCCCGTGCTTTCGCACGAACCTAATTAATGTAAACCTCGTTTTCCCGGAGGTGTAACCTCGTTAACACCTTTCTAGACACCTACTTGATCGGCTAATTGTAATGTGTAAAACTCTCCCAGGAGTAACTCTTACTCGCAGCGGGTATCAGGATCCAACTATCTCATAGAAGGTATGCAATCTCATTGCAAATTTCAACACTTGAAACTCCCGATAATATTTTGCCCCTAACGTGCTATGACCTTGACGAAAGCCAACAAACCATAGCCCGCTAGTCAAGTTCAACCCGTCATTTCCTGATTGAATTAAACCCACCGGCACGACCCTTGACGAAAGCCAACAAAGCCGCACGACTACCCTAATCCAATCGCATCGTATGCTGCAGATAAGCAGCATATAGCTACCGCACACTGCACCTTGACGGAAGCCAACAAATGCAGCACGAATACTATATACAACTTATCTGAAATGACGGAGGGCTACGACAGGTTTTTCAGAAAACCTATTGCGTAATGAACTTGATATCGTTTTAGAATCAAATGATTTTAAAATGGAGTGTTTTTGAGGCTTTTCTAGTTTTGCTAAAGGGGTCACTCCCGGTGAAGGGATCGTCGGCCCTTTCCTCGTCGAATGAGGTGCGGGATATATCATATATATCACTGTGCAAAGCAGAAACTATAGAAGCAATCAAAAGACAAACCGAGTGTGTAGCATCTGCCAGTTATTGCTAAAGGAGTCACTCCCGGTGAAGGGATCTCGGTCCTTTCCTTATCGAATAAGGTGCAGGATGTTCTGCAAGGAACACCGCGATGCAAAGCAAGAACTGTAGCTACCTGTTTTATTTAGAAATTCGATTCCACAACATCTTAGGTTTCTTTTCTTTCACTAATCATATTAATGAAGTCCCATCATTTAAGTACCTAATCATCACAGATAAATACGACGTACACTTATGCCATCCGCATTCGCCTCGATGTCCTCTCGTGCACCGTTAGGTTAGGTAACTAACGGCAGAGCAGGGCAGGGCTAGCGCGGGTGTAAAACATAAGTAACGCCTATATAATATATCATATATACTATATACTGTATCTATCACAGAACATCACATGATCACATCACAGATATCGCAGCAGAAGAAACATATGAAATATTGGATATACTAGGACGTCCGTGCTTTCAATACGAGCCAGTATAAAACACGGATTCCACGGTCACGATGAATAGCCAAACCAACACCCCTACACCCCTACGAGAGCGGCAAGAAACCTTACCAATTCTAGAGTTAGGAGACCCAGACTCGACTCCTCGAGTTGGTCTCCTACTGGACTCCAGAACCCGGTTACTTGTGTTGTCCTCCTTGGGTCTATCCTAGTGCAGAAAAGTAAATAATATATATCAACGGTGACAACTTCCTCAACCTAGAAGTGGCCCAAAAAAAAAAGAATATTACATATAAGTTTTTACATGAATGAAAATGAAAAACACTCATCTCACATAAAAAAACCCCGGCTATTCAAACACGACGATCCAATATAACATATCCAGCAACACATAACATCACATGTCATCAACGTATGTCAACATGCGTATCCCAATTGTCGTTGACATATAGCAACGAAACCGGCGATATCACATATTACACTTACGGTCACAGAAAAGAAAGTGTAAAACTACAACAGTTGGAATCCGCAAACTCTTCAGACATCGCATGCCTAATCAAATGAATTCCTTAGACATCATATGCCTAACAATTATAAACCCCGCATTTTAGTCTCATTATCAAAAACTCTTTTCAATTTCAAGTCGGGCAATTCAACAAGATTCCCGAGATCCTGATCGAATGCTCGTCGCAAACTTCAATAGACGGCCGCACCCCTAATGCCGTCGACGAAGTGCACCAAGGCGGAACACCGCTGCCGCGAGCACCCGAACGGATGCTTTCGGCGACGGGGTTCTCCTACAGTTACTTGGTCGGGGCTATGGGGTGTAGCAGTCTATTAAGTTTATCCGGCGAGTATCCGCGTATGCTACGTGATTGCGACGGACTTTTGATCACATCAAAATTCCGTGGCAACCGATCAAGTGAGACTAAAGAGCTGTGTTTATAACATTCATTCAGTTATCTCATAACTTCTTGTGAATTCCAATTATTGTATCACATTCCAGATAAATAGAAAATGTTAAACTTTCCGATCGAATAATCAAACACCCAAGTTTTCCCGATACAGCTCAACACATGAAACAAGTTTAACAACATTCACTTCATGCCTCAGTACCAACGGTCCAGCCGTAGAAGGGTCAAGCCAACGCCTCACATGTGGCTCGCCGTACTGCCCCAAACCCTAAGGTTCAAAGGGTAGTTCAAGACGGTCACATAATCGAGTTAAGGTTTGTTGTCTTCTAGAGGGTCCATCGAGTTACTTGCACTACTTAGAACGTCTTCAAACCACGGAAAGATCAAACATTTGGAAATTTCCAGGCAGGGAAAAAGTGGGTATTTATATCCGGTCGAACTTTTTAACATATTCTAAAATTATCCGGAAAACACATAGACAAGATTAGACAATCCGATCGAATCCACGAAGTTCCAAAACACCCCAGAAAACTCAACTCTTGAGTGAAAATTAAAAATTCCCAGAAAACTCAGCACCAGAAGAGACAAATTACTGTGCAAAAATGGAAGTCTAATCTTATTATTTGGCCGCGGAACCGCCGTAGAAGCCATGCTTCTGCCGCTGTTCCGCCGCGCTTTGGGGGTATCGTTTGCTCGTTTTTACACCGTAATTCTTAGAATTTCCTGCTGAATTTTTAAGCATTTTTAATCTGGAAAAACCCTAGTTTTTGAAAAATGTCCAGAGAGCATTTTGGAGTTAGGGTTTCGGTTCGATTGGAATTCTAACATCGTCTACACTTCGTCTAAGGCTCTAGCTAGACTCTGATACCATTGTAGGGTTGCTAGGCACACTAATGAGGTCTCACAAGGCATCAACCATGCCAATTTAAAATTTTACGGTGCCGAGAAACCCTAGACTAGATCGTTAACTAGAATTTTAGGCGAAACAAGCAACTAGTTAACTGCTTAACTAAGCAGTGAACGAACATACAACCATCGTAGATCCGGTTCTCCACCTCCATGGCTCCGCGATGAAGCCTCCTCGCTGCGATCATCGGATCCCGGGCTCTAGCGTCGGCTTCATCGGAGAAATGGGCGGGCTAGGTCGTCGACTTCGATGCCGAAGATGATCTACGTCGAGGCAACACAAGATCAAGCTCCAACTTCACCAAGTCATGAAACTTGTGAAGAAAACACCCTATACTACTTGGCAAGTGGTAGAGGATGAAGAAATAGGAAGTGGGTTCACTTTAGAATTGGATTTCTTACTCTTTTTCTCAAGTTGCAATTAAAGGTTGCAAGCTTTCTTCATTGTTGAAGAAGAAGAGGAAGAAGAAGAGAATATATTTAGTATTATTCTATAATAGAAAATAAATGAATACTTATCATATAGCAACCATAGTTAGGTGTAGAGAATAAACCATGGTTAGTTTGAATGGTTAGGGTTAAGCATGAAGACAAAATAGTCACTTAGTCAAAACTTCATGAAGCTTCAACAACAAACAAAGAAAGCCACCATTTTCTCTTTATCATTTCAAAAAGATTAATAAATAAATAAATAGATAATAAAATGAAAACCCTAACCATTACACAACCATGGTTTAATCTTTACACAAACCCTAGTGAGCATGTATCATCAAACATGATACAAACAAGTGCACAAAAATATATCACATATACAATGTGCATTTCAAGTGAGAAAATCCATTTTAAGTGAAAAAATACTAGTTAATGTAAAGTAATATATCAAATATATAATTATACATTAAATCATTAAATCAACACTTGATTTAATGATCTGGTCATATCGCATATAACCGACCAGTATCTAGTGTATCAATGTATCGAATCAACACTTGATTCGGTAACCCGGCTATATCACATATAACCTGCCGATGATACAAATTGGGAGAATAGAATACGGTATCACATACACGCATTATTCTCGGTCCCGCACATATCTCATATGCGCTCCTATTTCGTTTCGCTTGATCCAGGGAACCTCTGTGTAGGACTCTAAAGACTCGTCAATACGCCGGCAGCAGGTGATGATCATATCAAACACCCACAAGCCGCAAGCGGTCTGCTAAACGCAACGGCCACCCGGGTATTGAGCGATCAGAAGATCGACGAGCAAGCCCACTCACACTCCTGTGAATCCAACCGGTAACATTTACCGTACAGTCCGGTCTGTTCGTCTGATATGTCGCATATCTCGCCTAGGGGTGGTAAGCGTCAGACCCCAGTAGCTCGATAAGTCGTGTCGATATGAGGTCTATAACAGTTCGAGAAACTACTGATAACACTTACCAGTAAATCTCAGCAACCCTGGCCAGGGATTTCCGGTTATAGCCAATCGAACACAGTGCAACATCAACTCCCTATACCGGGAGAGACGAATCCCCTCCTATCGCTCATTGCCTCCATGTGATTCGGGACTATACCCAAAAGCCACCGTTTTGCACGCCCTCTTGGACGTGGTAAGGTGGAAATAAAAGCACAGTGGGAATCACACAAGACTCTATGACGATCTCGGGACTACAGACTACTCTGTACCAGTGTCACCAGAGAACTGCCATCTAACGTATGGTATAATACCAACTGGGAGTTCTCGGCGAGTCCGTCCAGTGTACCCAGTCTCCACTGAGCACCCGTATGTCATCTCTGATGTCAAACACCAATGGATATGGGATCATCCATCGCCCATCTGTATGGGTCGAGAAGGTATACGCTAGTCTACTCTGGTATATCGTTGCCCCGTCTCGATACACCCACGACTAGGGACTTTGAAGGATGTACTTATAGACTATCATGTCCCCACTAGTATGATCTGCATCATAGTCCAGGTAGTCAAGTACACATCCTAAGGGATTTACCAACATGTAACAGAGAGACAATCAGTATACACGTTAAGTTATAGAGTAACCGGATAGCATACTATCATGTCGAGCAAGAAAGTCCTCCCTATATATGTCCCAGCATCCACTACAATATACATCCTATGTACAATAATGGCCTCTAGGGCATACATATAACTAACAACTCATACTTAGGATCTGTCGCTGTTACGTACATGCTTGTGATTGCCACTTATGATGTTACTTACTACTCATGAGCTGGCAACTCACCCCCGTTGTGCCACAGTGGCTTACAGGACCGACCTATCAGTATAGTCGCTGTGGGGCTTACTACTACTACTTTGCTACGACTTTTTGGACATGATATTTTGTAGGTGGGTTGCAAGTATTCTTTTGTCTTCTACCTTGTACATTTTCTCTTTGTATCTAGTATATTCCATCTACCAGTTGTATATTTGACTTAGAGACGAGACTGAGAGATTTGTATTATATTTGACTCTGGGTGTCGTGCTCGTGTGAGCGAACTTTTATGTTTTTGTTGCGGATATTATTTTCTTTCCTTATTTCCTTATTTACTTGCATTATGATGTCGTATATCTTGCTTGTGATTGTGTTCCGCCGGATGGCGTTGAGATTGCTCCTAAGTGGGGATGTTAATATATATTATGCTTATGTATCGGCTTGGATCAGTTTTTACAAAGGAGATGCTGCCGAAAATTTTAACAACAACTTGAGATTTATAAAGGTTTTGATATGACTCTTCTACTTTTAAAATTGATATTTTGAAACAAATATTTTTACCACTCTATCTTTAATTACAGTTTAGATTCTGGGTTTTCGGCTTACTTGAATTACGTTGCGCTTTTAAACATTGCATGATTTAAGTGCCGGTCACGTTTCACATTTGGGTCATGACAAGGCGATATGATGTAGATGGCGTATGTTCGTACATACAAGGTGTCAGATTAAATACATGTACATGCTACACGGACTTTAATCAGACGGTTGATGATACCGGCGGCTTAGGATTAAGCTGGATTATTAAATCAGGTTTTGATTTAATAATTTATATATATTTTTTTAATATGTATATTCTAGTATTATTGTTCACTATTCAATTTCTCCGTCTTGACTATTCGTAATTTTGTACGAATACGCGTATATGTATTTCGATACGTATACTGGGTTGTATTCCGTATTTATACGAAACTTGTTCTAGAAAATGGACACTTCATTTGTTGATTTTTCTTTTATAGAAAATAAAAAATGAGGTCGAGGATGAGGTGTAAAGAAGTATGTTGTGGAGAGGTATGGCTTTGCTTTTAAAAATTGATAAAATCATTTGTTGTTACTATTTTTCCATGGTTGCAAAATGATGAGCCATTATTCTTTCTACACTTGTGTTTTTCTTCACTTGAAGACTTAGCCATTTTCCATGGCTTCTTCTTCTTCACCTCCTCCTCCTTCTTCTAGGTAGCTCACTTGAGCTTAGAAAAGGGAGAAAAAAGATAGTGAGAATATTCCTACATCCCCAATCTCTATTCGTAGCGTGCTTGGAGCATCGATCGCTTCACTAGGTGAAGCCGGAGTTTGGATCGGTTTCCCTCAGGTGGATCTTCTTTGGCAAGGGCGGTCGCCACTCAAGCACGATCCAGACAGCATACACGGAGCTAGGAGGGGTCTTCCATGATTGGGTGGACAGGCGTCGAAGGTATTATTCCGTATCTTTGCATGCTTCGTTTGCTAGTTTAGGCGTTTGGATCGATTCTAAGTTCGGGGTTCTTTCATGTTTGCTTGAAATTTTTGTTTGCCATTCGCACCTCCGCTGCGCCGCGGGCACTAGGGACCCATACAGTAGTATCAGAGCCTCCTAAACACCTTAAACTAGCTTGTTAAGACATTAGAATTCATGTTTGTCCGGACATCGAAAAATGCAGAAAAACAGTCCTAAAATTTTGGGTTTTGAGAAGTTTGCACACCCCGCGGGCTCACGGTTTGAACCGAGAAACCGCAGGGTGGAGCGTAGGCACCCCAGGGAGCCTTGTGGGGGCGAAGGGCTGGACCCACTCTCCAAGACCACCATGAGGTGGTCTTAGGGGTAGGGACCCGAAACTGCCCCCCATGGGCAGTTTTGGGTCTGCCTCTGTCACGACCCGAAAGTGGCACATGACCGGCACTTACATCATGTGACATCTAAATATGTCAACGCGATCCAAGTCAGCCAAACACCCGGAATCTAAACCTTTTTACGAAAACATCGGATGTGAAGTTTAAAAATAGTCATTAGATGGATTCAGTTTAAAAATAATCATGTAAGTCAAAATAAGTGTGTTTGAAAAGTATCTATGACGTTTTAAAAATTAGCTGCACCTCCTTAGTAAATTTTGAATAAAACCCGATACAAGCATAATATATAAAGCTGTAAGTCAATGTCGCACACCCCACACACTTGTGGGGAGGCGGAATTTACAAACAAAAACGATTTTCTTACTTGCAACACCGACCTAAACTCCAGGATCTTTACGGAAACCTAAACTAGCTAAACTACTTGGAGGTTCAAACTACTCGGTAAGAGTTTTATACCTCCTAGATACTTGTCCTTCGGGTCTTGTTTATCACAGGAAAATGCATTTTAATACCGCTCATTCATTATCTGTTTTGTTATAGATCAGTACTATTAACCAGTGTTTGCTCAGTAAATACAGATTATAGGTATCCGTGACACAATACTGCAAACACACTCAAAATCATGGATATAACGTTTGTGAGCCGACACTGCAACCGGAACTGCAAACCGATCGATATTCAAAGAGTTTTTGTGAATAAACAAGTGTACACACATTTTGGTCCAACACATAGCAAGTGTACACTAGCTCTTTGATGCTTGGACCTAGGAGGGGCTGCCCAAGGGCAAGTGAGGTGATGTGTTATAAATGCAAAAAGATGTGATGTGATTTAAAAAGCATCAAGTTTCCCTCCAAATCCTTGAGTGAAAACCAGGTTCATGTAACAAAATCAAGCAGCACCAGTGGACTTGTCGAGAGCAAACAACATCACACAACAAGCACGAGCCCATATGCTCGGATTTGGACCGGCGACATGTCCCTAAAAACCGGCCCCACCGGTTTTCTCATGCCCAATGCTCCCCAATTTTTCTCTGGCCTTCCCTTCCATTCACATAAACTTATTTTTATTACTTGTTTAATCTTATTTTGAGCCTATAAATACATATCGGTGAGCAAGGGATGAGGGGACACACATTTTCTCACTTTTACTCCAATACTTTGTTAGTTATATGTATGCCCAAGAGGCCAATACTGTACATAGGATGTATATTATAGTGGATGCTGGGACATATATAGGGAGGACTTTCTTGCTCGACATGATAGTATGCTATCTGGTTGTTCTTTACCTTAACGTGTACACTGATTGTTTCTCTGTTACATGTTGGTAAAGCCCTTAGGATGTGTACTTGACTACCTGGACTATGATGCGGATCATACTAGTGGGGACATGGTAGTCCATAAGTAGATCCTTCAAGGTCCCTAGTCGTGGGTGTATCGAGACGGGGCATCGATATACCAGAGTAGACTAGCGTATACCATCTCGACCCATACAGATGGATGATGGATGATCCCATATCGATTGGTGTTTGACATCGGAGATGATATATGGGTGCTCAGTGGAGACTGGGTACACTGGACGGACTCGCCGAGAACTCCCAGATGGTATTATACCTTACGTCAGATGGCAGTTCTCTGGTGACACTGGTACAGGTTAGTCTGTAGACCCGAGATCGTCATAGAGTCTTGTGTGATTCCCATTGTGCTTTGATTTCCACCTTACCACGTCAAAGAGAGCGTGCAAAACGGTGGTTTTTGGGTACAGTACCGAATCACATGGAGGCAATGAGCGATAGGAGGGGATTCGTCTCTTCCGGTATAGGGAGTTGATATTGCGCTCTGTTCGATTGGCTATAACCGGAAATCCCTGGCCAGAGTTGCTGAGATTTACTGGTAAGTGTTATCAGTAGTATCTCGAACTGTTATAGACCTCATATCGACATGACTTATCAAGCTATTGGGGTCTGACGTTTACCATCCCTAGGCGAGATATGCGACATATCAGACGATCAGACCGGACTGTACGGTAAGTGTTACTGGTTGGATTCACAGGAGTGTGAGCGGGCTTGCTCGTCGATCTTCTGATCGCGCAATCCCCTGGTGGCCGTTACGTTTAGAAGACCGCTTGCGGCTTGTGGGTGTTTGATATGATCATCACCTGCTGCCGGCGTATTGACGAGTCTTTAGAGTCCTACACAGAGGTTTCCTGGCTCAAGCGAAACGAAATAGGAGTGCATATGAGATATGTGCAGGACCGAGAATAATGTGTGTATGTGATACCGTATTCTATTCTCGCGATGAATGTATCGATTGGTTTTATGCGATATAACCTAGTTATCAAATCGAGGATTGATTCGATAAGCCGATCATTGGATATTAGTCGGTCATATGCGATATGACCGGATCGTTAAATCAAGTGTTGATTTAATGATTTAATGTATAATTATATATTTGATATATTACTTTGCATTAACTAATATTAGTTCACTTAAGATGTTTTTCTCACTTGTTTGTGCACATTGTATATGTGATATATTTTTGTGCCCAAGTTTGTATCATGTTTGATGATACATGCAAACTTGGGTGTATGTTTGGTTTAAACCATGGTTAGTTAATGGCTAGGGTTTCATTTGCTTTATTTACTTATTCATTTATTTATTTATTCATTTGAGAAAGAAATGAAATGGTGGCAAACTTTGGATTTTCTTTGAAGCTTCTTGAAGCTTTGAAAGACTTTGACCATTTTGTTTCTTTCCTTAACCCTAACCATTTACTTAACCCTAGTTTATTCTCTACATGTGTTTAGCTAACCCATGGTTGCAAGATGATAACCATCACTTCATTTTTCTTTTTGGAATTAATTCATTCTTCTTCTTCTTCTTCTTCTTCTTCTTCTTCTTCTTCCTCTTGAGAAAGAAAAGAAAAAGCTTGCTTCAAAATGTCAAGTGATGATTCCAAGTGAGAAATCCAAATCCGAAGTGAACCCACTTCCTATTTCTTCATCCTCTACCACTTGCCATGTAGCATAGGGTGTTTTCTTCACAAGTTTCATGACTTGGTGAAGTTGGAGCTTGATCTTGAGTTGCCTCGACGTAGATCATGTTCGGCATCGAAGTCGACGACCTAGCCCGATCATTTCTTCGATGAAACCACCATGAGAGTCCGGGATCCGAAGGGTACAGCGGAGGGATATCATCACGGAGCTAAGGAAGTGGAGCACCGGATCTACAAAGGTTGTAGTCTCTTTCACTTTAGAGTAAAGTTGTTTACTACTTGCATGTTTCGCCTAATCTCTAGTTAACGAATCCGTATTAGGGTTTCTCGGCACTTGTAAAATTTTGAAATTGGCATGGTTGATGCCTTGTGAGACCTCTTGAGTGTGCCTAGGAACCCTACAGTGGTATCAGAGCCTAGCTAGAGCTTTAGGCGAAGTGTAGACGAAATTAGAAGTCCGATCGAACCCGTAAACCCCGACAAAACCCTTCTCTGTACATTTTTCAAAACAGTGGATTTTTGTGAATTAAAAATTCTCAGAAAAACAAGCAGGAAAAACTAAGAATTACTGTGAAGTACGGTCCACTAAGTCCTCAAAATGACCGCGGAACCGCGGTGAAACAAGGGGTTTGGCGGCGGTTCCGCGCCAAAATTTGGACTTAGTCCCTGAAATTTCATATATTTATTCTTAGATCCTTTCTTGGCATTTTTTATGGTAATTTCTTAATTCCACTCAAGCGTTGAGTTTTCTAAGGTTTTATTGGGGACTCGTTAATTTGATCGGATAATTTAACTTCGTTTAAGTTTTTCCGGATATGTTAGAAACTGTTAAAAAGTTCGACCGGATATAAATACCCACTTTTTCCCCTGCCGGAAAATTTCCAAGTCTTGGATTTTTTCGTAGTTTAATGACGTTCTAAGTAGTGTAAGAAACGCGATGGTCCCTCTAGAAGACAACAAACCTTAACTCGATTATGTGACCGTCTTGAACTGCCCTTTGAACCTTAGGGTTTGGGGCAGTACGGCGTGCCACATGTGAGGCGTTGGCTTGACCCTTCTACGGCTGGACCGTTGGTACTGTGGCACGAAGTGAATGTTCTTAAACTTATTTCAGATGTTGAGCTGTTTCGGGAAAACTTGGGTGTTTGACTGTTCGATCGGAAAGTTTAACATTTTCTGTTTATCTGGAATGTGATACAATATTTGGAATCCACAAATAGTTATGAGATAACTGAATGAATGTTATAAACATAGCAGTTTAGTCTCACTTGATCGGTTGCCACGGAATTTTGATGCGATCAAAAGTCCGTCGCAATCACGTAGCGTACGCGGATACTCGCCGGATAAACTTAATAGACAGCTACACCCCTTAGCCCCGACCAAGTGACTGTAGAAGAACTCCGTTGCCGAAAGCATCCGTTCGGGTGCTCGCGGTAGCGGTGTTCCTCCTTGGTGCACTTCGTCGACGGTATCGGGGGTGCGGCCGTCTACTAAAGGTTACGTCGATCATTCGATCAGGATGTCGGGAATCTTGTTGAATTGTCCGACTTGATATTGAAAAATGTTTTCGATAATGAGACTGAAATGCGGGGTTTATAATTGTTAGGCATGTGATGTCTAAGGAATTCATTTGGTTAGGCATGCGATGTCTAAATAGATTGCGGATTCCAACTGTTGTAGTTTTATACTTTCTTTTCTGTGACCGTAAGTGTAATATGTGATATCGCCGGTTTCGTTGCTATATATCAACGACAATTGGGATACGCATGTTTACTTACGTTGATGACATATGATGTTATGTGTTGCTGGATATGTTATATTGGATTGTCGTGTTTGAATAGCCGGGGGGTTTTATGTGAGATGAGTGTTTTTCATTTTAATTCATGTAAAAACTTCTATGTAATATTCTTTTATTGGGGCACTTCCAGGTTGCGGAAGATGTCACCTTTTGTATATTATTTACTTTTCCGCACTAGGATAGACCCAAGGAGGGGAGCACAAGTAACCGGGTTCTAGGGTCCAGTAGGAGACCATCTCGAGGTGTCGAGTCCGGGTCTCCTAACCCTAGAATTGGTAGGGTTGCTTGCCGCTCTCGTAGGGGTCTAGGGGTGTAGGTTTGGCTACTCATCGCGACCGTGGAATCCATGTTTTATACTGGCTCATATTGAAAACACGGACGTCCTAGTATATCCAATATTTCATATGATTCTTCTGCTGCGATATCTGTGATGTGATCATTTGATATTCTGTGATAGATACTATATATAGTATATATGATATATTATATAGACGTTACTTATGTTTTACACCCACTCTAGCCCTGCCCTGCTCTGCCGTTAGTTACCTAAACTAACGGTGCACGAGGGGACATCGAGGCGAATGCGGATGGCATAAGTGTACGTCGTATTTATCTGTGATGTTTAGGTGATTTAAATGATGGGACTTAATTAATGTGATTAATGAAAGAAAAGAAACCTAAGATGTTGTGGAATCGAATTTCTAAATAAAACTGGTATCTAGACTTCTTGCTTTGCATCGCGGTGTTCCTTGTAGAACATCCTGCACCTTATTCGATAAGGAAAGGACCGAGATCCCTTCACCGGGAGTGACTCCTATAGCAATAACTGGCAGATGCTACAACCCTCGGTTTGTCTTTTGATTGCTTCTATAGTTTTTGCTTTGCACAGTGATAGATATGATATATCCCGCACCTCATTCGACGAGGAAAGGGCCGATGATCCCTTCACCGGGAGTGACCCCTTTAGCAAAACTAGAAAAGCCTCAGAAACACTCCATTTTAAAATCATTTGATTCTACAACGATATCAAGTTCATTACGCTATAGGTTTTCAGAAAAACCTGTCGTAGCCCTCCGTCATTTCAGATAAGTAGTAGTTAGTATTCGTGCTGCGTTTGTTGGCCTTTGTCAAGGCGTAGTGTGCGGTAGCTGACTGGTGCTTATCTGCTTATGCATATGATGCAGATTGGGTTAGGGTAGTCGTGCGACCTTGTTGGCCTTTGTCAAGGGTCGTGCGGGTGGGTTTAATTCAATCAGGAAATGACGGGTTGAACTTGATTAGCATCCTATGGTTTGTTGGCCTTTGTCAAGGTCATAGGAGGTTAGGGGCAAAATATTATCGGGAATTTCAAGTGTTGAAATTTGCAATGAGATTGCATACCTTCTATGAGATAGTTGGATCCCGATACCCACTACGAGTAATTGTTACTCCTGGGAGAGTTTTACACATTACAATTAGCCGATCAAGTAGGTGTCTAGAAAGGTGTCAACGGGGTTACGCCTCTGGGAAAACGAGGTTTACATTAATTAGGTTCGTGCGAAAGCACGGGGGACCTCCCTCAAAGTACCGACACTGGCCTAGCTGAAAGATTGGCGAACTTGTAGCGTGTAATTAATCCTTGCTAGTCTTTCCTTTTAGGGTTTGAAGGAAGATTTGATAAAAATAGTGGGAGCCATCCTGATTAGATAAAATAATAACCAATCTGATCTTCCAAGAGAGCACGCAGAGTGTTTTCTTCTCTCTCTCTCCAGGTAGCGACCATATCACGCCTTAATCAAGATAATAATACGGATATATTGACCGAACCTACTTGTTATACTGAGCTAAGGAATGTTGGTCCCGCTCCAACTTATAATTGTTATAAGACAGAGCAGGAAATTGGGGAATACCAGATTTTCCGTACCGCCCAAACGAAGAAAGTGCATATGATGCATCTCCTTCGGGTGTGTTCATTACAAAGAACTATTTCTCAGTATCCCCTACGTCCTGGGTATCTGATACCGAATCAGCATCCCAGATATGTAATCTGTTACATAGGGCTACAGAAAGGTAGAGAAATGAGAACGGGTGATAAGTTTCATGAAGCAGAAAACGGGGCAAGAGTTGCAGCCAAGTCTGTTGGTCACTGTCACCTTGTATTACAAATACATTGATTCTGAACGAATGTTATTAGATACCGAACCTGATATACAAAATCATATCAGTCTCTTTATTAGTAAAGAAATGATAAAATTTTGTATTGATTGGATAATGTTTTGAACATTTCCTATATCAAAAGTTGATCGGTTCAGGCACGTTATCTAAAAGCATTGATGTTCTAAATCAAACTACGGTTCTTAGTATATAGAACACACACAAGAGGAAGAGTTCAGAAATGAACGAATCCTTCTTGAGGCATTGTAGACTAGGTCATATCAATGCGACCCGACTGGCTGAAGTTACATTTAGATGCATATTTAAATTAGTTTGAATTTACATCTTGTGAAACTTGCCAGTCATGTCACAGAGATAAGATGACCATAGCTCCGTTTACTGGAAACAGAGAAAGAGTTAGTGAACTCTTGGGATGATACATGTTGATGTATGTAGGTCCCCTATCTACACATGCCAAGACCGGTTCTTTGTACTTCATTACATTCTCTGATGATCTCTCAAGATTCAGACATATGTTCCTGTTGAAACACAAGTCCGAACCTTTTGAGATATTCACAGAATATGATTTAGAAGTAGAGAACCAAAATACGGGTATAAGTATTATGTCCTATGATGAGATCAGGGAGTAGAATACTTGTGCATGGAATTCTTGGACTATTCTAAAGGGGAATGAGATTCTCCCTCAGTGTTACTCCTCCGAATACACCATAGCACGATGGTATATCGGGGCGGAGCAATCACACCCTATATGATATGGTGCGCTCTATGATGAGTACTACTGAGTTTCCTATTTTCTTTTGGGAGTTATACACTTATGAAGTTGCATACCTATTGAATAGGGTTCCGATCAAATCAGTTGCCTATAACTTCATATGTGATATGGAAAGGGAAGAGCCCATATCTTAAGTTAGTTAAGATTTGGGGTTGTCCGGCTTATGTCTTAAAGGAAAATCCGGACAAGCTCGAGCCAAGGCCTGTTATGTAGAACTGGAAATGTTCCAGCTATACAAACTGTAGCTGATGATTTGGTAGAACCGAAGGATTCAATAGTAACCAACGAACTTCAGCCTCTCCGCCGATCTAGTAGGGTTCCTCACCTACCTGAGAGTTGCTTCGGATTCTCTATGATAGTGGGAGCGAGGATTGCATCATGAGATGATGACCCAACTAGTTTCGAGCTGGCCATCAGGAGTGAGACTCTATAAGAATGGTTGGATGCTTAGTGATCTGAGATGGAATCCTTATACACCAACAAAGTATGGACTTTGGTTTCTTTATCTGAAGGGTTAAATCCCCATCAGGAGCAAGTATATCTTGAGAAGATTACTTGGTGTAGATGGAAAAGTTGAGACTTTCAAAGCTAGACTTGTTAAAGGTTTTCGTCATCAACCAGGCATGGAAAATGATGAAACCTTTTCCTGTAGCTATGCTTAAGTCCATCCAGATCCTACTTGCCATGGCTACATACCATGACTATGATATCTGGTGGTTGGGTGTCATGACTGCTTTTCTAAATACTGATTTAGAAGAGAACGTCTATAAGTACACATCCAGAGGGCTTCGTAAACAGTGGGAGCAGCGGAAACGTGTGCAAGTTGCTTTATAGATTAAAGCAGGCATCGCGGAGTTGGAACGTCTGTTTTGATGTGTTAGTCAAAGAGTTTGACATTATCAAAATGGTAGATGAACCTTGTATATACAAAAACGTAGTAGGGAGTATGGTAGTGATCCTCGTAGAGTACGTGGATAACATACTCTTTATAGGGAAGGAGTTTCCTATGCTACGCTCGGTCAATCTCCGCTTATCACAATGATTCTCCATATAGGATCAAAGTGATACCTACTAAATCCTGGGTTTTGGATCTATGAGTTAGATCTAATTGGATATTAGGATACTCACTAGTTGTAGTGAGATGGTATCAATTGGTCCTGGGGAGAATCACTGGAAAGATTCCAGGGTGATAAGGATGACTGATTGTCAGTCACAGGCATTGTCTTTACCCTCAGAAAAGGGATGGTATGTTGGAAAAGTTCCAAGCTAGATACCGTGGCATACTAGACAATAAAGGCTGGATACATCGCTACTTAAGATGCTACCAAAGAGGAAGTCTGGGTGTATATTTGTTCATGAGATGAACTTTGTTCCACCCATTGTGTGACAATGGAGTTATGGCTTATGCCAGGAACCCCAGTCCCATCAGTGACCCAAACGTATTCTGAGGCAGCATCACCTGATCATGGAGATGGTTGATCTCCAGAGTGATCGAGGTTAGGAGAGTAGACTCAGAGGATAACACGGCGGATCCACTCACAAAGGCCTTTTCCCAGAGAGAGACTTTTATGGGATGGTTGAGTATGAGATACTACAACCACTGCTACAAATGACCCTAGTGCGAGTGGGAGATTGTTAGTTATATGTATGCCCTAGAGGCCATTACTGTACATAGGATGTATATTGTAATGGATGCTGGGACATATATAGGGAGGACTTTCTTGCTCGACATGATAGTATGCTATCTGGTTGTTCTTTACCTTAACGTGTACACTGATTGTCTCTCTGTTACATGTTGGTAAAGCCCTTATGATGTGTACTTGACTACCTGGACTATGATGCGGATCATACTAGTGGGGACATGGTAGTCCATAAGTAGATTCTTCAAGGTCCCTAGTCATGGGTGTATCGAGACGGGGCATCGATATACCAGAGTAGACTAGCGTATACCTTCTCGACCCATACAGATGGGCGATAGATGATCCCATATCCATTGGTTTTTGACATCGGAGATGATATACGGGTGCTCAGTGGAGACTGGGTACACTGGACGGACTCGCCGAGAACTCCCAGATGGTATTATACCTTACGTCAGATGGCAGTTCTCTGGTGACACTGGTACAGGTTAGTCTGTAGACCCGAGATCGTCATAGAGTCTTGTGTGATTCCCACTGTGCATTGATTTCCACCTTACCACGTCCAAGAGGGCGTGCAAAATGGTGGTTTTTGGGTACAGTCCCGAATCATATGGAGGCAATGAGCGATAGGAGGGGATTCGTCTCTCCCGGTATAGGGAGTTGATGTTGCGCTGTGTTCGATTGGCTATAACCGGAAATCCCTGGCCAGGGTTGCTGAGATTTACTGGTAAGTGTTATCAGTAGTATCTCGAACTGTTATAGACCTCATATCGACACGATTTATCAAGCTATTGGGGTCTGACGTTTACCACCCCTAGGCGAGATATGCGACATATCAGACGATCACACCGGACTGTACGGTAAGTGTTACTGGTTGGATTCACAGGAGTATGAGCGGGCTTGCTCGTCGATCTTCTGATCGCTCAATACCCGGGTGGCCGTTACGTTTAGCAGACCGCTTGCGGCTTGTGGATGTTTGATATGATCATCACCTGCTGCCGACGTATTGACGAGTCTTTAGAGTCCTACACAGAGGTTTCCTGGCTCAAGCGAAACGAAATAGGAGCGCATATGAGATATGTGCGGGACCGAGAATAATGCGTGTATGTGATACCGTATTCTATTCTCGCGATGAATGTATCGATTGGTTGTATGCGATATAACCTAGTTATCGAATCGAGGATTGATTCGATAAGCCGATACATTGGATATTAGTCGGTCATATGCGATATGACCGGATCGTTAAATCAAGTGTTGATTTAATGATTTAATGTATAATTATATATTTGATATATTACTTTGCATTAACTAATATTGGTTCACTTAAGTTGTTTTTCTCACTTGTTTGTGCACATTGTATATGTGATATATTTTTGTGCACAAGTTTGTATCATGTTTGATGATACATGCAAACTTGGGTGTATGTTTGGTTTAAACCATGGTTAGTCAATGGTTAGGGTTTCATTTGCTTTATTTACTTATTCATTTATTTATTTATTCATTTGAGAAAGAAATGAAATGGTGGAAAACTTTGGATTTTCTTTGAAGCTTCTTGAAGCTTTGAAAGACTTTGACCATTTTGTTTCTTTCCTTAACCCTAACCATTTACTTAACCCTAGTTTATTCTCTACATGTGTTTAGCTAACCCATGGTTGCAAGATGATAACCATCACTTCATTTTTCTTTTTGGAATTAATTCATTATTCTTTTTCTTCTTCTTCTTTCTCTTGAGAAAGAAAAGAAAAAGCTTGCTTCAAAATGTCAAGTGATGATTCCAAGTGAGAAATCCAAATCCAAAGTGAACCCACTTCCTATTTCTTCATCCTCTACCACTTTCCATGTAGTATAGGGTGTTTTCTTCACAAGTTTCATGACTTGGTGAAGTGGGAGCTTGATCTTGAGTTGCCTCGACGTAGATCATCTTCGGCATCGAAGTCGACGACCTAGCCCGATCATTTCTTCGATAAAACCATCGCGAGAGTCCGGGATCCGAAGGGTACAGCGGAGGGACATCATCACGGAGCTAAGGAAGTGGAGGACCGGATCTACAAAGGTTGTAGTCTCTTTCACTTTAGAGTAAAGTTGTTACTACTTGAATGTTTCGCCTAATCTCTAGTTAACGAATCCGTATTAGGGTTTCTCGACACTTGTAAAATTTTGAAATTGGCATGGTTGATGCCTTGTGAGACCTCTTGAGTGTGCCTAGGAACCCTACATACTTCATACTCTTTTGTTTTCTTTTTCTTTTTGGTTTTAGATCTTGTACATAGCTAGTTGCCTTAAGTTTCTTGTCTTCTCTTGAACTTGCAACCTCTTCATTGAGCTTGCAAGTTTAAGTTTTGGTTATTGAACTCATGGTTGTACCTTCACTTGGAATCAATAAAGCTTTCATTTTTGCCTTCACTTCACCTTGAGTTCTTTACGTTCTCTTGATCTTGCAACCTCTTCATTGAGCTTGCATGTTTAAGTTTAGATTATTGAACCCTTGGCTTGTATTGTCACTTTGAGTTAATGAAGCTTTCATTTGTGTTCTTGGGTTCTTAGTATTTTCTCTTGCTTTACTTTCTTGCAATTTAAATTCTTGCCATTTACTTACTTGCATTTTATTTCCATGCCATATGCTTACTTACTTGTTGTTCTTTTCTTTTCTTTTTATCTTTTCTTTTGCCCTTTCTCTTTGTTGTTTTGATGGTTTGTAAATATTGGTGTTGTTAGGAAAAAGAATGGTTATGTAAGTTAAGGTTTTCGTTTCTCATTTCCTTTGCCCTATATTTTCCAATTGAACTCCGCCCAAACCTTATGCAAGCGCTCCGTTAGGCACCCTATCCTACCAAGGTATCGGTGACCCCTAACCGTGACTGGTTGCGTTCGGTTTGGCTGGAGGCGAAAGTCAAGAGACAAGAACAGACGGACAAGGGTCAATAAGCCAGATTTCTTAAATACCGTGCTTAAGCACCCAAATCAACATTGTTGCCGATTACTCTAGCTTCAATTGTCAAGCTCGGCTCAAAGGATTGAGTACGGAATTCACTAATTTACACTAACCTATCTATTCCTAACAAGCTTATTCTTTTGCATATACACTTTGGCTAGAATCAAACCATTCCGACCCGCGCATTAACTCGTCATAACAAGAACGCAAAACGCACTGTCTCCCTGCGGACGATCCGTGCTCATCGCGGCTAGCTACACGTGACGCCGTACTTGATCGCGGTGAACTTTAGAACTTTAAAACACGGCGCGCGGAGACGCGCGCCGATCAAATGGCGCCGTTGTCGAGGAGACGGTAACGTTCTTTATTCTTGTTATTTCGGGTTAGTCTATGTATATCTTGTTTATAACTAACACCATTCTTAAAAAAAAACTAAAAATCTAAAAAATTTCAAAACCAACAAAAATTGACAAATTAACTTTTTTGCTCTCTGGATTTTTGACCTGCAAGCACTCGGGGACTAACTAAAAAAGTTAAACAATATCATTGAGACAATAATAAAACACTGAGTTCACTGAAGAAATTTGGATCCCCAAATCCAAAGAAGAACTGGCGACTTCCTCTAATTTTCCGGCGCCGCCGGCCCAAGCTCCTTCTTTTGCTCCAAAATTTTGTTCCCCACTCCAGTGTTCTGGTTTTTTCCTAATTCAATTGTTTGATTTTTATAATTTTTAATGTGCAGGTGTTTGGGTATTCATATCGCATTTCACTAATAATCCGTTTTTCCGACATTTTCAGGTTTTTGTGGATTTGCAAACTGCGATCGTGTGGAGCAAAGTGTACATTCAAAATTATGGTGATTGTGAAGTACAGTGCCAAAGATACGGGTAGTTTGACCCGCGCAAGCGAACTTTTCAAGCTTACCGGATTCAATTCAACGGAGGTTTCTTAACCCAAAAACTTATCGGTACGTATTTTACTAACACCTTCTTCTCAAATCCGACGCATCCAATATACTATCTTTGCCGGATTCTTTGCAAGTTCACCATCTAACGCTAAAATTGACTAACCCGTATTTGTTGCAGTATCGTGCTTAACATAAAAAAACGATTGTTTGATGTTTTGAACAAATTTTTTTTCATTGATTTACGCATTACATCCATTAATACGGACTTAAGGGCAAGCGAACCCCACAACATACGGTAAAGGATTTCATCACCTTTTCCGTGGCCCACAAATCACGAAATTGAGAATAACGTTTACCCGCACAAATTTTAAAAGAAACTAGACTTTAATCCTTTAAGGACTCCGCGCTCATTAGGAGAAGTTAACTATGTTTAGAACACCGCTTAACAGTATATCGTTTACGGGGTGTCTAGGAAAGTGTTCACGGCGAAACCGCCAAAAGAGAAAGTGTTATCTAATTAAGGACCTTTGTGAAAGCGTTGGAAAACCTCCCCTTATCTCTGCACTTATCTATCCTCGTAATCAGTATATCTTGAGCCCGTTTCTCGACACAGTTTTACTTCAACAATCAAGTTCTCGAGCAGGTCTAGTTGGCTTAGGTGAACCCTAGACCGATTAGCTGTGTGGTATTGTGTCGTGATTGTTTTTCTTCTTTTTGTGTGTATATTTCATTCTTTTGTTGATAACTAACTTAGAAAAAAATCATATTCTTTTTCCTCTCCTTTTCTTTCTTTTCTTCTCTTCATATCATGGGTACCCCACATAAACCAACTCTTGCCGAACTTTGGTACCCACAGCCAGATATGACTTCTTACGGTTCTTGCTTTGGCCGAACTTCGAACGATCCCTCCATACCTAAAATTTCTTTGAAAGATCGGATAGACGCGTCTAGTACTAACAATTGGACTCCGCAATCCACTTTGTATCAACTGTTTCAACCTCCCCCTCCCTCTTAAGTTGATACCCCTTTTGCGAGTCGTCCCCTGTCTATTGCCGTCAGAATTGAACAATCCCGTAGCCGATCGTTCACTCCTTTCACCACTGCAAATTCTTTTGATCAACAATTCCAATCACCTTCTTATCCGAATGTTGATCCTACTCCTGTCCAACCATTCGATTCCTATCAATCCTACCCGACTTTTACACCTTCTCTAGACATTGCTTCTGAACAGCCTTTTGGGAGTTTCCAGTATCCAAATAACTTTGAATCTTTTACTGAAACCCCTTCACAGCCCATGTCTAGTCTAGAACAGTCATTGGAAGACTTTCGGGTAGCGTCATGCCAGCAGATGATGGATTTGAATGCGTCTATGGCCGCCCTCATACAACCTAACGAACCGGTAGCTAGTTTCCAACTAGCTTCAAATTTTCCAATGTATGATGAGGCGATAGGACATATTGAGAATTTGAGTGATGAGAGTGAGCAGTACACCCTTCCAAATCAAACCTACCCGGTCGAAATTGAATTCCACAACTCCAGTTTTGAATGTCTATCGAGTATTCCAAATGATTCACCAATTGAAGATAGAATGATTAATGAGTTGTGCGACTTTGGAGAGTGGACACAAAGGACAGCACTGCGGACCCATTCACGAAGGCTTTGCCCCAGACTCAGTTCGAGCGGTTGATCGAGATGATAGGTCTTCGATACGCCAGTATATGGCCTTAGTGCAAGTGGGAGATTGTTAGTGTATATGCCCTAGAGGCCATTACTGTATCATACTAGTATGTATATTACTTGATGGAAGCTTGGGATATTCACAGTTGTACAGACAATCATGCTCAATATAGTAGTATGCTACTTGGTTTGTCTCTGCTTTAATGTGTAGATGTGTGTTTATTTATTATATCACCTATACGCATTAGTAGAGCCCTTAGGATCTTTGCTTGATTACCGGAGTTGTGATGGCGATCACACTCGTGGGGGCTGGGTAATCTACAAGCACATCCTTATACACGTCCCTAGTCGTGGGAGTATCGAGATAGGGCATCGATACTCCGGAGTAGACTAGCGTATGCGCTTCTCATCCCAGCACGGGAGACGGTCTGTCCCACAGCCGTCGGTACGTCGTACTTGAGATAGTATGCGGGTGCTCGTTGGGTTACGAGTACACTGGACAGGACTCGTCGGGAACTGATGGTTGGTATTATACCTATCGTCAGTTATCAGTTCCCAGGTGATATGAGTACAGCTTAGTCCGCTGACTTGACACTGTCACTTCGCCTCGAGTGTGTTCCCACTGTTCTTTGATTGCTACCCTACAACGGCTCTACTGAGTCGTGCAAACAGGTAGTAGTTGGGAGCAGTCCCGAAGCACTTGGAGGCAGTGACGGTTAGACAGGATTCGTCTCTCCCGGTATTGGGGGTTGACATCGCGCTGTGTCTAGGAGAGCCATTACACAAGTAGTCCCTGGCCAGGGCAAGTGAGATGTACTGGTAGGTTCCAGTGTTATCTCAGGGTGTTCTGGGCTTCACTCCGACACGACTTGTACCGCTATTAGGGGTCTGACGCTTGCCGCCCCCTAGGCCGGACATGCGATGTATCAGACGAACAGACTGGACTGTACGGAGATTGTCACATACAGACTCAGTAGGAGTTCGGGTGGGTTTACCTCATCGGCCTTCTTATCGACATCTACCTGGGGACCGTTACGTACAGCTAGTGCCTCTTGCGATCTGTGGTTAAACCCACTGCCAGCGTAGTGTCGAGTCTTTAGAGCCCCACACAGAGAGTTTCCCTGCACTAAGCGAAACGTGTGGAGGCCGTATGGTTTTACGGCAGGGCTGCGATCACTTACGTACACTTGTGTGCGTGTGGTGTTCGGGCAGGCAATACTAGTGGGCTTTGGTTTAAGCCGGATCCTAGTATTGCATGGATGGATTTGTTTTGTCTTCTGCGCATCCGCATTCTACAGAATACGGATGCAGGTGTGTATGCACAGTTTTCCGGAGCGATGAAGGAGGAGGTGCCTCATTAGGGTTTTGGCAGTTGGTTCGGCCAAAACCGCTATGTGGCAGGCTCATTAGGGTTTTGACAGTTGATTCGGTCAAAACCATTTTGAGGCGGACTCATTAGGGTTTCGACAGTTCGTTTGGTCAAAACCATTATGAGCCGGGGACATTATTTACTAATCCTTTCATTGATAATTTTGTTATGGCTAATTACATTGACCATTTGACCATCTTGACTTTGTTGACCATTTGACCAAAGTTGACTTGGATCTTCTTAGAAGATCTAAAGTATTCTTTGGTTTTCTTTTTCTTTTGGTTATGATAATGGTCATGTCATTTGTAGCCATCACCTTTATCTTGATGGGATTAGTAATGATAATGTTTGTGCATTATTTGCAACCATGGTTGTTTTTCTTTTGATCATAATATTATTCTCATTCTCTCTCTTGAAATGAGAAGATTCTCTCTCTTGAAATGAGAAGCTCCATGGTTGCAAAAAAAAACTCCTTCTTCTTCCTCCTCTTGATTTCTCCTTTGATCTCATGTGTTGAGAGAAAAAGGATTCCACTTGACAAACACATCCATACATCTCCTCTACACATCCTAGGGCTTCTAGATTAGCAATCTCCTTGCCCTAGTTACCTCGGCTTGAGGTGGAGCTCGGTGTACATCTCTCGGGTGGATCGTCTTCGACTCAAGGAGGCCGCGGAGGTGACCGAAGTCCGGATCAACCATTGAGCAAGCAAAGAGAAGAACAACAAGAAGAGAAGAACAACAAAGAAGAAGGACAACAAGAAGAGAAGGAGTTCAAGTTGAGGTATAACCCCTAACCGAGTAGACACATCTCATGTTAGGTTGCTAGTGTATTGTTTAGCAAAGATCCGGCTTTTACGGTCCATGTTACAAAGATCAGAAAAAATTTTGTTTTACCGTTTCCGCAACCCCGAAAGTACCGGGAGAGGTAACGTGGACCTAACATCCGTCAGCCTTCTCATTGGGAACCTCAGCAATTGGATGGTCCCATTCTTATGTACAACAGGCCTTAAGAAGTTTCAGGAGCTAACCAAGAAAGTCCAAATGCTGGAACGCTCGAAGCAAGAGTCTACCACGGACTCTCAGAGAGACAAGACTTGGAAAAGCAGGAGGGACGACAACCGTAGAAGCAGGAATTCCAGCAGTACCAATTTCTTCAATACGTCCGACAATGAAGACAAGCAAAAAGCAGGCGATTCCAAACCAACCGATCTCGAAAGCTATTGCTGGGAGGAGAAGGGCCATCCCTAGCGGAGAAAAAGAACAAGGTTTACTCTTTCAGAAGTGACAAGGTCCACAAGATATTCAAAGATGTCTTGAACAATGGTCTACAATTGCCGGAGTCGAAGAGACTGCATGAAGCAAAAATGACCAACAATCCCCTGTATTGCCCGTACCACAAAGTAGTGAGCCACGCGATCGAGGATTGCTATATTTTCAAAGACTGGGTCGAGAAGCAGTACAAGACTGGAGAGATCGAGCTGTCCAAGAGTGTGTTGGTAAACAACCAAGCTGCAACCACCAACTTCATACAAACACAAGCTGAAGCCTTCTGGGAGCAGACTGCTGAACCCGTTGTCCTGAGAAATGAAACTGACTCACCGCAACCTCCGTGGAGTACGCAAATATCTAATAAGACGAAGAAGATGATAAAGCTATATCGGAAAGAGTCCAGAACAGAATGGGAAGCGCAGAAGAAGCCCACCATTCTAGCTACCAATTCGGGTCAATCAGGCTCAAAATCTAAAAAGCTCAAGAAGAAGAAAAGTATAGCTCGACGCGAAAAAGTGTCAGTAGGGAGATTGACCATTCAAAAATATATCGATTCCCTCGAAGACTATGAACAAAAGGAAAGAACTCTAATTCAATTGAAAGAGTTCTTCCCTATAGAAGCGGCTGAGATTTTGGAGGAGCTAGAAGAAGACTCCGATGAAGAGATCCTTATAGTGACCTGCTATGCCATCCATCTTGGCAGCGACTCCGAAGAGGAGCTCTGTTTTCCCGAAGAGGACGAGGAGCTCGCCATAAAGGCCAACCAAATCCAGCTCAGAAGCGGCAGGGCTCTACCGCCAAATCAGGGAAATGCCCCAAAAGGAAAGGAAAAACAGGTGGCTAATAAGGAAGATGGAAGAGAACCGGCTATCTCAGTGGACTACAACGTCTTGGCTCATCTCCGGAAGCTTCCGTCTCTCCTGAGAATCTACAATGCCTTGGTCCTATCTAAGGAGCTTAGAGATGTTCTCATTCACGCTCTACAAAACCCCGAGCGGTATCAGACTCGCTTTGCGGAAATTAATATGAAAGAAGACCGGTACGCTTTGCATGCCGCCACAGTCACGTTTAAGGACGAAGACTTGCTACTGGGAACGACTGAGCATAACCGGCGGCTTTACGTAACCGGGTGCAGCGACGGAGATTGGATTAATCGCATATTGATTGATCCGGGATCCTCAGTGAACATTATGAACTTGCGGACTCTGAAGAGTTTGTCAATGGACGTCTGACACCTGTCAAGGGAAAGGATTGTCATTCAAGGCTTCAATCAAAACTGCCAGCAAGTTCTGGGGTCTATAGCTCTGCCAATCAAATTTGGAGATCTGCAAACCGAAACTAAGATATACGTGATCGACTCTGACATGTCTTATAAGGTTCTTCTGGGACGACCGTGGCTTCACGATTACGGTATCGTTCCGTGAACTCTCCATCAGTGCATGAAGTACACCAAAAACGGAGAAGAAAAATGCATTGATGGAGACATCCAGCCGTTCGGTATGAATGAAGTCCGATATGAAGATTCTCGGTACTTTGTGAATCTCCAAAGTGCTGAGCCACAGCTGACCAAAGACAAAATGGTCCTAAAATTCAAAAGCAAATCTGAGCCGGCTGTCACTTTTGAAAGAAAAAAATCCCAAGTGCGTCTGCATTTCGGCAGTGACACTGATGAGTCCGACGCTGGAAGTCCGTCCTTCCGTAATACTCGCCCTCATTTCGGTAAGGATACAGATGAATCTGATACTAAAGACTCATCCGACAGCAGAATTCGCCCTCATTTCGGCAGCGACACTGAAGGGTCGGAGGAAGAGGATCCGTCTTGCAACAGTTATGCAGATTGGGCCCCCACGCAACAAGAAAAGCTACGGGAGACCTTTGAATTTACAGAAGAGTCCCTAGCCATCACAAGGGTGCCGAAGCAAATGTGCAAAGAGCTAGATGCATTATCAGTCTCTACCGTGGACCAGCTTAAAAATTCTACGTTCCCGGAAGGAAAAGTGGACAAAAGGGCATCCTGTTTTATGGATCAAATCCTATCGCACACCCGGACGATTTGTCTGTGGCATGACTTCCTTATGAGAGAGGCATAAGAGCCGTCCTCAATCCCAGATACTATGCGTCCAAGATGCGGGAATATTTCAAAAGGTGAGGATGTCGGTTATATCAAACGGAGTCCGAAGCAAAGTTTTATGAAGGGCTATGGCATCCGCCTCAGGTCCGAGCACTCATCGATGGACGAATTCCAGATAGACGGGGCATAGGTTTCATCCACCCTGATTCTAAGGCATGCTACATGACCCATATTGGGGAAGCCAGTGAAGAGTCAAATGATGAAGACGAGCTAGCCGAACCAGAAGAAGCTCCTCAAGAACTCGAAGATGGCGGACAAGCAACCTTCGATGAGCTAACCGAGATCGATTTGGGAACGCCTGCTATTCCAAGGCCGACCTACATCAGCTCACTCTTGTCAGAGAAAATAAAAGAACAGATAATTACCATATTGCATGAGTTCGACGACTGCTTCGTGTAGACGTACAAAGAAATGCCCGGCCTCTCTCCTGAAGTGGCCGTACATAAGCTGGCTATATCTCCTGATGCCAAGTCTATCAAACAAGCTCCTCGAAGAATGAGAAGGGAGCTGGAGGAAAAGGTCATCGAGGAAACTAAGAAAATTATCGATGCTGGCTTCATCAGGGATGAGAAATACGCAGACTGGATTGCATGCATTGTCCCAGTAAAGAACAAAAATGGGAAGATCCGGGTTTGTGTCGATTTCAGGGACCTTAACAAGGCATGCCCTAAAGATGATTTCCCGCTTCCGGACATGGAAATGATGATCGATGACACCTCAAATTATGAGTTGTTTACCTTCATGGACGGTTCGTCTGGGTACAATCAGATAAAAATGTCGCCTGAGGATGAGAGGCATACAGCATTTCGAACCCCGATCGGCATATTCTGTTACAAAGTGATGCCATTCGGACTGAAGAACGCTGGTGCTACATATCAAAGGGCAATGACCAACATCTCTGATGACCTAATCCATAAAGTCGTTGAATGCTATGTTGATGATCTGGTCGTCAAGACTAAAGCCAAGGCCGATCACATCCAAGATCTTAGGACCGTTCTCACGAGACTGAGGGAATACGATCTGAAGATGAATCCTCTGAAGTGCGCTTTTGGCGTGTCATCAGGAAAATTCCTGGGCTTTATAGTCCGACATCGGGGGATCGAGTTTGACCCATCCAAGATAAAGGTCATCATGGAGATGCCCCCTCCAAAGAGTCTGACGCATCTAAGATCTTTTCAAGGAAAGCTTGCTTATATACGAAGGTTTATCTCAAATTTTTCAGGGAGATGTAGGCCCTTCTCAAAGCTCATGAAGAAAGGAGATCCTTTTGTCTGGGATGCCGAATGCCAAGGAGCGTTCGAAAGCATCAAACAGTACCTGTTGCACCCTCCAGTGCAGGCCGCTCCCATTCCAAATAATTCGCTGATTCTCTACACTGCCGCCCTAGATGAATCACTCGGTGCACTCCTTGCCCAGAACAACGAGGAGGGAAAAGAAAATGCCCTCTACTACCTCAGTCGAACTTTAGTTGGGGTGGAACACAACTATTCCCCAATCAAAAAGCAATGCCTGGCTCTGATATTCGCTGTGAAGAAGCTGAGGCACTATCTACTTGCTCATCGAGTTACGCTGATCTCCATGATCGACCCGCTTAAGCACTTAATAACCAAAGCAAGCCTAGCCGGTAGAATGGCGAGATGGGCTGTCATGCTGCTTGAGTTTGACATAGTTTATACTCCTCAGAAAGCAATAAAAGGGAAAGCCCTTGCCGATTTCCTCGTTGCTCATCCTATACCAGAAGGGTCGCCGCTAAATTGTGAATTACCCGATGAACAAGTGCTGCACCTCAAGGATAGCAAGCCATGTTGGGAGCTTTAATTCGATGGAGCCTCATCAATAAGGACCTCCAGTAAATCAAGCATCCCGGAGATAAAAGCAGGGATAGGATTGGTGTTCATCACGCCATCGGAAGGAACCCTACGACGTTCTTTCGCTCTCACCGAGCGTCTCAGAAACAACGAGGCTGAGTACAAAGCTCTGATATCTGGTCTGGAGCTCACCATAGAAATGGGAACCCTTCGGCTACGGGTTTACGGTGATTCCCAGCTTGTCGTTAACCAAGTAAGCGGCGACTATAAGATATACAAACCCGAGTTAGCTCGGTACAAAAGCCGGGTGGTGGAACTCATGAAACAGTTCACCCGCATTGAACTAATGAGAGTCCCTAGGGTGTTGAACAGAAAAACCGACATAGTCGCTCGCCTAGCTAAAGAGCTAGCTGATCCTGACATGGACGAAATTCTAATCACAGCCAGAAGCCGGCAAATTCTGTCTCCAGTCTCTTTGCATGAAGAATAAAGTGTGGAACAAGAGAACAATCCTGCCGAAGAAGCATCGATCATTCAAGGCGAGCCCGATTGGAGAGAACCCTTCATAGAGTACCTCCGATACGACAAGCTGCCCGAAGAAAAATCTGCGAGGATTCAGCTGAAAAAGAGAGCTCTCCGATTCGTGTTTGTAAATAATACGTTATACCGCAGATCATATGACCAACTCTAGCTCAGGCGTCTATCATGGGACGAAGCCCAGAAAGTCATGAAAGAAGTTCACTCAGGCATCTGCGGAACTCACCAATCCGGCCCCAAAATGCGGCTTCAAATCAAACGGCTTGGATATTATAGGCCTACCATGATAAGGGATTTTAAAGAGCATGCAAAGAAGTGTCACGACCCGAAGGTACGGAGCGTGACTGGCACTTAGATTACGAGACGTCTAAAGGCGTAACATAAACTAAGTCAGCCAAAGCCCAGAAAATCAAACCAATGAGAGTGAAGGAAACCTTTCATGAAAACCACTTAAAATCAATTAAGTTACATTAACTCTTTAAAAATAACATCAAAAATTTCCGAAAATTTCGGCAGAGTCTCATTTGTAAATTCTATCCCCCAAAATGGGTACAACACGATATATAAACCTGTAATAACAAAATGGCATCCCCAAGCGGGAGCTATCTCTTCGCCCAAGGCGGATCACAACCACACGCAATATATATGTAATATCAAGCAAATGAGCATAAAGAAATGAAAAGATAAGAAAAACACAACGTCGGCCCAAGTGAGCTCGACCCCAGAGAAACCACATATGCACAAATCTCTCAGTCTCATCACTAGGTCGCATATACAAATAAGAAGTGGAAGATGGAGAATACTAGATACAAAGATAGTACAAAAATAGATAAAAGTGTCCTCGCAACCCACCTACGAGCAATGCCGCGAGTCTGAGCAAAAGAAGCCAACAATAAGATAAGCCCGCTGCTACAAGGCTGACGGGTCTGACCTGCAAGACAATGTGTCACAACGGCGGTGAGTTGCCAGCTCGTGAGTAGAATATAACATCTAATAAGGCTATCGTAAGAATGCACGCAAATGCGTCACAACATGTATGTCTAGATGTGATATAATGCCACTAGTATATATGCACATGTATACAACATCAATAGGAAATCCTTAAGTGTTTTAAAATACTATAAGCTCTGCATTTTTAACTTAGAAAAGAATATCTGTGCAATAGCTAAAGTACCATCATGAAATCATCTGAAAACCGTGTCAAGCATCGACACCAAATATGGAAATATATCTCTCTCAATGTCTCACTATATCAATGTCTCAATACATCGGTCTCCGTCAGTCCGGATCGGCCCATATCATCAAATCTTACGACAACGGTCGGTATCCTAAGGATATCAGCCATGCCAGACATCACCGGTAGGTAGCCTTCCCCTGCCTGGCTCATCGTCTACAACTCGATCTTCTTGCCCCGGGGTACCATACCGGGCCCACCATGTACCCGAAACGGTTCATCCACTCCTCGAATCGGGTCTCGAAATCCAACAGAAAACATGAAAACTCTTGGTGGACGACACATACATCACGAGAAAACCGTAACTTTATTTTAAAAATGATAATAATAAGCTTTTGTTAAATTCTTGCGGTTTTCCCCTAAAATCCCGAAATCGCAGCAATACTGAAATCCTCAAGAAAATCATAATACCCAACATGTTGTATATGATAAATGCCTATGATATCAAGGTATGCGGTGTGATTTGTGGCTAGAAATCTATATAACCATGATGATGATGCGAGGTATATACATGCTATGCGATTCCATATATCGTGTATAATGCAAGTGGTGATACTAAACTAAACAGGTTCTACAGTGCTCGTGGCATGGCAATTACCAAAGGTGTGTGTGTCACATGAATAGTGCGCGTGCAACATGAGCCAATGGTAATGATGTACGTGTCCTAAGAGGTGATATCACACATGTGTATATGAATAACCATGCAATGCCAGCAGACGAATAGCTATAAAGATATTCAATGAATGAGATGCTTAACTAACTAACTAGGCATATAGTTGCAAGTAATAAAGTGATCCAAACTATGGGGCGCCTCGCGCCATCCAGACGATTTCCCCATAGATGTATACATCTACTCACCTGGATGTCTCGCTAATCTGATCCAACCACTGCTTTGCCTTTGCGCGCCGCGTCCGATGTTTTCGCATCCGATTCTAGAATTGCATAACACACAACATAAGATTTCACCTCATGGAATAACGCAAGTCACCATAAGAAAAGATCAACGCTCATAAATTAGGCACAACGTGCACTCAGTGCACGGAAAACACACGAAAATCGCGAAAACCTTAACTAAAATCGTCGTTTCGGGACAACCGCCAAAACTAAAACCTGACTAGACCAAACTCCGCATTCGCACACCCTACAAGTCGTAGTAGATGCTAATAATGTCGACAATATCTCGCAATTAAGTCACTTCCTAATTTTAAGAAAAACCTAGTATGCGTTCACGGACAGATTTCGATGCAAACCTCGCGAATTAACGATTTAGCGATCGCAACGTCGCACAAATGTCTGATCTAACCCACTAGATGGCCACAAAACTAATTTAAACCCACTTAACCAACTTCAAACCCTAACTACAACATCACCCCTTTTCTTGAAATTTCCTAAACAAGAATTTATAACTAAAATTCACTCTTAAACTTTCTAATCTAACATATTTAAACTACAATTAAACAACTAGATTAGAATTATACCTTACAAGTTGTGATTCCCTTGCACTAAGCCTCCAAAATGGCCTCTTTTCTCCTTGTTTTAACCCAATTTGGGCTTGAGAAGGGATGGCTTAATGTTTTGGTTTGAATTAGAGAAGAATTTTGTGAATTTTGGAGGATTTTTGCATGAATTTTGAGCTAAACAAAATGGGGTAAATGGGAGGGGGTTTGCTGCAGGTTGCTCGACCTGGGGGTAGAGGAGGAGAGTGAGAGAGAATTGTGTGGAAAATTCTACACAAAAAGCTTCTTCAAAGGTCAATTGATGAATGTTACATCAATTTTTTACAAAAAAAACCCATTTTAATGCATTTTTTAAACCATAAAACCACAATTCTTGGAATGTTTTGGTAAAATTTTTGTTACACTATATTTTACTTTATAATGGTTCCAAATTATGTAATTTACCCAATTAAATTTTTATTTATCACTAATTTAATGTATTTTTAAAAGCTTAAAATATTATTAAAAATAATTAATTAAGGAATTTTTTTTAAATAACTAGAAAATTTTAAGTGACAATTTAGTGACAAAATTTTAGCAATATCTTATCTAAATTTTGTATAATTAGGCCTATATTGAAAAATACTTATTTTGACTTTTTACGGAAAACGCTGCTTATTTTGTCGATTATCGAAAAAACTACCTAAACGATTTTCGAAGCGTTACAATCTTCCCCCCATAAAGAAATTCGGTCCCCGAATTTAAAATTTAACTACGCGTACCTTCAAAAAGATGAGGATATCTCTTCCTCATCTCGACCTCGGTCTCCCAGGTGACCTCCTCGCTGTTCGGGCCACGCCAAAGAACCTTGACGGACGGTATACCCTTCGACCTCAATTTCTTCACCTGTCGATCCAAAATGACCACCGGCTGCTCGGTGAATGAAAGATCGCGCTCAAGCTGGATCGTCTGGTGCTGAATCGCATGGGAAGGGTCATGAAGGTACTTGCGGAGCATCGAAACATGGAACACGGGGTGAACATCAGGGAAGCTGGGCGGAAGAGCTAACCTATAAGCCACTGAACCGACACGCTCTAGGATCTCGAAGGGACCAACATATCTAGGACTAAGCTTCCCTTTCCGCCCAAATCTCATCACACCCTTCATCGAAGAGACCCTCAGGAAAACATGATCGCCAACAGCGAACTCGAGTTAGCGACGGCGCCTGTCAGCATATGATTTCTGCTTACTCTGTGCTGCTCTCATCCTGTCCCGAATCAACTGTATCTTTTCGGTCGTCTCCTGTACGATCTGCGGCCCCAAAATACTGCTCTCCCTGAGCTCTGTCCAATATACAGGCGATCAACATCTCCTCCCGTATAAAGTCTCGAAAGGTGCCATCTGAATCGTCTCCTGGAAGCTATTATTGTAGGAGAACTCGATCAAGGGAAAATAACGATCCCAGCTACCACCGAAATCTAAAACACAAGCTCTGAGCATGTCCTCAAGAGTCTGAATTGTACGCTCCGACTGACCGTCAGTCTGCGGATGAAAAGCTGTGCTAAAACTCAATCGGGTGCCCAAAGCCTCCTGAAGTTTCTGCCATAATCGGCTGGTAAACTGGGTGCCCCGGTCGGACACAATGCAAGTCGGTACGCCATGCAGTCGCACGATCTCATCAATATAAACCTGGGCGTACTGAGCAAATCCAAAAGTGGTCTTCACTGGCAGGAAGTGAGCCACTTTCGTCAGTCGATCCACAATCACCCAAATAGAGTCATACCCTCGACTGGTCCTGGGTAGACCCACAACAAAGTCCATGGAGACCTATTCCCACTTCCACTCAGGGATGGGCAAAGGCTGTAACTCGTCGGCTGGCCTCTGGTGCTCGGCCGTGACTTGCTGACAAGTCAGGCATCTCGACACAAAGTCTGTAACATCCTTCTTCATCCAGTCCCACCAGTAAACCTCTCTCAAATCACGGTACATCTTGGTGGAATATGGATGAACACTGTACACTGATCTATGTGCCTCCTCAATAATATCACGCCTCATTCCCTCAGCATTTGGTACGCATAGTCGAGGGTACGCATAGTCGAGTCCTAAATCGAAGTATCCCCTGATCATCAATCACGAACTCAGAAACTCTGCCCTGACGAATCTGCTCGATAATCTCTAAGATACGGGCATCGCCGGACTGTGCCTCGCGGATACGGTCAAGTAACTGTGGGTTGAAATGGGCCAGCTGTCCCCCTGTAGGAGTAAACTCGAACTGCACTCTGCTGTCACATAAAACCTGCCAATCCACCGTCGACTGCATCTGTACTGTGCTCAAACAAGATAGGCTACCTCCGGGCCTCCTACTCAAGGCATCTGCCACCACATTCGCCTTGCCCGGATGGTATAAAATCTCACAGTCATAATCTTTCACCAACTCCATCCAACGGCGCTGTCTCAGATTCAGATCTCACTGCTGAAAGATATACTTCAAACTCTTGTGGACAATGAATATCTGGAACGACTTGCCGTATAGGTAATGTCTCCAGATCTTAAGTGCAAATACCACTGCAGCCATCTCTAAATCATGGGTGGGGTAGTTCTGTTCATGTTTCCTCAACTGCCGAGAAGCATACACGATAACTCTGTCGTGTTGCATCAATACACAGCCCAGCCCCACTCGAGAAGCATCACAAAATACAACGAAACAGCCTGATGCCGAAGGCAAAGCTAACACCGGTGCAGTAGTCAGACGAGTCTTCAACTGCTGGAAACTATCCTCACATGCCTCGGTCCAATCAAAAGGAACCCCCTTTCGGGTCAACCCGGTCAACGGTGCAGCAATACGGGAGAAATCCTGGACAAAACGTCAATAATAGCCGGCCAGACCTAGAAAGCTGCGAACCTCTGTAACTGATACCGGTCTAGGACAACGCTGCACTGCTTCGATCTTCTTCGGGTCCACACAAATACCATCTCTCGTCACCACATGACCCAAGAAGTCGATACTGTCTAGCCAGAATGCGCATTTGGAAAATTTGGCGAACAACTGATGCTCCCTCAAAGTCTGCAATGTGATACGCAAGTGCTGCACATGCTCCTCCTGGCTCCGAGAATAAACCAGATGTCGTCAATGAATACAATGATGAACTGATCGAGATACGGCCTGAATACACGGTTCATCAAGACCATAAATGCTGCCGGGGCATTGGTGAGCCCGAACGACATCACCAAAAAACTCATAATGACCATATCGAGTACGGAAAGCGGTCTTCGGAATATCCTCCTTCCGAACCCGCAACTGGTGATAACCTGACCGTAAATCAACCTTCGAGAAAAACCCTGCACCCTGGAGCTGATCGAATAAGTCGTCAATGCGGGGTAGGGGATATCTGTTCCACACAGTAACCCGGTTCAGCTGACGATAATCAATGAATAAGCGCCTACTGCCGTCTTTCTTCTTAACAAACAGGACGGGAGCACCCTAAGGTGACACACTCGGTCGGATAAGCCCTTTGTCCAGCAAGTCCTGTAACTGATCCTTCAGCTCCCTGAGCTCCGCCGGGGCCATCCGATAAGGCGGTATAGAGATAGGCCCCGTGCCGGGGATCAAGTCGATGCAGAACTCAATCTCGCGCTCTGGTGGCAGACCAGGCAGCTCGTCAGGGAATACATCAGGAAACTCTCTCACAACAGGGACCTGGTCCAACAGAACCTCTATGGCGCTAGTATCACAAACGTAGGCTAAGAATCCCTGACACCCTTTCCTCAAGAGCTGACCAGCGCGAAGAGAAGAAATCAAGCTGGGAAGGGTAGCGCTACAATCTCCCTGAATAACAAGAACCGGCTCACCAGGAAAACTGAATCTGACTGCCTTTTCACGGCAGTCCACGGATGCATAACAGGTGTCTAGCCAGTCCATACCAAGAAGAAGGTCGAAGTCTAGCATATCGAGGAGAATCAAATCAACTGAAGAATCCATCTCCCCGATACGAGCAGGACACGATCGGTACACAAAACGGGCAACAAACGACTCGCCTACCGAAGTAATAACGATAAGCGGCTGATCTAACGAAGAAGACTCTCGGCCCAACCTCGGTGCAAAGTATGTGGATACATAGGAATATGTGGAGCCTGGATCAAATAATACCCGTGCATCAAAAGAACATACTGGCAGAGTACCTATCACGACGGCATTGGATGCCTATGCATTTTGAGGAGTCAACGCAAACACTCGGGCCTGTCCACCACTAATAGCTGGCTTTCCTCTGTCTCTACCTCTTCCTCTGCCTCTGCCTCTGTCGCCTCGTCCTCTCTGAACCGGACCGCCACGCCCACGACCTCTAGAAGCATCTGACTGGCATGGAGCATCATCAGGGGTAGGAAGTAGATCTCTCTGAGGAGGTGGTGAAGGTGGTAAGGTCACATGTAGGACTGTCGCCGCGCCCTGGCGCCCCGTGGTACAGTCTCTGATACGGTGGTACTGACTCCCGCACCGAAAAAATCCTAGCGACGACTGCTGGGTCTGTGCATATGAACCAAATAACTGACCTTGTCTTAATCCTCTGCCGCCACCATCTCCCAGAAATAATCTATCGCGGTGTCTACCCATCTGCCGCTGGGCTGGCGTATAAGTACAGATCCTCTTCGGCCCAGAAACGACCGGAGTCTCAGAAATGCGCTCCTCCAAAAGTAAGGCTGCATCCATCGCGGCTGCGTATGTGTCAAAGTGCTGGGTGCCGATAGCGAGGAATAGCTGTGTGTCAAGCCCTCGCACAAACCTCTTTATTCTCTTCTCTTCCGTGTCTACTAGGTACGGAGCATATCGAGACAACTGGGTAAACTGCATATCATACTCAGACATTGTCATCCCAGGAGTCTTACGCAAAGACTCAAAACTACGGGCTCGAGCATCTCGGACACTCTTCGGAAGGTAACGGGCAAGAAATGCAGCTGTAAACTCGTCCCAGGTCATAGGAGATAGACCTGCAGCTCGGCCTCTCTCTACTGAATCATAGCACATCTGGGCAAGGCCCTCCAGAAGAAAACTCGCGAACTCTACCCTTCTATCATCAGAACACCTCAACGAACGGCAAATCCTAGTCATCCTATCGAGAAATGCCTGTGGGTCCTCTGTCGCATCCGTACCGGTAAAAGATGGAGGTCTCAATCTCATAAACTCCTGTAGTGAAACAGGGATAGTCGCAGTAGTGGAAGGAGTAACCATCTGACCAGCAGGTACAATCGTGGTCTGTGTGGTGGAAGGAACCTCCTCGGATCTCCGTGCCAGACTGAACTCAACTAACGACCCCATCATCTGTCGCAACTCCTGCATACCGGCCACTAATCTGGCAATACGGTCGGGAGAAGGCAGATCAATCTGACCCTGAGGGGTAGGCGTATCATCCCGCTCGATCCTCGCCTCAGACAAGCCCGCTCGAAGCTCATCCCTAGCGACAGCCCGCTGAGCTCTCGTATTCTTTGGTGTCATCGAAGCTGGAATAAGAAACAGAAGCGATAAGAACATTGCAATTGAATCAAGGAATGAAAGGAATCAAGAAAGGAAATACAAGCAATTATTTCCTAAGGTCACTTAGGCGGAGTGTCGTATCGTATGTATGCCGCGGAACATACCCACACTACGCCACTCTGCTTAAGTCACCTACTCCATCTACCAAGGGTCGTCCTACACTCAGAAAGGTAAAACCTACGCTATGATACCAACTTTGTCACGACCTGAAGGTACGGAACGTGACTGACACTTAATTACGAGATGTTTAAAGGCCTAACGTAAACTAAGTCAGCCAAAGCCCAGAAAATCTAAACCAAAACCAATGAGAGTGAAGGAAACCTTTCATGAAAACGACTTAAAATCAATTAAGTGACATTAACTATTTAAAAAAACATCAAAAATTTCCGAAAATTTCGGCATAATTTCCTTTGTAAATTCTATCCCCCAAAATAGGTACAACAAGATATACAAACCTGTAATAAAAAAATGGCATCCCCAAGCGGGAGCTAGCTCTTCGCCCAAGGCGGATCACAACCACACGCAATATATATGTAATATCAAGCAAGTGAGTAAAAAGAAATGAAAAGATAAGAAAAACACAACGTTGGCTCAAATGAGCTCGACCCCAGAGAAATCACATATACGCAAATCTCTCGGTCTCATCTCTAGGTCGCATATACAAATAAGAAGTGGTAGATGGAGAATACTAGATACAAAGATAGTACAAAAAGAGATAAAAGTGTCCTCGCAACCCACCTACGAGCAATGCCGCGAGTCTGAACAAAAGAAGCCAACAAAAAGATAAGCCCGCCGCTACAAGGCTGACGGGTCCGACCTGCAAGACACTGTGGCACAACGGGGGTGAGTTGCCAGCTCGTGAGTAGAATATAACATCTAATAAGGTTATCGTAAGAATGCACGCAAATACGTCACAACATGTATGTCTAGATGTGATGTAATGCCACTAGTATGTATGCACATATTTGCAACATCAATAAGAAATCCTTAAGTGTTTTAAAATACTATAAGCTCTGCATTTTAACTTACAAAAGAATATTTGTGCAATAGCTAAAGTACCATCATGAAATCATCTGAAAACCGTGTCAAGCATCGACACCAAATATGGAAATATATCTGTCTCAATGTCTCACTATATCAATGTCTCAATACATCGGCCTCCGTCAGTCCGGATCGACCCATATCATCAAATCTTACGACAACGGTCGGTATCCTCCGGATATCCGCCGCGCCAGACATCACCGGTAGGTAGTCCTCCTCTGCCAGGCTCATCGTCTACAACTCGATCTTCTTGCCCCGTGGTACCATACCGGGCCCACCATGTACCCGAGACGGTTCATCCACTCCTCGAATCGGGTGTCGAAATCCAACAGAAAACATGAAAACTCATGGTGGACGACACATACATCACGAGAAAACCGCAACTTTATTTTAAAAATGATAATAATAAGCTTTTGTTAAATTCTTGCGGTTTTCCCCCAAAATCCAAAAATCGCAGCAATACTGAAATCCTCAAGAAAATCATAATACCCAACATGTTGTATATGATAAATGCCTATGATATCAACGTATGCGGTGTGATTTGTGGCTAGACATCTATATAAGCATGATGATGATGCGACGTATATACATGCTATGCGATTCCATATATCGTGTATAATGCAAGTGGTGATACTAAACTAAACAGGTTCTACAGTGCTCGTGAAATGGAAATTACCAAAGGCGTGTGTGTCATATGAATAGTGTGCGTGCAACATGAGCCAATGGTAATGATGTACGTATCCTAAGAGGTGATATCACACATGTGTATATAAATAACCATGCAATGCCAGCAGACGAATAGCTATAAAGATATGCAATGAATGAGATGCTTAACTAACTAACTAGGCATATTGTTGCAAGTAATAAAGTGATCCTAACTATGGGGCGCCTCGTGCCATCCAGACGATTTCCCCATAGATGTATACATCTACTCACCTGGATGTCTCGCTATTCTGATCCAACCACTACTTTGCCTTTGCGCGCCGCGTCCGATATTTCCGCAACCAATCCTAGAATTGCATAACACACAACATAAGATTTCACCTCATGAAATAACGCAAGTGACCATAAGAAAAGATCAACGCTCATAAATTTGGCACAACGTCCACTCAGTGCGCGGAAAACACACGAGAATCACGAAAACCTTAACTAAAATCGTCGTTTCGGGGCAACTGCCAAAACTAAAACCTGACTAGAACAAACTCCGCATTCGCACACCCTATAAGTCGTAGTAGATGCTAATAATGTCGACAATATCTCGCAATTAATTCACTTCCTGATTTTAAGAAAAACCTAGTAAGCGTTCACGGACAAATTTCGATGCAAACCTCGCGATTTAGCGATCGCAACGTCGCACAAACGACCAATCTAACCAACTAGATGGCCACACCACTAATTTAAACCCACTTAACCAACATCAAACCCTAACTACAACATCACCCCTTTTCTTGAAATTTCCTAAACAAGAATTTATAACTAAAATTCACACTTAAACTTTCTAATCTAGCATATTTAAACTACAATTAAACAACTAGATTAGAATTATACCTTACAAGTTGTGATTCCGTTGCACTAAGCCTCCAAAATGGCCTCTTTTCTCCTTGTTTTAACCCAATTTGGGCTTGAGAAGGGATGGCTTAAGGTTTTGGTTTGAATTAGAGAAGAATTTTGTGAATTTCGGAGGATTTTTGCATGAATTTTGAGCTAAACAAAATGGGGAAAATGGGAGGGGTTTGCTGCAGGTTGCTCGACCTAGGGGTAGAGGAGGAGAGTGAGAGAGAATTGTGTGGAAAATTCTACACAAAAAGCTTCTTCAAAGGTCAATTAATGAATGTTACATCAATTTTTTACAAAAAAAACCCATTTTAATGCATTTTTTAAACCATAAAACCACATTTCTTGGAATGTTTTGGTAAAATTTTTGTTACACTATATTTTAGTTTATAATGGTTCCTAATTATGTAATTTACCCAATTAAATTTGTATTTATCACTAATTTAATGTATTTTTAAAAGCTTAAAATAATATTAAAAATAATTAATTAAGGAATTTTTTTTAAATAATTAGAAAATTTTAAGTGACAATTTAGTGACCAAATTTTAGCAATATATTATCTAAATTTTGTATAATTAGGCCTATATTGAAAAATACTTATTTTGACTTTTTACGGAAAAGACTGCTTATTTTGCCGATTATCGAAAAAACTGCCTAAACGATTTTCGAAGCGTTACAAGAAGTGTCATATCTGCCAAATTCACGGTGATTTCATTCACAAGCATCCCAATCCGCTGCATCCTACGGTGGCGTCATGGACCTTCGAAGTTTGGGGCACCGTCATAGTTGGTCCAATTGATCCTCCGTCATCCAAAGGCCACCGGTACATATTGGCTGCAACTGACTACTTCTCCAGATGGGCTGAAGCTGTCCCGCTAAAAGAACTCTAGACAGAAGATATTATGTCGTTCTTCCAGTATAATATTTTATACCGCTTCGGTACACCAAGAAGAATCATATCTGACAATGGGCCTTCTTTCAAGAACTTCAAAGTCTCAAGGTTCGCTACTCAACACAAGATCGACTTGAGATATTCCTCCATCTATAATCCAAGGGCCAATGGGCTGACCGAAGCCTTCAATAAAACTCTGCGCAAGCTCCTGGGGAAAAATGCTTTAGGTCGGCATCAGCACCGCTAACACTGAAGCAATGCCAGAAGCGACTATTCATTTGCCGTTGGGAAAACTTGGGATTTGGGTTTTTGGTCGGCATCAGCACCACTAACACTGAAGCGAAATGCCAGAAGTGACTCATCATTTGCCGTTGGCTGTTGGGGAGCGATGGATAGGAGACAGGTTTAGATCCCTATCACCTAATTCTTTTCAATTTTATGAGCCATAAGGGTCTCATAAAAGTCTTTTCTCCCTACGAGTCTTGGGGATCTCGCAGGTGTATTTCTCCCTAAGAATCGTGGGGATTCCTAAGTGTGTTGCTCCTTTGTGAGTCGTAAGGATCTCACGCGGAAATCGCCCGTATGGAGTTAAGCGTCAGAGCGTTATAGGATATTTTAGTTGTATGTGTTCATATATATATACTATAGTAGCATACCATCTCATGTTGCATATAGAATGGTAATTATAGAACACTGCACTGTCACTGACGGTTTAAGTTGCACGAGCACTAAATGTATGTTACACTCACACCGTTAGTGATTGCCATGGCACTCGCACTATAGGATCACTGCATCATTGATGATTATCATGACTTGCCGCATATTGGTATATATTTATATTCATACCATGCACACTGTATATTCACTTTTGTGCATACCTTCAATGATATATCACTACCTGCGCACATCCACCCTTTATATTCATCGAGAGGACTTTGCGAGTGTATTTCATCTATTTTCACGAGTTTGGGCCCTTTCGGGTTTTCACAAACTCGCCGGCAGTCCTGCTTTTTTTACTCACGGAGCCTTTTCAGGTTTTCATCCGTGCCCGTTTTGCTTGTGGACATACCGTTTCTTTTGTCACTGGTGGGACTTTAAAAGTAGTCTTACCGGTAGGACTTGGGAGAGATAGGGGTCGTTTATACCCGTGGATTGTATATGGTTTTACAGGATGTATAATCCAAACCGTAGGGCCGGTGTGCTCAATTCGCCTGTGACTTAGAGCATTCACGCTTAGTATTTCTTGAGATATCGGCCATTGATGGGTGGCATGGGCCTTTCTCCCTCGGCATTTATCAGCTGGTAGGATCCTTCATCAAACACTTTCTCGATGACGTATGGTCCTTCCCAGTTTGGCTCGAATTTTCTCTTAGCATGTCGATTGGGGATGATCGGTCTTTTGAGGACAAACACCAATTCGTCTTTCTTGAAAGCGCGGAGACGGGGTATCTTGTCATATGACCATGACATTTGGGCTCGGTACTACTCCAGATTTTGCTGTATTGCGAGCCTCTTTTCTTCGAGCGCGTAGAGCTCTTTGAGCCGAAGGAGCATGTTTTCCTCCTCCATTAACTCGTGCTGAACGACCATTCTTAAGCTTGGAATTTCGACTTCGAGGGGGAGGATCGCCTCCACTCCGAAGAGTAATGAGTATGAAGTGGTATTGGGGGTGAGGTCGCGCTGTGTCTAGGAGAGACAGTACATGAAAAGTCCTTGGCCAAGGCAGGAGATTTACTGGTAGGTATTCTAGTAGTATCTCAGGGTGTTCTGGGCTACACTCCGACACGACTTGTACCTCTTTTGGGGGTCTGACTTTTACCAACCCCCTAGGCCCGCCATGCGATGCTCATAGACGAACGGACCAGACTGTACGGATATTGTCACTGACAGGCTCAGTAGGGTGTCAGGATGAGTTCGCTCATCGACGTCCCTTTTGGTCAATAGCTGGTAGCCCGTCACGTATGGCTAATACCTCTGACGTGCTAGTGGTTAAATCCACAGCCATAGTATTGACGAGTCTTTAGAGTCCACCACACACAGAGTGACTCAAGTTTCGGGCGAAACGCTGTAGAGGCCGTATGGAGATATGGCAGGGTTCGATCAGATACGTGCGGTATTGTACGGATCGTGATCGGACGGTTTTTACTAGCCGGCTTTGGCTTAAGCCGGATCCTAGTATTAGATAGTGCAGATTTTTTCTTTGCATTTGTATTCAGTGGGAATACAAATGTGGGCATGTATATGCAGTAGCAGGGTTTTCCTGTAATTTATTACGGGATCAGTTTTCTGAGGTTGCCAGTTTGCATTCCGTTCCGGCCGGTTTTCTTTTGTTCCTTCGCGGTCGGACTTTATCGATGGAGGGGGTTATTTGCAGTTTGCAAATAACTTATTTGTGGAGGGGTTTCTTGCATGTGTGGCTTTATAATCATGAGATTCCTTTTGAATCAATCCTATGCATTTATGAGATTAGAAATGGAAAAGATGAGGAGTTGATTTGGATTAGAAATGTGGTGACCATTTTTCTTTTATCTCTTTTTCTTCTCTTGATATTAAGATTCCTTTTGACACTCCACCATTCTTTGGAGAGGGGCCGGCCACTATAGGTGGGGGAAGAGGGAATTCATTTTGGTTGTGAGAAATATTAGGCATCTCATTTCATTCATGCTAAAAGAGAGTCCCTTCTCCAAAGTTCATTCTCCATTATTCTCTTCTCCTCCACATCCATGGCAACTTCACTACCCTAAAGAGACATAGATTCTACACTAGTCTACAGCACTCCTTGGATGCGTCGGCTAGCCAACTTCGCGCCCGAGTTGCCTCGGTCCAGAGGTGGGAGCCCGTAAAAGAATTCAGCTACGTGGTGCCATTTCCGACGAGAAGGTGACGGACGGATATTCCGCGGGAGATCGGAGTGGAGACGAAGACCGAAGGACACAGATCGCTTGGTATATCTCTTCACCCAACTTTTAGTTTGCTAGTAGCTAGGTTAATGGCCCGATCCGGGATAAAAGTGCGCGGTGGTGCCGGTTTGCTAGTTTGCAAAGTTTTTCGTTTCCGCGTTTCCGGCGTCGGATCGATGGCCGGGGCACCGTCGTGCACTTACATAACACACCTGAAGAAGTTATGTAAAGACAAAGAAAGGGATTAGTAACAGGGCAAAGTAAATTGCGACTGCTATTCACGACCAAACCAAATATTTCTTCGCCAATCCTAAATCACATTTGTATTTCTCCAGGACACTCCGTATCACTACGAAGATCCACAGTTTATTTGGATAATCCATCGTATGGTTATATACGAACTCGAAATGAACTTGTTCCAGTTCGGGGATGGATCCTGGTTCAGGAGAAATAGGAATAAGGTTTATTCGGTTGTCTTTTATTATCACCTTCTCTCGCATTGCGAGTGTTCCTAAGATTAGGACAGTACACCCATTATGCTTATTGGATAGTCTTCTTCCAAACCATAGGCTGGTGCCGAACGGGAGGGAAGGAAGAAAACCATTTAGCCTAAAGGGGTGTACAAAAGGTAACGACTAAAGACATATAAAGTGCATGCATACTTTGATATATCTACACTAGTGCACATGTACATTGCTACACTCACATTGCGTATATATCCATTTGCACATCCATACCTATACACATACATATGTTACATATATGGATGATATTGACATGATTTAAAAACTAAGGGACCGCATGGGATATTTTCAAAACTGGATCTTTTAAAAGAGCGGTTTTCCCTTTCTTTTACTCTCAGTGTCATACGACACATTGCATGGATTTACGCATTGAGTTTGGATTTATGTGATTTCTGGATTTGGGAACCGGGGTATTATTTAAGAAAATACTCACTGTTTTAAAAACCCGGTTCCCCTTGATATGATATTTCAGTGCGCCCACCATGATTTTTCTCGGTTCTAAGACGTGTGACATGTGAACCCGAATCGAGGAGCCGAACGAGGCCGATTGCAGGTATATGGTGGACCCGGTATGGTACCCCGGGGTAAGAAAGGGATGCTGTGTATACAGACGGTGAGCCTGGCAGAGGGACTACTACCTACCGGTGATTTGTTGGACCTGGCGGTTATCCGGAGGATACTGACCAGAGTCGATAGATGGATACGGGACGATCCGTACTGCCGGGGCCGATGGCCGATTCCGCAGACGGAGCCCGTGGGCCGATCCAACTGACGAAGCCCGATACTTGAGGATTTGCGTGTCGATGCTAGACACGATGATTTCATGATATTTTCGTGTGCCGATGCTAGGCACTCACGATTCTATGAAATTTACAAGATTTGAGGGCCGATGAAGATGACGGCGCCTGAGTTAGTTTTACTGGGATTTGGGTGCAATGATAGACACCGGTTATTCTTCCACGTTGACATTCCGTGTAGATGATATTTATTCCCATGCTCAGCATTTATTATTTTGCATCTCATCCTATAGCTATAGTACCTGATAGAGTACTTTTGCATGATTATTGCATACCATGCTCATCATATATATATATATATCGATGTTATTAAATTGCACCTGTTAGGCATGATTATTGCGTATCCAGTTCATCATATAGACATTATCTGCTGTCATATATTAGAGTATCACAGTACGTGCATACTCGCGATTACCTTTACATGTTATCTACTATTCACGAGTTGGTAACTTACCCCTATTGTGCCACAGTGTTTGCAGGTTGCCCCTCGGAGTAGTCGGGGGAGGCTGTTTCCTTACATCTTTTTATACAAATACCACTGCAGTTGGCGTGCTAGCCCTTTGCTGATAGGTGGGTTTTTGTGTGGTATCTGTTTATTTTCCAGCTGTATACACTGTTGTATCTGTAGGGTTGCTAGGCACTCGCACAAGGGTCTACGGGGCATCAACCATGCCCGATTAAAAAATTTGTCGTGCCAAACAACCCGAATACGAAACTTTAAACTAGAGATTAGGCGAAAACAAGCATGCTAACAACTTAACACTAAGTGAGAGGGATTACAACCTTTGTAGATCCGGTCCTTCACTTCATATGCTCCGTGTTGTGGTCCCTTCGCTGCGATCATCGGGTTCCGGACTCTCGAGAAGTTCCACGAAGAGAAAGATGCAACCTTTGCTTCCGATCTTCGATACTAAGATGATCTACCTTGAAGTTTCTTTAACACAAGCTAACACTCATGAAATTATGTGAACACCCTCATCTAAATGACAAGGGAAGATAAGGATGATGAAGTAGGATTTTTGCTCTCTTTATTTATATTTTTCTCATAATTATTCATCACTTGGAAAAAATCAAGAAAGCTTTTTTCCATGAAAAGAATGAAGGAAGAAGATGAAAAATTATTAGAATCCCTTTTGTGATGAATAATGCAAAAGAGATAATGATGAATTATGCAACCATGGTTGACTTAACCATTGTAGAGAATTGACCAAGGGTTAGGGTTTGGGTTGAGTTAAGAATGAGTCATAATGAAATATCTTACACAAAACAAAAAGAAAACCTTCTAGAATCTACTAGAAGTCATTAACCCAAATCAAACCCTAATCTTGATTAATCTTTACAAAACATGTTGCATTATTTATCATATCAAGTTACAATATTATATATCACATATATAATATTTATCGTAACAAAATAAAATAATACAATTAACATATATCGCATATATATCAATGTATTACCCGAGTGAGAAAAAGAATCTTTTAGTGAGCAAATATTAGATAATGTAATTTAATATATCATATATATTATTATACATTAAATTATCGAATCAACACTTGATCCGACAATCCGGCTATATCGCATATAACCGACTAATATTTATCTGTACCGATTCATCGAATCAACACTTGATCCGATGACCCGGCTGATATCATATATCGCGAGAATAGAATACGGTATCACATACCGCATTATCCTCGGTCCCGCACATATCATATATGCGCTCTTACTCCGTTTTGCCTGAGTCAAGAAACCTCTGTGTAGGACTCTAAAGAATCGTCAATACGCCGGCAGTAGGTGATTATCATATCAAACACCCACAAGCTGCAAGCGGTCAGCTAAACGTAACAGCTACCCAGGTATTGAACGCTCAGAAGATCAACAAGCAAGCCTGTACATTCTCCTGTGAATCCAAACAGTAACACTCCCATACAGTCCGGTCTCGTCGTCTGATATGTCGCATATCTCGCCTAGGGGTGGTAAACGTCAGACCCCAGTAGCTCGATAAGTCGTGTCGATTTGAGGTCTATAACAGTTCGAGAAACTACTGATAACACTTATCAGTAAATCTCAACAACCCTGGCCAGGGATTTCCGGTTATAGCCAATCGAACACAGCACAACATCATCTCCCTATACCGGGAGAGACGAATCCCCTCCTATCGCTCATTGCCTCCATGTAATTCGGGACTGTACCCAAAAGCCACCTTTTGCACGCCCTCTTGGACGTGGTATGATGGAAATCAAAGCACAGTGGGAATCACACAAGACTCTATGACGATCTCGGGTCGACAGACTACTCTGTACCAGTGTCACCGGAGAACTGCCATCTGACGTATGGTATAATACCATCTGGTAGTTCTCGGCGAGTCCGTCCAGTGTACCCAGTCTCCACTGAGCACCCGTACACCATCCTTGATGTTAAACACCGATGGATATGGGATCATCCATCGCCCATCATATGGGTCAAGATGCGCATACGCTAGTCTACTCTGGTGTATCGATGCCCTGTCTCGATACACCCTCGACTAGGAACAGTTATAGGATGTACTCGTCGACTACCGTGGCCCTACTAGTATGATCTCATCATAGTCGCAGTAGTCGAGTACATATCCTAAGGGCTTTATCAACATGTAATATAGAGACAATCAGAGTACATGTTAAGATAAAGTACAACCAGATAGCATACTATCATGTCGAGCAAGAAAGTCCTCCTTATATATGTCCTAGCATCCACTACAATATACATCGTATGTACAGTAATGGCCTCTAGGGCATACATATAACTAACAATCTCCCACTTGCACTAGGGCCATCTGTTATGGTATCTCATACTCAACAATTAGCTGCGGTTGAAGTTTCTCATACTCAACCATCCCATAAAAGTCTCTACTGGGAAAAAGGCCTTTGTGAGTGGATCCGCGCTGTTGTCCTCTGTGTCTACTCTCCTAACCTCGATCTCCCTGGAGATCAACCATCTTCATGATCAGGTGATACTGCCTAAGAATTATATCTGGATTTCTGATGGGACGTTTGTTTCTTGGCTAAAGCCACAACTCCATTGTCATACAATGGTAGGAACGAAGTTCATCTTATGAACTTCAATATATCCAGACTGCCTCTTTGGTAGTATCTTTGGTAACGATGTATCTTGCCTTTAATCATCTAGTAAGTCATGGTATCTAGCTTGGAATTCTTCCAACATACCGTCCCTCCACTGAGGGTAAAGACAATGCCTGCGACTGACATTCAGTCGTCCTTATCACCCTGGAACCTTTCCAGTGATTCTCCCCAGGATCGATTGATACCATCTTACTACAACTAGTGAGTATCCTAACATCCAATTAGATCTATCTCATAGATCTAAAATCCAGGATTCAGGAGGTATCATTTTGATCCTATGTGGAGAATCCTTGTGATAAGCGGAGATTGACCGAGCGTAGCATAGGAAACTCCTTCCCTATCAAGAGTATGTCATCCACGTACTCTACGAGGATCACCACCATACTCTCTACTACCTTTTTGTATATACAAGGTTCTTCTACCATTTTGATGAAGTCAAACTCTTTGACTACCACATCAAAACAGATGTTCCAACTCCGCGATGCCTGTTTTATCATATAAAACATCTTGTACACGTTTCCGCTGCTCCCACTTACTACGAAGCCCTCTGGCTGTATACTTATAGACGTTCTCTTCTAAAACATCACTTAGAAAAGCAGTCATGACACCCAACCACCAGATATCGTAGTCATGGTATGTAGCCGTGGCAAGTAGGATCTGGATGGACTTAAGCATAGATCCTTAGAAAAGGTTTCAACATAATCCATACCTGGTCAATGATGCAAACCTTTAACAAGTCTAGCTTTGAAAGTCTCAACTTTTCCATGTACACCAAGTAATCTTCTCAAGATATACTTGCTCCTGATGGGGATTTAACCCATCAGATAAAGCAACCAAAGTCCATACTTTGTTGGTGTATAAGGATTCCATCTCAGATCGCTAAGCATCCAACCATTCTTACAGAGTCTTACTCTTGATGGCCAGCTCGAAACTAGTTGGGTCATCATCTCATTATGCAATCCTCGCTCCCACTATCATAGAGAAACCGAAGTATCTCTCAGGTGAGTGAGAAACCCTACTAGATCGGCGGAGAGGCCGAGGTTCGTTGGAAACTACTGAATTATTTGGTTCTACCAAATTATCAGCTGTAGTTTGTATAGCTGGAACATTTTCAGTTCTACATAACAGATCTTGCCTCGAGCTTGTCCGGATTTTGCTTTTAGACATAGGCCGGACAACCCCAAATCTTAACAAACTTAAGATATGTGCTCTTCCCTTTCCATATCACATATGAAGTGGTAGGCAGCTGATTTGATTTGAACCCTATTCAATAGGTATGCAGCTTCTCAAGTGCATAACTCCCAAAAGGAAATAGGAAACTTAGTAGTACTCATCATAGAGCACACCATATCACATAGGGTGCTATTGCTCCGCCCCGATATACCATCGTGCTATGGTGTATACGGAGGAGTAATGCTGAGAGAGAATCTCATTCTCCTTTAGAATAGTCCAGGAATTCCGTGCTCAAGTATTCTCCTCCTTGATCTCATCAAAGGACATAATACTTATAACCGTATTTTGGTTCTCTACTTCTAACTTATATTCCGTGAATATCTCAAAAGGTTCGGACTTGTGTTTCAGCAGGAACATATGTCTGAATCTTGAGAGATCATCAGAGAATGTAATGAAGTACAAAGAACCGGTCTTGGCATATGTAGACATGGGACTTTCATACATCAGCATGTATCAATCCCAAGAGTTCATTAACTCTTTCTCTGTTTCCAATAAATAGAGCTGTGGTCATCTTATCTTTGTGACATGACCGGCAAATTTCACAAGATGTAAATTCAAACTAATTTAAATATGCATCTATATGTAACTTAGCTAGTCGGGTCGCATTGATATGACCTAGTCTACAATACCTCAAGAAGGATTCGTTCATTTCTGAACTCTTCCTCTTGTGTGTGTTCCGTATACTAAGAACTGTAGTTTGATTTAGAACGTCAATGCTTTTAGATAACGTGCCTGAACCGATCAACTCTTGATATAGGAAATGTTCAAAACATTATTCAACAATACAAAATTATATCACTTCTTTACTAATAAAGAAACTTATATGATTTTGTATATCAGGTTCGGTATCTAATAACATTCGTTCAGAATCAATGTATTCAGGTAATACAGGGTGATAGTGACCAACAGACTTGGCTGCAACACTTGCACCGTTTTCTGTCTCATGAAACTAATCACCCGTTCTCAGTTCTCTACCTTTCTGTAGCCCATGTAACAGATTACATATGCGGGATCCTGATCTGGTATCACATACCCAGGACGTAAAGGATACTGAGAAACGGTTCTTTGTAATGAACACACCCGAAGATGATGCATCATCATGCACTTTCTTCGTTTGGGCGGCACGGGAAATCTGGTATTCCCCAATTTCCTGCTCTGTCTTATAACAATTATAAGTTGGAGCGGGACCAACGTTCCCCAGCTCAGTATAACAAGCGGGTTCGGTCAATATATCCGTTTTATTATCTTGATTAAGGCGTGATATAGTCGCTATTTAGAGAGAGAGAGAAGAAAACACTCAGCGTATGCTCTTGCAAAATTAGATTGGTTATTTAATATATCTAATCAGGATGTCTCCCACTGTTTTAGTCAAATCTTCCTTCAAACCCTAAAAGGAAAGACTAGCCGGGATTAATTACACGCTACAAGTTCGCCAATCTTTCAGCCAGGCCAGTGTCGGTACTTTGAGGGAGGTCCCCCGTGCTTTCGCATGAACCAAATTAAAGTAACCTCGTTTTCCCAGAGGCGTAACCCCGTTAACACCTTTCTAGACACCTACTTGATCGGCTAATTGTAATGTGTAAAACTCTCCCAGGAGTAACTCTTACTCGCGGCAGGTATCGGGATCCAACTATCTTATAGAAGGTATGCAATCTCATTGCAAATTTCAACACTTGAAATTCCCAATAATATTTTACCCCTAGTACTTATGACCTTAACTAAGGTCAACATATCATAAGCACTAGTCAAGTTCTACCCGTCATTTCATGATTAATCAGACCCACACTACATGACCCTCAACTATGGTCGACATAATCACATGAATGTCCTAACTAATCGCATCATATGCTGTGTAGGAAGACATCACTTAGCTACCGTACACTACGCCTCAACTAAAGTCGACATACGCAGCACGAATACTAAGTACTCTACTTCCTAAAATGACGGAGGGCTACGCTAGGTTTTTAAGAAAACCCTTTGCGTAATGAACTTGATATCGTTGTAGAATCGAGTGATTTTAAATGGAGTGTTTTTGAGGCTTTTCTAGTTTTGCTAAAGGGGTCACTCCCGGTGAAGGGATCGTCGGCCCTTTCCTCATCGAATAAGGTGCGGGATATATCATATATATCACTGTTCAAAGCAGAAACTATAGAAGCAATCAAAAGACAAACCGAGGGTTGTAGCATTTGCCAGTTATTGCTAAAGGAGTCACTCTCGGTGAAGGGATCTCGGTCCTTTCCTTATCGAATAAGGTGCTGGATGTTCTACAAGGAACACCGCTATGCAAAGCAAGAACTAGAGCTACCCGTTTTTATAAACAAGTTTCTACAACATCTTAGGTTTCTTTTAGTTTTATTAATCTCATTAATGAAGTCCCATTTTATTTGTGCTTCACAAGCATCACATTTGAAACGAAATCTGCAATATAACATATATCTCATATATATAATATAAACATTCGTCACAGGCAGTAATATGATCTCATCACAGAACATTGCAGCAGAAGAACATATATGAAATATTGGGTATACTAGGACGTCCGTGTTTTCAATACGAGCCTGTATAAAACACGGATTCCACGGTCGCGATGAATAGCCAAACCCACATCCCTAGACCCCTACGACAGCGGCAAGCAACACTGCCAATTCTAGGGTTAGGAGACCCGGTCTCGACACCTCGAGATGGTCTCCCACTGGACCCTAGAATCCGGTTACTTGTGCTCCCCGCCTTGGGTCTACCTAATGCAGAAAAGTAAATAATATACAATGATGACATCTTCTGCTACCTGGAAGTGCCCCATTAAAAGAATATTACATACAAATGAATTTTACATGAATGAAAAAGAAAAAACTCTCATCTCACATAAAACCCCCGGCTATTCAAACGCGACAATCCAATAGAACATATCACAGCAACACATAATATCTCATATCATCAACGTAAGCAAGTATGCGTATCCCGATTGTCGTTGATGTATAGCAACGAAGCCGGCGATACACCACATACTACGCTTACGGTCACAGAAAAGAAAGTGTAAAACTACAACAGTTGGAATCCGCAATCTCTTTAGACATCGCATGCCTAACCAAATGAATTCCTTAGACATCTCATGCCTAACAATTATAAACCCCGCATTTTAGTCTCATTATAGAAAACTCTTTTCAATGTAAAGTCGGGCAATTCAAAAAGATTCCCGACGTCCTGATCGAATGCTCGTCGCAAACTTTAGTAGACGGCCGCACCCCCAGATGCCGTCGACGAAGTGCACTAAGGCGGAACACCGCTGCCGCGAGCACCCGAACGGATGCTTTCGGCGACGGGGTTCTCCTACAGTCACTTGGTCGGGGCTATGGGGCATGGCTGTCTATTAAGTTTACCCGGCGAGTATCCGCGTACGCTACGTGATTGCGACGGACTTTTGATCACATCAAAATTCCGTGGCAACCGATCATTTGAGACTAAACTGCTATATTTATAATATTCAAATCAGTTATCTCATAACTTCCTGTGGATTCCAAATATTGTATCACATTCCAGATAAATAGACAAAGTTAAACTTTCTGATCGAATCATCAAACACCCAAGATTTCCCCAATATATCTCAACACTTGAAATCAGTTTAAAAAATATCCATCACATGCCACAGTACCAATGGTCCAGCCGTAGAAGGGTCAAGACAACGCCTCACTTGTGGCACGCCGTACTGCCCCAAACCCTAAGGTTCAAAAGGCAGTTCAAGACGGTCACATAATCGAGTTAAGGTTTGTTGTCTTCTAGAGGGTCCATCGCGTTACTTGCACGACTTAGAACGTTCTTAAACACGAGAAAAAATTCAACTTTTGAAAAATTTTCTGACAGGGGAAAAAGTGAGTTATTGATATCCGTTCGAACTTTTTAACAGTTTCTAAAAATTATCCGGACAAACTAAACAAAGTTATAATATCTGATCGAAACTTTAAGTCCCCAATACAACCCAGATAATTCAACAGTTGAAAAGATATTAAAAATTCCCAGAGAACTCAGCACCAGAAAATAGGAATTACTGCGTAAATATTAATGCAACAGTAGACCGTACGACCGCGGAACCGCCGCACATGCCTGGCTCGTGCCGCGGTTCCGCGGTGGTTTAATTGAATTAGGCCCCCGTATTTTACAGTAATTCATATTAGACCCTGCTTAATTTTCTGCATATTTTTAATTGACAAAAATCCAAAATTTCAGAAAATTTCCAGAAAGTGGGTTTTATCGGGTTTTCCGGGTTCGATCAGACTTTAAACTTCGTCTAGACTTCGCCTAAAACTCTAGCTTGGCTCTGATACCACTGTAGGGTTGCTAGGCACTCGCACAAGGGTCTACGGTGCATCAACCATGCCCGATTAAAAAATTAGCCGTGCCGAACACCCGAATACGGAACTTTAAACTAGAGATTAGGCGAAAACAAGCATGCTAACAACTTAACACTAAGTGAGAGGGATTACAACCTTTGTAGATCCGGTCCTTCACTTCATATGCTCCGTGTTGTGGTCCCTTCGCTGCGATCATCGGGTTCCGGACTCTCGAGAAGTTCCACGAAGAGAAAGATGCAACCTTTGCTTCCGATCTTCGATACTAAGATGATCTACCTTGAAGTTTCTTTAACACAAGCTAACACTCATGAAATGATGTGAACACTCTCATCTAAATAGCAAGGGAAGATGAGGATGATGAAGTAGGATTTTTGCTCTCTTTATTTATATTTTTCTCACAATTATTCATCACTTGGAAAAAATCAAGAAAGCTTTTTTCCATGAAAAGAATGAAGGAAGAAGATGAACAATTATTAGAATCCCTTTTGTGATGAATAATGCAAAAGAGATAATGATGAATTATGCAACCATGGTTGACTTAACCATTGTAGAGAATTGACCAAGGGTTAGGGTTTGGGTTGAGTTAAGAATGAGTCATAACAAAATATCTTACACAAAACAAAAAGAAAACCATCTAGAATCTACTAGAAGTCATTAACCCAAATCAAACCCTAATCTTGATTAATCATTACAAAACATGTTGCATTATTTATCATATCATGTTACAATATTATATATCACATATATAATATTTATCGTATCAAAATAAAATAATACAATTAACATATATCGCATATATATCAATGTATTACCCGATTGAGAAAAAGAATCTTTTAGTGAGCAAATATTAGATAATGTAATTTAATATATCATATATATTATTATACATTAAATTATCGAATCAACACTTGATCCGACAATCCGGCTATATCGCATATAACCGACTAATATTTATCTGTACCGATTCATCGAATCAACACTTGATCCGATGACCCGGCTGATATCATATATCGCGAGAATAGAATACGGTATCACATACCGCATTATCCTCGGTCCCGCACATATCACATATGCGCTCCTACTCCGTTTTTCCTGAGTCAAGAAACCTCTGTGTAGGACTCTAAAGAATCGTCAATACGCCGGCAGTAGGTGGTGATCATATCAAACAATCACAAGCTGCAAGCGGTCAGCTAAACGTAACAGCTACCCAGGTATTGAGCGCTCAGAAGATCAACAAGCAAGCCTGTACATTCTCCTGTGAATCCAAACAGTAACACCTCCGTACAGTCCGGTCTCATCGTCTGATATATCGCATATCTCGCCTAGGGGTGGTAAACGTCAGACCCCAGTAGCTCGATAAGTCGTGTCGATTTGAGGTCTATAACAGTTCGAGAAACTACTGATAACACTTACCAGTAAATCTCAACAACCCTGGCCAGGGATTTCCAGTTATAGCCAATCGAACACAGCACAACATCAACTCCCGATACCGGGAGAGACGACTCACCTCCTATCGCTCATTGCCTCCATGTGATTCGGGACTGTACCCAAAAGCCACCTTTTGCATGCCCTCTTGGACGTGGTATGATGGAAATCAAAGCACAGTGGGAATCACACAAGACTCTATGACGATCTCGGGTCGACAGACTACTCTGTACCAGTGTCACCGGAGAACTGCCATCTGACGTATGGTATAATACCATCTGGGAGTTCTCGGCGAGTCCGTCCAGTGTACCCAGTCTCCACTGAGCACCCGTACACCATCCTTGATGTCAAACACCGATGGATATGGGATCATCCATCGCCCATCATATGGGTCAAGATGCGCATACGCTAGTCTACTCTGGTGTATCGATGCCCTGTCTCGATACACCCTCGACTAGGAACAGTTATAGGATGTACTCGTCGACTACCGTGGCCCCACTAGTATGATCTCATCATAGTCGCAGTAGTCGAGTACATATCCTAAGGGCTTTATCAACATGTAATATAGAGACAATCAGAGTACATGTTAAGATAAAGTACAACCAGATAGCATACTATCATGTCGAGCAAGAAAGTCCTCCTTATATATGTCCTAGCATCCACTACAATATACATCGTATGTACAGTAATGGCCTCTAAGGCATACATATAACTAACAGTATCTAGTACTCTCCATCTAATTTTCATGTATTGACTTAGAGACTAGTTGTGAGGAAGATGTATATTATTTGTACTCTGGTGTCGAGCTCGTTATGAGTCGACTTTATTTCTGCAGTCTATATTTCATGTTGTCTTCACTTATGTTTACTCATTCTTCGCTACAGCGTCGTATATTATCTTTGTGGTAATTGTTTCCGCCGTTGGCGTTATTGCTCCCATTTGGGATACTTTATTCTCATTGTATATCCTTTTACTCATACATTGCCTTATACCCGATTTCGGGGCTAGTTTTTACAAAGGAAATGCTGCCAAAATTTTTAGATTATAACTTGAACTTTAAAGAATTTTTTATAAATTTCTTAAGGTTTTCTAAACGTTTTAACAAATGTTTCTATAAAATGTTTTAACACTCAATAATTTAATGGTTTTGATTTCTGGGTTTCGGCTTACTTAGTCGCGTTACGCCTGTAGACGTCACGTGGTTAAGTGCCTGTCACGGGCCGAACTTTGGGTCGTGACAAAGGTGGTATCAGAGCATAGGTTTTACCTTTCGGAGTGTAGGATGACCCTGGTATGATGGAGTTGGTAGCTGAAGCAGAGTGGCGTAGCGTGTGTATGTTCCGCGGCATACTCACAAAACAGTACGTTGCCTAAGCGACCTTAGGACTTATTAATTGAAATTCCTCCATGATTGTATACATTCTTATGATTCGATTTCTGTATCCTTATCGAATCCTACTTTCTTTTCAGCCATTATGCCGCCAAAGACTACGAGGGCGCAGAGAGCTGTTCATATCATAATATTGCAATTCATATTCCCCAATTCTTATTCGTTTTATAACTAAACAGGTGCTTTTGACGTATGTGTGCTGCATATTACAGGATACAGGCTCTTGGAACGAAGACAGTGAAAGAGACAGAAGAAGACACAAAAAGGGACTTTTGACCATCAAGTAGACGGATCCTACTCAAGCCTAGACGAAGAACAATTCACAAGGCAATGCGTGGTCCGAATTGTTAAAGGAAACAGTTAAAAGACCACTACAAATTTCACTGAAGAATCTTGAGAAGATCCAGAATCCAACTAGAGAAAAGTACTGCAGAAATAGAGAGGAAAAGACACCAGAATGAAGCTCAAGAAGTTTGGTGAGCTGAGCTCACCAAAGGGCCGCGGAACCACGGCCCAAGGCCCACATTTGTCGCGGTTCCGCGGCCGCTTAGTGCCTGTGTCGGTGGAAATTTCGGGTGTCGGTGCGAGGGTTAGGATTTTTCGTGGGCATATCTGTAAAATCGCATGCGCGAGAGTCTGTAACCCTAGTTTTTCCTGTTTACTTATAAATTATAATCACAAATTTGTAAACCATATGCCTCTTTTCATTTCACAAAATCAGATCTGTTTTGCATTATTGTTTGGAGGGAGCCATCAACAAAATTAGTAAGTTATTTTTAATTCTTTGTTTTAATTCTCTTTTAATTTAGAATGTATTTTAATCCCCTAATGAGCGAGTAATCTCCTCGCTTGTTAGGGTTAGCCTTAGGGAAAGGTTTGAGAGATGAGATCTCTCACCCCTTTCATGCCATTCACACCAAAGAATTAGAACTCCATGCATGCACGCACACACCGCTCCCTACGGCACCTTATCCCTCGAGGTAATGGTGACACCATAATATAAAGGACCGGTTGCGCGTGTTTTCCATGGAGGTTAGGGTAAGGATCGATAAAGGAAGGACAAGAATCTAGAGGAAGAAACATCTTCCCAAAAGATTCTAATCCACTTTATTGATAATTACTAAAACATCTAATAGATCTAAAATAAGGCATTGAAAGCGGTGAGGAAACCTTTTATCTCCCAACTTTCCCTAAGCCTAACCCTAGCAAGACTTTAATTTAGATTAATTTAGTTAATTGATAGATCTTGGTTTTTTTTATATTTAATAAATCACTCCAAACAACATTAGGAATCAACTCGTAAAAACACGTAAGAAAATTACACATCTCTATGGATCGACCCGTATTCACCGGCTAGCTGCAAAGCGACGCCGTTTCTGATTACGGTTAACATATTTTTTTTGAGACTAATCAAATGGCGCCGTTGCCGGGGATGGCGTAAAATTTCTTTTGTGTAATTTCGGGTTGATTGAAATCTTAAAAATCATAAAAATATGAAAATAGAAAAAAATACAAAAACATTTTATCAACTTTTATCTGTTTAAAGGGTTTTATTGTTTGAATCTTGCAGGAACAGCGAAGAATCCAGGATTTGAAAATTTACAGAGGGCAAACCAGAAAAATGCACATCAGAACAGAGGGGAAATTTGATAACAGAGCAGTGCAATTTTTTTCAGAGAGAGATCACCCCAGACGACCGCGCATCCGCGGCAAAAGGGGGCCCAAAACCGCGGTTCCGCCGCATGTTGGCCACGTCAGCTCCTCAATTTTACATGGTTTGATCTCTCCTTCTCCTCTCTGCAACCTACAATATATCCTTTGTGAAAACTTTCTGCAGGGTTTCTTTGCGCTAAAATTCTTCGCTCCCCTTCTAAATAACAGATTTTCTGCAGGTTTCTTTGCGCCGCGCTAAAAATTGATTGCAAGTGAATTTAATGTTTTGCATAATTTAATTGGACTTTAAGGGGCTAATTGACCAAACTCAGATTGGGTGGGGATTTCATCACCCTTCCCAGGACCCCAGAAATCACTTAAAGCATGTGCATTGACCACAATTAATAAAAAAATACTAGACTCAGCCCTAAGGACATCGAGCTCAATAGGAAAAGGACTAGTATAGGCATCGACCGTTCATCCTAACCTAACTTCTGCGGTGCCTAGGCAAGTGTGTCTAGGCTAGTGGTAATTAATTAGGCCCACTACTGTGGTTCCTTCCCACTTACCTGGCCGCAATTGTCGGTGAAGAGGCGGTTTGAGGTCCTATTTCTAGCCCTGGTTAGGAGCTGTCTAGCAGACCTAGGTGACCCTAGATCTAGGCCTGATTGTGCATGTGTGGTTGATACATTTGTGTCACAAGTCCCTTTTCAAAAACCTCTTTGCAAAAATTTTCACATAAATAAAAAGAAAAAAAAAGAAAAATCTTTTCAAAACTTGCAACTTGTCGCTAAAGAAATCTTGCACCTCGTTTACACCACTTCTTCTCATTGACGTTATCTTACCCCCACATTCTGTTTTTTTTTTCTGACTACACTACCCCTTTTAGTGTATGTCACTTTGGACTAGGGATACTAACGCCCGATTAGTCCGTGTTTCGTTGGTACTGACCGACGAACCTTTCGACACCGAAGTCGAAATTCCCTCCATTTCCTTACCTCCACCTTCAAATTCTTCTTTCAAAGGTATGTCGGGATTCAACCCCAACAATACCTCACCGACGGGAATGATTCCACCTCCGTTAGGTCCGAATAACCCGAATCTTCCGCCTGTTGCAGCATCGCCACGAGTTGCGCTCCAGGATCTCTTCTACCCCGTCCGCACTTCTTTACCTACCTGTCTTTCACCCCCACCGGCAAATGGGGACAATTTTGAAATAAAACCACATTTCATCAATATGCTGCCAAAATTTCATGTTTTGGAATCTGAAGATGCATATATCTTTATCAATAAATTCCAAAATGTGTGCGCTATGATGAAAACGACCCAATTAAGTGATGACGCTATAAGGCTAAGGGTCATTCCTTTTACCATATGTGACCTAGCCGAGAAGTGGCTATACAGCACCGCATCACATTCCATTAGAAATTGGGACGAGTTTGTGAAAGCTTTTCTGAAAAAGTTCTATCCTCATCACAAAACTGCTAGAATCCGTAACGAGATTATACAATTTTCACAGCTTCCTTCCGAACCATTTTAGAAGTGCTTCGAGAGATTTAAAGACCTACTTGTTCAATGCCCTCATCATGGGATCGAAAGTTGGCAACTTTGCCAAACATTATACGAGGGATTGAACTCGGCAACGAAGCAGTTGCTAGAAACCATATGTCAAGGTCATTTTCTCTCCAAGTCTAGTGACAAAGCGTAACAGTTTCTTGAGGATCTTAGTGAGCAAACAATTCAGTAGGAGAGTACCAAGACCACATTATCTTCTTCTATTGGTCAATCTTGGGCAGACATACATCAAGTAGATATGTCGATTGCTATGAAGGCCGAGATGGCCGCACTTATGAAAAAGCTAGAAGCCATTGAGACCAAAATCTCATCGCCTTCTCCTGCCCCTGTTATGCCTCCACAAACTGTTTGTGCTTGTTGTGCGGATCCATCGCATCTAACCGAAGAGTGTCCTTATAATGCATCTACTCAAGGACAGGATCAAGTCAATGCTGCATTTCAGCAACGACAAAGAAACGATCCGTACTCTTCGATATACAATCCGGGGTGGAGGAGTCACCCAAATTTCGCTTGGAACCAAAATCAACAATTCCAAGGAAATAACAATTTTCAAAGACCTCCTCCTCCACAACAACAACAAGCACCTTCACAAACTCAAAACCAGCAACCTTTCCAACAACAACCTTATACAAATCAAACGAACAATTTGGTTCAACCAAATGATGATAAGGTTATCTCGCTAGAAAAAAGTCTAGATGCATTTCTTAAGCAATCTAAAGAATCCACAGCAAGATTTGAAAATTATGTTCAGTCATTGATGCATAACAATGCTTCACACGATCAAAGTATCAAATCTATTGAGGCACAAATTGCATAATTAACTGCTGCGTTGAGCAAGAGAAAAAAGGGAAAGCTTCCATCTCAACCATTGCCAAATCCCGGTCACACACAAAACGAATATCACAATCACAATGTAAATGCGGTGACCACGTTGAGATCCGGAAGAGTGTTGCAGAATAATGTGGGTATTAGTGATGACATCCCTGCCGGTGTTTCTTCTTCTTCTTCTTCTTCTTCTCCATCGTCATTTTCTCCTTCTTTTCCTCCTTCTTCTTCACCCTCATTTCCTCCGCTAGAGCCTATTCTCCATTCTTCAAAAGGCTCTTCTTCTTCTAATCCGAACGGACCCACACTGGGATCCGTTCCTACTCCACATTCTACTCCACAGACATTTGACTCAACAAATTTTCAAAATGCTCCATTTCCAAACAGGTTAAGTCTCAATAAACCAACTGCACAAATGGAGAAGATTGTGGAGTTATTTAAGCAGGTTAGCATAAATATACCTCTCTTGGATGCAATCCAACAAGTCCCTTCATACGCGAAAATCTTAAAGGGCTTATGCACCTCGAAGAGAAAGTCATCTCAAATAACTAAGAAAATACTAGTGGCTAGTGCAGTGAGCAATGCTATTAACCAAGCTCAACCCTTACCCCAAAAACGAAAGGACCCCGGTTGTCCTACGATTTCAATCACAATTGGGGATAAGAAAATTAATCGAGCACTTTTAGATCTTGGGTCTAGTGTTAACCTGCTTCCCTACTCCGTGTACGAACAATTAGGGGTTGGAGAGTTGAAACCCACTCGTTGTACTCTCCAAATGGCTGATCGATCAATCACTCATCCAAGGGGTGAGCTAGAGGATGTGTTGATCAAAGTTGGGGAATTCATATTCCCCGTTGATTTTATTGTTATGGATACATAACCTGTTGCTAACTCACGGAACCAAATTCCGGTGATTCTCGGTTGACCATTTTTGGCCACTTCCAATGCTGTAATAAACTGTCGCAATGGCTCTACGACTCTATCCTTCGGGAAGACGTCTAGTGAGTTCAATATTTATAAGTTAGGAAGTCTTCCCCCCGTGCCTAAAACTAGTACACGAGAAGTTTGCTCTATTCACGAAATCACGCAGGAGGACTGCGAGCTTGAAAGATTCTTGTTTGATGAAAACAGTTTTGACGCCACTAGTGCGTCCCTCCTTGAGCCTACCACCATTGACACAACCGATATGGATTATGAATGTTTCACTTTTTCGGATGATGACGACTCACAGCCCGAATATGATTCTTTTGAATTTTTGGATGAGTTAGTTGAACCATCCGAATCGGTTGTTTGCAGTGATTTCGAACCTGTGTTGGAGTCCTTTGAGTTCGAGGTAGATTCCGCAATGATTCTTTCGCCTCCGAAACTCGAACTCATGTCCTTACCGCCCCACCTTAAATATGCTTACATAGGTGAGAATGAGACTTTTCCCATTATAATATCAGCCTCTCTAGCCTTCGAGCAAGAGAACACTATTTTAAAGGTCTTACAAGATAGGCGGAAAGCTTTCGGTTGGACTATGGCGGACATTGAGGAGATCAGTTCCCTTATAATTGAATATCATATGCAATTGATGGATGATGCCAAGTCAATAAAGGATCCACAGAATTATCTTGGGGATATTGTGGTTAGTCAACCTCCTCCTTTAGAAGTTGAACCACCTGCATTTCTTTTAATAAGCTACGAGAATGCCAATATTCCACTGATTACTGATCATTCACATTCTCGTTTTGATTCATCACCACCTCATGTCTATTCACTTCCACACCTTCCATACCACCACTTCTATCTTCCCTAATTCTTTTTGGATCGCTACAACTTATTCTTCCACCAACCTATACTCTTTACTGATAAATTTTTCAACTGGTTGGTGTTGACGTTTGGTCTATGCAAAGTTTGGCAGTAATGTCTAACATAGTTTAAATGAAATTTGGGGGAGGGCCTTTTTGTATATATATTTTTCTTCTTAACAATAAAGAATTATAAATAAATAAACATGGAAGTGCCGGTATTTTGACCCTCTTGGTTTAGACAGTGAGGACACTGTCAGGTTCAAATTTGGGGGCATGCTCGGTACGTCTTCTTCCTTCGCATTCATTTGTATATATTTTTGCATTTGCATATTTATTTGAAAACCCATAAAAATTTGAAAAATTTGAAAAATTATAAAAATTATTGTATTCAATTTTGGCTTATTTGACTTGAGTTTGACAAATAGGTTAGCTGGTTAGGAACAACTAGATCTTAGACTTAGTAAATTAATAACCCTAAAAATAACCTTCCTTAATATTTAACGGTAGAAAGTATATGCCTTGTAGTTTATTTAGAAATAGGCAAATTTTGGGTCCACTTCTTGGGCTAAGTCGAGACAAGGGAAGAGTATTGATGTTCTTATTAGAGTATAAGTTTGAAAAATAGTTCCTAGCTTAAGTCTAGATTCTGAAAACGTATACCCTACAAAAGGCACAATCACGCACCTTGAAACTTGGAATAGTAGAAGAGACCTTGAAATGCTCTTGTCTAAAGTCCTTAGTACAATGAAAAAGAAATAAAAAAAAGTGAATAAAGAAAAATGGACACCGGTTTTTGTGATTACTTAAGGCTGTGAAAAATAAAAAAATATTTAGCGAGGGTGCTTCATCACCTAGTGCCTTAGAACAACTGGTTTGGGAGTCACTGCTAAAGCCTTGGGGGTTGCAAAACTAGAAAGTACGCTTTAATGTGCAAACACATTTTGTAGTCGGTCGTTGGTACCTCAAGAAGTATTAACGGTCGCATGAAGGATGTGGAAGCAAAATTCTATTAAAAATTCACTAATTAATAAGTGCTTTGGACAATGGACGAGAGTGCGATTGCTTGATTTGAATTTCCAAGTGTAGGGGTGATCTATAAACACACGTGGGGATATGTGATTAGAGTTTGGATAAGAGAAATAAATGAAGAATAAAACTTATATCTTTAGTAGAGTTGATAGAAAAATTCCTAAGTGGAGATGGAACCCTAAGAGGAAAACCTAAGAAATGCCGAAATCTGAGTTATTCTATAAAACATATATAATCTTAAGTTAAATGATAAGGAAGTGTGAAAAATATGGGTGGATAATTTATGAGTCGATGATAATAGAATTCTATGTTAGAAAACCTAATTGGAGAATTATTGTCAAAAGAGCCAAATTGATAGGATTTTGTGGGTATAATCCGCTGAAAACGCTCAGGAGACAACACTCCTCCTACTTGGGACACCTAGAGGTTTAACGGCTTGTTGCACGTGCTCAGTGCAATCGCGTTTCCCTGCGAAAGTGCGGCTAGGTTAGGTTTTTATCGAGAATATAAAAAAATAAGTTTGCTCGAGGACGAGCAAAAGATAAGTTTGGGGGTATTTGTTCATATCATAATATTGCAATTCATATTCCCCAATTCTTATTCGTTTTATAACTAAACAGGTGCTTTTGACGTATGTCTGCTGCATATTACAGGATGCAGGCTCTTGGAACGAAGACAGTGAAAGAGACAGAAGAAGACACAAAAAAGGGACTTTTGACCAACAAGTAGATGGATCCTACTCAAGCCTAGACGAAGAACAATTCACAAGGCAATGCATGGTCCGAAATGTTAAAGGAAACAGTTAAAAGACCACTGCAAATTTCACTGAAGAATCTAGAGAAGATCCAGAATCCAACTAGAGAAAAGTACTGCAGAAATAGAGAAGAAAAGACACCAGAATGAAGCTCAAGAAGTTTGGTGAGCTGAGCTCACCAAAGGGCCGCGGAACCGTGGCCCAAGGCCCATATTTGCCGTAGTTCTGCGGCCGCTTAGTGCCCGTGTCGGTGGAAATTTCGGGTGTCGGTGCGAGGGTTGGGATTTTTCGTGGGCATATCTGTAAAATCGCATGCGCGAGAGTCTGTAACCCTAGTTTTCCCAGTTTACTTATAAACTGTAATCACAAATTTGTAAACCCTATGCCTCTTTTCATTTCACAAATTCAGATCTGTTCTGCATTATTGTTTGGAGGGAGCCATCAATAAAATTAGTAAGTTATTTTTAATTCTTTGTTTTAATTCTCTTTTAATTTAGAATGTCTTTCATCCCCTAATGAGCGAGTAATCTCCTCGCTTGTTAGGGTTAGCCTTAGGGAAATGTTTGAGAGATGAGATCTCTCACCCTTTCATGCCATTCACACCTAAGAATTAGAACTCCATGCATGCACGCACACACCGCTCCCTACGGCACCTTATCCCTGGAGGTAATGGTGACACCGTAGTATAAAGGACCGGTTGCGCGTGTTTTCCATGGAGGTTAGGGTAAGGATCGATAAAGGAAGGACAAGAATCTAGAGGAAGAAACATCTTCCCAAAAGATTCTAATCCACTTTATTGATAATTACTAAAACATCTAATAGATCTAAAATAAGGCATTGAAAGCGGTGAGGAAACCTTTTATCTCCCAACTTCCCCTAAGCCTAACCCTAGCAAGACTTTAATTTAGATTAATTTAGTTAATTGATAGATCTTGGTTTTTTTTTATATTTAATAAATCAATCAAAACAACCATTGGAATCAACTCGTAAAAACATATTAAGAAAATTACACATCTCTGTGGATCGACCCGTACTCACCGGCTAGCTGCAAAGCGACGCCGTTTCTGATTACGGTTAACATATATCTTTGATACTAATCAAGAGCGTCCGCGAGAGCCGAGATTCGAGTTGACTCGTCCGAGACGAGGACTGATCCGGGTAGTACACCAGTTGCACCAGAGCATACTGTTCCTCCTTCGACAGACCAGATCGCTATGCTAGGGGCCGGTATGCAGGAGATGCGCTAGATGATGGGATCCGGTATGCAGGAGATGCGCCGGACGATAGGGTCGCTAGTTGAGACGCTTCGAGCGCAGCGACCAGAGGTAGCTCCACCCGTTACAGGGACCGCGATGGTACCTACAGTACAGGCAGTTGCCCCTATAGCCACGGAGGTTATTACAGTATCGCTATCAGAGTTCATGATGAAGGGTTTCCTACAGCACCACTACAAGGGTTTGGAGGCAACACATATGCCATATTTAAATTTTATATGGTGCTAAAGAAACTATCTTAAGGATCATGCTAGAAAAGTTTAGGGCAACATAAACACAAGTAGTAAAAGCTAGGCTTTTGAGAGTACAACCTTTGTAGATCCCTACGCTAGACTCCTTGGCTACTTGAGGGTTGGAAAAAAGGTTCGCTTGAGATCCTCTAGGTCCATGACAATCCACCCGGAGTCCTCTTTATCCAAGCTTGAAGCTCCACTAGATCAAGAGAAGAAATGGAAGCTAACACTCTACACTAATGTGCAAGAATAATGTTGAATGGTGATGTGGTTTGTTTTCTTACTTCAAAATCCTAACTTGGTGACTCTTTTGCTCACTTGAGAAAACTAGAGAGCAAGAGAGAAAGGAGGAAGAAGATGATGGCTTGTAAAGAGCTCAAGATAATGATAAACTTGTGAATAAAAATGAGAAATGAAAATATATATATATTTTCACTTCCTCATTCTTAACCATAGTTATAAAATATCTAGATATTTTAGTTTGGAACAAAAATAGCCATAGAAAATGAATCATTGTTAAACCAAAGGGTTAGTGCAAGGATAAAATATTAAACCATGATAACAATTTCCATTACCATTTTTCTTTTCCAAAAATAATATCTATATATTTATATATGGTGTGAGTCTTATATTGCCACCATCCACTATATCAACAACCATGATAGATTATGTATACATGTATGTGTGCATGCACATCCTATGTGCATGAATGAGAATGAATGCATACATGCATGCATACAACATAAAGACAAGAAAGGGTTTAAAGTGAGAAGCTAATGGTCAATGATAAATCAATACTTGATTTAGCAAACCGGTCAAATCGCATATGACCCGACCAAAAGAAAACCGCCCGATTAATATACGGTATCTCGTACGCACATTTTAATTGGGTCCACGCGCATATCTCATATGCGCACCACATCGTTTCGCTTGAACTAGGCAACTCCATTGTGGGACTTTAAGACTCGTCAATACGCCGGCAGTGGGTGATGATCATATCAAGCACCCCCAAGCCGCAAGCGGTCAGCTAAACATAACGGCCACCCGGGTATTGAGCGATCATAAGAAAACAAGCGAACCTGTCACAACTCCCATCGAACCAACCGGCAACACTACCGTACAGTCCGGTCTCTTCGTCAGATATGCTGCATATCAAGTTTAAGTATGGTAACGTCGACCCCAATAACTCAATAAGTCATGCCGATGAATGGTCTATAACAGATCAAGAAACTACTGATAACACTTATCAGTAAATCTCAACAGCCCTGGCCAGGGACTTACTGATATAGCCAGTCGAGCACAGCACAGCATCAACTCCCAATACCGGGAGAGACGAAACCCTTCCTATCGCTCCTCGCCTTCGTGTGTCTCGGGACTGTACCCAACAGCCACCTGTTTGCACGACTCAGTAGAGCCATGGTAGGGTGGTAATCAAAGTACAGTGGGAGAACACACAAGACTCTATGACGATCTCAGGTCTACAGACTAACCTGCACCAGTGTCACCTGAGAACTACTATCCGACGATAGATATAATTCCATATAGGAGTTCTCGGTGAGTCCGTCCAGTGTACCAAGTCACCACTGAGCACCCGTATATGATCTCGATGTTAAACATCGATGAATGTAGGAACATCCATCGCCCATCATATGGGTCTAGTATCATATACGCTAGTCTACTCTGGTATATCGATGCCCCGTCTCGATACACCTACGACTAGGGACATTTCAGGATATGCTTATAAACTACAGATGTCCCACTAGTATGATCTCTATCATAATCACAGTAGTCAAGCTAATATCCTCAGGGCTTTATCAACATGTGTGAATGAATAAAAGCATGATCAAATCAACATGTCGGATAAAGAAGAACCAGATAGCATACTATCATGTCGAGCAAGAATATACACTGAATATATATATATATATACATGTATAAATTCATCCATTATCATATAATGGCCTCTAGGGCATACAGATATCCAACAATCTCCCATTTGCACTAAGGCCAGTTATTGGCGTATCTCATACCCAACATCTCAAAAAGTCGCTCATGCTGCGGCTGAGGGAGGGCCTTGGTGAGTGGATCCGCGGCGTTATTCTTTGTGTCTACTCTCCTAATCTCGATCTCGCGGTGATCTACAATCTCCCGGATCAAATGAAAGCGCCTCAGGATGTCTCTGGATCGCTGATGGGACCTGGGCTCCTTGGATAACGCCATATCCCCATTATTATCATAATACAATTGTATTGGATCAATAATGGTTGGAACTACTCTTATCTCCGAGACGAACTTCCTCATCCAGACGGCTTCCTTGGCGGCATCATTCGCAGCAATGTACTCAGCCTCCATCGTAGAGTCTGCAACGGTATCCTATTTGGAAATCTTCCAACTTACCGCCTCTCCATTGAGGGTAAATACAAACCCAGAGATAGATTTGTTGTCTTTCTTATTGCTCTGGAAGCTCGAATCGGTAAAGGCCTCCATTTGGAGATCTCTATTACCATACACCAAGAACAATTCTTTAGTCCTTCGCAAGTACTTAAGAATGTTCTTCACATGTATCCAGTGATTCTCCCCTGGGTAGGATTCTCCCCTGGGTACGATTGATACCTGCATACAACACTAAGTGCATAAGCTACATCTAAGCGTGTACATAACATCGCATACATTATAGATCCTACTGCCGAAGCATAGGATATAATGCTCATGCGAGCTCTCTCTTCATCGGTCTTGGGGCAAGAGTCCTTAGAGAGAGTGACCCCATGGCAAGCAGGTAAGGCACCCCGCTTGGAGTCTTCCATACTAAACCTTTTTAGGATGGTGTTGATGTACCTGGTTTGTGACAATCCCAATAACCTCTTGGATCTATCCCTATAGATCCTAATGCCCAGAATGTATGTGGCATCACCCAGGTCCTTCATGGAGAACCTTAATGATAAGAAAGATTTGACCGACTGTAGCATAGGAATATCATTTCTTATCAGAAGAATGTCATCCACGTACAATACGAGAAATGTGACAGCTCTCCCTACAGCCTTCTTATAAACACAAGGTTCATCTGGATTTTTGATGAAATAAACTCTTTGATAACATCATCGAACCAAGTGACCATTTTGTCTTCATGCTTAACCCTAACCCTTCCAACTAACCATGGTCTATTCTCTACACCTAATCACGGTTGCCATATGATAAGTGTTGATTTTATTTTCTATTTGATAATAACTTATCATATTCTTTTCATCATCTTCTTCTTCTTCAAACATGAAGAAAGCTTGCTCCATCAATGGCAACTTGTGAAAATGAGTGAGAAATCCAAATCCAAAGTGAACCCACTTCCTATTTCTTCATCCTCTACCTCTTGCCAAGTAGTATAGGGTGTTTTCTTCACAAGTTTCATGACTTGGTGAAGTGGGAGCTTGATCTTGTGATGCCTCGACGTAGATCATCTTCGGCATCGAAGTCGACGACCTAGCCCGCCCATTTCTCCGATGAAGCCGATGCTAGAGTCCAAGATCCGATTTGGACAGCGAGGGGACTTCATCACGGAGCCTAGGAGGTGGAGGACCAACGGTAGATAGGAACCGAACTGTCTCACTTCTTCATTTCTCAAGGCGGTAAGGAATCAAGAAAAGACCGGATCTACAAAGGTTGTAGCCACTTTCCTTTTAGATAAAGTTGTTTATTTGCATCGTATCGCCTATACATCTATTTAACGATCCGTATTAGGGTTTCTCGGCACTTGTAAAATTTCAATTGGCCATGTTTGATCACTTGTGAGACCTCATTAGTGTGCCTAGGAACCCTACAGTGGTATCAGAGCCTAGCTAGAGCCATAGGAGATACGTAGACGGAGTTTGAAGTCCGATCGAACCAAAACCCTAACTCCAAACTTGTTCTCTGTACTTTTTTCAAAACTGTGCATTTTTCTACATTAAAAATATGCAGAAAATCCAGCAGGCATTTCTAAAAGTTACTGTGAAATCCGATAACCCAATTCCATCAAACCGCCGCGGATCCGCGGCACGAGCATGGCTCGTGCGGCGGTTCCGCGGCAGTATGGTCTCTTTATCCAATTTGTTTTGCACAGTAACTCCTACTTTGTAGTTATGGTTTTTCTGGGAATTTTTAATTTGAACTCAAGAGTTGAGTTTTCTGGGTTGTATTAGGAGTTAGTAGATTCGATCGGATTATCAAATTTTGTCTATGTGTTTTTCCGGATAATTTTTGAATATGTTAAAAAGTTCGACCGGATATAAATACCCACTTTTACCCCTGCCGGGAAATTTCCAATTGTTGGATTTTTCCGTAGTTTAACGACGTTCTAAGTAGTGCAAGTAACGCGATGGACCCTCTAGAAGACAACAAACCTTAACTCGATTATGTGACCGTCTTGAACTGCCCTTTGAACCTTAGGGTTTAGGGCAGTACGGCGTGCCACATGTGAGGCGTTGGCTTGACCCTTCTACGGCTGGACCGTTGGTACTGAGGCACGAAGTGAATGTTTTTAAACTTATTTCATATGTTGAGCTGTTTCGGGAAAACTTGGGTGTTCGATTGTTCGATCGGAAAGTTTAACATTTTCTATTTATCCGGACTGTGATACAATACTTGGAATTCGCAAATAGTTATGAGATGACTGGATGAATGTTATAAACATAGCATTTTAGTCTCACTTGATCGGTTGCCACGGAATTTTGATGCGATTAAAAGTCCGTCGCAATCACGTAGTGTACGCGAATACTCGCCGGGTAAACTTAATAGACAGCCTCGCCCCATAGCCCCGACCAAGTGACTATAGGAGAACCCCGTCGCCGAAAGCATCTGTTCGGGTGCTCGAGGCAGCGGTGTCCCGCCTTGGTGCACTTCGTCGACGGTATCGGGGGTGCGGCCGCCTACTAAAGTTTGCGACGAGCATTCGATCAGAATGTCGAGAATCTTGTTGAATTGCCCGACTTGATATTGAAAAGTGTTTTCGATAATGAGACTAAAATGCGGGGTTTATAATTGTTAGGCATGCGATGTCTAAGTAATTCATTTGATTAGGCATGCGATGTCTAAAGAGATTGCGGATTCCAACTGTTGTAGTTTTACACTTTCTTTTCTGTGACCGTAAGTGTAATATGTGATATCGCCGGTTTCGTTGCTATATGTCAACGACAATTGGGATGCGCATATTTACTTACGTTGATGACATGTGATGTTATGTGTTGCTGGATATGTTATATTGGATCGTCGTGCTCGAATAGAGGGGGGATTTTTATGTAACACGAGTGTTTTTCATTTTCATTCATGTAAAAACTTGTATGTAATATTCTTTTATTGGGGCACTTCCAGGTTGCGGAAGTTGTCACCGTTGATGTATATTATTTACTTTTCCGCACTAGGATAGACCCAAGGAGGAGGGCACAAGTAACCGGGTTCTGGAGTCCAGTGGGAGACCAACTCGAGGAGTCGAGTCCGGGTCTCCTAACTCTAGAATTGGTAGGGTTGCTTGCCGCTCTCGTAGGGGTCTAGGGGTGTGGGTTTGGCTATTCATCGTGACCGTGGAATCCGTGTTTTATACTGGCTCGTATTGAAAACACGGACGTCCTAGTATATCCAATATTTCATATGTTTCTTCTGCTGCGATATCTGTGATGTGATCATGTGATGTTCTGTGATAGATATAGTATATAGTATATATGATATATTATATAGACGTTGCTTATGTTTTACACCCGCGCTAGCCCTGCCCCGCTCTGCCGTTAGTTACCTAACCTAACGGTGCACGAGGGGATATCGAGGCGAATGCGGATGGCATAAGCGTACGTTATATTTATCTGTGATGTTTAGGTGGACTTATATGATGGGATATTCATTAATGAGATTAATGAAAGAAAATAAACCTAAATGATGTTGTGGAATCGAATTTCAAAATAAAACAGGTAGCTACAGTTCTTGCTTTGCATCCCGGTGTTCCTTGTAGAACATCCTGCACCTTATTCGATGAGGAAAGGACCGAGATCCCTTCACCGGGAATGACTCCTTTAGCAATAACTGGCAGATGCTACAACTCTCGGTTTGTCTTTTGATTGCTTCTATAGTTTCTGCTTTGCACAGTGATATATATGATATATCCCGCACCTCATTCGACGAGGAAAGGGCCGACGATTCCTTCACCGGGAGTGACCCCTTTAGCAAAACTAGAAAAGCTTCAAAAACATTCCATTTAAAAACCATTTGATTCCGGAACGAGATCAAGTTCAAAGCTTTAAAGGTTTTCATAAAAAACCATTCGCAACCCTCCGTCATTTTAGGAAGTAGAGTACTTAGTATTCGTGCTGTGTTTGTTGACCATATTCAAGGCACAGTGTACGGTAGCTAAGTGATGTCTTCCTACACCGCATATGATGCGATTAGTTAGGACAGTCGCGTGACTTTGTTGACCTTAGTTAAGGGTCATGTGGGTGGGTCTAATTAATCACGAAATGATGGGTAGAACTTGACTAGTGCTTATGATTTGTTGACCATAGTTAAGGTCATAGGTGCTAGGGGTAAAAACCTTTATCGGGAGTTTCAAGCGTTGAAATTTGCAATGAGATTGCATACCTTCTATGTGATAGTTGGATCCCGATACCCACTGCGAGTAATTGTTACTCCTGGGAGAGTTTTGCTCTTTGCAATTAGCCGATCAAGTAGGTGTCTAGAAAGGTGTCAACGGGGTTACGCCTATGGGAAAATGAGGTTTACTGTAATTAGGTCCGTGCGAAAGCACGGGGAACCTCCCTCAAAGTACCGACACTGGCCTGGCTGAAAGATTGGCGAACTTATAGAGTGTAATTAATCCCGGCTAGTCTTTCCTTTTAGGGTTTGAAGGAAGATTTGATAAAAACAGTGGGAGCCATCCTGATTAGATAAAATAAATAACCAATCTAATCTTGCAAAAGCGCACGCAGAGTGTTTTCTTCTCTCTCTCTCCAGGTAGCGACCATATCACGCATTAATCAAGATAATAATATGGATGTATTGACCGAACCCGCTTGTTATACTGAGCTGGGGAACGTTGGTCCCGCTCCAACTTATAATTGTTATAAGACAGAGCAGGAAATAGGGGAATACCAGAATTCCTATGCCGCCCAAACGAAGAAAGTGCATATGATGCATCTCCTTCGGGTGTGATCATTATAAAGAACTGTTTCTCAGTATCCTCTGAATCCTGGGTACTTGATACCGGATCAGGATCCCAGAAATGTAATCTGTTACATAGGGCTACAAAAAGGTAGAAAACTGAGAACGGGTGATAAGTTTCATGAGACAGAAAACGGGGCAAGTGTTGCAGCCAAGTCTGTTGGTCACTGTCACCCTGTATTACCAATACATTGATTCTGAATAAATGCTATTAGATACCAAACCTGATATACAAAATCATATCAATCTCTTTATTTATTAAAGAAATGATAAAATTTTGTATTGTTGGATAATGTTTTGAACATTTCCTATATCAAAAGTTGATCGGTTCTGGCACGTTATCTAAAAGCATTGACGTTCTAAATAAAACTACAGTTCCTAGTATACAGAACACACACAAGAGGAAGAGTTCAGAAATGAACGGATCCTTCTTGAGGCATTGTAGACTAGGTCATATCAATGCGACCCGACTGGCTGAAGTTACATTTTAGATGCATATTTAAATCAGTTTGAATTTACATCTTATGGAACTTGTCAGTCATGTCATAAAGATTAGATGACCATATCCCTGTTTATCGAAATAGAGAAAGAGTTAATGAACTCTTGGGACTGATACATGATGATGTATGTAAGGTCTCCTGTCTACACATGCCAGGACTGGTTCTTTATACTTCATTATATTCTCTGATAATCTCTCGAGATTCAGTCATATGATCCTGTTGAAACATAAGTCCGAAGCTTTTGAGGTATTCACAGAATATAAGTTGGAAGTAGAGAACCAAAATACGGGTATAAGTATTATGTCCTATGATAAGATCACGGAGGAGAATACTTGTGCATAGAATTCCTGGACTATTCTAAAGGAGAATGAGATTCTCTCTCAGTGTTACTCCTCTGAATACACCACAGCACAACGGTGTATCGGGGTGGAGCAATCGCACAATATTAGATATGGTGTGCTCTATGATGAGTACTACTGAGTTTCCTAGTTCCTTTTGGGAATTATGCGCTTGAGAAGTTGCATACCTATTGAATTAGGTTCGAATCAGATCACTGCCTACCATTCCATATGAGATATGGTATGGGAAGAGCCTATCTCTTAAGTAAATTAAGATTTGGGATTGTCTGGCCTATGTCTAAAAGCAAAATCCGGACAAAATCGAGGCAAGGTCAGTTCTGTAGAACTGGAAAGGTTCCAGATATACAAAACTGCAGCTGATGATTTGACAGAACCAAAGGATTCAATAGTCCCCGACGAACCTCAGCCTCTCCGCCAATCTAGTAGGGTTCCTCACCTGCCTGAGAGATACCTCGGTTTCTCGATGACAGTGGGAGCGAGGAATACATCATGAGATGATGACCCAACTAGTTTCGATCAGGCCATCAAGAGTAGGGACTCTGTAAGAATGGCTGGATGCTTAGCGATCTGAGATGGAATCCATGTACACCAACAAAGTATGGACTTTGGTTGCTATATCTGAAGGGTTAAATCCCCATCAGGAGAAAGTATATCTTGAGAAGATTACTTGGTGTAGATGGAAAAGTTGAGACTTTCAAAGCTAGACTCGTTAAAGGTTTTAGTCATCGACCAGGCGTGGATAATGATGAAACCTTTTCCAGTAGCTGTGCTTAAGTCCATCCAGATCCTACTTGCCACTGCTACATACCATAACTGCGATATCTGGTGGTTGGGTGCCATGACTACTTTTCTAAATAATGATTTAGAAGAGAACGTCTATAAGAACACAGCCAGAGGGCTTCGAAAATAGTGGGAGCAGCGGAAACGTGTGCAAGTTGCTTTACATAATAAAGCAGACATCGCGAGTTGGAACGTCTGTTTTGATGTGATAGTCAAAGAGTTTGACTTCATCAAAATGGTAGACGAACCTTGTATATACAAAAAGGTAGTAAAGAGTAAGGTGCTCATCCTCGTATTGTACGTGGACGCCATACTCTTGATAGGAAAAGAGTTTCCTATACTACGATCGGTCAATCTCCACTTATCACAAAGATTCTCCATTCAGGATCAAATTGATACCTCCTAAATCCTGGGATTTGGATCTATGAGATAGATCCAAATCTAAATCGATGTTAGGATTCTCACTAACTATAGTGAGATAGTATCAGTTGATCCTGGGGAGAATCACTGGAAGTGTTCCAGGGTGATAACGATGACTGAATGTCAATCGCAGGCATTGTCTTTACCCTCAGTAAAGGGACGGTATGTTGGAAGAATTCCAAGCTAGATACCGTGGCAAACTAGACGATAAAGGCTGGTAACATCGCTATTATAGATACTACCAAAGAGGCAGTTTGGGTGTATATTGGTTCATAAGATGAACTAGGTTCCCACCATTGTGTGACAATGGAATTGTGGCTTTGGCCTAGGAACCATGATCCCATCAGTGACCCAGACATATTCTGAGGAAGCATCACCTGATCATGGAGATAGTTGATCTCCAGGGTGATCAAGGTTAGGAGAGTAGACTCAGGACAACACGGCGGATCCACTCACGAAGGCCTTTTCCCAGACAGAGACTCATATGGGATGGTTGAGTATGTGATACTGCAACCACTGCTACAGATGGCCCTAGTGCAAGTGGGAGATTGTTAGTTATATGTATGCCCTAGAGGCCATTACTGTACATAGGATGTATATTGTAGTGGATGCTGGGACATATATAGGTAGGACTTTCTTGCTCGACATGATAGAACGCTATTTGGTTGCTCTTTATCTTAACATGTATACTTTCTGGCTCTCTGATTACATGTTGATAAAGCCTTTAGGATGTGTACTTGACTTCCAGGACTATGATGAAGACCATACTAGTGGGGCATGGGTAGTCAATGAGTACATCCTTCATTGTTCCTAGTCGTGGGAATATCGAGATGGGGCATCGATATTCCAGAGTAGACTAGCGTATATCTTCTCGACCCATGTGATGGGCGATGGATGATCCCATATCCATTGGTGTTTGACATCAGAGATGGTATGCGGGTGGTCAGTGGAGAATGGGTACGCTGAACGGACTCGCCGAGAACTCCCAGATGGTATTATACCTCACGTCAGATGGCAGTTCTCTGGTGACACTGGTACAGCTTAGTCTGTTGACCCGAGATCGTCATAGAGTCTTGTGTGTCTCCCACTGTGCTTTGATTTCCACCCTACCACGGCTCTACTGAGGCGTGCAAATAGGTGGTTTTTGGGTACAGTCCCGATTCACATGGAGGCAATGAGCGATAGGAAGGGATTCGTCTCTCCCGGTATTGGGGGTTGATGTTGTGCTATGCTCGACTGGCCATAACAGGAAATCCCTGGCCAGGGTTGTTGTGATATACTGGTAAGAGTTATCAGTTGTTTCACGAATGTTATGGACCTTACGTCGGCATGACTTATCGAGCTATTGGGGTCTGACGTTTACCACCCCTAGGCGAGATATGCGACATATCAGACGAACAGACCGGACTATACGGTAAGTGTTACTGGTTGGATTCACAGGAGTGTGAGCGGGCTTGCTCGTCGATCTTCTGATTGCTCAATACCCGGGTGGCCGTTACGTTTTGCAGACCGCTTGCGGATTGTGGGTGTTTGATATGATCATCATCTGCTGCCGGCGTATTGACGAGTCTTTAGAGTCCTACACAGAGTTTTCCTGGCTCAAGCGAAACGAAATAGGAGCGCATATGAGATATGTGCGGGACCGAGAATAATGCGTGTATGTGATACCGTATTCTATTCTCGCGATGAATGTATCGAATGGTTGTATGCGATATAACCTACTTATCGAATCGTTGATTCGATAAGCCGATGCATTGGATACTAGTCGGTTATATGAGATATGACCGGATCGTTAAATCAAGTATTGATTTAATGATTTAATGCATAATTATATATTTGATATATTACTTTGCATTAACTAGTATTGGTTCACTTAAATTGGATTTTCTCACTTGATGTACACAAGTTGTATATGTGATATACTTTTGTGCACAAGATTGTATCATGTTTGATGCTACATGAATGTTAGTGTGTATGTTTAGATTAAACCATGGTTATGTGATGGTTATGGTTTTCTTTTTCTTATCTATTTATTTATTTGTTTTGGCAAAAGATTAAAGAGAAAATGGTGGCTTTTTTTGTTTGTTATTGAAGCTTCTTGAAGCTTTGACCAAGTGACGATTTTGTCTTCATGCTTAACCCTAAACCTTCCAACTAACCATGGTCTATTCTCTACACCTAATCATGGTTGCCATATGATAAGTGTTGATTTTATTTTCTATTTGATAATAACTTATCATATTCTTTTCATCATCTTCTTCTTCTTCAAACAAGAAGAAAGCTTGCTCCATCAATGGCAACTTGTGAAAATGAGTGAGAAATCCAAATCCAAAGTGAATCCACTTCCTATTTCTTCATCCTCTACCTCTTGCCAAGTAGTATAGGGTGTTTTTTTCACAAGTTTCATGACTTGGTGAAGTGGAAGCTTGATCTTGTGATGCCTCGACGTAGATCATCTTCGGCATCGAAGTCGACGACCTAGCCCGCCCATTTCTCCGATGAAGCCGATGCTAGAGTCCAAGATCCGATTTGGACAGCGAGGGGACTTCATCACGGAGCCTAGGAGGTGGAGGACCGGATCTACAAAGGTTGTAGCCACTTTCCTTTTAGATAAAGTTGTTTATTTGCATCGTATCGCCTATACATCTAGTTAACGATCCGTATTAGGGTTTCTCGACACTTGTAAAATTTCAATTGGCCATGTTTGATCGCTTGTGAGACCTCATTAGTGTCCCTAGGAACACTACAGAGGTACTCCCCACCTCGATCTGATCGAAGTATTTTGATACTCAAGACGGTTTGTTTTTCTACTTCTCGAAAGCTTCGGATTTGTGCTTTAATAAAAATACATGACCGAATCTTGAGAAATCATCAGGGAAAGTAATGAAGTATGAAAAACCGCCTCTAACCTGTGTAGACATTGGCCCACATACATCACTATGTATGAGGCCTAGGAGCTCGGTAACTCTTTCTCCGTGTTCGATAAACGGAGTTTTGGTCATTTTACCCTTGATACAAGACTGGCAAGTCGCATAAGATTTATATTCAAAAGGGTTTAAATATCCATCTTTGTGTAACTTGTTTAGTCTTGTTTCATTAATATGACCAAGTCTACAGTGCCAAAGAAAAGCTTCATTTATTTCTGAAAGTTTTCTTTTATTAGTGTGTTGTATGCTGAAAACTATGTGTTGATTTAGGACGTATATCCCGTTATTAAGCGTACCATACCCAACCAACATTTGATTCAGGTGAATGTTCATAACATTGTTCTGCTATACAAAATTATATCATTCATTGTCTAACAAAGAAATGGATATTATATTACAAAGCATACTAGGTACAAAATAACTTGGGTTCAAAACCAATATACACCCAGACGACAATCCCAAATGATACTTTCCCACTGCAACTGTATGTACATTGGAACCATTTCCAATGCGGAGAGTATGGTCTCCTGTCTTCAAAACCTTGCTATTTCTCAACCTCTGCATAAAATTGCAAATGTGAGAACCTGAACCGGTATCTAATACCCAGGAAGCAGAGTTTATTGAAAAATAGTTTTCTGTCATAAACATACCTGAAGCGGAAGCATCCCCATGCTTCTTCTTGAGATTTAAGTACTCCGTGCAGTTGCGCTTCCAATGTCCTGTTTTGTGGCAGTGATAACATTCCCCTTTCGCCGATTCTCCAGCTGTGGACTTGTCCTTCCCCTTAACCTTTTTAACTCCACCCTTAGGCTTGGTGGGCTTCTTCTTCATCTTTTCCTTGGCCTTAGCCTTTGTTCGAGAACAGGAAGATTGCCCAACACTCAAAACGGGAGTTTTCACTGATTTCAGTGTGCTCTCTGCACTCCTTAACATATTAAGGAGTTCAGGTAGTTCCTTCTCCATGTTGTGCATATTGAAGTTAACTATAAATTGAGCAAAGGTGGAGGGGATGGACTGCAGAATAATATCCGTATATTGTTCATTGTCCATCGTCCATCCAAGGTCCTCAAGCTCTTCTACAAGAGCTATCATCTTCGGAACATGGTCTCCTACTGGTGTGCCAGGGGCCATTCGCATCTGAAACAGTTTCTTTGATGCTTCGTATCGTAATACGCGGGATTGCTCTCCATACAACTCCTTTGTATGGGGGAATATGGCATGAACGTCCATATTCTCGTGCTGCTTTTGATGTGTGTTATCCATCGATGCAAGCGCGAGGAATTTGGCCGTGGCACAGTCAGCGTCCTTTGTCTTGTGGACTTCAATATCCGCAACTCAGGATTTTGGACCTGGGACGGGCGGGGCCGGAGCCGTGAGGATATATGATACCTTATCATAAGTCAAGGCAATGTTAAGATTCCTCAGCCAGTCTTTATAATTGGTCCCATTCAGTTTATTTTTATCTAGTAGAAGCTTGAGTCCTGTCATTGGTATCTACCATTAAGAGAGAGAAAAGAATACACTCAGCGAAAGCTCTTGCAAAGATCAGATTGGTTATTATCTTGTCTAATCGATGTCTCCCACTGCTTTAATAAAGTTTTTCTTTCAAACCTTAAAAAGAAAACTAGCCAGGATTAATTACAGTCTACAACTTCGCAAACTGTTCAGCCAGGCCAGTGTCGGTACTTGAGGGAGGTTCCCCGTGCTTTCGCACGGACCTAATTAAAGTAAACCTCGTCTTCCCAGAGGCGTAGCCCCGTTAACACCTTTCTATACACCTAATGAGTTAGCTAATTGTAAACTGCAAAACTCTCCTGGGAGCAACTATTGCCCACAGTGGGATCGGGATCCAACCATCATATGGAAGGTATGCAATCTCATTGCAAATTTCAACTATTGAAATTCCTGATGTGGTTTTTACCCCTAGTACTCATGACTTTGGCTATGGTCAATAAATCACAAGCACTAGTCAAGTTCAACCCGTCATTTCTTGATTAATTAGACCCGTTCACATGACCCTTGGCTAAGGTCAACAAAGTGACATGCCCGTCCCAATTAATCTGCATCATATGCATTGTAGGAAGACATCACTTAGCTACCGTATACTACGCCTTGGCTAAGGTCAACAAACGTAGCACGAATACTAAGTACTCTACTTTCTAAAATGACGGAGGGTTGCGGATGATTTTTAAGAAAATCTTTAACGCTTTGAACTTGATATCGTCGTAGAATCAAATGGTTTTCAAAAGGAGTGGCTTGAGCTCCGCAGTTTTGAAATGTAGCTTTTTTATAAAGAGCCGAGTGGTTTTCAAATCCGATTCTACAACATCTTTTTAGGTTTATTTTCTTTACATTAATCATATTAATGTAGCCCCATCATTTAAGTCCTTATGCCAATCACAGAAAAGAAAAGAAAATACAACGTACGCTTATGCCATCCGCATTCGCTGCAATGTTCCGTTATGCACCGTTAGGTTACTTAACTAACGACATACCGGGAAGGGACCAGCGCGGGTGTAAAACATAAGCAACGTCTACTATATATCTTATATATAATATATCATTCGTCTCAGATATCACATCACAGAATACTGGCAGCAGAAACACAGATATGATAATATAGGATATACTAGGACGTCCATATTTAGTATTTAGCCAACAATAGAAAATACGAATTCTACAGTCGCGATGAATAGCCAAGCCCACACCCCTAGACCCCTATGAGAGCGGCAAGCTACCCTACCAATTCTGGAGTTTAGGAGACCCGGTCTCGACTCCTCGAGATGTCCTCCCTCTGAACCCCAGAACCCGGTCACTTGTGCTCCCCTCCTTGGGTCTATCCTAATGCGGAAAAGTAAATAATATACAACACTGGTGACATCAACCTCAACCCGGAAGTGTCCCAAATAAAAGAATATTACATTAAATTTGAATATTACATGAATGAAAAGAAAACTCTCATCTCACATAAAAAAAAACCCGGCTATTCAATCGCGACAATCCTGCACATCATATCTCAGCAACACATAATATCATATATCATCAACGTAAGTAAGTATGCGTACCCCGATTGTCGTTGATGTATAGCAACGAAACCAGCGATATGCGACATACTACACTTACGGTCACAGAAAAAAATGTGTAAAACTACAACATTTGGAATCCACATTCACTTTAGACATTGTAAATCCGAAATATCACATACTTCGCATTTCATGCCTAACTATATGAATTCAACATATTGTATCACATTCCAGATAAATAGACAGTATTAAACTTTCCGATCGAATAATAAAATACCCAAGATTTCCTTAATAGCTCAACACTTGAGCGGAGTTCAAAAATCCCGAAACATGTCACAGTAGCAGCGGTCCAGCCGTAGAAGGGTCAAGCCAACGCCTCACTTGTGGCACGCCGTACTGCCCCAAACCCTAAGGTTTAGAGGCAGTTCAGACGGTCACATAATCGAGTTAAGATTTATGTTCTTCTAGAGGGTCCACCACGTTACTTGCACATATTTCCGAAAGATTTAAACTCGAGAAAAATTCAACATTTGAAAGTTTTTCGTGCCGGGAAAAAGTGAGTTAATGATATCCGTTCGAACTTTTTAATACTTTCTAAATTACCCGAAAATAGCACGAAATTAAATTTTCCGATCGAATCAACAAATCCAAAATAATCCCCAAAACACTCAACATATGAGTTAGATTAAAAATACCCAAAAATATGTATAAGCAGCTACTGACATTACTGTATAAAATCGATACCATAAGGCTTCTGTACGGCCGCGGATCCGCGGCCCAAGCAAGGTATGGCCGCGGTTCCGCAGCGATATGTACGGATCATGGTGTCGTTTTTTACAGTATCGCTTATATTTATGTGCTGAATTTTTTAAGTATTTTTAATTCAGAAAAAACACAGTTTCAAAAAATGTCCAGAGAAGGGTTAAAATCCGTATTTCGTGGTTCGATCGGAGTTTTAACTTCGCCTAAACGTCGCCTAAATCTTTAGCTTTGTTCTGATACCATGAAGGGTTTCCCGGCAGAGGAAAAAGTGGGTATTTATATCCGGTCGAACTTTTTAACATATTCTAAAATTACCCGGAAAAACACACTGACAAAATTAGACAATCCGATCGAAACACCGAGTCCCCAATACAACCCAGAAAACTCAACTCTTGAGTTCAGATTAAAAATTTCCAGGAAAACCAGCACTACAAAATACGAGTTACTGTGTAAAATTCATTGAACAAGGAGGCCGTACGGCCGCGGAACCGCCGCACTAGCCATCAAACAGCCGCGGAACCGCGGCTGTTTGATGGAATTACGCGATCGAATTTCACAGTAACTCTTACAATCTCCTGCTCATTTTTCTGCATATTTTTAATCTGGAAAAAACCCAGTTTTTGAAAAAAGTCCAGAGAGCAAATTTGTGTCAGGGTTTCGGTTCGATCGGACTTCTAACATCGTCTACGTATCGCCTAAGGCTCTAGCTAGGCTCTGATACCACTGTAGGGTTCCTAGGCACACTAATGAGGTCTCACAAGTGATCAAACATGGCCAATTAAAATTTTACAAGTGCCGAGAAACCCTAATACGGATCGTTAACTAGATGTATAGGCGATGCAAGCAAGTAAACGAATTTATTGCAAAAGGAAAGTGACTACAACCTTTGTAGATCCGGTCCTCCACTACCTTAGCTCCACGATGAAGTCCCTCCGCTGTAACTTTTGGATCTCGGACTCTCGCGGTGGTTTCATCGAAAGAATGATCGGGCTAGGTCGTCGACTTCGATGCCGAAGATGATCTACATCGAGGCAACTCAAGATCAAGCTCCAACTTCACCAAGCCATGAAACTTGTGAAGAAAACACCCTATACTACTTGGAAAGAGGTAGAGGATGAAGAAATAGGAAGTGGGTTCACTTTGGAATTGGATTTCTCACTCATTTTCACAAGTTTCCATTGATGGAGGCACGCTTTCTTCATTGTTGAAGATGAAGATGAAGAAGAACGAAAATGATAAGTATTATTTCAAAAAGGAAAATAATATGAATACTTATCATATACCAACCATGGTTAGGTGTAGAGAATAGACTATGGTTAGTTTGATTGGTTAGGGTTAAGCATGAAGACAAAATGGTCACTTAGTCAAAACTTCATGAAGCTTCAACAAAAAACAAACTAAGCCACCATTTCATTTTATCTTTCAAAAATTGAATAAATAAATAAATGAATAGATAAGTAAATCAAAACCCTAACCATTAACATAACCATGGTTTAAACTAAACATACACCCAAACATTCATGTATCATCAAACATGATACAATCTTGTGCACAAAAATATATCACATATACAATGTGCACATCAAGTGAGAAAATCCATTTTAAGTGAACAAATACTAGTTAATGTAAAGTAATATATCAAATATATAATTATACATTAAATTATTAAATCAACACTTGATTTAACGATCCGGTCATATCACATGTGACCGACTAATATCCAATGTATCGGCTTATCGAATCAATCCTCGATTCGATAACTAGGTTATATCGCATACAATCAATCGATACATTCTTCGCGAGAATAGAATACGGTATCACATAAACGTTTTATTCTCGGTCCCGCACATATCTCATATGCGCTCCTATTTCGTTTCGCTTGAGCCAGGAAACCTCTGTGTAGGACTCTAAAGACTCGTCAATACGCCGGCAGCAGGTGATGATCATATCAAACACCCACAAGCCGCAAGCGGTCTGCTAAACGTAACGGCCACCCGGGTATTGAGCGATCAGAAGATCGACGAGCAAGCCCGCTCACACTCCTGTGAATCCGACCAGTAACACTTACCGTATAGTCCGGTCTGTTCGTCTGATATGTCGCATATCTCGCCTAGGGGTGGTAAACGTCAGACCCTAATAGCTTAATAAGTCATGCCGACGTAAGGTCCATAACATTCGTGAAACTACTGATAACTCTAACAAGTATATCACTGCAACCCTGGCCAGGGATTTCCTGTTATGGCCAGTCGAGCATAGCACAACATCAACCCCCAATACCGGGAGGGACGAATCCCCTCCTATCGGTCATTGTCTCCATGTGAATCGGGACTGTACCCAAAAACCACCTATTTGCACGACTCAGTAGAGCCGTGGTAGGGTGGAAATCAAACCACAGTGGGAGATACACAAGACTCTATGACGATCTCGGGTCAACAGACTAAGCTGCACCAGTGTCACCAGAGAACTGCCATCTGACGTGAGGTATACTACCATCTGGGAGTTCTCGGCGAGTCCGTTCAGTGTACCTAGTCTCCACTGAGCACCCGCATACCATCTCTGATGTCAAACACCAATGGATATGGGATCATCCATCGCCTATCGCATGGATCGAGAAGATATACGCTAGTCTACTCTGAAATATCGATACCCCGTCTCGATATTCCCACGACTAGGAACATTGAAGGATGTACTCATCGACTACCCATGCCCCACTAGTATGATCTGCATCATAGTCCTGGAAGTCGAGTACACATCCTAAGGGCTTTATCAACATGTAATCAGAGAGACAGAAAGTATACATGTTAAGATAAAGAGCAACCAGATAGTATACTATCATGTCGAGCAAGAAAGTCCTACCTATATATGTCCCAGCATCCACTACAATGTACATCCAATGTACAGTAATGGCCTCTAGGGCATACATATAACTAACAATCTCCCACTTGCACTAGGGCCATCTGTAGCAGTAGTTGTAGTATCTAATACTCAACCATCCCCTAAAAGTCTCTCTTTGGGAAAAGGCCTTCTTGAGTGGATCCGCTGTGTTGTCCTCTGATTCTACTCTCCTTACCTCGATCACCCTGGAGATCAACTGTCTCCATGATCAGGTGATGCTGCCTCAGAATATGTCTGGGTCACTGATGGGATGATGGTTCCTTGGCCAAAGCCACACTTCCATTGTCACACAATGGTGGGAACCTAGTTCATCTTATCAACCAATATACACCCAAACTCATCTTTGGTAGTATCTTTAATAGCGATGTTACCAGCCTTTATCGTCTAGTTTGCCACGGTATCTAGCTTGGAACTCTTCCAACATACCGTCCCTTTACTGAGGGTAAAGACAATGCCTGTGACTGACATTCAGTCGTCCTTATCACCCTGGAACCTTTCCAGTGATTCTCCCCAGGATCAACTGATACCATCTCACTATAACTAGTGAGAATCCTAACATCCATTTAGATATATCTCATAGATCCAAAACCTAGGATTTAGGAGGTATCACTTTGATCCTATATGGAGAATCTATGTGATAAGAGGAGATCGACCGATCGTAGCATAGGAAACTCTTTTCCTATCAAGAGTATGTTGTCTACGTACAATACGAGGATGACCACCTTACTCTCTACTACCCTTTTGTACATACAAGGTTCATCTACCATTTTGATGAAGTCAAACACTTTGACTACCTCATCAAAAAAGATGTTCCAACTCCGCGATGCCTGCTTTATTATATAAAACATCTTACACACGTTTCCGCTGCTACCACTGTTTACGAAGCCTTCAGACTGTGTACTTACAGACTCTCTCTTCTAAAACATCATTTAGAAAAGCAGTCATGACACCCAACCGCCAGATATCGTAGTTATGGTATGTAGCCGTAGCAAGTAGGATCTGGATGGACTTAAGCACAGCTACTGGAAAAGGTTTCATCATTATCCACACCTGGTCGATGACGAAAACCTTTAACGAGTCTAGTTTTGAAAGTCTCAACTTTTCCATCTACACCAAGTAATCTTCTTAAGATATACTTGCTCCTGATGGGGATTTAACCCTTCAGATATTGCAACCAAAGTCCATACTTTTTTGGTGTATATGGATTCCATCTCAGATCGCTAAGCATCCAGCCATTCTTACAGAGTCCCTACTCTCGATGGCCTGCTCGAAACTAGTTGGGTCATCATCTCATGATGCATTCCTCGCTCCCACTATCATCGAGAAACCGAAGTATCTCTCAAGCAGATGAGGAACCCTACTAGATCGGCGGAGAGGCTGAGGTTCGTTGGGAACTATTGAATCCTTTGGTTCTGTCAAATCATCAGCTGCAGTTTTGTATAGCTGGAACCTTTCCAGTTCTACAGAACTGACCTTGCCTCGATCTTGTCTGTATTTTGATTTTGACATAGGCCAGACAATCACAAATCTTAACTTACTTAAGAGATATGCTCTTCCCATAACATATCTTATATGGAGTGGTAGGCAGTGATCTGATTCGAACCTAATTCAATAGGTATGCAGCTTCTCAAGTGCAAACCCCAAAAGGAAATAGGTAACTCAGTAGTACTCATCATAGAGTACACCATATCTAATACTGTGCGATTACTCCGCCCTGATACATCGTTGTGCTGTGGTGTATTCAGAGGAGTAATACTGAGAGAGAATCTCATTTTCTTTTAGAATAGTCCAAGGATTCCATGCACAAGTATTCTCCCCCCTGATCTTATCATAGGACATAATACTTATACCCGGTTTTTGGTTCTTTACTTCTAACTTATATTCTGTGAATATCTCAAAAGCTCCGGACTTATGTTTCAACAGGAACATATGACTGAATCTTGAGAGATTATCAGAGAATGTAATGAAGTACAAAGAACCGGTCTTGGCATGTGTAGACAGGGGACCTTACATACATCATTATGTATCAGTCCCAAGAGTTTATTAACTCTTTCTCTGTTTCCAATAAACAGGGTTATGGTCATCTAATCTTGGTGACATGACTGGCAAGTTTCACAAGATGTAAATTCAAACTGATTTAAATATTCATCTAAAATGTAACTTCATCCAGTCGGGCCGCATTGATATGACCCAGTCTACAATGCCTCAAGAAGGATTCGTTCATTTCTGAACTCTTTCTCTTGTGTGTGTTCTGTATACTAGGAACTGTAGTTTGATTTAGAACGTCAATGCTTTTAGATAACGTGCCTGAACCGATCAACTTTTGATATAGGAAATGTTCAAAACATTATCCAGCAATATAAAATTTTATCATTACTTTAATAAATAAAGAGATTGATATGATTTTGTATATCAGGTTCGATATCTAATAGCATTTGTTCAGAATCAATGTATTGGTAATACAGGGTGACAGTGACCAACAGACTTGGCTGCAACACTTGTCCCGTTTTCTGTCTCATGAAACTTATCACCCGTTCTCAGTTTTTCTACCTTTTTGTAGCCCTATGTAACAGATTACATATCAGGGATCTTGATCCGGTATCAAATACCCAGGATTCAGAGGATACTGAGAAGCAGTTCTTTATAATGAACACACCCGAAGGAGATGCATCATATGCACTTTCTTCGTTTGGGCGGCATAGGAATTCTGGTATTCCCCTATTTCCTGCTCTGTCTTATAACAATTATAAGTTGGAGCGGGACCAACGTTCCCCAGCTCAGTATAACAAGCGGGTTCGGTCAATACATCCATATTATTATCTTGATTAAGGCGTGATATGGTCGCTACCTGGAGAGAGAGAAAAGAAAACACTCTGCGTGCGCTCTTGCAAGATTAGATTGGTTATATATTTTATCTAATCAGGATTGCTCCCACTGTTTTTATCAAATCTTCCTTCAAACCCTAAAAGGAAAGACTAGCCGGGATTAATTACACTCTACAAGTTCGCCAATCTTTCAGCCAGGCCAGTGTCGGTACTTTGAGGGAGGTTCCCCGTGCTTTCGCACGGACCTAATTAATGTAAACCTCGTTTTCCCAGAGGCATAACCCCGTTGACACCTTTCTAGACACCTACTTGATCGGCTAATTGTAAAGTGCAAAACTCTCCCAGGAGTAACAATTACTCGCAGTGGGTATCGGGATCCAACTATCATATAGAAGGTATGCAATCTCATTGCAAATTTCAACACTTGAAACTCCCGATAAAGGTTTTTACCCCTAGCACCTATGACCTTGGCTAAGGTCAACAAATCATAAGCACTAATCAAGTTCTACCCGTCATTTCATGATTAATTAGACCCACCCACAGGACCCTTGGCTAAGGTCAACAAAACCACATGACTGTCCTAACTAATCGCATCATATGCGGTGTAGGAAGACATCACTTAGCTACCGTACACTGTGCCTTGACTATGGTCAACAAACACAGCACGAATACTAAGTACTCTACTTCCTAAAATGACGGAGGGTTGCGGCTGGTTTTTATGAAAACCTTTAACGCTTTGAACTTGATCTCGTTGCGGAATCAAATGGTTTTTAAATGGAATGTTTTTGAAGCTTTTCTAGTTTTGCTAAAGGGGTCACTCCCGGTGAAGGAATCGCCGGCCCTTTCCTCGTCGAATGAGGTGCGGGATATATCATATATATCACTGTGCAAAGCAGAAACTATAGAAGCAATCAAAAGACAAACCGAGAGTTGTAGCATCTGCCTGTTATTGCTAAAGGAGTCACTCCCGGTGAAGGGATCTCGGTCCTTTCCTCATCGAATAAGGTGCAGGATGTTCTACAAGGAACATCGCGATGCAAAGCAAGAACTGTAGCTACCTGTTTTATTTTGAAATTCGATTCCACAACATCTTTTAGGTTTATTTTCTTTCATTAATCTCATTAACGAATATCCCATCATTTAAGTCCACCTAAACATCACAGATAAATATAACGTACGCTTATGCCATCCGCATTCGCCTCGATGTCCCGTCTGCACCGTTAGGTTAGGTAACTAACGCCAGAGCGAGGCAGGGCTAGCACGGGTGTAAAACATAAGCAACGTCTATATAATATATCATATATACTATATACTATCTATCTGAACAAATCACATCATCACATCACAGATAACGCAACAGAAAATATCATATGAAATATTGGATATACTAGGACATCCATGTTTTTAATACGAGCCAGTATAAAACACGGATTCCACGGTCGTGATGAATAGCCAATCCCACACCCCTAGACCCCTACGAGAGCGGCAAGCAACCCTACCAATTCTAGGGTTAGGAGACCCGGACTCGACTCCTCGAGTTGGTCTCCCACTGGACCCCAGAACCCGGTTACTTGTGCTCCCCTCCTTGGGTCTATCCTAATGCGGAAATGTAAATAATATACAAACGGTGACATCTTCGGCAACCTGGAAGTTCCCCAATAAAAGAATATTACATACAAGTTTTTACATGAATGAAAATGAAAAACACTCATCTCACATAAAAAAACCCCCAGCTATTCAAACACGACGATCCAATATAACATATCCAGCAATACATAACATCACATGTCATCAACGTAAGTAAATATGCGCATCCCAATTGTCGTTGACATATAGCAACGAAACCGGCGATATCACATATTACACTTACGGTCACAGAAAAGAAAGTGTAAAACTACAACAGTTGGAATCCGCAAACGCTTTAGACATCGCATGCCTAGCCAAATGAAATACTTAGACATCGCATGCCTAACAATTATAAACCCCGCATTTTAGTCTCATTATCGAAAACACTTTTCAATAACATGTCGGGAAATTCAACAGGATTCCCTACATTCTGATCGAATGCTCGTCGCAAACTTTAGTAGGCAGCTGCACCCCCGACGCCGTCGACGAAGTGCACCAAGGCGGAACACAGCTGCCGCGAGCACCCGAATGGATGCTTTCGGCGACGGGGTTCTCCTACAGTCACTTGGTCGGGGCTATGGGGTGAGGCTGTCTATTAAGTTTACCCGGCGAGTATCCGCGTACGCTACATGATTGCGACGGACTTTTGATCACATCAAAATTCCGTGGCAACCGATCAAGTGAGACTAAATTGCTATGTTTATAACATTCATTCAGTTATCTCATAACCATTTGTGAATTCCAAGTATTATATCACATTCCGGATAAATAGAAAATGTTAAACTTCCCGATCGAACAATCTGTAACACCCGAGCCCAGTAATACTATTTATATTACTAGTTGAGGGTTATTTATTGCTCATTCCAATTTTCCTGATTGTTTGGTGCTTTTTGCTAAATTTTAACCGGCTAAGTCATTTTGGCACATAACAAATTTTAACTCCTAAAATGAAATTTAAAATATCCATGTTGGCCTACTCGTCGCCACTAGTCGCGTGGTAGCGCCCGCGTGTCGAGATTCCGTCCCGTTCGGCTAAACGGGCAGGTTTGGACGACTACGCGCGCGTGCAAGTGTCCGACTTGGGGGCATGCATTTTAATCATTAAACACCTCTTTTCAAAATTTGGAAACCGCTTAAAATCCTATAATTTGAATTTGGAACATTTGGACGCAACCCGGGCTCGATTTGGAAATGTTTCATTTCGCGCCAAAAAGGCCCATTTAATTTAATATCATTAAACTATTTATATACGATTATATATATCCTTAACAGTTAAAAATCCCTATTAAATCTTTAACTTGATTTTGTTAAACCTCCCGTACTCTTTCCCCAGCCAATCGCTTGGCTTCATTTCGTCGTGGGCCCCGCCTTCCCTTTCCCTATCTCTCTCTCTCTCTTCCCTCATTCTCTCTCTCCCTCTAACAACTCTCTCTCTCCTCTATTTATATCTTCCATGCAGCCGCCTCTGTTCCTTCCCCACCACGAGAACACCCAAGCTAACCCTAACCCTAGCCACCTCGTAACCGCGCCGCCGACCTCCCCGCGACCTCGCCGTCGCCGCCCTCGCCACCGCGAGCCCAGCCGCACCTCCTACCTCCCTCCTTCACCTCTTCCCGCACCTGCACCCAACCCCGACAACGCCACCAACCATCGCAGACCTCGCCGTCGACGCCGCCTCCCGTCGCCGACGACTCCCGCGACTCCCTCTCCTCCTCCTCGTCGCAACCTCGCCATCGCCTTCCCTCTCCCCTCGCCGGACCACCAGCAAACCCGAGCCCGACCCTGCACCATCCCCGGGTTCGCCGGAGAATGCGCCGTCGACCCTCGTCGACGTCACCCGCGCCACCTCCGATCACCTCCTTTCCCCCTCGATCACCAGAGCCGACCACCACCCTCCTCTACTCGTCGCACTACCCTCGCCAGCGAACCCGAGGCCGTTCAAGTCTTCGCACCCGCCGTCGCTGCCTCGCCGGCGTCCAGCGCCGTCGAGCCCGCCGGGGTTACCCTGGTATCTCTCTGTAAGCATCCTTATCTTTCCTTTGTGCAAAGTTTTTCCCCCGCTGATCTTGTACGTATATCATTGTTGCTAACCTCGTTGTCGATGACTTTTGCCGGAATCCGACCGTGCCGTCTTTTGAACCCGATGCTCCAGCGAGGTACCCTGGTCCGTGTGATCCCGCTGTTCGCTGTCGGGACTCGATCCGTAGTCCGTACACCCATATCGTGTTTTCTGCCGACTTTGCATCCGTGCTTTCCGGTTTGCGAAATCGTCGAGGCAAGTATCTGAATACTTGCTTTAACATGCTAGCATACGAGATCTAGTCTTGCTATGCAGTTGAATATCATACTATATAATACAACAACTTAATGATGGTAATTGATATTATATTATAAGTTAGAATTGACAGTTGCAGTTATCTTTAACATGGAATCGATATAATAGTTTCTCGTAATTAATCAACCCACTATGAATCCATATTTCAACTAAATAAAACAATTGGATCATATCTGCTTTAATTGTTAAATCATTCACGAGACAATTATTATACTTAGTGTAAATTCATGTAGCTTCATTACTTTATGATTGTTGATATTGCTTCACCTTGTGGCTATTGCACCCCAAAGGTGCGTGAACCTGTTAATAAGAGAATACAAAACATCACTGTGCTTACATGGAAAAACATTGTTATTTACTGTTTCCTGCTGCTGTTCATTATTTGATTGTATACCTGTTGTGAGCACATACTCGATTGCACTACATATTGGCCTGACCCTGCTACACATGACATATACATACATACCGACTCATCCTGTTGTACCATGACATGACTTGTTTCATGATCTCATGCCTAATGCGGACAAACCCGACCATCCCTGCTGTCTATCCAGACAGACCTACTCTTACCGGATTTTCTGTTGGCATTAGTCCTTGACTACTGAATACCTGACCTGACATACATAGCTTGGGGGTATGGGGAAATCAAAGGTGAAACCGACTTGTAACTCAACAGTTCGATACATGTTCTGATCAGTCTTACGGGCTTGGCCAGCCCCGGAGTGGTGATGCTGACATCACTCGTCCATCTTGCTACCTATTACTGCTTAGCGGCACGTCTCGGATTCAGCCCCGAGGACCTTGACCGTGGTCCCGGGCACGCACGGGATACTATTGAGTTACATCGACGATTCATCAATTGGTTTCAAAGACTATAGAGTAGAAACCTGATAGGACAGTTTAGACACCATTGCACATTACCCTGCTCTGTTATTTCTTAGTACTGCTTTATTCATGTTCATACTTGCATTACTTATTACCATGTTTATACTATATACTTGATGTCATGACGCTCTGACGTCTGGGTTTTGCATGGCCCAGATTCCGTACCACTGTCTACGACCGAGCTGGAGTACTTCAGCCAGCAGGTTGAACTGTGAGTTCCTTAGGGTTTAGTTTATTTATTTCATTTCATTTCCAGATGTGAGCCCGCATTATGGGACGTACTGTTTATTCATTGTATTGGAACATTAGCTTCCGCACTTATTGTTTATTGATTCTTGTTATTATGGATTTGGACATGTATTAGATTAGCTTATCATCTTGTTCTTGATATCCTTACAACCGTAATGTGACTGTGGATGGATACTTCCTACCCACAGGTAGCATGGTTGGCTATGTCACGTGCCCAATCTTGCGTACTCTGGGAAGCGGGGCGTGACATGGTTTCTTGGTATCAGAGACATAGGTTAATTGGGTTGATTCTTTGTAGTTGGGTATTGCACCCGATACGCGAATCAGAATACCCGTGATTAGGAAACATGTCCTGCCACCTTGACCATTTTACCGTCCTTGAATCATTCTTCCGGATCATGTCGACATGCAAACTTACTTTGTATTGTCAACTCAAAAACCTAATTTCTTGTATCTCTAGGACTTAGGCGACTTGGGTGGAGTTAAGTAATTGCGGCTATGATACCGCGGCATAGCTACAATGCAGCACTCTATTTAAGTATCTTGGAGTTCTATCCTTGATTTATATATTGAATCTATCGTCATGCTGATGTCGTTTGTTTTGATTTCAGGACCATGGCAGATAAGAATTTCAAGACGTATCAGAAGCGTGTGGATGAAGCCGCCATGTTAGGAGTGATACGTGGGATGTTGGAAAATCAGAAGAGGCAAACTGAGCTGATCCAGCAGCAAGCAGATTCATTTCAGGAGGGTTTGCAGTCTATTCAGCAGTCTGTAAACACCGCTGTAGCGAAGCCAGTCGACCGAGTAGGGACCGTGGCAGATTTCAGACGGTTGGGTCCTACTACTTTCACTGGCTTGGAGGAGCCGTTGCCAGCCGAGCAGTGGCTAGTGGACACGGAGAATTTACTGATTGCGGCACAGATCCCAGAAGACAAGAGAGTTGATGTGGTACGCATTCAGCTGGTGGATTACGCCCGAGAGTGGTGGCTTGTGGAGGAGACCCGCTTGTCCAAGCCAATCAGTTGGACGGATTTCTCCAAAAGCTTCTTGGAAAAGTTCTTCTCGCGGACTGCACGGGAGGAAATGGAGGAGAAATTTATCGGGCTGAGACAAAATGGAGCAGCTGTGGATGTACATGCAGCGGAATGGACGAGACTCAGCCGTTACGCTGGACCCTTAGTCGCCAAGGAGGCAGACAGGGCGCGAAGGTTCTTGCGCAGTTTGGATGTGGACATCCAGAGGCAGATTGTCTCCCTGGGTTTGACCACTTTCTCGCAGGTTCTTACGGCAGCCAGAGAGCAGCAGAGTTTATCAGGATCGAAAGGGAACCTTCACCAGACAGCAGTTGCGGCCAGGAAGCCTGCATTTGTACCTAACCGAGATCATGGGCGCAGAGGTATTCCGGTGGACCGTCGAGGTGTAGCGCCAATGAAGAAGCCTGTGATCGTTGATCAAAGGAAGAGCGTGATTTGTGATTACTGCCGATTACCTGGGCACGTGCAGAAGGATTGTCGAAGGAGACTGGGACTTTGTCTGGTTTGTGGAGCAGCCGATCACGCAGTGGGTGCTTGTCCGTCGAAGCTTCGCACGAGAGATGATATACAGAAGCCTCCGCAGAGACCGTTCCAAGGACAGAAACAGCTGACACAAGGACCCAAGCAGGCTCGAGCTTTCACGTTGACAACTGAGGAAGCCAAGGCATCAGGAGAAGTAGTTTCAGGTACTGTACTCGTTCGTGGTTTTCCCGCATTGGCATTATTTGATTCCGGAGCATCCCACTGTTTTATGTCATCCAAATTTATAACTACACACTCGATCACCTGCACGACCCTGTCTAGTTTTTGGGACATACACACTGGGAATGGGAAAATCATAGCTACTAAGGAATATAAAGATTGTACGGTTGTTGTTTGAGGACGGGAGCTTTTTGCAGATTTCTTGGTGATTGATACGGGCAGTTATGAAGTAGTCTTGGGAATGGATTTTCTTGGCACTTTCCACGCACACATTGATTGTAGGGAAAGGAAAGTAATTTTCCAGATTCCCGGACACCCTGAGTTTACTTTCATTGGGGGAAGCAGTTCTGTCGGGCCATTCGAATTTAGGGCTAGGCCGACGAACAATGTTCTTGCGGCTATGGTAGTGGATAGTAATGAAGAGCCGGCAGTTGTCCGTGACTTTATGGATGTGTTTGAAGATATTTCGGGTTTACCGCCGAAGCGAGATGTGGAGTTTGCGATTGACCTTATTCCTGGTGCAGCGCCAGTATCAAAATCTTATTATCCGATGGCACCGGTGGAATTGGAAGAAGTTAAGAAACAAGTTGGTGAATTACTCGAGAAGGGATGGATTCGAAGCAGCAACTCACCTTGGGGAGCTCCAGTTCTTTTAGTAAAGAAGAAGGATGGCACGAGAAGGATGTGCATTGATTATCGAGAATTGAACCGGGTGACTATTAAGAACAAGTACCCGATCCCTCGCATTGGAGAACTTTTTGAGCAGCTTAGTGGCGCAAGGGTATTCTCGAAACTGGATTTGCGATCAGGATATCATCAGGTCCGAGTAAAAGCAGAAGACATTTGCAAGACGGCGTTTCGAACTCGATATGGACATTTCGAGTATCTAGTGATGCCCTTCGGAGTGACTAATGCGCCAGCAATATTTATGGATTTGATGAACAGGATCTTTTCACCGTTCTTGGACCAGTTTATTGTGGTATTCATTGACGATATTCTGGTGTACTCGAAGAGTCCGGAGGAGCATGCTGAGCATTTAAGGATCGCACTGCAGACGCTGAGACAAGAGAAGTTATTTGCGAAGATGAGTAAGTGTGAATTCTGGCTGGAAGAAGTGAAGTTTCTGGGGCATGTCGTGTCGGGCGATGGAATCGCCGTCGATCCCGAAAAGATTGCAGCAATTCGAGATTGGCCTATTCCAAAGAATGTTGCGGAGATAAGAAGTTTTCTTGGACTCGCCGGTTACTACAGAAAATTTGTGGAGAACTTCGCTCGTTTAGCTGAGCCGTTAACCAAGCTTACGCGTAAGGAGGTACCGTTTGTTTGGACGGATGGATGTGCATTGGCCTTCGAGACGTTGAAGCAGAAGTTGATAACCGCCCCTATCCTAACCGTACCGGATGATTCGGGAGGACTGGTGATTCATAGCGACGCATCCGGAAAGGGATTGGGATGTGTTTTGATGCAGAATGGGAAAGTCGTCGCTTACGCATCGAGACAGCTGAAGACTCATGAGAAGAACTATCCGACTCATGACTTAGAGCTTGCAGCCGTGATCTTCGCCCTGAAGATTTGGAGACACTACCTTTTGGGCGAGGGAGTTGAAGTTTTTACAGATCACAAGAGTTTAAAGTATGTGTTCACTCAGAAGGAGTTGAACATGAGGCAACGCAGATGGTTGGAGCTGATGGCCGACTATGACCTTGATCTTAAGTACCATCCAGGAAAAGTCAACGTCGTGCCGGATGCGCTGAGTCGGTTACCAGCAATTCAGATATTGACTGCATAGAGAGAGATCATTGCGGATTTTCGGAGATTTGACTTGGAGGTTGTGCTACCACATGCTACAGGACAGTTGATGCAGTTGCAAGTACAGTCGTCCTTAGTTGAGAAGATTAAAGTGGCGCAATCGCAGGATCCTAGACTGCAAAAGTTTCGAGAGCAGGTTGAAGCCGGACTACGAACCGATTTACTGATCCATGGAGACGGTTCGTTGAGATATTGTAGCCGTGTGTGTGTGCCAAAAGGAGATGTGCGTGAAGAGCTCATGAAGGAGGCACACAGTTCAGCTTACTCTGTACATCCAGGAGGGACAAAGATGTACCGAGATATTCGACAGCACTTCTGGTGGGAAGGTATGAAACGGGAAATTGCTCGCTTCGTAGCTAAGTGCTTGGTGTGTCAGCAAGTCAAGGCTGAACACCAAAGGGTTGCTGGTATGTTGCAACCACTTCCGATTCCTCGGTAGAAGTGGGAACATATAACCATGGATTTCGTGACGGCTTTACCGCGGAGTCCAAAGGGCAACAATGCAGTATGGGTGGTTGTCGATCGGTTGACCAAGGCAGCTCACTTTATTCCTTTTCGGGTTGGTCAATCGACAGAGACTTTGGCAGAGCGATACATGCAGGATATTGTCAGATTGCATGGAGTGCCGATAAGCATCGTGTCCGATCGGGACACTCGGTTCTTGTCGCACTTTTGGAGGAGTTTACAAGAAAGTTTGGGGACTCGATTGAAGTTTAGCACAGCTTATCATCCTCAGACTGATGGACAATCGGAGAGAACGATCCAGACCCTTGAAGATATGTTGAGGGCTTGCATGTTAGACTTCAAAGGTTCATGGGAGGATCATCTACACCTGGTGGAGTTTTCGTACAACAATAGCTTCCAAGCGACAATTCAGATGGCTCCGTTTGAAGCGTTGTATGGTCGTAAGTGCCGTTCACCGGTTTGTTGGGATGATGTTGGTGAACGAAGGTTACTAGGACCAGATTTGGTGGTACAGACAGTCGAGAAGGTGAATACAATCAGGAAGCATATGAAGGCAGCTCAAGACAGACAGAAAAGTTGGGCCGACACGTCAAGAAGACCTCTAGAGTTCGCCGTGGGTGATTTGGTATTCCTGAAGATATCACCGACTAGAGGGGTGATTCGCGTTGGAAGTCGGGGAAAGCTTAGTCCTCGATTCGTTGGACCCTTCGAGATTTTGGAGCGTGTTGGAGAGGTATCGTACCGTTTGGCGTTACCCCAGTCTTTGGCAGGAGTGCACGATGTGTTCCATGTGTCTCAACTACGGAGGTATGTTCGTGATGAGACTCATGTCTTGGATCATTCAGAGTTGACCATACGGGAGGACCTGACTTTTGAGGAGCGACCAGTTGAAATCAAGGATCGAAGAGAAAAGGTTCTTAAGAACAAGGTTATCCCTCTTGTGCTAGTTTCTTGGGGTAATCGATCGCATGGAGAATCCACTTGGGAGCGAGAAGACGAGATCCGGCAGAAATTCCCTCACCTTTTCTAGTAGTTAGCTATCTTGTATTCTTGGAATTTCGAGGACGAAATTCTTTTGTAGTTGGGTATGATGTAACACCCGAGCCCAGTAATACTATTTATATTACTAGTTGAGGGTTATTTATTGTTCATTCCAATTTTCCTGATTGTTTGGTGCTTTTTGCTAAATTTTAACCGGCTAAGTCATTTTGGCACATAATAAATTTTAACTCCTAAAATGAAATTTAAAATATCCATGTTGGCCTACTCGTCGCCACTAGTCGCGTGGTAGCGTCCGCGTGTCGAGATTCCGTCCCGTTCGGCTAAACGGGCAGGTTTGGATGACTACGCGCGCGTGCAAGTGTCCGACTTGGGGGCATGCATTTTAATCATTAAACACCTCTTTTCAAAATTTGGAAACCGCTTAAAATCCTATAAGTTGAATTTGGAACATTTGGGCGCAACCCGGGCTCGATTTGGAAATGTTTCATTTCGCGCCAAAAAGGCCCATTTAATTTAATATCATTAAACTATTTATATACGATTATATATATCCTTAACAGTTAAAAATCCCTATTAAATCTTTAACTTGATTTTGTTAAACCTCCCGTACTCTTTCCCCAGCCAATCGCTTGGCTTCATTTCGTCATGGGCCCCGCCTTCCCTTTCCCTATCTCTCTCTCTTCCCTCATTCTCTCTCTCCCTCTAACAACTCTCTCTCTCCTCTATTTATATCTTCCATGCAGCCGCCTCTGTTCCTTCCCCACCACGAGAACACCCAAGCGAACCCTAACCCTAGCCACCTCGTAACCGCGCCGCCGACCTCCCCGTGACCTCACCGTCGCCGCCCTCGCCACCGCGAGCCCAGCCGCACCTCCTACCTCCCTCCTTCGCCTCTTCCCGCACCTGCACCCAACCCCGACAACGCCACCAACCATCGCAGACCTCGCCGTCGACGCCGCCTCCCGTCGCCGACGACTCCCGCGACTCCCTCTCCTCCTCCTCATCGCAACCTCGTCATCGCCTTCCCTCTCCCCTCGCCGGACCACCAGCAAACCCGATCCCGACCCTGCACCATCCCCGGGTTCGCCGGAGAACGCGCCGTCGACCCTCATCGACGTCACCCGCGCCACCTCCGATCACCTCCTTTCCCCCTCGATCACCAGAGCCGACCACCACCCTCCTCTACTCGTCGCACTACCCTCGCCAGCGAACCCGAGGCCGTTCAAGTCTTCGCAGCCGCCGTCGCTGCCTCGCCGGTGTTCCAGCGCCGTCGAGCCCGCCGGGGTTACCCTGGTATCTCTCTGTAAGCATCCTTATCTTTCCTTTGTGCAAAGTTTTTCCCCCGCTGATCTTGTACGTATATCATTGTTGCTAACCTCGTTGTCGATGACTTTTGCTGGAATCCGACCGTGCCGTCTTTTGAACCCGATGCTCCAGCGAGGTACCCTGGTCCGTGTGATCCCGATGTTCGCTGTTGGGACTCGATCCGTAGTCCGTACACCCATATCGTGTTTTCTGCCGACGTTGCATCCGTGCTTTCCGGTTTGCGAAACCGTCGAGGCAAGTATCTGAATACTTGCTTTAACATGCTAGCAAACGAGATCTAGTCTTGCTATGCAGTTGAATATCATACTATATATTACAACAACTTAATGATGGTAATTGATATTATATTATAAGTTAGAATTGACAGTTGCAGTTATCTTTAACATGGAATCGTTATAATAGTTTCTCGTAATTAATCAACCCACTATCAATCCATATTTCAACTAAATAAAACAATTGGATCATATCTGCTTTAATTGTTAAATCATTCACGAGACAATTATTATACTTAGTGTAAATTCAGGTAGCTTCATTACTTTATGATTGTGGATATTGCTTCACCTTGTGGCTATTGCACCCCAAAGGTGCGTGAACCTGTTAATAAGAGAATACAAAACATCACTGTGCTTACATGGAAAAACATTGTTATTTACTGTTTCCTGCTGATGTTCATTATTTGATTGTATACCTGTTGTGAGCACATACTCGATTGCACTACATATTGGCCTGACCCTGCTACACATGACATATACATACATACCGACTCATCCTGTTGTACCATGACATGACTTGTTTCATGATCTCATGCCTAATGTCGACAAACCCGACCATCCCTGCTGTCTATCCAGACAGACCTACTCTTACCGGATTTTCTGTTGGCATTAGTCCTTGACTACTGAATACCTGACCTGACATACATAGCTTGGGGGTATGGGGAAATCAAAGGTGAAACCGACTTGTAACTCAACAGTTCGATACATGTTCTGATCAGTCTTACGGGCTTGGCCAGCCCCGGAGTGGTGATGCTGACATCACTCGTCCATCTTGCTACCTATTACTTCTTAGCGGCACGTCTCGGATTCAGCCCCGAGGACCTTGACCGTGGTCCCGGGCACGCACGGGATACTATTGAGTTACATCGACGATTCATCAATTGGTTTCAAAGACTATAGAGTAGAAACCTGATAGGACAGTTTAGACACCATTGCACATTACCCTGCTCTGTTATTTCTTAGTACTGCTTTATTCATGTTCATACTTGCATTGCTTATTACCATGTTTATACTATATACTTGATGTCATGACGCGCTGACGTCTGGGTTTTGCATGGCCCAGATTCCGTACCACTGTCTACGACCGAGCTGGAGTACTTCAGCCAGCAGGCTGAACTGTGAGTTCCTTAGGGTTTAGTTTATTTATTTCATTTCATTTCCAGATGTGAGCCCGCATTATGGGACGTACTGTTTATTCATTGTATTGGATCATTAGCTTCCGCACTTATTGTTTATTGATTCTTGTTATTATGGATTTGGACATGGATTAGATTAGCTTATCATCTTGTTCTTGATATCCTTACAACCGTAATATGACTGTGGATGGATACTTCCTACCCACAGGTAGCATGGTTGGTTATGTCACGTGCCCAATCTTGCGTACTCTGGGAAGCGGGGCGTGACACAATCGAACATCCAAGTTTTCCCGAAACAGCTCAAAACATGAAATAAGTTTAAAAACATTCACTTCGTGCCTCAGTACCAACGGTCCAGCCGTAGAAAGGTCAAGCCAACGCCTCACATGTGGCACGCCGTACTGCCCCAAACCCTAAGGTTCAAAGGGCAGTTCAAGACGGTCACATAATCGAGTAAAGGTTTGTTGTCTTCTAGAGGGACCATCGTGTTACTTGCACTACTTAGAACGTCGTTAAACTACGGAAAAAATCCAACAATTGGAAATTTCCCGGCAGGGGAAAAAGTGGGTATTTATATCCGGTCGAACTTTTTAACATATTCTAAAATTACCCGGAAAAACACACTGACAAAATTAGACAATCCGATCGAAACACCGAGTCCCCAATACAACCCAGAAAACTCAACTCTTGAGTTCAGATTAAAAATTCCCAGGAAAACAAGCGCTACAAAATACGAGTTACTGTGTAAAATTCATTGAACAAGGAGGCCGTACGGCCGCGAAACCGCCGCACGAGCCATCAAACAGCCGCGGAACCGCGGCTGTTTGATGGAATTACGCGATCGAATTTCACAGTAACTCTTACAATCTCCTGCTCATTTTTCTGCATATTTTTAATCTGGAAAAAACCCAGTTTTTGAAAAAAGTCCAGAGAGCAAATTTGTGTTATGGTTTCGGTTCGATCGGACTTCTAACTTCGTCTACGTATCGCCTAAGGCTCTAGCTAGGCTCTAGCTAGGCTCTAATACCACTGTAGGGTTCCTAGGCACACTAATGAGGTCTCACAAGTGATCAAACATGGCCAATTAAAATCTTACAAGTGCCGAGAAACCCTAATACGGATTGTTAACTAGATGTATAGGCGATGCAAGCAAGTAAACGAATTTATTGCAAAAGGAAAGTGACTACAACCTTTGTAGATCCGGTCCTCCACTTCCTTAGCTCCACGATGAAGTCCCTCCGCTGTACCTTTTGGATCTCGGACTCTCGCGGTGGTTTCATCGAAAGAATGATCGGGCTAGGTCGTCGACTTCGATGCCGAAGATGATCTACGTCGAGGCAACTCAAGATCAAGCTCCAACTTCACAAAGCCATGAAACTTGTGAAGAAAACACCCTATACTACTTGGCAAGAGGTAGAGGATGAAGAAATAGGAAGTGGGTTCACTTTGGAATTGGATTTCTCACTCATTTTCACAAGTTGCCATTGATGGAGGCAAGCTTTCTTCATTGTTGAAGATGAAGAAGAAGAAGAAAGAATATGATAAGTATTATTTCAAAAAGGAAAATAATATGAATACTTATCATATACCAACCATGGTTAGGTGTAGAGGATAGACTATGGTTATTTTGATTGGTTAGTTTGATTGGTTAGGGTTAAGCATGAAGACAAAATGGTCACTTAGTCAAAGCTTCATGAAGCTTCAACAAAAAACAAACTAAGCCACCATTTCATTTTATCTTTCAAAAATTGAATAAATAAATAAATGAATAGATAAGTAAATCAAAACCCTAGCCATTAACATAACCATGGTTTAAACCAAACATACACCCAAACATTCATGTATCATCAAACATGATACAATCTTGTGCACAAAAATATATCACATATACAATGTGCACATCAAGTGAGAAAATCCATTTTAAGTGAACAAATACTAGTTAATGTAAAGTAATATATCAAATATATAATTATACATTAAATCATTAAATCAACACCTGATTTAACGATCCGGTCATATCGCATGTGACCGACTAATATCCAATGTATCGGCTTATCGAATCAATCCTCGATTCGATAACTAGGTTATATCGCATACAACCAATCGATACATTCTTCGCGAGAATAGAATACGGTATCACATAACGGCCACCCGGGTATTGAGCGATCAGAAGATCGACAAGCAAGCCCGCTCACACTCCTGTGAATCCAACCAGTAACACTTACCGTATAGTCCGGTCTGTTCGTCTAATATGTCGCATATCTTTCCAAGGGGTAGTAAACGTCAGACCCTAATAGCTTAATAAGTCATGCCGATGTAAGGTCCATAACATTCGTGAAACTACTGATAACTCTTACCAGTATATCACTGCAACCCTGGCCAGGGATTTCCTGTTATGGCCAGTCGAGCATAGCACAACATCAACCCCAATACCGGGAGAGAGGAATCCCCTCCTATCGCTTATTGCCTCCATGTGAATCGGGACTGTACCCAAAAACCACCTGTTTGCACGACTCAGTAGAGCCGTGGTAGGGTGGAAATCAAAGCACAGTGGGAGACACACAAGACTCTATGACGATCTCGGGTCAACAGACTATGCTGCACCAGTGTCTGTAAGTCCATATTGCGACCCCCGGTGCTTACGGGGAGGCGGAAACGGTATAAAAAACAAATTTTTATCGCAAGAGGCAACATGGACTAAACAAGGTCGGGATCGTGTCTAAACTAAACTAGCAAACTTGCTAAAGAGATTTAGCTACTCGGATGAAGATGGTTATACCTAGCTTGTCTTGAACTCCTTCTCTTCAAGGTCCGGTGGTGGTCCGATGGCTCCTTCTCGTCGTCTCCGTACGCCGAAGATAGATCCACTTGAAAGCTCCAACCTTTAGCTCCTTCTTCGTTCTTTGAAGAAACTAGTTCACTTGGTTTGCCAAACCTAGTGAACTAGAATGAGTAGAGTAGAAATAGAATGGGATTTTATCTATGGTTCTTGATTCTCAACACATGAGAGATATGAACCATAGAGTCAAGAGAGGGAGCAAGAGGATGAGAGTGAGAGCAAAGTGAAGAGCTCAAGAACAAGAGAGAGAATGAGCAAGAAAGAATGAGGCTCTCTTTTGTCTCTCACCCTCTCATAATCCAAAGTAATCATAACTCATCATATCAAAAAAGTCTTATGTGTGATGGTTGAAGCAACCATAACCTTATCATGTCATGCACTCATTTTACTCAAATGAGCAAGCAAGTAAAAGTCTTTGGCATGAAATGATAACCATGGTTATCATGATGGTCAACTAGTCAAGCCTAGTCAACCGGTCAACAAAGTCAACAAGTCAACAAAAGTCAACAAGTCAACAAAGTCAACAAAAGTCAACAACCAAGTCACCATAATAATTAATTAATATAATAGTTAATCACATATCATATTCTCATTAGGGTTGAGCAAAAAGTCAAAAAGTCAACGGTCAACTGTCAACAACCCTAATGAGAATCCGCTGTCTGTGCCTCCCTGTCAACTGTGCATACACACCCGCATCCGCGTTCCGAGGAACACGAAAGAAAACTGGATAAATCCAATCCCATAAGGTACACTAGGATCTGGCTTAAACCAAAGCCCGCTAGTGTAAACTGTCCGGACACTGTACGTGCACAAGTGCACGGATGTGACCGAACCCTGTCGCAAAACCATGCGACCTGTCGCAATACCATGCGACCTCTACTCTTTTGCCTAAAGGCGAAAAGCTTTCTGTGTGGGACTCTAAAGACTCGACACTACGCTGGCAGTGGGTTTAACCACAGACCGCAAGCGGCACTAGCTGTGCGTAACGGTCCCCAGGTAATGCCGACAAGAAGACCGACGAGGCGAAACCCATCTGAACTCCTACTGAGCCTGAGTGTGACATTCTCCGTACAGTCCGGTCTGTTCGTCTGATACATCGCATGGCGGGCCTAGAGGGCGGTAAACGTCAGTCCCCCAATAGCGGTACAAGTCGTGCCGGAGCGAAGCCCAAAACACCCTGAGATAACACTGGAAACCTACCAGTATATCTCGTTTGCCCTGGCCACGGACTACTCGTGTAATGGCTCTCCTAGACACAGCGCGATGTCAAACCCCAATACCGGGAGAGACGAATCCTATCTAACCGTCACTGCCTCCAAGTGCTTCGGGACTGCACCCAACCACCACCTGTTTGCACGACTCCTTTGAGCCGTGGTAGGGTAGTGATCAAAGTACAGTGGGAACACACCCGAGGCGAAGTGACAGTGTCAAGTCAGCGGACTAAGCTGTACTCATGTCACCTGGGAACTGATAACTGACGATAGGTATAATACCAACTAGTCAGTTCCCGACGAGTCCTGTCCAGTGTACCCGTAACCTAACGGGCACCCGCATACTATCTCAAGTACGACGTACTGACGGCTGTGGGACAGACCATCTCCCACACTGGGATGAGAAGCGCATGCGCTGGTCTACTCCGGAGTATCGATGCCCTGTCTCGATAGTCCTGCGACCAGGGACCTGCATAAGGATGTGCTTCTAGATTACCCAGCCCCACTAGTGTGACGGCCATCACATCGCTGGTAATCAAGCAAAGATCCTAAGGGCTCCACTAATGTGTATAAGCAATATACAAAGATAAACACATGTACACATTGAAGTAGAAATAAACCAAGTAGCATACTACTATTTTGAGCAAGATTGTATATACAAGGTGAATATCCCAAGCTTCCATTAAGTAATATACATACTAGTATGATACAGTAATGGCCTCTAGGGCATATACACTAACAATCTCCCACTTGCACTAAGGCCATGTACTGGCGTATCGAAGACCTATCATCTCGATCAGCCGCTCGAACTGAGTCTGGGGTAGGGCCTTGGTGAATGGATCTGCAGTGTTGTCTTCTGAAGCGACTCTCCGAACCTCGATCTGCTGGCGATCCACGATCTCCCTGATCAGGTGATACCGCCTCAAGATGTGCCTGGATCTCTGATGGGACCTGGGTTCCTTCGCTAAAGCTATAGCCCCGTTGTTGTCGCAATACAGAGGTATTGGATCAACAATGGACGGAACCACCTGAAGTTCTTTCAAGAACTTCCTCATCCAGACAGCTTCTTTTGTGGCATCTGATGGAGCGATGTATTCCGCTTCCATCGTCGAGTCTGCAACGGTTTCCTGTTTGGAACTCTTCCAACACACCGCCCCTCCATTGAGGGTGAAGACAAAACCCGACATGGACTTGGAATCTTCCTTGTCACACTGGAAGCTGGAGTCAGCAAAGGCCTCGATCTGGAGGTCCTTTCCGCCATACACCAAGAACATCTCCTTAGTCCTTCTCAGGTACTTGAGAATGTTCTTTACCGCTATCCAGTGTTTCTCCCCAGGGTTTGACTGATACCGGCTTACCACACTCAGTGCATAAGCTACATCCGGTCTGGTACACAACATCGCATACATTATAGAGCCTACCGCAGAAGCGTAGGGTATAATAGACATGCGATCCCTCTCCAAATCAGTCTTGGGAGACATCTCTTTAGAGAGGGTGATCCCGTGACAAGCCGGTAGGTTACCGCGCTTGGAATCTTCCATACTGAATCTCTTCAGTATGGTGTCGATGTACCTGGACTGTGAAAGTCCTAATATCCTCTTGGATCTGTCACGGTAGATCCGGATACCCAGAATGTACGAGGCATCACCCAGGTCTTTCATGGAGAACCTGTGTGACAAGAACCCCTTGACAGATTGTAGCATAGGAATGTCATTTCCTATTAAGAGAATGTCATCCACGTATAAAACGAGGAATACTACAGTTCTCGCTACAAATCTACTATAGATGCATGGTTCATCTGTATTTTTGATAAAGCCAAATTCCTTGACTGTCTCATCAAAGCAGATGTTCCAACTCCGCGATGCCTGCTTTAGTCCATAGATGGACTTAAGCAACTTGCACACCTTTCCGCTGCTCCCACTCTGAATGAAACCTTCTGGCTGGTCCATATAGACACACTCCTCTAAATTTCCATTTATAAAAGCTGTCTTTACGTCCATTTGCCAAATCTCATAATCGTGGAAGGCAGCAATGGCAAGAAGGATCCGAATGGATTTCAGCATGGCTACTGGAGAGAAGGTTTCGTCATAGTCCAAGCCAGGTCATTGACGGAAACCCTTTGCTACCAGCCTAGCTTTATAGGTCTCAACCTGTCCATCTACAACAATCTTCCTTTTGAAGATCCACTTGCATCCTACGGGTTTTACCCCGTCTGGTGCAATGTCCAACGTCCATACCTTGTTGGTGTACATGGACTCCATTTCGGTCCGCATTGCATCCAGCCATTTCACTGAGTCAACGCTCTGAACGGCCTGCTGGAAGCTAGTAGGCTCATCATAATCTATGATGCAATCCTCTCTATCCCCGTCTATGAGAAAACCGCAGTATCTCTCTGGCGGATGAGACTGCCTACTACTCCTGCGGAGCGGCGTAGGAATGTCCTGTTCTGTTGAACCCTCTGGTTCCACTAACCTTTCAGTAATAGTCTGTGGTTCTGGAATTTCTTCCAGTTCTATTGCGCTCCCACTAATTTCCTTTTCTAAGAACTGGTGTTCTAGAAAGTGGGCATTACGAGAAACAAGGACTTTTTGTTCCTCTGCGTAGTAGAAAAGATACCCCCTGGTGTTCTTTGGGTATCCCACAAACTTGCACAGTACTGAGCGTGCCTCGAGCTTGTCCGCATGCTGCTTTTTGACAAAAGCCGGACATCCCCAGATCTTCAGATATTGAAGATAGGGTTTCTTCCCACTCCACATTTCATATGGTGTGGTAGGCACAGTTTTAGTCGGAACTCGGTTCAAAAGGTACGCAGCTGATTCTAGCGCATACCCCCAGAATGATCGCGGCAACTCAGCGTTACTCATCATGGACCGCACCATATCCAATAGGGTGCGGTTCCGTCTCTCCGATACACCGTTATGTTGCGGGGTGTATGGAGGAGTAAGCTGAGAGAGAATTCCGTTCTCTTTTAAATAGTCCAGGAACTCGGCACTTAAGTATTCTCCACCTCGATCCGATCTTAGAATCTTAATACTTTTGCCGGTCTGTTTCTCTACTTCATTCTTATACTCCTGGAATTTTCCCAAGGCTTCGGACTTATATTTCATTAAGAACACATAACCGTACCTTGAGAAGTCATCCGTAAAAGTAATGAAGTAAGAATGTCCGCTTCGGGCATGTGTAGACATTGGACCGCACACGTCACTGTGTACGAGTCCCAAGAGCTCGCTCGCTCTTACTCCATGTCCAGTAAACGGAGTCTTTGTCATCTTTCCTTTGAGACAGGATTGACAAGTGGCATACGACTGATATTCGAACGCATTCAAATACCCTTCTGTATGTAACTTCGTCAACCTTCTCTCATTGATGTGACCCAATCTACAATGCCATAAGAAAGTCTGGTTTATTTCTGGAGACTTTCTTTTGTGTGTATTCTGGACATTAAAAATCTGTGGTTGGTTCAATACGTATATACCATTACTCAATGTACCTGACCCAATCAGAACTTGATTAAGGTGAATGTTTACAACATTACTTACAAACGCAAATTCATAACCTTCTTTAGAAACTAAAGATACAGAAATGATATTACAAGTTGCGTTGGGTACAAAAAAGCAATTACGCAAAACCAAAAGATGTCCATCTGACATTCCCAGGTGATAGTCCCCCACGGCTTTAGCATCCATGCTAGCTCCGTTCGCAACTCTGAGGGTCATGTCACCTTCCTACAAAACCCTACGGTTTCTCAACGCCTGCAAAGAATTACAGATATGAGATCCTGATCCGGTATCCAATACCCAGGAAGTAGAGTTTATTGAAAGACAGTTTTCAATAACATACACACCTGAAGCTGAAGCTGCAACCTGCTTCAATTCCTGTGTCCTGGCTTTCCAAGCCCTGCAATCATTCTTCCAGTGTCCTTTCTTATGACAATAGAAGCACTCTTCCTTATCCACAAGCTTCCCCGCTATCTTTGTTGCTTTACCTTTTCCCTTCGTATCCACTTTACTTACACCGCCCCTTGGTTTGGCGGGGGCCTTCTTCTTCTTTCCCTTGGCTTTCGCCTTGGACCTAGAAGAAGATGATCCTCCTACAAAAAAAGTGGATGTATCCCTACCTTTCTGTAGGGTGCCCTCTGCGCTCCTCAGCATGTTGAGGAGCTCTGAAAGTTCAACCTCTTTTTCTTGTAGGTTGAAGTTCAGTATAAACTGGGCGTAAGTGGAAGGAAGGGACTGGAGAACTATATCCGTATATAGCTCACTCTCCAATGTGATCCCTAGGTCAGCGAGCTCCTCAATGTAGCCGATCATCTTTAGCACGTGTTCGGCTACTGATGATCCGACGGCCATTCTTGTCGAGAATAACTTTTTCGACGCTTCGTATCTTGCGATACGAGATTGCTCTCCATACAGTTCTTTTGTATGGAGCAATATGGATTCCATGTCCATATTCTCATGCCTCCTCTGATGTTCGTTGTCCATCGAGGCAAGCAGGAGGCACTTGGCCTTCGCGCTATCAATCTCCCAAGTCTTGCGGATTTCCTTATCCGCGACACTGGAAGTTGGACCAGGGACAGGGGGAGCTTTGGTGGTAAGAAGATACCCCAGCTTGTCATAAGTGATTGCTATCTTGACATTCCTGAGCCAATCTTTGTAGTTTGGCCCTGTCAGTTTGTTTTTATCTAGGAGTAACTTAAGTCCAGTCATGTTGATTGGTCGCTGCAATTTGGAGAGAAGAGGAAAACACTCAGCATGATGCTCTTGCAAGTTTAAAGTGGTTTTTAGTTTGTCTAAACAGGATGGCTCCCACTGTTTCTCGAATCCCTCCTCAAACCATAAAGGAAGAATTAGTCAGGATCAATCCCACCGTACAATACTTGCTTAACCGTTCGGCCAGGCTGGTGTCGGTACTTCGAGGGAGGTTTTCCAACGCTTTCGCGAAGTTCCTTAATTAGAGAACCTCTTTTCCCTGGGGGCGTAGCCCCGCTAACACCTTTCTAGGCACCTACTAGGTTTATAGCATTGATCGTTAAGCGAGAAATTTCCCGAGGAGTAGCATATACTCACAGTAGGATCGGGATCCAAATATCATCGCGTGACGAAACTGAAGGAATCCTACCAGAATCATCACACTCCAAATGGTATGCAAATCTAGCAAGTTTCAGTACTTATGAAACTCCCGATGTGGATTTTTGCCCCATGCTCTTATGACCTTGGCGTGAGGTCAAAATGTCATAAGTCACATGTCAAGTTTGTCCCATCATTATCCAGGTTAATTTGAATCCACCCGTACATACCCTTGACGTAGGCCAAAATGGCAGTACGACTGTCTCAAACCAACGCATTCTATCTATGCAACAGATAAATATCCGGCAGCTACCAATCACTATGCCTTGGCGTGAGGTCAAAATACATAGCTTGAATACTACCGAATATTTAACTGAAATGATGGAGGGCTACGGATGGTTTTTCAAAACCGTGAACGTAGTGAACTTGATTTAGTCGATGGAACGAGATAGCTTTTAAATGGAGTGGCTCAAACTCCGTATTTTAAAAGTTCGTTTTGAAAAGAACCGAGTGGTTTTTCGAAAGTGTTCCAACGACTTTAACTTGGTTTATTATCTTGCATTAGTTCTTTTAATGCGTGATATTCTTGCATTAGTTCTTTTAATGCGTCCCATCATTTAATCCTAGCATTGCAGAAAACAACCAAAATATGACGTACGCTTATGCCATTCGCATTCGCCACTGGGCCCCGTCATTACCCGTTAGGTTACTTAACTAACGACAGAGCGGGGGCTGGGCTAGCGCGTCTGTAAAACATAAGCAACGCCTAAATAATATCATATATAGATATACTGCAATGATAAACATTTCAGATCACAGATAAATACATTGGATATACTAGGAATCTGTAATTTGTACGAGCCTGTAACAAAAACAGATTACACGGTCGCGGTGAATAGCCAATACCCCAGCCAAGACCCCTACGGGTGCGGCAAACTACCCGCCAAGTACCCGAAGCGTAGTAACCTCCCTCATCTCCATGAGTAGGCCACTCGACACTTCGGCATACCCGGTAGTTTGTGCACCCCCTCCATGGGTCTATCCTATGAGCAAAAACAGTAAAAAGAAATTATACAATGACGGCTACAACCCCGACCCGGTTGTGCGGCCATACAAATAATTATTACATCAATTTACAAATTTACATGAATTGCAAGAAAAGAAAACTCTCTTCTCACAACCCCCGGCTATTCACCCGCGACAATCCAACATATTTATATACACATTCCATCACATTACAGATCACAGATCATGTATAACCCCGACTAATCGACTTATAGCGATTAGCCGACGTTCAATACATGCAAACATTACAGATATAACCATCATAGTCAAAGTGTAGTGAAGTTCGGAAAAAATACGAAATTATAGGCCCCCAAAAGTAAACTTCTGTTCTGGAAAATCTGGGCACATATAATATATCTTAAAAATCCTGAAACCAACACAGAGAAACACTGCACAAAAAATGATCACACGAAGAGCCTAAAGGGCGGCGGATCCGCGGCCATGACAGTAGCTGGGGCCGCGGATCCGCGGCTACTTCATGGATTCATGCCATCGTTTTTTGTGGGTGTTCTTAGAAAACCCTGAGCCGAATTTAGGTATATAAAGTTTTTCATTTTGAGCCAAAAAAATTTCAACAGAAACTCAGTTTTTGAAAAAGTTTGGATTTTGGATTTTTTTCGGTTCCGAACTTCGTTACACTTCACTACCAAGCTAGTTTAAGTTTAGTTAGGCTCTGATACCACTGTAAGTCCATATTGCGACCCCCGGTGCTTACGGGGAGGCGGAAACGGTATAAAAAACAAATTTTTATCGCAAGAGGCAACATGGACTAAACAAGGTCGGGATCGTGTCTAAACTAAACTAGCAAACTTGCTAAAGAGATTTAGCTACTCGGATGAAGATGGTTATACCTAGCTTGTCTTGAACTCCTTCTCTTCAAGGTCCGGTGGTGGTCCGATGGCTCCTTCTCGTCGTCTCCGTACGCCGAAGATAGATCCACTTGAAAGCTCCAACCTTTAGCTCCTTCTTCGTTCTTTGAAGAAACTAGTTCACTTGGTTTGCCAAACCTAGTGAACTAGAATGAGTAGAGTAGAAATAGAATGGGATTTTATCTATGGTTCTTGATTCTCAACACATGAGAGATATGAACCATAGAGTCAAGAGAGGGAGCAAGAGGATGAGAGTGAGAGCAAAGTGAAGAGCTCAAGAACAAAAGAGAGAATGAGCAAGAAAGAATGAGGCTCTCTTTTGTCTCTCACCCTCTCATAATCCAAAGTAATCATAACTCATCATATCAAAAAAGTCTTATGTGTGATGGTTGAAGCAACCATAACCTTATCATGTCATGCACTCATTTTACTCAAATGAGCAAGCAAGTAAATGTCTTTGGCATGAAATGATAACCATGGTTATCATGATGGTCAACTAGTCAAGCCTAGTCAACCGGTCAACAAAGTCAACAAGTCAACAAAAGTCAACAAGTCAACAAAGTCAACAAAAGTCAACAACCAAGTCACCATAATACTTAATTAATATAATAGTTAATCACATATCATATTCTCATTAGGGTTGAGCAAAAAGTCAAAAAGTCAACGGTCAACTGTCAACAACCCTAATGAGAATCCGCTGTCTGTGCCTCCCTGTCAACTGTGCATACACACCCGCATCCGCGTTCCGAGGAACACGAAAGAAAACTGGATAAATCCAATCCCATAAGGTACACTAGGATCTGGCTTAAACCAAAGCCCGCTAGTGTAAACTGTCCGGACACTGTACGTGCACAAGTGCACGGATGTGACCGAACCCTGTCGCAAAACCATGCGACCTGTCGCAATACCATGCGACCTCTACTCTTTTGCCTAAAGGCGAAAAGCTTTCTGTGTGGGACTCTAAAGACTCGACACTACGCTGGCAGTGGGTTTAACCACAGACCGCAAGCGGCACTAGCTGTGCGTAACGGTCCCCAGGTAATGCCGACAAGAAGACCGACGAGGCGAAACCCATCTGAACTCCTACTGAGCCTGAGTGTGACATTCTCCGTACAGTCCGGTCTGTTCGTCTGATACATCGCATGGCGGGCCTAGGGGGCGGTAAACGTCAGTCCCCCAATAGCGGTACAAGTCGTGCCGGAGCGAAGCCCAAAACACCCTGAGATAACACTGGAAACCTACCAGTATATCTCGTTTGCCCTGGCCACGGACTACTCGTGTAATGGCTCTCCTAGACACAGCGCGATGTCAACCCCCAATACCGGGAGAGACGAATCCTGTCTAACCGTCACTGCCTCCAAGTGCTTCGGGACTGCACCCAACCACCACCTGTTTGCACGACTCCTTTGAGCCGTGGTAGGGTAGTGATCAAAGTACAGTGGGAACACACCCGAGGCGAAGTGACAGTGTCAAGTCAGCGGACTAAGCTGTACTCATGTCACCTGGGAACTGATAACTGACGATAGGTATAATACCAACTAGTCAGTTCCCGACGAGTCCTGTCCAGTGTACCCGTAACCTAACGGGCACCCGCATACTATCTCAAGTACGACGTACTGACAGCTGTGGGACAGACCGTCTCCCACACTGGGATGAGAAGCGCATGCGCTGGTCTACTCCGGAGTATCGATGCCCTGTCTCGATAGTCCTGCGACCAGGGACCTGCATAAGGATGTGCTTCTAGATTACCCAGCCCCACTAGTGTGACGGCCATCACATCGCTGGTAATCAAGCAAAGATCCTAAGGGCTCCACTAATGTGTATAAGCAATATACAAAGATAAACACATGTACACATTGAAGTAGAAATAAACCAAGTAGCATACTACTATTTTGAGCAAGATTGTATATACAAGGTGAATATCCCAAGCTTCCATTAAGTAATATACATACTAGTATGATACAGTAATGGCCTCTAGGGCATATACACTAACAATCTCCCACTTGCACTAAGGCCATGTACTGGCGTATCGAAGACCTATCATCTCGATCAGCCGCTCGAACTGAGTCTGGGGTAGGGCCTTGGTGAATGGATCTGCAGTGTTGTCTTCTGAAGCGACTCTCCGAACCTCGATCTGCTGGCGATCCACGATCTCCCTGATCAGGTGATACCGCCTCAAGATGTGCCTGGATCTCTGATGGGACCTGGGTTCCTTCGCTAAAGCTATAGCCCCGTTGTTGTCGCAATACAGAGGTATATGCTAGTCTAACACCGATGGATATGGGATCATCCATCGCCCATCTGTATGGGTCGAGAAGGTATATGCTAGTCTACTCTGGTATATCGATGCCCCGTCTCGATACACCTACGACTAGGGACTTTGAAGGATGTACTTATGGACTACCATGTCCCCACTAGTATGATCCGCATCACAGTCCAGGTAGTCAAGTACACATCGTAAGGGCTTTACCAACATGTAATAGAGAGACAATCAATGTACACGTTAAGGTAAATAGTAACCAGATAGCATACTATCATGTCGAGCAAGAAAGTCCTCCCTATATATGTCCCAGCATCCACTACAATATACATCCTATGTACACTAATGGCCTCTAGTGCATACATATAACTAACAGGATCGAGAAGATATACGCTAGTCTACTCTGGAATATCGATGCCCCGTCTCGATATTCCCACGACTAGGAACATTGAAGGATGTACTCATCGACTACCCAGGCCCCACTAGTATGATCTGCATCACAGTCCAGGAAGTCGAGTACACATCCTAAGGGCTTTATGAACATGTAATCAGAGAGACAGAAAGTATACATGTTAAGATAAAGAGCAACCAGATAGCGTACTATCATGTCGAGCAAGAAAGTCCTACCTATATATGTCCCAGCATCCACTACAATATACATCCAATGTACAGTAATGGCCTCTAGGGCATACATATAACTAACACGGTCTTCACAGGCACCGATGCAGCCGAGGACTCATAGTCTTTTATTGATAAGATGGCCCGGATATATCATTCACTCAGATGCTCAGATGCGAGATGGGTAGAGTTCGCGAGCTTTCGCCTGGAAGGTCTTGTTAGTTATGTATATGTCCTAGAGGCCATTGTTGTACATATGATGTATGTTATAATGGATGCTTGGATATATATAAAGAGTACTTTCTTGCTCGTCATGATAGTATGCTATTTGGTTTTCCATTATCTTAACATGTTGACTTATATTAGTTTACTGTCTTACTCTCATATGTTGATAAAGCCTTTAGGATCTGTACTCGACTACTGGGACTATGATGAGATCATACTAGTGGGGCCACGGTAGTCGATGAGTACATCCTATAACTGTTCCTAATCGAGGGTGTTTCGTGACAGGGTATCGATACACCAGAGTAGACTAGCGTATACGCATCTTGACCCATATGATGGGCGATGGATGATCCCATATCCATCGGTGTTTTGACATCAAGGATGGTGTACGGGTGGTCAGTGGAGACTGGGTACACTGGACGGACTCGCCGAGAACTCCCAGATGGTATTATACCTCACGTCAGATGGCAGTTCTCCGGTGACACTGGTACAGGGTAGTCTGTAGACCCGAGATCGTCATAGAGTCTTGTGTGATTCCCACTGTGCTTTGATTTCCACCTTACCACGTCCAAGAGGGCGTGCAAAACGGTGGCTTTTGGGTGCAGTCTCGAATCACATGGAGGCAATGAGCGATAGAAGGGGATTCGTCTCTCCCGGTATAGGGAGTTGATGTTGTGTTGTGTTCGATTGGCCATAACCGGAAGTCCCTGGCCAGGGCTGATATAGAGATTTACTGGTAAGTGTTACCAGTAGTTTCTCGACATGTTATGAGCCTCATATCGATACGACTTATCGGTTACTGGGGTCTGACGTATACCACCCCTAGACTTGATATGCGACATATCAGACGAAGAGACCGGACTATACGGGAGTGTTACTGATTGGATTCACAGGAGAATGTACAGGCTTGTTTGTTGATCTTCTGATCACTCGATACCTGGGTGGCTGTTACGTTTAGCTGACCGCTTGCAGCTTGTGGGTGTTTGATATGATCATCACCTGCTACCGGCGTATTGATGATTCTTTAGAGTCCTGCACAGAGGTTTCTTGACTCAGGAAAAACGGAGTAGGAGCACATATGTGATATGTGCAGGACCGAGGATAATAAGGTATGAGATACCGTATTGTATTCTCGCAATATTTTGATATGAGCCGGATCATCGGATCAAGTGTTGATTCGATGAATCGGTACATGAAATATTAGTCGGTTATATTCGATATAGCCGGATTGTCGGATCATGTGTTGATTCGATAATTTAATGTATAAAAATATATATGATATATTGCATTACATTATCTTATATTGGCTCGCTTTATTGATTCATTTTCTCACCGGATAATACATTGATATATATGCGATATATGTTAATTGTATTATTTTCTTTTGTTACAAATATATATTATATATGTGATATATAATATAGTAACATGATATGATTACTAATGCAACATGTTTAGTGGAGATTAAACAAGATTAGGGTTTGATTTGGGTTAGTTCTTTCTTGATGTTTCTAGAAGGTTTCCTTTTGTTTTGAGCTAAGATATTATGGTTGATATTTTTTAGTGACTCATTCTTAACTCAACCCAAACCCTTAGCCCTAGTTAAATCTCTACATAAGTTAACCTTGTCATAGTTGACCATGGTTGCATTTGTAATCATATATCTTTTCATTATTCATCACAAAAGGATTATTGATTTATTATTCATCTTCTTCTTCTTTTGAGCTTTGAGAAAGCATTCTAGGTTTTCTTCATGTGATGATTTAGTGTGAGAATTTGATAATTAAAGAGAACACAAATACTACTCCATCATCCTCATCTAATCTAGCCAATTAGATTAGGGTGTTGACCTCATTAGAGAGAGAGAGCTTGAGTTATAGAAACTTCGAGGTAGATCATCGGAGAAAAGGAAGACTACAAGCTAGCATGGATCGTTCGAGTTGTGGAGCCTCTCTTGAGTCCGGGAGATCGTGGATCGCAGCGAAGGGACTTCTACTCGGAGCTTATGAAGCGAAGGAGTGGACTACAAAGGTTGTAATCCCTCACTCTTAGTTGTAAAGATGTTTACTTGCATGTTAAACCCTAATTATCTAGCAAAGATCCCAGCTTTGGGTTGTTCGGCACGTCTAAATTTTTATTCGGGCTTGATTGATGCCTTATTAACCCTTGTAAGAGTGCCTAGGAACCCTATAGTGGTATCAGAGCCTAGCTAGAGCATTAGGCGAAGTGTATACGAAGTTAAAAGTCCGATCGAACCCCGATACGTCGAAATTGACCCTTCTCTGGAAATTTTATAAAAATGTGATTTTTTCTGCATTAAAAATACTCAAAAAAATCAGCAAGGGATTATAAGAGTTACTGTGCAAAACGACACCAAATGCCACTAAAGCGCCGCGGAACCGCGGCCGTACCATGCCATATGCGGCGGTTCCGTGGCAGCACTGTAGCATTAGGGTTAGTTTTTTGGCACAGTACATCCGTAGGTATTTGAAGCTGCTTCTGGGTATTTTTAATCTGATTCAAGTGTTGAGTGTTCTGGAGATTATTTTGTAATCGTAGATTCGATCGGAAAGTTTAATTTCGTTCTGTTTTCCGGATATTTTAGAAAGTATTAAAATGTTCGAACGGATATCATTAACTCACTTTTTCCCGGCACGAAAAACTTTCAAGTGTTGAATTTTTCTTAAGTTTAAATCTTTCGGAAAAACGTGCGCGTAACACGGTGGACCCTCTAGAAGAACACAAACATTAACTCGATTATGTATGTAGGGTTGCTAGGCACGCGCACAAGGGTCTACGAGGCATCAACCATGCCCGATTAAAAATTTAGTCGTGCCGAACAACCCGAATACGGAACTTTAAACTAGAGATTAGGCGAAAACAAGCATGCTAAACACTTTAACACTAAGTGAGAGGGATTACAACCTTTGTAGATCCGGTCCTTCACTTCATATGCTCCGTGTTGTGGTCCCTTCGCTGTGATCATCGGGATCCGGACTCTCGAGAGGTTCCACGAAGAGAAAGACGCAACCTTTGCTTCCTATCTTCGATACTAAGATGATCTACCTTGAAGTTTCTTTAACACAAGCTAACACTCATGAAATGATGAGAACACCCTCATCTAAATGGCAAGGGAAGATGAGTATGATGAATTAGGATTTTTGCTCTCTTTATTTATATTTTTCTCACATTTATTCATCACCTTTGAAAAATCAAGCAAGCTTTTCATGAAAGAAATGAAGAAGAAGATGAACAATAATGTTGAATCCTTTTGTGATGAATAGGAAATGAAATAATATGATAGATACTGCAACCATGGTCAAGCTAACTCTTGTAGAGAATTAACAAGGGTTAGGGTTTGGGTTTGGTTAAAGCATGACTCACTTGAAAATATCTTTATCATGACAAAAAGAAAAGCTTCTAGAATCAACTAGAAGGTTTAACCCTAATCCAAACCCTAATCAAGTTTAAACTCCACTAAACAAGTTGCATTAGTTATCATATCATGTTACAATATTATATATCACATATATAATATTTATCGTAACAAAATAAAATAATACAATTAACATATATCGCATATATATCAATGTATTACCCGAGTGAGAAAAAGAATCTTTTAGTGAGCAAATATTAGTTAATGTAATTTAATATATCATATATATTATTATACATTAAATTATCGAATCAACACTTGATCCGACAATCAGGCTATATCGCATATAACCGACTAATATTTATCCGTACCGATTCACCGAATCAACACTTGATCCGATGACCCGGCTGATATCAAATATCGCGAGAGTATAATACGGTATCATATATCGCATTATCCTCGGTCCCGCACATATCACATATGTGCTCCTACTCCGTTTTGCCTGAGTCAAGAAACCTCTGTATAGGACTCTAAAGAATCGTCAATACGCCGGCAGTAGGTGATGATCATATCAAACACCCACAAGCTGCAAGCGGTCAGCTAAACGTAACAGCTACCCAGGTATTGAGCGCTCAGAAGATCAACAAGCATGCCTGTAACTTCTCCTGCGAATCCAAACAGTAACACTCCCGTACAGTCCGGTCTCGTCGTCTGATATGTTGCATATCTCGCCTAGGGGCGGTAAACGTCAGACCCCAGTAGCTTGATAAGTCGTGTCGATTTGAGGTCTATAACAGTTTGAGAAACTACTGATAACACTTACCAGTAAATCTCTGCAACCCTGGCCAGGGATTTCCGATTATAGCCAATCGAACACAGCACAACATCGTCTCCCTATACCGGGAGAGACGAATCCCCTCCTATCGCTCATTGCCTCCATATGATTCGGGACTGTACCCAAAAGCCACCTTTTTGCACGCCCTCTTGGACGTGGTATGATGGAAATCAAAGCACAGTGGGAATCACACAAGACTCTATGACGATCTCGGGTCGACAGACTACTCTGTACTAGTGTCACCGGAGAACTTCCATCTGACGTATGGTATAATACCATCTGGGAGTTCTCGGCGAGTCCGTCCAGTGTACCCAGTCTCCACTGAGCACCCGTACACCATCCTTGATGTCAAACACCGATGGATATGGGATCATCCATCGCCCATCATATGGGTCAAGATGCGTATACGCTAGTCTACTCTGGTGCATCGATGCCCTGTCTCGATACACCCTCGACTAGGAACAGTTATAGGATGTACTCGTCGACTACCGTGGCCCCACTAGTATGATCTCATCATAGTCCCAGTAGTCGAGTACATATCCTAAGGGCTTTATCAACATGTAACATAGAGACAATCAGAGTACATGTTAAGATAAAGTACAACCAGATAGCATACTATCATGTCGAGCAAGAAAGTCCTCCCTATATATGTCCTAGCATCCACTACAATATACATCGTATGTACAGTAATGGCCTCTAGGGCATACATATAACTAACAATCTCCCACTTGCACTAGGGCCATCTGTTATGGTATCGCATACCCAACAATTAGCTGTGGTTGAAGTATCTCATACTCAACCGTCCCATAAAAAGTCTCTACTGGGAAAAAGGCCTTTATGAGTGGATCCGCGCTGTTGTCCTCTGTGTCTACTCTCCTAACCTCGATCTCCCTGGAGATCAACCATCTCCATGATCAGGTGATACTGCCTAAGAATTATATCTGGATTTCTGATGGGACGGTAGTTCCTTGGCAAAAGCCACAACTCCATTGTCACACAATGGTAGGAACGAAGTTCATCTTATGAACTTATAAATATCCAGACTGCCTCTTTGGTAGTATCCTTGGTAACGATGTATCTTGCCTTTAATCGTCTAGTATGTCACGGTATCTAGCTTGGAACTCTTCCAACATACCGTCCCTCCACTGAGGGTGAAGACAATGCCTTCGACTGACATTCAGTCGTCCTTATCAGCCTGGAACCTTTCCAGTGATTCTCCCCAGGATCGATTGATACCATCTCACTACAACTTGTGAGTGTCCTAACATCCAATTAGATCTATCTCATAGATCCAAAACCCAGGATTTAGGAGGTATCACTTTGATCCTATAAGGAGAATCCTTGTGATAAGCGGAGATTGACCGAGCGTAGCTTAGGAAACTCCTTCCCTATCAAGAGTATGTCATCTACGTACTCTACGAGGATCACCTCCATACTCCCTACTCCCTTTTTTGTATATACAAGGTTCATCTACCATTTTGATGAAGTCAAACTCTTTGACTACCACATCAAAACAGACGTTCCAACTCCGCGATGCCTGTTTTATCATATAAAACATCTTGCACACGTTTCCGCTGCTCCCACAGTCTACGAAGCCCTCTGGCTGTGTACTTATAGACGCTATCTTCTAAATCATCATTTAGAAAAGCAGTCATGACACCCAACCACCAGATATCGTAGTCATGGTATGTAGCCGTGGCAAGTAGGATCTGGATGGACTTAAGCATAGATCCTTAGAAAAAGTTTCAACATAATCCATACCTGGTCTATGATGCAAACCTTTAACAAGTCTAGCTTTGAAAGTCTCAAATTTTCCATGTACACCAAGTAATCTTCTCAAGATATACTTGCTCCTGTTGGGGATTTAACCCTTCAGATAAAGCAACCAAAGTCCATACTTTGTTGGTGTATAAGGATTCCATCTCAGATCGATACGCATCCAGCCATTCTTACAGAGTCCCACTCCTGATGGCCAGCTCGAAACTAGTTGGGTCATCATCTCATGATGCAATCCTCGCTCCCACTGTCATAGAGAAACCGAAGTATCTCTCAGGTGGGTGAGGAACCCTACTAGATCGGCGGAGAGGCTGAGGTTCGTTGGAAACTATTGAATTCTTTGGTTCTACCAAATCATCAGCTGCAGTTTGTATAGCTGGAACATTTCCAGTTTTACATAACAGACCTTGCCTCGAGCTTGTACGGATTTTGCTTTTAGACATGGGCTGGACAACCCCAAATCTTAACAAGCTTAAGATATGGGTTCTTCCCATTCCATATCATATATGAAGTGGTAGGCAACTGATTTGATTTGAACCCTATTCAATAAGTATGCAGCTTCTCAAGTGCATAACTCCCAAAAGGAAATAGGAAACTCAGTAGTACTCATCATAGAGCACACCATATCTAATAGGGTGAGTTTGCTCCGCCCCGATATACCATCGTGCTATGGTGTATACGGAGGAGTAATGCTGAGAGAGAATCTCATTCTCCTTTAGAATAGTCCAGGAATTCCGTGCTCAAGTATTCTCTTCCTTGATCTCATCAAAGGACATAATACTTATACCCGTATTTTGGTTCTCTACTTCTAACTTATATTCTGTGAATATCTCAAAAGGTTCGGACTTGTGTTTCAACAGGAACATATGTCTGAATCTTGAGAGATTATCAGAGAATTTAATGAAGTACAAAGAACCGATCTTGGCATGTGTAGACAGGGGACTTTCATACATCAGCATGTATCAATCCCAAAAGTTCACTAACCCTTTCTCTGTTTCCAACAAACAGAGCTGTGGTCATCTTATCTTTGTGACATGACAGGTAAGTTTCATAAGATGTAAATTCAAACTAATTTGAATATGCATCTTTATGTAACTTCAGCCAGTCGGGTCGCATTGATATGACCAAGTCTACAATACCTCAAGAAGGATTCATTCATTTCTGAACTCTTCCTCTTGTGTGTGTTGCGTATACTAAGAACTATGGGTTGATTTAGAACGTCAATGCTTTTAGATAACGTGCCTGAACCGATCAACTCTTGATATAGGAAATGTTCAAAACATTATCCAACAATACAAAATTATATCCTTTCTTTACTAATAAAGAGACTGATACGATTTTGTATATCAGGTTCGGTATCTTATAACATTCGTTTTTCAATGTATTCTGGTAATACAGGGTGACAGTGACCAACAGACTTGGCTGCAATACTTGCACCGTTTTCTGTCTCATGAAACTTATCACCCGTTCTCAGTTCTTTACCTATCTGTAGCCCATGTAACAGATTACATATACGGGATCCCAATCCGGTATCACATACCCAGGACGTAAAGGATACTGAGAAACAGTTCTGTGTAATGAACACACCCGAAGATGATGCATCAACATGCACTTTCTTCGTTTGGGCGGCACGGGAAATCTGGTATTCCCCAATTTCCTGCTCTGTCTTATAACAATTATAAGTTGGAGCGGGACCAACGTTCCCCAGCTCAGTATAACAAGCGGGTTCGGTCAATATATCCGTTTTATTATCTTGATTAAGGCGTGTTATGGTCGCTACCTGGAGAGAGAGAGAAGAAAACACCCAGCGTATGCTCTTGCAAGATTAGATTGGTTATCTAATATATCTAATCAGAATGTCTCCCACTGTTTTAGTCAAATCTTCCTTCAAACCCTAAAAGGAAAGACTAGCCGGGATTAATTACACGCTACAAGTTCGCCAATCTTTCAGCCAGGCCAGTGTCGGTACTTTGAGGGAGGTCCCCCGTGCTTTCGCACGAACCTAATTAAAGTAAACCTCATTTTCCCAGAGGCGTAACCCCGTTAACACCTTTCTAGACACCTACTTGATCGGCTAATTGTAATGTGTAAAACTCTCCCAGGAGTAACTCTTACTCGCAGCGGGTATTAGGATCCAACTATCTCATAGAAGGTATGCAATCTCATTGCAAATTTCAACACTTGAAATCCCCAATAATATTTTACCCCTAGCGTCCTATGACCTTGACGAAAGCCAACAAACCATAGGCTACTAGTCAAGTCCAACCCGTCATTTCTTGATTGAAATAAACCCACCCGCACGACCCTTGACGAAAGCCAACAAAGCCGCACGACTACCCTAATCCAATCGCATCATATGCAGCAGATAAGCAGCAGATAGCTACCGCACACTACACCTTGACGAAAGCCAACAAATGTAGCACGAATACTATATACAACTTATCTGAAATGACGGAGGGTTACGACAGGTTTTTCTGAAAACCTATTGCGTAAAGAACTTGATATCGTTGTAGAATCGAGTGATTTTAAATAGAGTGTTTTTGAGGCTTTTCTAGTTTTGCTAAAGGGGTCACTCCCGGTGAAGGGATCGTCGGCCCTTTCCTCATCGAATAAGGTGCAGGATATTTCACAAATACCACTATGCAAAGCAGAAACTATAGAAGCAATCAAAAGACAAACCGAGAGGTGTAGCATCTGCCAGTTATCGCTAAAGGAGTCACTCCCGGTGAAGGGATCTCGGTCCTTTCCCTATCGAATAAGGTGCAGGATGTTCTACAAGGAACACCGCTATGCAAAGCAAGAACTAGAGCTACCAGTTTTTATAAACAAGTTTCTACAACATCTTAGGTTTCTTTTATTTCATTAATCTCATTAATGAAGTCCCATTTTAATTATGCTTCATAAGCATCTCTTTTGAAACGAAATCTGCAATATAACATATATCTCATATATATAATATAAACATTCGTCACAGGCAGTAATATGATCTCATCACAGAACATTGCAGCAGAAGAACATATACGAAATATTGGATATACTAGGACGTCCGTGTTTTCAATACGAGCCTGTATAAAACACGGATTCCACGGTCGCGATGAATAGCCAAACCCACATCCCTAGACCCCTACGAGAGCGGCAACTAACACTGCCAATTCTAGGGTTAGGAGACCCGGTCTCGACTCCTCGAGATGGTCTCCCACTGGACCCTAGAACCCGGTTACTTGTGCTCCCCGCCTTGGGTCTACCTAATGCGGAAAAGTAAATAATTTACAACGGTGACATCTTCCGCTACCTGGAAGTTCCCCAAATAAAAGAATATTACATACAAATGAATTTTACATGAATGAAAAAGAAAAACTCTCATCTCACATAAAACCCCGGCTATTCAAAAGCGACGATCCAATACAACATATCACAGCAACACATAATATCTCATATCATCAACGTAAGCAAGTATGCGTATCCCGATTGTCGTTGATGTATAGCAACGAAGCCGGCGATACACCACATACTACGCTTACGGTCACAGAAAAAGAAAGTGTAAAACTACAACAGTTGGAATCCGCAACCTCCTTAGACATCGCATGCCTAACCAAATGAATTCCTTAGACATCACATGCCTAACAATTATAAACCCCGCATTTTAGTCTCATTATCGAAAACTCTTTTCAATATCAAGTCGGGCAATTCAACAAGATTCCCGACGTCCTGATCGAATGCTCGTCGCAAACTTTAGTAGACGGCCGCACCCCCGATACCGTCGACGAAGTTCACCAAGGCGGAACACCGCTACCGGGAGCACCCGAACGGATGCTTTCGGCGACGGGGTTCTCCTACAGTCACTTGGTCGGGGCTATGGAGTGAGGCTGTCTATTAAGTTTACCCGGCGAGTATCCGCGTACGCTACGTGATTGCGACGGACTTTTGATCACATCAAAATTCCGTAGCAACCGATCAACTGAGACTAAACTGCTATGTTTATAATATTCAAATCAGTTATCTCATAACTACCTGTGGATTCCAAATATTGTATCACATTCCAGATAAAATAGAAAAAGTTAAACTTTCCGATCGAATCATCAAGCACCCAAGATTTCCCCAATATATCTCAACACTTGAAATCAGTTTAAAAACGTCCATCACATGCCACAGTACCAATGGTCCAGCCGTAGAAGGGTCAAGCCAATGCCTCACATGTGGCATGCCGTACTGCCCCAAACCCTAAGGTTCAAAGGGCAGTTCAAGATGGTCACATAATCGAGTTAAAGTTTGTTGTCTTCTAGAGGGTCCACCGAGTTACTTGCACGACTTAGAACATTCTTAAACACGAGAAAAAACCCAACTTTTGAAAAATTTTCCGACAGGGGAAAAAGTGAGTTAATGATATCCGTTCGAACTTTTTAACAGTTTCTAAAAGTCATCTGGAAAACCACATAAACAAAATTAGACATCCCGGTCGAAACATCGAATCCCCAAAACAACCCCAGAAAATTCAACTCTTGAATAAATATTAAAAATTCCCAGAAAATCCAGCATAATAAAATAAGAGTTACTGTGCAAACAGTGAACGATGACGTCATCAATGTGCCGCGGAACTGCCGCAGAAGGCATGTTTCTGCCGCGGTTCCACCACACGTTTTACTGTTCATGGAAAAAATTTTGCGCCGTAATTCTTAGAATTCCCTGCTGAATTTTTTAAGCATTTTTAATCTGGAAAAAACCCAGTTTTTAGAAAAAGTCCAGAGAGCGGGTTTTGACGGGGTTTCGGGTTTCGATCGGACTTTAAACTTCGTCTAGACATCGCCTAAAGCTCTAGCTTGGCTCTGATACCACTGTAGGGTTGCTAGGCACGCGCACAAGGGTCTACGAGGCATCAACCATGCCCGATTAAAAATTTAGCCGTGCCGAACAACCCGAATACGGAACTTTAAACTAGAGATTAGGCGAAAACAAGCATGCTAAACACTTTAACACTAAGTGAGAGGGATTACAACCTTTGTAGATCCGGTCCTTCACTTCATATGCTCCGTGTTATGGTCCCTTTGCTGCGATCATCGGGATCCGGAATCTCGAGAGGTTCTACGAAGAGAAAGACGCAACCTTTGCTTCCGATCTTCGATACTAAGATGATCTACCTTGAAGTTTCTTTAACACAAGATAACACTCATGAAATGATGTGAACACCCTCATCTAAATGGCAAGGGAAGATGAGGATGATGAAGTAGGATTTTTGCTCTCTTTATTTATATTTTTCTCACATTTATTCATCACCTTTGAAAAATCAACCAAGCTTTTCATGAAAGAAATGAAGAAGAAGATGAACAATAATGTTGAATCCTTTTGTGATGAATAGGAAATGAAATAATATGATAGATAATGCAACCATGGTCAAGCTAACTCTTGTAGAGAATTAACTAGGGTTAGGGTTTGGGTTTGGTTAAAGCATGACTCACTTGAAAATATCTTTATCATGACAAAAAGAAAAGCTTCTAGAATCAACTAGAAGGTTTAACCCTAATCCAAACCCTAATCAAGTTTAAACTCCACTAAACAAGTTGCATTAGTTATCATATCATGTTACAATATTATATATCACATATATAATATTTATCGTAACAAAATAAAATAATACAATTAACATATATCGCATATATATCAATGTATTACCCGAGTGAGAAAAAGAATCTTTTAGTGAGTAAATATTAGTTAATGTAATTTAATATATCATATATATTATTATACATTAAATTATCGAATCAACACTTGATCCGACAATCCGGCTATATCGCATATAACCGACTAATATTTATCCGTACCGATTCACCGAATCAACACTTGATCCGATGACCCGGCTGATATCAAATATCGCGAGAGTATAATACGGTATCATATATCGCATTATCCTCGGTCCCGCACATATCACATATGTGCTCCTACTCCGTTTTGCCTGAGTCAAGAAACCTCTGTGTAGGACTCTAAAGAATCGTCAATACGCCGGCAGTAGGTGATGATCATATCAAACACCCACAAGCTGCAAGCGGTCAGCTAAACGTAACAGCTACCCTGGTATTGAGCGCTCAGAAGATCAACAAGCAAGCCTGTAACTTCTCCTGCGAATCCAAACAGTAACACTCCCGTACAGTCCGGTCTCGTCGTCTGATATGTTCATATATCGCCTAGGGGTGGTAAACGTCAGACCCCAGTAGCTTGATAAGTCGTGTCTATTTGAGGTCTATAACAGTTCGAGAAACTACTGATAACACTTACCAGTAAATCTCAGCAACCCTGGCCAGGGATTTCCGGTTATAGCCAATCGAACACAGCACAACATCGACTCCCTATACCGGGAGAGACGAATCCCCTCCTATCGCTCATTGCCTCCATATGATTCGGGACTGTACCCAAAAGCCACCTTTTTGCACGCCCTCTTGGACGTGGTATGATGGAAATCAAAGCACAGTGGGAATCACACAAGGCTCTATGACGATCTCGGGTCGACAGACTACTCTGTACCAGTGTCACCGGAGAACTGCCATCTGACGTATGGTATAATACCATCTGGGAGTTCTCGGCGAGTTCGTCCAGTGTATCCAGTCTCCACTGAGCACCCGTAAACCATCCTTGTGTTGGAGATAGTGCCCTCATAGTCAATTATTGGATCGCGGGTACTTGATTGCAATGATTGCGGAGGACCTATACCGGTAGGACAGTCTTACTCGAGATGATAGTATGCTATCTGGTTTGCCTTTATCAGTCGTGTACATGTTCAGGTGACTGATTGCATGTTACACTTTGATAGAGCCCTTAGGATCTTGCTTTACTACCAACAGTATGATGGCGATCATATACGTGAGAGTTGGGTAGTTTATACGCATATCCTTAATTGTGGTCCCTAGTCGTGGGAGTTTCGAGACAGGGCATCGATACTCCGGAGTAGACTAGTGCGTATAGTCGAGACCCCGACAAGGGGCGGTGGCCGGTCTCACAAGCCACTGGTGTCAGTTGGATCACCTAAGATGTATACAGGTGCTCATTGGGTTATGAGTACACCGGACAGGACTCGCCGGGAATCTGCTAGTTAGTATTATATCTACCGTCAGATAGCAGTTCCCTGGTGACATGTGTACATGTTAGTTCATCGACCTGAGGTCGTCATTGTCTCGTGTGAGTTCCCACTGTGCTTTGATTTCTACCCTACCACGGCTCAAAGGAGTCGTGCAAACAGGTAGTTTTTGGGTACAGTCCCGAGCCATATGGAGGCACGTGAGCGGATCGGCAGGGGATTCGTCTCTCCCAGTATTGGGGGCGAGGTTGTGCTGTATCTAGGAGAGCCATTACACAAAGTCCATGTCCATGGCAGGAGATTTACTGGTAGGTACTCCATTAGTATCTCAGGGTGTTATTGGGCTTCACTCCGACACGACTTATACTGCTATTGGGGGTCTGACGTTACTAGCCCCTAGGCAGATATGCGATACTCATTGACGAACGGACCGGACTGTATATACATTGTCACTGTTAGGCTCAGTAGGGTTTCTGGATGAGTTCGCTCATCGGCCTCCCTTGAGTTCGCTCATCAGCCTCCCTTGAGGTCAGTCCATGGGCAGCCGTTACGCATAGCTAGTGCCGCTGACGGTTTGTGGTTAAACCCACTGCCAGGGTACTGACGAGTCATTAGAGTCCCCCACAGACAGTTTCCCAAGTTCGGGCGAAACGTTGTAGAGGCCGTATGGTTTTATGGCAGGGTTCGGAAAATGCACGTGCGTTTACGCACGTGTTATTTTTCGGGCAGATGATACTGGTCGGCTTTGGTTTAAGCCGGATCCGAGTATTATATTGAGTAGGTATAATATCTTTGTCTCAGTTGCATTTGTATTCGGTCGTGATACAAATGCGGGTATATTTATACAGTTTCGGGGTTATCCTGAAAGTCGTTTCAGGATCACTTTTGGAAGTTGCCAGTTTCCAGTTTTCTATCCGCCGTCTTTTAACATTCTGTTAAAGACGGATTTATCTTTTCTTCAGATATGATGAGTCAGTGTTCTAGAAGATTCTAGATGAGGTGACTAGGATTAATTGGTGTTGAGTTTTCATTGGATGCATTAAAGGCATGATGAGGTGTTTATGTGAGTCATGGTTTTCATTAAAGAGTTTTGTTAAGCTTAAGATATTTTTTTGAGAAGCTTCATATCTTATGGTCACCACTTGCTCCTACGGTCACCTCCCTCCTTTCATAAAAGTGGCCGGCCCTCTCTCTCCTCCTCACTTCACTTGATGTTTCGTTTTGGTTAGAAAAGATTATGATAGTATTCGGGGTGTATGGAATTTTACAGTTCATTTCATTCCATCACCCGATTTCCACGGCAACTTCATTAACCGATCGTCCACGGATTTGGACGAAGTGAGACAAAGTCATCTACTCATTCTCTACATCATTCTTGGTCGTCTCTTTTAGCAAACTTGACGATCGAGTTGCCTCAAGTCAGAGGCGGGAGCCCGTTTAAAGAATCGGTGATGTGGTGCCACCTCGACGAGGATATCGGAGATCGACGCGATCGGAGCAGCCGCAACGGAGCGTGGGATGATGGTTGAAGAACGAAGGACTCGGATCGTTCGGTATAACCATTCTACACTCTTTACAGTTTGTTAGTTTAGCAATAATGGCAGATCCGGGTTAAAGTATACGATAGCGCCAGTTAAAAAGTTTTTGTTCCGCATTTGGCGTCTGTAGACGGCCGGGGCGCTGGCGTAGACTTACAGTGGTATCAGAGCCTCACCATTTTGCTATGCTAACTTGTGCTAACACGTTTAAAACATCGATCGAACCGAAAAACAAAAATTGCAAAATTCCAACTTGACAGTTTCTGTAAATTTTTAAACTGGTCAAAATGACATTTGGGCCATACCAGAAAATCAAGCAGGCTTTTTTAGGAATACTGCAGAAATTCGACGAACTAATTCGACTGTTCCGCCGCGGATCCGCGGCCCAAGCATGGGTTTGGCCGCGGATCCACCGCAGGAAAGTCAAATCAGTTTGCCAATTTTCTACAGTGCATTCTATATTGGAAATTGGGATTTTTGGTATATATCGTTTGGGCCCAGGTTTTGTTACTGTTCACCAGTAAGTCGTGGGGCCCACTTTTTGATATTTGGTCGATCGAAATTTAAACATGTTAGTTTACAGTGCTTACATTATATCTCCGACCGGGAATGTCATTTGATCGGTAAACCGCGTTTGATTGCTATAATTCTTTTAGACGGGTTTGCGAACGTGACATTCGCGTTGATGTTCTGTGTTGTGCTGTGATGTTGCGGATTTGTCGTGGTGGATAGCAGTGTGCAATGGCAGTACAATTTGAGTTTATTTGTACAATTGATATTGCAGGGCGAGCGTCCAACTTGTGGACTGCCGTCACTGCCTGTTGTATAATATTCTTTTTGGGGCACGACCAGGTTGCGGTCGATGTACCTATTGTACTATTTTTCATTACTGTACTAGGTTTTGCCCCGAGACGGAGTGCACGGATAGCCGGGTTCTGGGGGGCAACGGGTCCGCATCTCATGGCTTTGAGAGGCAGAGGGGTCCCACTCTAGAATTGGCAGACTATTCGCCGCACTCGTGGGGGGTACAGGTTGACCCAAGGAGGGGTGCCCAAGATTACCAGATTCCGTGGAGTGCTGGGTGGTCCATTCACTATGCTGTAGGGGGCTGCCTCGCTTCAGGTTTTGGCGGGTAACTTGCCGCACCCGTAGGGGTTTAGGTTTCATTGCACAGGCTATCCACACGACAGGGGAACGTCGAGTTTCAGCAGCGGCTCTGTGAAACTCGGGGATCCCAGATATCTGTATTGTTCTGTGATGCTTATTACTTTTCTGTAATGTTGCATATTATCACGCCTGGAGCGATTATTGTATATTGGTTTATATACTATTAGATGTTGTATATGTTTTACACCCGCGCTAGTCCAGTCCCCGCTCTGTCGTTAGTTAAGTAACCTAACGGGTGATGACGGGACCCAGTGACGAATGCGGATGGCATATACGTACATTTTATTTTCGTTCTTTTCTGGTGTGATTGAATGATGGGACTGTGTTGATTCTGATCAACGCAAAGTAAAACAAACCTGTTTGCAGTTGTTGGAACAAATTTAAAAAGTGTTGTTACAAAGACGTTTCCTTTTGTTATGCATAGCGGTATTCAGTGGAATATCCTGCACCTCATTCGACGGGGCAAGGGCCGATATCCCTTCACCGGGACTGACCCCTTGGGCAGATGTTTGCGTCAGAGTAATAACTTCACTATAGTCGATTACATGTTGCTTTGCATAGCGGTATTCAGTGGAATATCCTGCACCTCATTCCACGAGGAAAGAGCCGAGATCCCTTTACCGGGAGTGACCTCTTTAGCAAAAGGTTTTCGCCACTATATTTTAAAAAGCTATCATGTTCCTTCAGCGATATCAAGTTCACTACGTAAAAGGTTTTTCGCCAAAAACCAGCCGTAGCCCTCCGCCACTTCTTTTGGTATTCAGTAGTATTCAAGCTATGTATTTTGACCTAACGCCAAGGCATAGTGTTTGGTAGCTGCTGGGTATTCAATTGTTGCATAGATAGATGAGTTGGTTTGGGACAACCGTTCTGCCATTTTGACCTAACGCCAAGGGCATGTGCGGGTGGGTTCAAATTAACAAGATAGTGATGGGTAGAACTTGGCATGTGACTTATGACATTTTGACCTAACGCCAAGGTTATAAGAGCATGGGGCAAAAACTATATCAGGAGTTTCTAAAGAAACTGAAACTTGCCGAGTATGCGCATACCTTCTGGAGTATGAGTAACGTGGATGCATTCCATCACGTTATCATGCGATGAGAGTTGGATCCCGATTCCCACTGATGAGTCGGTTTACTCTTCGGGTGATCCCGATTGATTCTTCTTTAGGTTTGGAGGAGAATTTGACAGGACAGTGGGAGGTTTCCGGATTAGATAAAGTGATGACCATTCTGATCTAGGTTAGAGTGCACGCAGAGTGTTTCTTCTCTCTCTCTCTCTTTGGCAGCGACCTTTGACCGACCCTAGACTATGACTCAGTGACCAAGTTGACCGAACCTTCTTAAAATACTGGCTTTTGGATTGTCTGAGTTGCATAAGTCATTGCCACTCCTTCTTTTACCCTTTGCATTTCTCAGAACACCCGTATTACTACGGATATCCACTTCCATTGGATAGATCCATCGTATGGTTATATACGAACTCGAAGGGACTTCTTCGAGGATGGATCCAGGTTCAGGAGAAATAGAATTGGTTTATTCAGTTGTCTTTTATTATCACCTTCTCTCAGGTTGCTAGAGCTCCTTGGTTTAGGAGAGTACACCTATTACGCTTATTGGATAGTCTTATTCCAAACCATAGGCTGGTGCCGAAAGGTAGGGAATGAAGAAAACCAATTAGCCTAAGTAGGGTCTGCAGAAGGTAATATGTAAAGACAAAATAAAGGGATTAGAAAGAGGGCAAAGTAAATTGCGACTGATATCATTCACGACCAAAACCGCGTACTTCATCGCCGCTCCTATTTCATCTTTAAAAGAATAAGGTATTATTCAGTTGTCTTTTATCGTCACCTTCTCTCGAGATGCGAGTACTCCTTAGTTTAGGAGGGTACACCTATTATGCTTACTGGATAGTCTTCTTCCAAACCATAGGCTGGTGCCGAACGGTAGGGAAGGAAGAAAACCATTTAGCCTAACGATGGTGTACATAAGGTAACGACTAAAGACAAATAAAGGGATTTGGAAAGACGGCAATAAAATATACGGTTGAAGTCATGAATTGGATTATGGAAGAGGCATTGCTATGAATACCAGGATACCCCTACGAAACATTTTCATGTTTCAGTGCATTGTTAAAGAAAAACTGTTTTCCCGATTAGACACTTACTCCAAGGGTATGTATTTACCAGGTTTCATTCTCATATCTGTATGGTTTTACAGATGATGAGTGGGAGTAAGATATTGGGAATTAGGTGATCATCCTCATTATATCGGAATTCGTTGTAATTGGTGATATTTGAGGAAATCGCCAGGGTACAGTTTTCAACCTACGACGCACAGGTTTTGAGTTGTTTAACTCAGCGGACTTATACAGAGTATTGTATGTTGTCCAAGTGTCCTTCAGGACAAAGGGGTAGGTCCTCGTACTATGTTCTGTTTACTTATAACTTCTCTAGTATTTAGACGAGTGTTTCGTAGAAATACAAGGTCTAAGTTTTGAGAAGTTGTGGGTATAAGAATAAAGTAGAGAACCAGGTATCATAAGTATCGGGATTCTTCAAAGAGATCGATGATGTAGATTCTTGTGATTGGTATTCAGATGATAGTGATGGTTTTGAGAAACATGTTTCTCTTTCAGGTTGCTCATAATTGGAAGGATTCCTAAGTTGAGTAATGCTGATTATCCTATTTCCATTAAGTTGATATGCACTGGAGACAGCTGCATGATTTGAATCTGGTTCCAATTAAATAAGTGCCAAAGTTTCTGTATTGGATAAAGAATAGGTCGTACCTTAAAAGATATTAAGGTACGGGGAGTTGTCCAGCTTATGCTTAAAACCAGACTCTGGATAACTCAGGGCACGGTTCTGTAATGGCTGTTTGTGGGTTGACCCTGGCTATGACGAGGGTTGATATTCTACCATCTGGAAGATCAATAGTGATATTGTTCTTGACTCGCCACAGTTTTAGTAAAATAGATCTTTTTCAGAAAACAGTAGTGGGAGTATGGTAGAACTGGAAGTGATTCCAGAACCGCGAACGATTACGGAAAATTTAATAGGACCTATACATTCAATCAAGTTTGACATTCCAATAGCCACTCCGCAGATATGGTAGGTAACCTCAGACACCCGAGAGGTACTTCGGTAGCCTCAAGGACGGTGACAGGGAGGTTCTTATCTACCCAGACTTGACACTACTGTTGTTCCAGGATATGAGACCCGGTAGGAGGGTTGTCGTAGTCAGTGGGAGCAGCAGAAGCATAGTGGGCAAGTAGCTTATGTCTATTTATAGACTTGAGCAGTTATAGCGGAGATAGATCATCTAATTTTGATGTGACAGTCATGGGTTTGACTTCAATCAGAATAGGGATGGATCTGTTAAGAAGGTAGTAGGGTGTGATGTCATGGTATTTGGATGACATACACAGAGTGGGAAGTAAAATTCCTATACTACGATCGGTTGTACTATGGTCGTCACACAGTTGTTTCTCCAGACAGGATCTGGATATAATATTTGACATTCTGGTTTCTAGATCTATGGTTTTAGATCTGGATTTGGGTAGTTTCCCAATGTGGGTACTTTGACAGATATTCTAATGGTTTTTGGAATAGTTGACTCCTAGCATGGTGGTGTACCTGCAGGTGATGGAGTCACCCTCTCTAAAGGTGTCTTACAGACTAAAGGGGAGAGAGATGTGCATGATTGGCAGATCACTTGCTTAGGCAATTGAGTCAATCATGAGATGTCAAGTACCACACCAAATGTTGGTTTTGCACTAGATGCAATAAGTTTGTATTAATCCAATCCTGGAGAAACATAAGGGAGCAGTTTTAGAACATAAGTACATGTTCTACGGATTTGATGACGGCAGCCTCCTTCGGGAGACGGTTATCATTCCAAGCTTCAAAGGTGACATGGTTGACAGAGTGATTGTCAGAGTTATAGTTTTTCCCTCTGACGAAAAGGGACAGTATCATGGACAAGTGGTCCAAGAGGATACTGTGGGTGGCATGGTGCCGGATACTGATTAGGTTCAGTGATCGATACAGTCTAAGAAGTTTGGATTTGGAGTTCATTTATGAACTAGGTCCCATCAGATATCCAGACATATTCTGAGACAGGTATTACTCGATTCAGGAGATGGTTTTCTCCGCGAACTTGAGATTAAGAGAGATATATATAGAAACATCTAGGCGGATCCACTCACTGAGGCTATTTCTCGAACACAATAGTTTTACAAACGGGCTTTGTGAAACTGATTAGTAGAGGAGTTGGATGTTCGGTTTCACACGGGCTGTGAGTAGTCGACATCGCAATATTAGCCTTGAGTGCAAGTGGGAGATTGTTGGAGATAGTGCCCTCATAGTCAATTATTGGATCGCGGGTACGTGATTGCAATGATTGCGGAGGACCTATACCGGTAGGACAGTCTTACTCGAGATGATAGTATGCTATCTGGTTTGTCTTTATCAGTCGTGTACATGTTCAGGTGACTGATTGCATGTTACACTTTGATAGAGCCCTTAGGATCTTGCTTTACTACCAACAGTATGATGGCGATCATATACGTGAGAGTTGGGTAGTTTATACGCATATCCTTAATTGTGGTCCCTAGTCGTGTGAGTTTCGAGACAGGGCATCGATACTCCGGAGTAGACTAGTGTGTACAGTCGAGACCCCGACAAGGGGCGGTGGCCGGTCTCACAAGCCACTGGTGTCAGTTGGATCACCTAAGATGTATACAGGTGCTCATTGGGTTATGAGTACACCGGACAGGACTCGCCGGGAATCTGCTAGTTAGTATTATATCTACCGTCAGATAGCAGTTCCCTGGTGACATGTGTACAGGTTAGTTCATCGACCTGAGGTCGTCATTTGTCTCGTGTGAGTTCCCACTGTGCTTTGATTTCTACCCTACCACGGCTCAAAGGAGTCGTGCAAACAGGTAGTTTTTGGGTACAGTCCCGAGCCATATGGAGGCACGTGAGCGGATCGGCAGGGGATTCGTCTCTCCCGGTATTGGGGGCGAGGTCGTGCTGTGTCTAGGAGAGCCATTACACAAAGTCCATGGCCATGGCCGGATATTTACTGGTAGGTACTCCAGTAGTATCTCAGGGTGTTATTGGGCTTCACTCCGACACGACTTATACTGCTATTGGGGGTCTGACGTTACTAGCCCGTAGGCAGATATGCGATACTCATTGACGAACGGACCGGACTGTATATACATTGTCACTATTAGGCTCAGTAGGGTTTCTGGATGAGTTCGCTCATCGGCCTCCTTTGAGTTCGCTCATCAGCCTCCCTTGAGGTCAGTCCATGGGCAGCCGTTACACATAGTTAGTGCCGCTGACGGTTTGTGGTTAAACCCACTGCCAGGGTACTGACGAGTCATTAGAGTCCCCCACAGACAGTTTCCCAAGTTCGGGCGAAACGTTGTAGAGGCCGTATGGTTTTATGGCAGGGTTCGGAAAATGCACGTGCGTTTACGCACGTGTTATTTTTCGGGCAGATGATACAGGTCGGCTTTGGTTTAAGCCGGATCCGAGTATTATATTGAGTAGGTATAATATCTTTGTCTCAGTTGCATTTGTATTCGGTCGTAATACAAATGCGGGTATATTTATACAGTTTCGGGGTTATCCTGAAAGTCGTTTCAGGATCACTTTTGGAAGTTGCCAGTTTCCAGTTTTCTATCGGCCGTCTTTTAACATTCTGTTAAAGACGGATTTATCTTTTCTTCAGATATGATGAGTCAGTGTTCTAGAAGATTCTAGATGAGGTGACTAGGATTAATTGGTGTTGAGTTTTCATTGGATGCATTAAAGGCATGATGAGGTGTTTATGTGAGTCATGGTTTTCATTAAAGAGTTTTGTTAAGCTTAAGATATTTTTGTGAGAAGCTTCATATCTTATGGTCACCACTTGCTCCTACGGTCACCTCCCTCCTTGCATAAAAGTGGCCGGCCCTCTCTCTCCTCCTCACTTCACTTGATGTTTCGTTTTGGTTAGAAAAGATTATGATAGTATTCGGGGTGTATGGAATTTTACAGTTCATTTCATTCCATCACCCGATTTCCACGGCAACTTCATTAACCGATCGTCCACGGATTTGGACGAAGTGAGACAAAGTCATCTACTCATTCTCTACATCATTCTTGGTCGTCTCTTTTAGAAAACTTGACGATCGAGTTGCCTCAAGTCAGAGGCGGGAGCCCGTTTAAAGAATCGGTGATGTGGTGCCACCTCGACGAGGATATCGGAGATCGACGCGATCGGAGCAGCCGCAACGGAGCGTGGGATGATGGTTGAAGAACGAAGGGCTCGGATCGTTCGGTATAACCATTCTACACTCTTTACAGTTTGTTAGTTTAGCAATAATGGCAGATCCGGGTTAAAGTATACGATAGCGCCAGTTAAAAAGTTTTTGTTCCGCATTTGGCGTCTGTAGACGGCCGGGGCGCTGGCGTAGACTTACACCTTGATGTCAAACACCGATGGATATGGGATCATCCATCGCCCATCATATGGGTCAAGATGCGTATACGCTAGTCTACTCTGGTGCATCGATGCCCTGTCTCGATACACCCTCGACTAGGAACAGTTATAGGATGTACTCGTCGACTACCGTGGCCCCACTAGTATGATCTCATCATAGTCCAGTAGTCGAGTACATATCCTAAGGGCTTTATCAACATGTAACATAGAGACAATCAGAGTACATGTTAAGATAAAGTACAACCAGATAGCATACTATCATGTCGAGCAAGAAAGTCCTCCCTATATATGTCCTAGCATCCACTACAATATACATCGTATGTACAGTAATGGCCTCTAGGGCATACATATAACTAACAATGTGACCGTATGAACCGCCTCTAAACCTTAGGATTTGGAGCAGTACGGCATCCCACATGTGAGGCGTTGGCTTGACCCTTCTACGGCTGGACCATTGATACTGTGACATATTCTGGGATTATTTGAACTCCGCTCAAGTGTTGAGCTATTTAGGAAATCTTGGGTGTTTGATTATTCGATCGGAAAGTTTAATATTGTCTATTTATCTGGAATGTGATATAATATGTGGAATTCATATAGTTAGGCATGAAATGCGAAGTATGTGATATTTCGGATTTATGATGTCTAAAGTGATTGTGGATTCCAAATGTTGTAGTTTTACAATTTCTTTTCTGTGACCGTAAGTGTAGTATGTAGTTGTATTGCCGGTTTTCGTTGCTATATATCAACGATGATCGGTGTATGCATACTTACTTACGTTGATGATACGAGATATTATGTGTTGCTGTGATATGTTATATTTGATCGTCGTGTTCTGAATAGCCGGGAGTTTTATGTGAGATGAGGTTTTTTATTTTCATTCATGTAAAATTCATTTGTATGTAATATTCTTTTATTGGGTCACTTCCGGGATGAGGTTGTTGTCACCGGTGTATATTATTTATTTTTCCGCATAAGGTAGACCCAAGGAGGGGAGCACAAGTAACCGGGTTCTAGGGTCCAGTGGAGGCCATCTCGAGGAGTCCAGACCGAGTCTCCTAACCGTAGAATTGGCGGTGTTACTTGCCGCTCTCGTAGGGGTCTAGAGATGTGGGTTTGGCTATTCATCGCGACCGTGGAATCCTTGTTTTATACAGGCTCGTATTAAAACATGGACATCCTAGTATATCCAATATTTCATATATGTTCTTCTGCTGCAATGTCCTGTGATGAGATCATATTACTGCCTGAGACGAATGCTTATACTATATATATATATATGCTGATATATAAATATTACTGCTTTCGTTTCTACTGTGATGCTTAGGAAGCATAAGCTGATGGGAAATATTAATGAGATTAATAAAAGAAAAGAAATTTAAAAGATGTAGAATCAAAACTTTATAAAAAGGGTAGCTACAATTTTGCTTTGCATAGCGGTATATATGATATACCCTGCACCTTATTCGATGAGGAAAGAGCCGAGATCCCTTCATCGGGAGTGTGCTCTTTTTATCGAAATTGGCAGATGCTACAAACTCACGGTTTAGTTTTTGACAGCTTATATAGTTCTTGCTTTGCACAGCGGTATATATGATATACCCTGCACCTTATTCGATGGGGAAAGAGCCGAGATCCCTTCACCGGGAGTGACCTCTTTAGCGAAACTAGAAAAGCCTAAAAAACACTCCTTTTCAAAATCACTTGTTTCTACAACGATATCAAGTTCATTACGCTCATGGTTTTCTGAAAAACCTGCGTACTCCTCCGTCATTTCAGATAAGTACTACTTAGTATTCGTGCTACGTTTGTTGACCATGTTAAGGCGTAGTGTGCGGTAGCTAATTAGTGCTTATCTGCTAAAACATGTGATGTGATTGGATTAGGGTAGTCGTACGACGTTGTTGACCATCTTAAGGGTCGTACGAGTGGGTTTAATTCAATCGGGAAATGACGGGTTGAACTTGACAAGCGGTTATGATTTGTTGACCATGTTAAGGTCATGAGTTGCTAGGGGTAAAAGTATTATTGGGAAATTCAAGTGTTGAAATTTGCAATGAGATTGCATACCTTCTATGAGATAGTTGGATCCCGATACCCACTGCGAGTAAGAGTTACTCCTGGGAGAATTTTACACTGGACAATTAGCCGATCAAGTAGGTGTCTAGAAAGGTGTTAACGGGGTTATGCCTCTTGGAAAACGAGGTTTATTTTAATTAGGTCCGTACGAAAGCACGGGGAACCTCCCTCAAGTACCGACACTGATCTGGCTGAAAGATTGACGAAATTGTAGGGTGTAATTAATCCCGGCTAATCTTACCTTTTATGGTTTAAAGGAAGATTTGATAAAAACAGTGGGAGACATCCTGATTAGATAAGATAATAACCAATCAAATCTTGCAAGAGCATACGCTAAAGTGTTTTTCTTCTCTCCCTCTCTCCATGTAGAGACCATGTCAGGCCATAATCAAGATAATAATATGGATGTATTGACTGAACCCGCTTATTATACTGAGCAGGGGATCGTTGGTCCCGTTCTTTCTTATAAGAGTTATAAGACTGAACAGGAAATAGGAGAATATCTGGATTCTTATACAGCCCAAACAAAGAACATGGATGTCGATGCATCTTCTTCGGGTGTGTTAGTTATTGAGAACTGTTTCTCAGTTCACCCTACGTCCTGGGTATTGGATACCGGATCAGGATCCCACATATGTAAATTGTTACGTGGGCTACGTAAAGGTAGAGAACTGGGAAAAGGTGATCATTCCGTACAAGTAGGGAATGGTGCAAGTATTGCATCCAAACTAGTTAGCGAATATCACCTTGTATTACCAAGTAGTAATACACTGATTCTGAATGAGTGCTATTATATACCGAACATGATGTGCAACATTATATCAGTTTCTTTATTAAGTAAAGAAGGATATAATTTTGTAGTACATGATAATGTTAAGAACATATTCCTAGATCAAAAGTTGATTGGATCAGGCTCGTTACATAATGGCATATTCATTCTCAATCAAAATACAGTCCTTAATATACAAAACACACACAAGAGGAAAAGTTCAGATATGAACGAATCTTTCTTGTGGCATTGTAGACTTGGTCATATCAATACGACACGGTTAGCTAAGTTACATAAAGATGGATATTTGAATCCGTTCGAATTATCATCTTATGATACTTGTCATTCATGTCTCAAAGGTAAAATGACAAAAACTCCGTTTAGTGGACACGGAGTAAGAGTTACGGAACTCTTAGGACTGGTACATAGTGATGTATGCGGACCCATGTCTACACACGCCAGGAACGGTTCTTCCAACTTCATTACATTCACCGACGATCTCTCAAGATACAGACATGTGTTCCTGATGAAACACAAGTCTGAAGCTTTTGAGAAATTCAGAGAATATAAGCACGAAGTAGAGAACCAAACGGGCAAAAGTATTAAGATTCTTCGATCTGATCGAGGAGGAGAATACTTAAGCAATAAGTTCCTAGACTATCTAAAAGAGAATGGGATTCTCTCTCAGCTTACTCCTCCTTATACAACACAACACAACGGTGTATCGGAACGGAGGAATCGCACCCTATTAGATATGGTGCGCTCTATGATGAGCACCGCTGAGTTACCTATTTCCTTTTGGGGTTATGCGCTTGAAACAGCGGCATACCTATTAAATCAAGTTCCATCTAAATCAGTGCCTTCAACCCCATATGATATATGGAGGGGAATGAGACCATATTTTAAAATATTTAAGATATGGGGTTGTCCGGCCTATGTAAAAAGGCAAAATCCGGACAAACTCGAGGGACGATCAGTTCTTTGCAAGTTTGTGGGATATCCAAAGAATTCTCAAGGATATATTTTCTACCACGCTGAGTAACAAAAAGTGTTTGTTTCTCAATATGCCACCTTTTTAGAAAAGTAATTTCTTGCAAAAGAAATTAGTGGCAAAGAGGTAGAGCTGGAAGAGGTTACAGCACCACAAACTACAACTGATAATTTATTGGAACCAGAGGATTCAATAGTTCCCGACGAACCCCAGCCTCTCCGCCGATCTAGTAGGGTTTCTCGTCCACCTAAGAGATACTAGGGTTTTCTCATTGATGGTGGAAGAGGGGATTTCATCATGGAAGATGATGACTCGACTAGTTTCGAGCAGGTCATCACGAGTAGTGACTCTGTGAAATGGCTGGATGCAATGTGATCTAAGATGGAATCTATGTACACCAACAAAGTATGGACTTTGGAAAATGCTCCTGAAGAGGTAAAACCCATTGGGAGCAAGTGGATTTTTAAAAAGAAAATTGGTGTAGATGGAAAAGTTGAGACTTTCAAAGCTAGACTTGTTGCAAAGGGTTTTCGTCAACGACCAGGTATGGATTATGACGAAACCTTTTCTCCAGTGGCTATGCTTAAGTCCATCCGGATCTTACTTGCTATTGCTGCATACCATGACTACGAAATCTGGCAAATGGATATTATGACCTCTTTTCTAAACGGTGATTTAGAAGAGTGTGTGTACATGACTCATCCAGAGGGCTTCGTAGATAGTGGGAGAGCCAGAGGGCTTCGTAGATAGTGGGAGCAGCGGAAAGATGTGCAAGCTGCTTAAATCCATTTATGGGTTAAAGCAAGTATCGCGGAGTTGGAACATCTATTTTGATGTTGTAGTCAAAGAGTTTGACTTCATCAAAAATATAGATGAACCTTGTATTTATAAGAAGGTTGCAGAGAGTAAGGTTGTATTCCTCGTATTATACGTGGATGGCATACTCTTGATAGGAAATGATGTTCCTATGCTGCAATCATTCACGCTCTTCTTATCACAAAGATTCTCAATGAAAGATCTAGGTGATGCCTCCTGCATATTGGAATTATGATCTATAGAGATAGATCTAAACGGATACTGGGATTGTCCCAATCCAGGTACATTGACACCATACTAAAGATGTTTAGTATGGAAGAATCCAAGCGTGGGAACCAACCCACGATCTCTGGACTCACTCTCTCCAAAGAGATGTCTCCCAAGACTGATTTGGAGAGAGCTCGCATGCAAGGGATACCCTATGCTTCGGCAGTAGGATCTATCATGTATGCTATGCTATGTACGAGACCCGATGTAACATACTCACTAAGTGTAGTGAGTCGGTATCAAGCAGATCCTGGAGAGAGTCACTGGACAGGTGTGAAGAACATTCTCAAGTACTTACGAAGGACTAAAGAGATGTTCTTGGTGTATGGTAACGGAGAACTCCAGGTAGAGTCCTTTACCGATTCCAGCTTCCATAGTAATAAGGACGACTCTAAGTCGCACTCGGGATTTGTCTTTACCCTCAATTGAGGGGCGGTATGTTGGAAGAGTTCTAAACAGGATACCGTTGCAGACTCGACGATGGAGGCTGAATACATCGCTGCCAACAATGTTGCCAAAGAGCCTGTCTGGATAAAGAAGTTCATTAGTGAACTTGGTGTGGTTCCATCCATTGAGCATCCAATACCTCTGTATTGTGATAACAATGGAGCTGTGGCTTTGGCCAAGGAACCCAGGACCCATCAAAAGTCCAGACATATTCTGAGGCGGTATCACCTGATCAGGGAGATAGTTGATCGCCGGGAGATCGAGGTCAGGAGAGTAGATACGAAGGACAACACTGCGGATCCACTCACGAAGGCCATTCCCCAGATACAGTTTGAGAGATTATTCGAGATGCTAGTTATGAGATACTACAGCAGCTGTCCTTAGTGCAAGTGGGAGATTGTTAGTTATGTATATGCCCTAGAGGCCATTGTTGTACATATGATGTATATTATAATGGATGCTTGGATATATATAGAGAGGACTTTCTTGCTCGTCATGATAGTATGCTATTTGGTTTTCTTTTATCTTAACATGTTGACTTATATTAGTTTACTGTCTTACTCTCACATGTTGATAAAGCCCTTGGGATCTGTACACGACTACTGGGACTATGATGAGATCATACTAGTAGGGCCACGGTAGTCGATGAGTACATCTGTCACGACACGAAGTTCGACTCGTGACCGGCACTTAACCACGTAACGTCTACAGGCGTAAAGCGACTAAGTAAGCCGAAACCCAGAAATCAAAACCATTAAAAGAAGCGAGTGTTTAAAACATTTATTAGAACATTTTGTTAAAACGTGTAGAAAACTTTAAGTAATTTAGTAAACCTCTTTAAAGTTCAATTTGTTTTCTTAAAAATTTTGGCAGCATTTCCATTGTAAAAGTAACCCCGAAATCGGGTACAAGATATGATATGAGTAAAATGATAACAATATAATACAGCATCCCAAACGGGAGCAATCACGCCCAACGGCGGAAACAAACACCACAAGAGTAATATACGACGCCGTAGCGAATAAATGAGCAATAAGTGAAAAACATCACAAATGATAAAAACTGCATAAGTAAAGTCGGCTCACACGAGCTCGACACCAGAATATAAATAATATACATCACCATTCTCACACTGGTCTTTAAGTCAAATACATATAAAGGTAGATGGAGAATACTAGATACAAAAGTATATATACAATGGAAATAACCGGATACCTCAACCCACCTAACAGGAAAACAGCTCACGCCCCAACTGCAGTGGTATCCGTAGCCAAAAGGATACAAGAAGGCAGCCTGCTACGACTACTCTGAAGGGCAACCTGCAAACACTGTGGAATAACGGGGGTGAGTTGCCAATTCGTGAATAAGAGATAACATATAAAGGTAATCACGAGTATGCACGTACTGCGCTACTCTAATATATGCCAGCAGATAATATCTATATACGATGAGCAAGATGTGCAATAATCATGCATAAGTACTCTATCAGGTAATATGACTGCAGGATGAGATGCATAATAATCAATGCTGAGCATGGGATAAAATATCATCTACACGGAATGTCAACGTGGAAAAAAAATAATCGGTGCCCATCAATGCACCCAAATCCCAAATAAACTCAGGCGCCGGCACTCTCATCGGCCCTCAAATCCAGTAAATCTCAGAGAATCGTGAATGCCCAACATCGGTACTCAAAATATCATAGAATAATCGTGTCTACCATCGACACGCAAATCCTCGCATATCCGGCTCCGTCAGTCCGGATCAGCCCACGGACTCCGTCTGCGGAATCGGCCCCCGGCCCCAGCAATACGGATCGTCCCATATCCATCTATCGACTCTGGTCGGTATCCTCCGGATAACCGCCAGGTCCAACCAATCACCGGTAGGTACTAGCCACCCTGCCAGGCTCATCGTCTGCTCCATGAAAAACATTTCTCGCCCCGGGGAACCATACCGGGTCCACCACGAACCCACAAACGGATCATCGAACTCCTCGAATCGGGTTTCAAACACACGTCTCAGAATCGAGAAAACGCGTGTTGGACGCACCAAAATATCATATCACGAGGAACCGGGATTTCAAAATAGTGCATATTTTCTTAAATAACCCCACGGTTCTCAAATACAGAAATCACATGAAATCCAAAACCAATGCGTAAATCCATGCGATGTGATATATGCATCAAAAGTCATACCATAAGTAAAAGGGAGAAAACGCTCTTTAAAATAGATTCAGTTTTTCAAAAGGTCTCATGCGGTCCCCAGTTCTACCAAAAATCAGCTTATCTAGGTAGGTACAGTTTGAATATGCATAAGTATGGATATGCAAATGATTATGTGCACAAGTAGCAAAATCATATCACATCATATATCAGGTAAGCTACAATATACTGTTCATGGCAGTTCTATAATGTGAGTGTCATGGCAATTACTAACGGTGTGTGTAACATGCAGATTAGTGCTCGTGTAACATGAACCGTTAGTAACAGTGCGGTGTGTTATTAATTCTAAGTTCATATACATATATATAATATAGCAGAAACTACAGTATGCAATTATGGTATATGGATGCAAATATACAACTACTATAGCCTATCAAGCCCTGACGCTTAACGCTATACGGGCGATTTCCCCGTAGATGTTAAATCTACTCACCGTAGTCTCGTGCTAGGTGTAGTCGACGACTTGTTTCCCCTTCTTCGCAGCGTCCGTCGTACTCGCCTGCGAACCTAGAATTTCACAAGATAATACACATAAGCTATCATCTACTAAAACGCGACATTAATGTGAAACGAGAAACCCGCATCGCAAACCAAACGCGTGTGTCTATGATACGCTAAAACATGTGATTACGCGCCTGAAGCTACCCCGACACGTCGCGATACGCAGAAAACCCCAAACCCTCTCACGTGTCACACGTGTCGCGAAAGTTAAAATATACGAAATAGGGTAAATGGTTCCATATTTTCCTACAGATAGAATTTTACAAAATTGCATATACCATCAGTCTTCAAATTGCAGCAGATACCTACCACACAAACCCCAACCCCCAGATCCCTCATCTGGCCGCAAATTGCGGCCAGAATGAATATTCCGGCGGCCCGACAAGGGAGTTGGTCTCGCGTGCTTCGTGTGTGCTCACTATACCTAGTGTACATGCTCCAGTAATTACAATATTGGTCTGAAACAACCGGGGTACAAGCAGATTTCAACAGAGCCCAAAACCAAGTTAAAATAACTATTTTAGCACTAAAACGATACATTAAGGTATTTTAGTGAAACCTGAAGCAAACCCAAAGTTGCAACAACACAAACAACACTTAAATAAGTTAAACAAACCATAAAAACACTAACTTGATATAAACTTCACTATATTCCCCTTCAATATCACAAAAATACACAAAAACACGATTTTTAGCTAACAAAACCACAAGTTACGATCTAGGTGTTAAGTGTGAGTTATATACCTTCAAAAGACCTTAGAGAACTCAATTTTTCAGCCCTTGCCCTCACATGCACTGTCTTGCCTCTAAAGTCCACAAAGAAGTCATTTTCCAAGGTTTTTGTGTGAAGGAATAAGGGTTTTTGTGTAGGGTTTGAGTAAGAATCAAAAGGGAAGTTAAAGAAGAAGGGAAAGATGATGAAATGTTGTTGTTGCTGCTGCTCTCTCTGCTGGAGTTTCAGAATAAAGAGAGGGAGAGAGAAAAGAGAGAGAGAGAATGGTCAAAAGGTCAAGCCACTCTCACCTAACCACCTTACCTCCCACTCTTCATTTAAATTTTAAAATTAAAGGGGTTTGACTTGGTTAATTTAGAGATATAGAACCATGCAAGAAAAATAATATGGTTACACTAACCTATGGTTCAAAGAAAGATAAGTGTGCATGTGTTGAACTAACCTTGCTTAAAAAAGATAATTAAGGAAAAACTCTAATCAAGGTGAACACAAACTAAATTATAATTAATAAACCCCAAATATATATAAAAACACCTCTCATCACAATTAGAACTAGTTTACAAAAGAATTAAGTTTTACGGGTTTTTATGAAAAACACGCATCATTACTAACCAACGCGAAATTAACCTAAATGAATTTCAAAGCGTTACAACATCCTATAACTGTTCTTAGTCGAGGGTGTGTCGAGACAGGGCATCGATACACCAGAGTAGACTAGCGTATACGCATCTTGACCCATATGATGGGTGTTCAGTTGATAAAACTGCACATTTGTTATTACATTTTTCCTATTATTTCTATACTAGAAAAGGTGTTTATTATAATATATGATACATATGTGGGTTTATCTGTAAAAATAATATTTTCCATGTGTTGATATATTATAATTAGCATTTGGTAGGAAAATGTACGCAAATAATATCATTGACCAAATCCTAAGAAAACAAAGTCTACTAAATATCATTTGAGTTGTTGTGCAGAATTTTTCCAAGTTGTTGTGCAGAATTTTTCCAAGAATTAAATCAAGGAAATCAAGTTGTTAAAGAAAACTTTCTTAATTAAGAAAGCAAAACTTGGAGACCAAGTCTGGCAGCAACCACGAGAAGATTTCCATGATACAAAGGTTCCAAGGAACGCCAAATGTCACAAAGTCAGAGCCTCAGGAATTTGATCAACGGACCTGATCATCTGGCCGCGGATCCGTGGATAGATCCCCTTGTAGCCGCGGATCCGCCGCGTAGAAGAGGAATCATGAGCAGAGATTTTGTGGGGAATCTTTACAGTTATTTTCCTAATTTGGAAGCAATAGTTCTGGCGTTGGACTATAAATAGGGACCGAGAGCATCTTGGAAAAATCATCAAGCCGACAAGATCACGAAGTCCAAGACGGCTCACGCATCCAGGCTGATCATCAATAGTTCATCTACCTCCTTAGAAGAGATCGAGAAGCAACTAGTATTTGTAATCATTTTCTAAGGAATCAAAGTGTAACGAGTTTTGTTGATTAATAAAGGTAGTTCTTTTTCTTATTCTATTTCTTTGTAGTTTCATTATGAATTCTCTCTCCATCTCTTTTTCTCCCAACATGCGCGAGTAATTCTCCGCTTGTTAGGGTTCGTAGGATTAGGGTAGGTTAATGGATGATGAAAATACCAAAACTCTTTTTACGTCCTATAAAGTTTATAAACTTTATCAAAACAATCATTAATATCCTAATCGGGCGCGCTACCAATTCATTGTTAGTCTCCACCGCGATTAGAGATTAGATTAATGATTGTTTAGGTAAAGACTAGATATGAACAGAGTTCCGTGTCGAGATAGGGGTTAAGAGTGGGATTCCTTTTCTCTCTAGAAACCCTAATCTACATGTATCACTGTCATTCTAGTTTTAAATCTATTAAAGGATAGAAAGGGTAATTTTTAATTAATCATCCATAACTACTAAATCCTAACGAACCCTACAAGCCCCTTCTTATATTAACTACATCCATAAATAATCTAGATCTATATTTTGCATTAGTGCTTAACGTAGATCTAGAAACCATTCCTCAACATTCTTATCCCTCTTCTCTTTTTCAATACATCTAAAGTAAGAGTAAAAGGTTCCACGTTTCCCAGAGGACGACCCGTACTCATCTCGGTCTAGCTACACGCGACACCGATATTGATTGCGGTTATTCTACAAACAATTTTACACATCAATCAAAATGGCGTCGTTGCCGGGGAAACGAGCGTAATTTTTTATTCTTACTATTTGTGTTGAATTCTTATACGATCTATATCATAATTAAAACAAAACTGTAAATTGTATATTTAATGATTATTGTGTGAATTTTGCGAGGAAATCTGGAGTCACAGACTTGAGGAAACAGAAGACAGAGACATTCATCAAGATCCAGAGGAGTACAGGAGGCCACAGAGCAAACTTTCACCACCTGATCCCTCCACCCAGCGGAGGAACCGCGGCAAAGGAGTTCATTTGGTGGCGGAAGAGTGGCGGGAGAGGAGATTTAGGGCTGCAACCTTCTCTGGTATATTTTCTATATCTTACTCTCTCCTCTGAAATCCAATAAAATATCTTTTCTGCAGGATTCTTTGCAAAATATCGCCGCTCGAAAATCATTTTGCAAAGTTTTGTTCTGCGGTTTGTTTTTGCATATTTTAATACAGATTTTTTGTTAGGTTTACCTAGCACCTCATGAAGGGTTTGGAAGCATCACATGTCTCAAAATCAAATTTTTAAGGTGCTAAGTGAACATACAAAGAATCATCACTAGAAATTTAGGGTTTCATTACATGTACATCATCACAAGTAGAAAAAGCTAGGGTTTTGAGAGTACAACCTTTGTAGCTCCCTACGCTAGACTCCTTGGCTACTTGAGAGTTGGAAAAAGGTTCGCTTGAGATCTTCTTGGTCCACGACGATCCACCCGAAGCTCCTTTGCCTAAAGCACCTTGCTTTACTCGATATGTGAATGAAGTAGAGCAAACACCCTACACAAATGGGCTAGATGTGTGTAGTATGATGATGTGGTTTATATTCTATAATCAAAACTCTTTCTTTTTATCAACCTCACTCAAGGAAATTATAAAGAGAGGAAGAAGAAGATGGTGGCTAAGCTTTCTCACAAAAGAAAAGTTATGAGAGTGAATTATAATTGAAATGAGAAAAGAATAATCTATATTAATCCTTTCTCACTTCAACTATGGTTAGAATCATCTAGATTTTTATCAAATGGGTTAAAGACAAAAAGATAATTAACTCAAGGTTAAATGGTGGTTGAAGCATAGTCAAAAATGATAAGTATAAACCTTGTGTGAATTATCCTTTCTCTTTTTCTAAATGATAAATAAATAGATAATTCTACAATATAAGTCTTGCATTGCCACCAAACATGTATCAACAACCATGATACAATGTATGTATGTATGTATCCATGCACATCATCATGTGCATACATGCATGCATACAAGAATAGAAAAAGAGTTTAATTAAAGAATTAATCTAAAAGCCAATTGTTAAATCAACACTTGATTTTGCAAACCGGTCATATCACATACGACCCGACCAATAGAAAATGCCCGATTAATATACGGTATCACATATCCGTATTTAATCGGGTCCCCGCGCATATCTCATATGCACACCACATCTTTTCGCCTGAGCCAGGAAACTTCATTGTGGGTCTCTAAGACTCGTCAATACACCGATAGTAGGTAATGATCATATCAAATACCTACAAGCCGCAAGCGGTCAGCTAAACGTAACGGCCACCCGGGTATTGAGCGATCAGAAGAAAACAAGCGAACCTGTCACAACTCCCGTCGAGCCAACCGGCAACACTACCGTACAGTCCGGTCTCTTCGTCAGATATGCTGCATATCGAGTCTAAGGATGGTAACGTCGACCCTAATAACTCAATAAGTCGTGCTGATGAATGGTCTATAACAGATCGAGAAACTACTGATAACACTTATCAGTAAAGCTCAACAGCCCTGGCCTGGGACTTACTGATATAGCCAGTCGAGCACAGCACAGCATCAACTCCCAATACCGGGAGAGACGAAACCCCTCCTATCGCTCATCGCCTTCGTATGTCTCGGGACTGTACCCAACGGCCACCTGTTTACACGACTCAGTAGAGCCGTGGTAGGGTGGTAATCAAAGTACAGTGGGAGAACACACAAGACTCTATGACGATCTCGGGTCTACAGACTAACCTACACCAGTGTCACCTGAGAACTGCTATCCGACGATAGATATAATTCCATATAGGAGTTCTCGGTGAGTCCGTCCAGTGTACCCAGTCACCACTGAGCACCCGTATACGATCTCGATGTCAAACATCGATGAATGTCGGAACATCCATCACCCATCATATGGGTCTAGTATCATATACGCTAGTCTAATCTGGTATATCGATGCCCCGTCTCGAAAAACCTACGACTAGGGACATTCCAGGATATGCTTATAAACTACAGATGTCCCACTAGTATGATCTCCATCATAATCATAGTAGTCAAGCCTATATCCTCAGGGCTTTATCAACATGTGTGAATGAATAAAAGCATGATCAAATCAACATGTCAGATAAAGAAGAACCAGATAGCATACTATCATGCAAGAATGTACACTGAATATATATATATATATATATATATATATATATATATATATATACACACATGTATAAATATATCCACTATCATATAATGGCCTCTAGGGCATACATATATCCAACAATCTCCCACTTGCACTAATACCAGTTATTGGCATATCTCATACCCAACATCTCAAAAAGTCGCTCTTGCTGCGGTTGAGGGAGGGCCTTGGTGAAAAGATCTGCAGCGTTATTCTTAGTGTTTGCTCTCTTAATCTCTATCTCGTGGCGATCTACAATCTCCCGAATCAAATGAAAGCGCCTCAGGATGTGTCTGGACCGCTGATGGGACCTGGGCTCCTTGGGTAACGCCATAGCCCCATTATTATCACAATATAATGGTATTGGATCAATAATGGTTGGAACTACAAGTAACGTTTTAAAAATAATTAAATAAATAAAATCGTTTAAATGAATTTTATGATTTTCGGTAAAGTAAAACGTATTTTTCGAAAAACAAAACCGTAATTATTTTTCACTATAAATTTAAAAATACCTATTTTAATTATGTTATTACTAGTAAATGGTGTTTATTTAGTCACTTATAAATTTTTTAGTTTAATTAAATATTTTTCCTAAATTAATTATTTTAAATATTAACATAAGCTTTATTTATGCACTAAATTAGTGTAAATTTCAAATTTGAATGGGTTTAATTTGTAAAATTGAACCATGGCATATTAGAATCTAGTGTGTATCATGTAAAATTTATTTGCAAAATTTTCCATGATTCTAGAATTTTCTTTAGTTGTTTAGAAGAGAAATGGTTAAAATTAATTAAAATGTTGAAAAGACATAAAGCAGATGATTTTTTTGGAGAACTTTCTACACCATTCCTCATTCATTTCTTTCTCTCCTTCCTCTCCCTAAAGTGGTCGGCCTCCTCATCATGGCAGCCCCCCCATTACTCCACTTGATTTTTATTACAAAAACCATCAAAAATTCATCCAAAATTCAATAAAAATTCCACAAAATCCTAATAAATTCCTACTCTCTATTCTTTGCTCTTATTTACATGGATTTTGGAGATGGAAAGCACTCATTTTGGAGTCTCGTTTTCATGTTTGGATTTTATGTTGTGGAGGTATAAATCTTTTTCTTTTGATTTATTTTTATTAGATGTTTCTTTTAAGCATAATTAGATTTATTAAATTAATTCTATTTGCAAATTCTAAAATTCAAGTTAGGGTTTGTAAATTCAAGTTGTGGTTTTATTAATTCATTAGGGTTATAATACTTGTTTAACACTTTTAGAAATGTAAAATCATGCATGGTTGATATATTGTAAATTGTTATCCAAAATTGTTTAAATTAAACAATTTTGCAAACTAGATTTCTATATATTATATATATTGGTGAGATAAATTCCAATTAATGTTTGTAACATTAGATTGTTGTTTAAATGAGGATATTGACATGTTTAAGGAATGAAAAACTTAGTCTGGTCACTAGTTTCTTTTGATAATTGAGAAATATTAATAAAAATGCTATTTTTGCTAACTAGTTTTTGGAAATTATTAAATAAATGAGATTTAAAATATAAATTATGGTTTCATTATATCATTATCATTATAAATTGTAGATTGAAAAGTTAATTCATGCAAAATCAAGTTTTGTTGTGGAATTGTGGAATCTTGCTTGTAAGATGTGGAAAATTGATAAAGGTTGCAAACTAGAAATTCCAAATTAATACAAATTTGTGTAATAAAAATATAGTAATGGGTTGTATAGTCTAGTTATACTATTTAATGAGTTTTATGACCATTGGTTTCATTTAAATGTCATGTTTTGAAGAAAAACGGTAAATTGGCATTTTCGGGTTTTACGAAATCGGGCGATTTGATGGATTTTAGGGTTTCGATGAATTAAATCATCTTTTATATTCTAAGTAATGAGTTTTAAAACTATGAGTTATTTGTTGATGTTTATCTCGATTAATCGGAGTTTGTACGCCGATATCGAGCGATATTTGGTTCTTTTGCGTGAACGGGACATAGGTTTTAACCTATGCGCGTTTCGTGTGTCGTTTTGACTTTTGTCCGTGATTTAGTTTACGATACTATATATGTTTGCGTATAGGTACCCCTCACGTGGACTGCGGGCAATGAAGAAGAGGATGGCGACACCGTCTTCGGCAGACATGGACCAGGTGAGTAGATGTATATCTACGGGGGGAAGTCGGGTGGATGGCGTTTAGCACCCCCGCAACGTAGAATAGTAATAGTACTTATTGACATTAGGAAGCCAGATGTGAACCTAGATTCTTAATGAGTAGGACCCTAGTAATGACCCTAGGTTGGACTAGACTAATTTAGGAAGACCATACCAGAGGATGAATACCTTGGAAGAGATTCGTAGGTTTCAGGTAGATACACACACACGCACACACTGAAACTCGACGTGGTGTATACGTGTATGTGTATATATATATAGGACTAGTTATAGGTGTATATATATATATATACATATATATACAACACGTATATGGGATACAATGATGTGATATGATACACGGGAATGAGACAGTATAACTGGGCTTGATGCCGTGATTCTTGGCTATACAGTCGTATTAAAGTGTTAGCGGATCATTAGAGAATGAGATAGTGAATAGGTGTACATAGATAATAAAGGGTGGTGATGATTTAGAGGTACATAGGACTCTAAAATAGCACCCGAACCGTAACATGTGATCGATATTCTGATATGTTATATGTGTGTCTTGATTACGACATCATATAGATGTAACTTGATTGCGATATCATAAAGGTGTAAGTTGATTTCGATATCTTATAGGCATGACTTAATCACGACTTGACATATGTGACTTGATTAAGATATGATATATGTGACATGACATTTCTGAGGATAAATTAACGATGCATATTTATGCTGACAATGATATATGATTGATGTATGCGATTACAGTATAACACCTTGATCATGACATGTGTTGATGATGATATTATACGAATGATGAGACACGTAGGTGATACTTGACCCGTATCCCGATATTGGGATGTCGTACGATGGATTTTACCGTATGAGGCATAGATGTGATGATTGATCCTCACTCTTGTTTCGAGGAAATCGTACTACGTACGTGACGCTATTGAGGCTGGATCGCCGACTATTAGAGACATGGACTCAGACTTTAGGTGTACCCTTATTTCTTATCGACTAGTTCTTAGGTTTAGTTCTTTAGGAGGTTAGATGGACACTAGTTAGGCTCGAGACATATAGTTGTAGTTATATTTGTATATCAAATGAGTGGATATTGCACATATGTCTTTACATTCATACTGTATTCATAATGTTGCATGTTCATACATATGTTTCTATAATCAGAATCAAACTCTGCCTGTTAGGACACTAGCACCATTACCGATGATGCGCATATTCCACACACACTTATTTGCCGGCTCACACACATCATCATCGGTAATTGCTATGTCACGTACACTTTAGATCATATTATCGTTTATTGATGCAATCAGCTAACAGCTAGATTGATATAATATCGTGATTGCTCTCTGGTGTTAGCATAGACATGGCATTGATTACTTAGACATTTCATGCATTCATATTTCCATGTTATCATGCAGTATTATGGGCATATGCCGACACTTATCATATACTTACTCATGATTTTGGGATTTTGGTTTTCTATGAGATTTCTGGATTTTGGGGAAAACCGCAAGGATATATAAAAACTTCTCTCTCTCTCCTCCTTTCTTTTTAAAACATAAGATGTGGTTTTCTCGTGATGTATGTGTCGTCCACCATGAGATTTCATGTTTTCTGCTGGATTTCGAGACCCGATTCGAGGAGTGGATGAACCGTCTCGGGTACATGGTGGGCCCGGTATGGTACCCCGAGGCAAGAAGATCGAGTTGTAGACGATGAGCCTGGCAGGGGAAGGCTACCTACCGGTGATGTCTGGCACGGCGGATATCCAGAGGATACTGACCGTTGTCGTGAGATTTGATGATATGGGCCGATCCGGACTGACGGAGCCCGAGATATTGAGACTATGAGACATTGAGATTATGAGGTATTGAGACTTGAGATTTACATGTTTTGTGTCGATGTTTGACACAGATTTCCATGGATTTCATTGTTGCTATTTCAGATTTCTATACACATTTTACTATGGTAAAAGCTAAAGATTTCTTATACAGATATATCTAGATTTCAGGATTGGTTATGTTACATTCATAGTGCATGCATACTCATTCTTATGATATAGTATTATATGAGGCACTGACACGAGCACGGAGTATTTGCATTTACGCATAGTATTACCCTGCCATTACTAGATGATTGGGACTTAGTAGTGTATCATTATAACCTAGGATAGCATCGTGCATTCGATTTCTTTTCGTAGATGTCTTCTACTCACGAGTTGTCAACTCACCCCCGTTATGCCAAATTTTATTACAGGTTGATGTACAGGGTTCCTTGGCAGATTGCTGGCACATGATTTCTTTCTAGGTGATTTGCGCGGTAGGTTAGTTCATTTGTATCTGGACCGCCGTTGTATTTTTATTATTTCATTTATATCTAGAAAGCTCCATCAACCAAACTTGTATTATTTGATAGATTACTGGACCATTTATTTATTTCGACCTTAGATTCACGCATGTATTATTCTGATTTGGTGGATTTGTTTTCTTTTGAGTTTTGAGCCTCGCCCTTTGGCGTTGTATATTATTGTGCTTGTTGTGGTTGTTTCCGCCTGTTGGCGTTGAGCTAGCTCCCGTTTGGGGATGCTTTTTATTGTTTATGTATATTATACTTGTTATACCCGGTTGGGGCCAGTTTTACAGAGGAGAATCTGCCGAAATTTTTGGGAAAATTTGCAGATGCTTTTAAACTTGTTTTCTTCATGTTTTCTTTTACTTCTTCTTCTTTTATATGGTTTAGATTTCTGGGCTTCGGCTTACTTAGGTTACGTTGCGCCTCTAGACGTTTCGTAATCTAAGTGCTGGTCACGTTCCGTACTTTCGGGTCGTGACAAAATTTGTATTAGAGCGCTAAGTTTAACCTTGTATAAGTCTAGGTGACCCTTGGATGATGGAGTAGGCGATTTAGGTAAAGTAACGTACCGTGGGTATGGTCCGCGGCATACTTACGATACGCTACTCTGCTTAAGGAGCCTTATGATGTACATTTGTTTGCACCGTATTTCATTCGTTCCTTTGATCTATCTTTGTCGATGTCGGAGGGTGGTTTCTGTTACCACGGGCGCATGGGCAGAGGGAGCTGCGGCTCTAATGCGATAACCATTAGGGTATTAGTTATTCTTGAGGATTGAAGCATTGCTTAGCGTGCGGACGAAGGGTATTCACATGCCGTCCAGACGAAGTTAAAGGGTTCGAACGATTATCAGAAAACCATTTTCCCAAGTTTAAGGTATTCGGAAGAACATGCAGGTATTTCGATGGACCCTCTAGAAGAATGAAACCCTAACTCGACATAATGACCACGAGAACGCCTTTGAACCTTAGGGTTTACGGCAGTTCCGCGGTGCCATTAGTGAGGCTTGGGTTTGCCCTTCTACGGCTGGACCCTCGGTGCTGGGGTATGTACCGGATATTGTTAAGCTGTACTTGAGTGTTGAGCTCTCGGGGAATTATGGGATTTTGATGGATCGATCGAAAAGTTTAATATAGTCCTGATATCAGGTGAAGGGATCGACTACGTGGGAGACTCTAGATATGAGTATTGCCGTTGGTAGCGCAGTCAGCACAGCTACAAAGAGACGAGTTCGAACCAATCGACATCAGAGGAAAGAGGCGCACATTGACGATAGTGTTTACGATTGTGATTTGGTGATTTGAATTTCATATTTTCGTTGATTGGATTTTGGTATTTTGAGGATTTTGTTCTACGATTGGTATTTCTTATGTGTACCTTCATTACATTCTATTTGTGTTTCATATATCAGTTGGATTGATGTTGTTTAGTACATACCCAGTGCACTTGAATTGGTTTTAATACATTTTGAGATTTTGATTTGATTTCGTGCATATGGGTTACACATGATTTTCATATATGCTTCGACCTAGTTTTCATGCATTTTCGTACTGTGATTTCGATTTTGATATTTAGTGTATGTTTTCGTGCACCATGTGCACCTGATTAAGATTCTTGCGCATACTTGGCGCACTTGATGCGAATTTGTGCACGCCAGATGCACTAAATCGGGGTTTTGTGCAGATTAGATGCACCTGATATTAAAGTCGTGCACGCCCGTTGCACTTGACAGATGTTTTTGGTGCACACCTGTTGCACTCAGTTTTGTTTTTGTGTGAATTTGTGGCATCTGTATTTGGTTTTGATTTCAGTGCGCACCGGACGTACATGATATTTTTATGATGTGATTAGGATTGATTTCAGTTTGATCAGTATGTTTTTATAATCATTACTATTGATTTAGTAACCAGGCAGGACCTGTATATTAAATAAAAGATATATATATATATATATATATATATAGCTATTTTTTAAAAATAAACGTCCGCTACTTATGCCGTGACACGTGCATCGCACGGCGATTATCAAGAGGGGTTTTTGTATGCTTCTTTATTAAGATATTTAGGCGATTTTACTACGATGCGCACTATATACATATAAGTTATAGTTTTGATATATATTATGTCGGTTTTCGTATTGGGTTTTGATATTTTATCTTTACCATAACTCCGATGATTGCGTTATGCTTGACGGAGTTGATTTTAGTTATGTATTGATGATTTCGGAGCCCCGACGATTTGAGTGTTTTGCTAAATGTTTTAGTATTTGGAGGGAGAGTTTCAATTTAAATTCGGGGACAGAATTTCTTAAAGTGGGGAAGATTGTAACGTTTTAAAAATAATTAAATAAATAATTAAATAAATAAAATCTTTTAAATGAATTTTATGATTTTCGGTAAAGTAAAACGTATTTTTCGTAAAACAAAACCGTAATTATTTTTCACTATAAATTTAAAAATACCTATTTTAATTATGTTATTACTAGTAAATGGTGTTTATTTTGTCACTTATAAATTTTTTAGTTTAATTAAATATTTTTCCTAAATTAATTATTTTAAATATTAACATAAGCATTATTTATGCACTAAATTAGTGTAAATTTCAAATTTGAATGGGTTTAATTTGTAAAAATGAACCATGGCATATTAGAATCTAGTGTGTATCATGCAAAGTTTATTTGCAAAATTTTCCATGATTCTAGAATTTTCTTTAGTTGTTTAGAAGAGAAATGGTTAAAATTAATTAAAATGCTGAAAAGACATAAAGAAGATGATTTTTTTGGAGAACTTTCTACACCATTCCTCATTCATTTCTTTCTCTCCTTCCTCTCCCAAAAGTGGCCGGCCTCCTCATCATGGCAGCCCCCCCCCATTTCTCCACTTGATTTTTATTACAAAAACCATCAAAAATTCATCCAAAATTCAATAAAAATTCCACAAAAGCCTAATAAATTCCTACCCTCTATTCTTTGCTCTTCTTTACATGGATTTTGGAGATGGAAAGCACTCATTTTGGAGGCTCATTTTCAGGTTTGGATTTTATGTTGTGGAGGTATAAATCTTTTTCTTTTGATTTATTTTTATTAGATGTTTCTTTTAAGCATAATTAGATTTATTAAATTAATTCTATTTGCAAATTCTAAAATTCAAGTTAGGGTTTGTAAATTCAAGTTGTGGTTTTATTAATTCATTAGGGTTATAATAACTTGTTTAACACTTTTAGAAATTGAAAATCAAGCATGGTTGATATGTTGTAAATTGTTATCAAAAATTGTTTAAATTAAATAATTTTTGCAAACTAGTTTTCTATATATTATATATATTGGTGAGATAAATTCCAATTAATGTTTGTAACATTAGATTGTTGTTTAAATGAGGATATTGACATGTTTAAGGAATGAAAAACTTAGTTTGGTCACTAGTTTCTTTTGATAATTGAAAAATATTAATAAAAATGCTATTTTTGCTAACTAGTTTTTGGAAATTCTTAAATAAATGAGATTTAAAATATAAATTATGGTTTCATTATATCATTATCATTATAAATTGTATTTTGAAAAGTTAATTCATGAAAAATCAAGTTTTGTTGTGGAATTGTGGAATTTTGCTTGTAAGATGTGGAAAATTGATAAAGGTTGCAAACTAGAAATTCCAAATTAATACAAATTTGTTTAATAAAAATATAGTAATGGGTTGTATAGTCTAGTTATGCTATTTAATGAGTTTTATGACCATTGGTTTCATTTAAATGTCATGTTTTGAAGAAAAACGGTAAATTGGCATTTTCGGGTTTTACGAAATCGGGCGATTTGATGGATTTTAGGGTTTCGATGAATTAAATCATCTTTTATATTCTAAGTAATGAGTTTTAAAACTATGAGTTGTTTGTTGATGTTTATCTCGATTAATCGGAGTTTGTACGCCGATATCGAGCGATATTTGGTTCTTTTGCGTGAACGGGACATAGGTTTTAACCTATGCGCGTTCCGTGTGTCGTTTTGACTTTTGTTCATGATTTAGTTTACGATACTATATATGTTTGCGTATAGGTACCCCTCACGTGGACTGCGGGCGATGAAGAAGAGGATGGCGACACCGTCTTCGGCAGATATGGACCAGGTGAGTAGATGTATATCTACGGGGGGAAGTCGGGTGGATGGCGTTTAGCACCCCCGCAACGTAGAATAGTAATAATACTTATTGACATTAGGAATCTAGATGTGACCCTAGATTCTTAATGAGTAGGACCCTAGTAATCACCCTAGGCTGGACTAGACAGATTTAGGAAGACCATACCAGAGGATGAATACCTTGGAAGAGATTCGTAGGTTTCATGTTGATACACACACACGCACACACTGAAACTCGACGTGGTGTATACGTGTATGTGTATATATATATAGGACTAGGTATAGGTATATATATATACATATATATACAACACGTATATGGGATACAATGATGTGATATGATACACGGGAATGAAACAGTATATCTGGGCTTGATGCCGTGATTCTTGGTTATACAGTCGTATCAAAGTGTTAGCGGATCATTATAGAATGAGATAGTGAATAGGTATACATAGATAATAAAGGGTAGTGATGATATAGAGGTACATGGGACTCTAAAATAGCACCCGAACCGTAATTACCGATGATGCGCATATTCCACACACACTTATTTGCCGGCTCACACACATCATCATCGGTAATTGCTATGTCACGTACACTTTAGATCATATTATCATTTATTGATGCAATCAGCTAACAGCTAGATTGATATAATATCGTGATTGCTATCTGGTGTTAGCATAGACATGGCATTGATTACTTAGACATTTCATGCATTCATATTTCCATGTTATCATGCAGTATTATGGGCATATGCCGACACTTATCATATACTTACTCATGATTTTGGGATTTTGGTTTTCTATGAGATTTCTGGATCTTGGGGAAAACCGCAAGGATATATAAAAACTTCTCTCTCTCTCCTCCTCTCTTTTTAAAACATAAGATGTGGTTTTCTCGTAATGTATGTGTCGTCCACCATGAGATTTCATGTTTTCTGTTGGATTTCGAGACCCGATTCGAGGAGTGGATGAACCGTCTCGGATACATGGTAGGCCCGGTATGGTACCCCGGGGCAAGAAGATCGAGTTGTAGACGATGAGCCTGGCAGGGGAAGGCTACCTACCGGTGATGTCTGGCACGGCGGATATCCGGAGGATACCGACCGTTGTCGTGAGATTTGATGATATTTGCCGATCCGGACTGACGGAGCCCGAGATATTGAGACTATGAGACATTGAGATTATGAGGTATTGAGACTTGAGATTTACATGTTTTGTGTCGATGTTTGACACGGATTTCCATGGATTTCATTGTTGCTATTTCAGATTTCTATACACATTTTACTATGGTAAAAGCTAAAGATTTCTTATACAGATATATCTAGATTTCAGGATTGGTTATGTTACATTCATGGTGCATGCATACTCATTCTTATGATATAGTATTATATGAGGCACTGACACGAGCACGGAGTATTTGCATTAGTATTACCCTGCCATTACTAGATGATTGGGACTTAGTAGTGTATCATTATGACCTAGGATAGCGTCGTGCATTCGATTTCTTTTCGTAGATGTCTTCTACTCACGAGTTGGCAACTCACCCCCGTTGTGCCAAATTTTATTACAGGTTGATGTACAGGGTTCCTTGGCAGATTGCTGGCACATGATTTCTTTCTGGGTGATTTGCGCGGTAGGTTGGTTCATTTGTATCTGGACCGCCGTTGTATTTTTATTATTTCATTTATATCTACAAAGCTACATCAACCAAACTTGTATTATTTGATAGATTACTGGACCATTTATTTATTTCGACATTAGAGTCGCGCATGCATTATTCTGATTTGGTGGATTTGTTTTCTTTTGAGTTTTGAGCCTCACCCTTTGGCGTTGTATATTATTGTGCTTGTTGTGGTTGTTTCCGCCTGTTGGCGTTGAGCTAGCTCCCGTTTGGGGATGATTTTTATTGTTTATGTATATTATACTTGTTGTACCCGTTTGGGGCCAGTTTTTACAGAGGAGACTCTGCCGAAATTTTTGGGAAAATTTGCTGATGCTTTTAAACTTGTTTTCTTCATGTTTTCTTTTACATCTTCTTCTTTTATATGGTTTAGATTTCTGGGCTTCGGCTTACTTAGGTTACGTTGCGCCTCTAGACGTTTCATAATCTAAGTGCCGGTTACGTTCCGTACTTTTGGGTCGTGACACTACTCCTAGCTCCGAGACGAACTTCCTCATCCAGACGGCTTCCTTGGCTGCATCATTTGCAACAATGTACTCAGTTTCCATCGTAGAGTATGCAATGGTATCCTGTTTGGAACTCTTCCAACTTACCGCCCCTCCATCTAGGGAAATACAAACCCTGAGATAGATTTGTTGTCGTCCTTATCGCTCTGGGAGCTCGAATCGGTAAAGGCCTCCATTTGGAGATCTCCATTACCATACACCAAGAAAAATTCTTTAGTCCTTCGCAAGTACTTAAGAATGTTCTTCACAGCTATCCAGCGATTCTACCCTGGGTTGGATTGATACCTGCTTACAACACTAAGTGCATAAGCTACATCTGGGCGTGTACACAACATCGCATACATTATAGATCCTACTGCCGAAGCATAGGGTATAATGCTCATGCGAGCTCTCTCTTCATCGGTCTTTGGGCAAGAGTCCTTGGAGAGAGTGACCCAATGACAAGCGGGTAAGGGCACCCCGCTTGGAGTCTTCTATACTAAACCTTTTTAGGATGGTGTTGATGTATCTGGTTTGGGACAATCCCAACAACCTCTTGGATCTATCCCTATAGATCCTAATGCCTAGGAGGTATGTGGCATCACCCAGGTCCTTCATGGAAAACCTTAGTGATAAGAAAGATTTGACCGACTGTAGCATAGGAATGTCATTTCCTATCAGAAGAATATCATCCACGTACTATATGAGGAATGTGACAGCTTTCCCTACAGCCTTCTTATAAACACAAGGTTCATCTGGATTTTTGATGAAATCAAACTCTTTGATAACATCATCGAAACAGATGTTCCAACTCCGTGATGCCTGCTTTAACCCATATATGGATTTAAGCAATCTACATGCTTTCCCGCTGCTCCCACTGTCAATGAAGCCCTCTGGCTGATCCATATAAACGCATTCTTCTAAATCCCTATTTAGAAATGCCGTTTTAACGTCCATCTAACAGATTTCAAAGTCGTAGTGAGCAGCAATAGCAAGTAGGATCCGAATGGATTTAAGCATGCTACGGGCGAAAAAGTCTCGTCATAGTCCAAACCTGGTCTTTGACGAAAACCCTTCGCCACAAGTCTTGCCTTATAGGTCTCCACCTGCCCATCTACACCAATCTTTCTTTTAAAGATCCATTTGCACCCCACAGGTTTTGCCCCGGGGGGTACAACGTCCAAAGTCGATACTTTGTTGGTGTACATAGACTCCATTTCGGATCTCATGGCATCCAGCTACTTCACAGAGTCTCCACTCATGATAGCTTGCCGAAAACTGGTAGGATCATCATCCTCCATGATGCAGTCTTCTCTGTCACCATCAATGAGGAAACCGTAGTACCTCTCCGGTGGGCGAGAAGTCCTACCAGACCTACGGAGTGGCCGAGGTTCCTCAATTTTTAGTGCAACAGCCGGTTCAACCAAGTCATCATTTGTAGTTTGTGTCTCTAGAACCTCTTCTAGATCCACCATATTGCCATCATCTTTATCTGTGAAAAACTCTTTTTCTAACAATGTGGCATACTGAGAAACAAACACCTTTTGTTCCTCCTTGTCGTAGAATAGATATCCATAAGAGTTCCTTGGATATCCCACAAAGTTACACATGACTGACCGTGTCTCGAGTTTGTCCGGATTCGGCTTTTTATCATAGGCCGGGCAACCCCAAATCATAATTCTCTTAAGAGATGGTCTCTTCCCATGCCATATCTCATATGGCGTGGTAGACACGGTTTTGGTTGGAACCCTGTTCAGTAGAAACGCTGCAGTCTCTAATGCATGCCCCCAAAATGAGACAGGTAACTCAGCATCACTCATCATGGAATGGACCATATCTAATAGGGTTCGATTCCGTCGTTCAGACACACCGTTGTGCTTTGGTGTTTAAGGAGGAGTGAGCTGAGTGAGAATCCCGTTCTCTTTTAGGAAGTTTGCAAATTTTGTACTAAGGTACTCCCCACCTCGATCTGATCGAAGCATTTTGATACTCAAGCCGGTTTGTTTTTCTACTTCGAGTTTATATTCAGTGAATTTCTCGAAAGCTTCGGATTTGTGCTTTAATAAAAATACATGACCGAATCTTGAGAAATCGTCAGTGAAAGTAATGAAGTAAGAAAAACCGCCTCTAGCCTGTGTAGACATTGGCCCATATACATCACTATGTATGAGTCCTAGGAGCTCGGTAGCTCTTTCTCCGTGTCCGGTAAACGGAGTTTTGGTCATTTTACCCTTGATACAAGACTGGCAAGTCGCATAAGATTTATATTCAAAAGGGTTTAAATATCCATCTTTGTGTAACTTGTTTAGTCTTGTTTCGTTAATATGACCAAGTCTACAGTGCCAAAGAAAATCTTCATTTATTTCTGAAAGTTTTCTTTTATTAGTATGTTGTATGCTGAAAACTGTGTGTTGATTTAGGACGTATATCCCGTTTTTAAGCGTACCATACCCAACCAACATTTGATTCAGGTGAATGTTCATAACATTTTTCTGCAATACAAAATTATATCCTTCATTGTCTAACAAAGAAACGGATATTATATTACAAAGCATACTAGGTACAAAATAACATTGGTTCAAAACCAATATACACCCAGATGGCAACCCCAAGTGATACTCTCCCACTGTGACTGTATGTACATTGGAACCATTTCCAACGCGGAGAGTATGGTCACCTGTCTTCAAAACCTTGCTATTTCTCAGCCCCTGCATAGAATTGCAAATGTGAGAACCTGAACCGGTATCTAATACCATGGAAGCAGAGTTTATTGAAAAACAGTTTTCTGTCACAAATACACCTGAAGCGGAAGCATCCCCATGCTTCTTCTTGAGATTTAAGTACTCCGTATAGTTGCGCTTCCAATGTCCTGTTTTGTGGCAGTGAAAACATTCCCCTTTCCCCGATTCTCCAGCTTTGGACTTGTCCTTCCCCTTAACCTTTTTAACTCCACACCTAGGATTGGTGGGCTTCTTCTTTTTCTTTCCCTTGGCCTTAGCCTTTGGGCGAGAAGAAGAAGATTGCCCAACACTCAAAACGGGAGTTTTCACTGATTTCAGTGTGCTCTCTGCACTCCTTAATATATTAAGGAGTTCAGGTAGTTCCTTCTCCATGTTGTGCATGTTGAAATTAACTATGAATTGAGCAAAGGTGGAGGGGAGGGACTGCAGAATAATATCCGTATATTGTTCGTTGTCCATTGTCCTTCCAAGGTCCTCAAGCTCTTCTATAAGAGCTATCATCTTCAGAACATGGTCTCCTACTGGTGTGCCAGGGACCATTCGAATCTGAAACAATTTCTTTGATGCTTCGTATCGTAATACGCGGGATTGCTCTCCATACAACTCCTTTGTATGGAGGAATATGGCTTGAATGTCCATATTCTCGTGCTGCTTTTGATGTGTGTTGTCCATCGATGCGAGCGCGAGGTATTTGGCCGTGGCACAGTCAGCGTCCCATGTCTTGTGGACTTCTTTATCCGCAACTGAAGATTTTGGACCTGGGATGGGCGGGGCTGGAGCCGTGAGGACATATGATACTTTATCATAAGTCAAGGCAATTTTCAGATTCCTCAGCCAGTCTTTATAATTGGTCCCATTCAGTTTATTTTTATCTAGTAGAACCTTGAGTCCAGTCATTGGTATCTGCCATTAAGAGAGAAAAGAATACACTCAGCGAAAGTTCTTGCAAAGATCAGACTGGTTATTATCTTGTCTAATCGATGTCTCCCACTGCTTTAATCAAGTTTTTCTTTCAAACCTTAAAAAGAAAACTAGCCAGGATTAATTACATTCTACAACTTCGCTAACCGTTCAGCCAGGCCAGTGTCGGTACTTGAGGGAAGTTCCCCGTGCTTTCGCACGGACCTAATTAAAGTAAACCTTGTTTTCCCAAAGGCGTAGCCCCGTTAACACCTTTCTAGACACCTAATGAGTTAGCTAATTTTAAACTGCAAAACTTTCCTGGGAGCAACTATTGCCCACAGTGGGATCGGGATCCAACCATCATATGGAAGGTATGCAATCTCATTGCAAATCTCAACACTTGAAATTCCCGATGCTGTTTTTACCCCTAGTACTTATGAACTTAACTATGGTCAACAAATCATAAGTACCAGTCAAGTTCTACCCGTCATTTCTTGATTAATTAGACCCACTCATATGACCCTTAACTATGGTCAATAAAGTCGCATGAATGTCCTAATTAATCTGCATCATATGCAGTGTGGGAAGACATCACTTAGCTACCGTACACTACGCCTTAACTATAGTCAACAAACGTAGCACGAATACTAAGTACTCTACTTCCCAAAATGATGGAGGGTTGCGGATGATTTTTAAGAAAATCTTTAACGTTTTGAACTTGATATTGTCGTAGAATCAATTGGTTTTCAAATGGAATGGCTTGAGCTCCGCAGTTTTGAAATGTAGCTTTTTCATAAAGAGCCGAGTGGTTTTCAAATCCGATTCTACAACATCTTTTTAGGTTTATTTTCTTTACATTAATCATATTAATGTAGTCCTATCATTTAAGTCCTTAAGCCAATCACAGAAAAGAAACGAAAATACAACGTACGCTTATGCCATCCGCATTCGCCGCAATGTTCCGTTATGCACCGTTAGGTTACTTAACTAACGACATATCGGGACGGGACTAGCGCGGGTGTAAAACATAAGCAACGTCTACTATATATCTCATATATAATATATCATTCGTCTCAGATATCACAGAATACAGGCAGCAGAAACACAGATATAATGTGGGATATACTAGGACGTCTGTATTTTGTATTTAGCCAACAATAAAAAATACGGATTCCACAGTCGCGATGAATAGCCAAGCCCACACCCCTAGACCCCTACGAGAGCGGCAAGCAACCCTACCAATCCTGGAGTTTAGGAGACCCGGTCTCGACTCCTCGAGATGGCCTCCCACTGAACCCCAGAACCCGGTCACTTGTGCTTCCCTCCTTGGGTCTATCCTAATGCGGAAAAGTAAATAATATACAACACTGGTGACATCAACCTCAACCCGGAAGTACCCCAAATAAAAGAATATTACATTACATTTGAATTTTACATGAATGAAAATAAAACTCTCATCTCACATAAAACTCCACGGTTATTCATTCGCGACAATCCTGCACATCATATCTCAGCAACACATAATATCATATATCATCAACGTAAGTAAGTATGCCTACCCCGATTGTCGTTGATGTATAGCAACGAAACCGGCGATAAGCGACATGCTACACTTACGGTCACAGAAAAGAAAGTGTAAAACTACAATATTTGGAATCTACATTCTCTTTAGACATCGTAAATCCGAAATATCACATACTTCGCATTTCATGCCTAACTATATGAATTCCACATATTGTATCACATTCCAGATAAATAGACAGTATTAAACTTTTCGATCGAATAATCAAATACCCAAAATTTCCTAAAGCTCAACACTTGAGCAGAGTTCAAAAAACCCGGAATGTGGCACAGTAGCAGAGGTCCAGCCGTAGAAGGGTCAAGCCAACGCCTCACATGTGGCACGCCGTACTACCTCAATCCCTAAAGTTCAGAGGCAGTTCAGATGGTCACATAATCGAGTTAAGGTTTGTGTTCTTCTAGAGGGTCCACCACTTAACTTGCACTATTTCCGAAAGATTTAAACCCGAGAAAAAATCAACACTTGAAAATGTTTTGTGCCGGGAAAAAGTGAGTTAATGATATTCGTTCGAACATTTTAATACTTTCTAAATTATCCGAAAAGGCACGAAATTAAAATTCCGATCGAATCACCGAATCTAAAGCAATCCCCAGAACATTCAAGACTTGAATCAGATTAAAAATACCCAAAAATATATACAAGCAGTTATAGACACTACTGTATAAATACGAGGCTATAAAGCATCAGTACGGCCGCGGAGCCATGGCCCAAGCAAGATTTGGCCGAGGTGGTGGCTTGTACGACTTATGGCTTCGTTTTTTTACATAAGTTCTTAGAATACCCTGCTGAATTTTTACGTATTTTTAATTCTGAAAATAACACAGTTTCAAAAAATGTCCAGAGAGGATTAAAAAATCCGTATTTTAGGTTCGATCGGAGTTTTAACTTCGCTAAAGCATCGCCTAAAGCTCTAGCTAGGCTCTGATACCAATGTTAGGTTTACCTAGCACCTCATGAAGGGTTTGGAAGCATCACATGTCTCAAAATCAAAATTTTAAGGTGCTAAGTGAACATACAAAGAATCATCACTAGAAATTTAGGGTTTCATTACATGTACATCATCACAAGTAGAAAAAGCTAGGGTTTTGAAAGTACAACCTTTGTAGCTCCCTACGCTAGACTCCTTGGCTACTTGAGAGTTGGAAAAAGGTTCGCTTGAGATCTTCTTGGTCCACGACGATCCACCCGAAGCTCTTTTGCCCAAAGCTCCTTGCTTTACTCGATATGTGAATGAAGTAGAGCAAACACCCTACACAAATGGGCTAGATGTGTGTAGTATGATGATGTGGTTTATATTCTATAATCAAAACTCTTTCTTTTTATCAACCTCACTCAAGGAAATTATCAAGAGAGGAAGAAGAAGATGGTGGCTAAGCTTTCTCACAAAAGAAAAGTTATGAGAGTGAATGATAATTGAAATGAGAAAAGAATAATCTATATTAATCCTTTCTCACTTCAACCATGGTTAGAATCATCTAGATTTTTATCAAATGGGTTAAAGACAAAAGGAAAATTAACTCAAGGTTAAAGGGTGGTCGAAGCATGGTCAAAGATGATAAGTATAAACCTTGTGTGAATTATCCTTTCTCTTTTTCTAAATGATAAATAAATAGATAATTATACAATATAAGTCTTGCATTGCCACCAAACATGTATCAACAACCATGATACAAAGTATGTATGTATGTATCCATGCACATCATCATGTGCATACATGCATGCATACAAGAATAGAAAAAGAGTTTGATTAAAAAATTAATCTAAAAGTCATTTGTTAAATCAACACTTGATTTTGCAAACCGGTCATATCACATACGACCCGACCAATAGAAAATGCCCGATTAATATACGGTATCACATATCCTTATTTAATCGGGTCCCCGCGCATATCTCATATGCACACCACCTCTTTTCGCCTGAGCCAGGAAACTTCATAGTTGGACTTTAAGACTCGTCAATACGCCAGCAGTAGGTAATGATCATATCAAATACCTACAAGCCGCAAGCGGTCAGCTAAACGTAACGGCCAACCGGGTATTGAGCGATCAGAAGAAAACAAGCGAACCTGTCACAACTCCCGTCGCGCCAACCGGCAACGCTACCGTACAGTCCGGTCTCTTTGTCAGATATGCTGCATATCGAGTCTAGGGATGGTAACATCGACCCTAATAACTCAATAAGTCGTGCCGATGAATGGTCTATAACAGATCTGTTAGTTATGTATATGCCCTAGAGGCCATTGTTGTACATATGATGTATATTATGATGGATGCTTGGATATATACAGAGAGGACTTTCTTGCTCGTCATGATAGTATGCTATTTGGTTTCACTTTATCTTAACATGTTGACTTGTACTCACATGTTGATAAAGCCCTTAAGATTTGTACTCGACTACTGGAACTATGATGAGATCATACTAGTGGAGCCACGGTAGTCGATGAGTACATCTTATAACTGTTCCTAGCAGAGGGTATATCGAGACAAGGCATCGATACACCAGAGTAGACGTATACGCATCTTGACCCATATGATAGGCGATGGATGATCCCATATCCATTGGAGTTTGACATCAGAGATGGTGCACGGGTGCTCAGTGGAGACTGGGTATACTGTACGGACTCGCCGAGAACTCCCAGATGGTGATATACCACACGTCAGATGGCAGTTCTCCGGTGACACTGGTACAGCGTAGTCTGTAGACCCGAGATCGTCATAGAGTCTTGTGTGATTCCTACTGTGCTTTGATCTCCACCTTACCACATCCAAGAGGGCGTCCAAAACGGTGGCTTTTGGGTGCAGTCCCGAATCACATGGAGGCAATGAGCGATAGGAGGGGATTCGTCTCTCCCGGTATAGGGAGTTGATATTGTGCTGTGTTCGATTGGCTATAATTGGAAGTCCCTGGCCAGGGCTGATATAGAGATATACTGGTAAGTGTTACCAGTAGTTTCTCGACCTGTTATGAGCCTCACATCGACACGACTTATCGATTATTGGGGTCTGACGTATACTACCCCTAGACTTGATATGCAACATAGCAGACGAACAGACCGGACTGTACGGGAGTGTTACTGATTGGATTCATAGGAGAACGTACAGGCTAGCTTGTTGATTTTATGATCGCTCAATACCTGGGTGGCTGTTACGTTTAGCTGACCGCTTGCAGCTTGTGGGTGTTTGATATGATCATCACCTGCTACCGGCGTATTGACGATTCTTTAGAGTCCTACACAGAGGTTTCTTGGTTTAGGCAAAACGGAGTAGAGGCACATATGTGATATGTGCAGGACCGAGGATAATACAATATGAGATACCGTATTGTATTCTCGCGATATTTAGATATGAACCGGGTCATCGGATCAAGTGTTGATTCGATGAATCGGTACATGATATATTAGTCGGTTATATTCGATATAGCCGGATTGTCAGATCAAGTGATTGATTCGATGATTTAATGTATAATAATATATATGATATATTGTATTACATTATCTAATATTGGCTCGCTTTATTATTTCATTTTCTCACCGGATAGTACATTGATATATATGCGATATATATTAATTATATTATTTTCTTTTGTTACAAATATAATATATATGTGATATATATTATAGTAACATGATATGATTTATTATGAAACATGTTTAGTGATGATAAAAAGAGATTAGGGTTTGATTAGAGTTAGCTTCTTCTTGCACCATCTAGAAGCATTCCTTTTTGTCTTGGTTAAGATATTATGGTTGATATTTATCCATGATTCATTTTTAACCTAACCAAACCCTAGCTCTAGTTTATTCTCTACAAAGGTTAAGCTTCTCATCCTTGACCATGGTTCCATAATCAATCATATATTCACTTCTACTATTCATCACAAAAGGATTAACTATTTTTCATTCATCTTCTTCTCTCTTTAGCTTTGAGAAAGCTTACAAGTTATTTCTTTTGTGATGATTTCTTGTGAGAAAATGATATAAAAGGATAGCATAAATACTACTCCATCATCCGCATCTAATCTAGCCTATTAGATTAGGGTGTTCACCTTATTAGAGTGAGAGAGCTTGAGTTATAGCAACTTCGACGTAGGTCATCGGAGAAACGGAACACTACAAGCTAGCATGGATCGTTCGAGTCATGGAGCCTCTCTTGAGTCCGGGAGATCATGGATCGTGGCAAAGGGACTTCTACTCGGAGCTTATTAAGCGAAGGAGCGGACTACAAAGGTTATAATCCCTCACACATAGTAGTAAAGATGTTTACTTGCATGTTAAACCTTAATAATCTAGCAAAGATCCCGGCTTTGGGTTGTTCGGCACGTCTAAAATTTTATTCGGGCATGTTTGATGCCTTATGAACCCTCACATGAGTGCCTAGGAACCCTACAGTGGTATCAGAGCCTAGCTAGAGTATTAGGCGACGTGTATACGAAGTTAAAACTCCGATCGAACCCGATACAACGAAAATGAACCCCTCTCTGGATATTTTTTAAAAACTGGGATTTTTCTGAATTAAAAATGCCTAAAAAATTCAGCAAGGAAAAATAAGAATTGTGGTGAAAAACGATAGTATAATACCTACAAACCGCTGCGGAACCGCGGCTGTACCGCGCTTGGGCCGCGGATCTGCGGCAGTAAAAAGGAATTATGCCATCATTTTTCCACAGTAATACTTCTTTCTGTAATTGCTATTTTCTAGGTATTTTAAAACTTACTCAAAGTGTTGAGTATATTGGGGTTTATTTTGTAATCGTTCATTCGATCGGAAAATTTAAATTCGTTATTTTTTCCGGATATTTAGAAACTGTTAAAATGTTCGAACGGATATCATTAACTCATTTTTTCCGGCACGAAAAACTTTCAAGTGTTGAATTTTTATCGGGTTTAAATCTTTCGGAAAAATTGTACAAGTAACACAGTGGACCCTCTAGAAGACAACAAACCTTAACTCGATTATGTGACCGTCTTGAACTGCCTCTAAACCTTAGGGTTTGGGGCAGTACGGCATGCCATATGTAAGGCGTTGGCTTGACCCTTCTACGGCTGGATCACCGGTACTGTGACATATTCTGGGATTATTTGAACTCCGCTCAAGTGTTGAGCAATTTAGGAAATTTTGGGTATTTGATTATCTGTTCAGAAAGTTTAATACTGTCTATTTATCTGGAATGTAATACAATATGTGGATTTCATATAGTTAGGCATGAAATGCGAAGTATGTGATATTTCGGATTTACGATGTCTAAAGTGATTGTGGATTCCAAATATTGTAGTTTTACAATTTCTTTTCTGTGACCGTAAGTGTAGTATGTAGTTGTATTGCCGGTTTTCGTTGCTATACGTCAAAGACGATCGGTGTATGCATACTTACTTACGTTGATGATATGTGATATTATGTGTTGTTGTGATATGTTATATTGGATCGTCGTGTTCTGAATAGCCGGGGGTTTTATGTGAGATGAGGGTTTTTATTTTCATTCATGTAAAATTCATTTGTATGTAATATTCTTTTATTGGGGCACTTCCGGGATGAGGTTGATGTCACCATTGTATATTATTTACTTTTCCGCATTAGGTAGACCCAAGGAGGGGAGCACAAGTAACCGGGTTCTAGGGTCCAGTGGGAGGCCATCTCGAAGAGTCGAGACCGGGTCTCCTAACCCTAGAATTGGCAGTGTTATTTGCCGCTCTCGTAGGGGTCTAGGGATGTGGGTTTGGCTATTCATCGCGACCGTGGAATCTGTGTTTTATACCGGCTCGTATTAAAAACACGGACATCCTAGTATATCCAATATTTCATATATGTTCTTCTGCTGCAATGTTCTGTGATGAGATCATATTACTGCCTGAGACAAATGGTTATACTATATATATATGCTGATATATAAATATTACTGCTTTCGTTTCTTCTGTGATGCTTAGGAAGCATAAGCTGATGGGATTTTATTAATGAGATTAATAAAAAGATAAGAAACCTAAAATATGTTGTAGAATCAAAACTTTATAAAAAGGGTAGTTACAGTTTTGCTTTGCATAGCGGTATATATGATATACCCTGCACCTTATTCAATGAGGAAAGAGCCGAGATCCCTTCACCCGGAGTGACCTCTTTAGCGAAACTGGCAGATGCTACAAACTCGCGATTTAATTTTTGACAGCTTCTATAGTCTTGCTTTGCACAGAGGTATATATGATATACCCTGCACCTTATTCGATGGGGAAAGAGCCAAGATCCCTTCACCGGGAGTGACCTCTTTAGCGAAACAAGAAAAGCCTCAAAAATACTCCTTTTCAAAAACACTCGATTCTACGACGATATCATGTTCATTACGCAATAGGTTTTCTGAAAAACCTGTCGTAGCCCTCCGTCATTTCAGATAAGTCCTACTTAGTATTCGTGCTACGTTTGTTGGCCTGCGTCAAGGCGTAGTGTGCGGTATTTAACTAGTATTTATCTGTTTATGCATATGATGTAGATTGGATTAAGGTAATCGTGCGACTTTGTTGGCCTGCGTCAAGGGTCATACGGGTGGGTTTAATTCAATCAAGAAATGACGGGTTTAACTTGACTAACGCACTATGGTTTGTTGGCCTGCGTCAAGGTCATGGGACGCTAGGGGTAAAATATTATCGGGAATTTCAAGTGTTGAAATTTGCAATGAGATTGCATACCTCCTATGAGATAGTTGGATCCCGATACCCACTGCGAGTAAGAGTTACTCCTGGGAGAGTTTTACACAGGACAATTAGCCGATCAAGTAGGTGTCTAGAAAAGTGTTAACGGGGTTACGCCTCTGGGAAAACGAGGTTTACTTTAATTAGGTCCGTGGAAAGCACGGGGAACCTCTCTCATGTATCGACACTGATCTGGCTGAAAGATTGACGAAATTGTAGGGTGTAATTAATCCCAGCTAATCTTACCTTTTAGGGTTTGAAGGAAGATTTGATAAAAACAGTGGGAGACATCCTGATTAGATAAGATAATAACCAATTTAATCTTGCAAGAGCATACGCTAAAGTGTTTTCTTCTCTCTCTCTCCAGGCAGCGACCATGTCAGGCCATAATCAAGATAATAATATGGATGTATTGACTGAACCCGCATATTATACTGAGCAGGGAAACGTTGGACCTGTTCTTTCTTATAAGAGTTATAAGACTGAACAGGGAATAGGAGAATATCTGGATTCTCAAGCCGCCCAAAAGAACATGCATGTTGATGCATCTTCTTCAGGTGTGTTAGTTATTGGGAACTGTTTCTCAGTTCACCCTACATCCTGGGTATTAGATACCGGATCAGGATCCCACATATGTAAATTGTTACATGGGCTACGGAAAGGTAGAGAACTGGGAAAAGGTGATCATTCCGTTCAAGTAGAAAACGATGCAAGTATTGCAGCCAAAGCAGTTGGCGAATATCACCTAGTATTACCAAGTCGTAATACACTGATTCTGAATGAGTGCTATTATATACCGAACATGATGTGCAATATTATATCAGTTTCTTTATTAAGTAAAGAAGGATACAATTTTGTAGTACAGGATAATGTTATGAACATATTCCTAGATCAAAAGTTGATTGTATCAGGCTCGTTACATAATGGCATATTCGTTCTAAATCGAAATACAGTCCTCAATATACAAAACACACACAAGAGGAAGAGTTCATAAATGAACGAATCCTTCTTGTGGCATTGTAGACTTGGTCATATCAATACGACACGACTAGCTAAGTTACATAAGGATGGATATTTGAATCCGTTCGAATTATCATCTTATGATACTTGCCATTCATGTCTCAAAGGAAAAATGACCAAAGCTCCGTTTAGTGGACACAGAGAAAGAGTTACGGAACTCTTAGGACTGGTACATAGTGATGTATGCGGTCCCATGTCTACGCATGCCAGGAACGGTTCTTCCTACTTCATTACATTCACTGACGATCTCTCAAGATTCGGATGTGTGTTCCTGATGAAACACAAGTCTGAAGCTTTTGAGAAATTCAGAGAATATAAGCACGAAGTAGAGAACCAAACGGGTAAAAGTATTAAGATCCTTCGATCTGATCGAGGAGGAGAATACTTGAGCAATGATTTTTTAGATTATCTAAAAGAGAATGGGATTCTCTCTCAGCTTACTCCTCCTTATACACCACAGCACAACGGTGTATCGGAACGGAGGCATCGCACCCTATTAGATATGGTGCGCTCTATGATGAGCGAGGCTGAGTTGCCTATTTCCTTCTTGGGATATGCACTGGAAACAGCTGCAGACCTATTGAATATGGTTCCCACCAAATCTGTGCCAACCACTCTATATGAGATATGGAAAGGAAAGAGGCCATATCTTAATTATGTTAGGATATGGGGTTGTCCGGCATATGTGAAAACACAAAATCCGGACAAGCTCGGCGCAAGGTCTATTCTGTGCAAGTTTATTCGATATCCCAAACATTCGTGCGGGTATATCTTCTACCACACCGAAGAACAAAAGGTGTCTGTTTCTTGGCACGCCACCTTTTTAGAAAAGGAATTTCTTGCAAAAGAGATTAGTGGCTCTGAGGTAGAACTGGAAGAAGTTCCAGCAACACAAACTATGACAGATGATTTAGTGGAACCAGAGGATTCAGTAGTGCCTGACGAACCCCAGCATCTCCGCCGATCTAGCAGGGTTTATCATCCACCTGAGAGATACTACGGTTTTCTAATTGATGGTGGAAGCGAGGATTGCATCATGGAAGATGATGAGCCGACTAGCTTCGAGCAGGCCATCACGAGTGGTGACTCTGTGAAATGGCTGGATGCAATGCGATCTGATATGGAATCTATGTACACCAACAAAGTATGGACTTTGGAAAATGCTTCTAAAGGGGTAAAACCCATTGGGAGCAAGTGGATCTTTAAAAAGAAATTTGGTGTAGATGGAAAAGTTGAGACTTTCAAAGCTAGACTTGTAGCAAAGGGTTTTCGTCAACGACCAGGTGTGGATTATGGCGAAACCTTTTCTCCAGTGGCTATGCTTAAGTCCATCCGGATCTTACTTGCCATCGCTACATACCATGACTACGAAATCTGGCAAATGGATTTAAGACCGCCTTTCTAAACGGTGATTTAGAAGAGTGCGTGTACATGACTCAGCCAGAGGGCTTCGTAGATAGTGGGAGCAGCGGAAAGGTGTGCAAGCTGCTTAAATCCATTTATGGGTTAAACCAAGCATCGCGGAGTTGGAACATCTGTTTTGATGTTGTAGTCAAAGAGTTTGACTTCATCAAAAATATAGATGAACCTTGTATCTATAAAAAGGTAGCAGAGAGTAAGATTTTCTTCCTCGTATTGTACATGGATGACATACTCTTGATAGGAAACGATATTCCTATGCTGCAATCAGTCAAGCTCTTCTTATCACAAAGATTCTCAATGAAAGATCTAGGTGATGCCTCCTGCATATTGGGAATCATGATCTATAGAGATAGATCTAAACGGATACTGGGATTATCCCAATCCAGGTACATTGACACCATACTAAAGAGGTTTAGTATGAAAGAATCCAAGCGTGGAACCAACCCACGATCTCTGGACTCACTCTCTCCAAAGAGATGTCTCCCAAGACAGATTTGAAAAGAGCTCGCATGCAAGGGATACCATATGCTTCGGCAGTAGGCTCTATCATGAATGCGATGCTATGTACCAGACCCGATGTAGCATACTCACTAAGTGTAGTTAGTCGGTATCAAGCAGATCCTGGAGAGAGTCACTGGACAGCTGTGAAGAACATTCTCAAGTACTTGCGAAGGACTAGAGACATGTTCTTGGTGATTGGTAACAAAGAACTCCGGGTGGAGTCCTTTACCGATTCCAGCTTCCAAAGTGATAAGGACGACTCTAAGTCGCACTCGGGATTTGTCTTTACCCTCAATGAAGGGGCGGTATGTTGGAAGAGTTCCAAACTGGATACCGTTGCAGACTCGACGATGGAGGCTGAATACATCGCTGCCAACGATGCTGCCAAAGAGGCTGTCTGGATAAAGAAGTTCAATAGTGAACTTGGTGTGGTTCCATCCATTGAACATCCAATACCTCTGTATTGCGATAACAATGGAGCTGTGGCTTTGGCCAAGGAACCCAAATCCCATCAGAAGTCCAGACATATTCTGAGGCGGTATCACCTGATCAGGGAGATAGTTGATCGCCGAGAGATCGAGGCCAGGAGAGTATATACGAAGGACAACACTGTGGATCCACTCAAGAAGGCCATTCCCCAGATACAGTTTGAGAGATTATTCGGGATGTTAGGTATGAGATACTACAGCAGCTCGCCTTAGTGCAAGTGGGAGATTGTTAGTTATGTATATGCCCTAGAGGCCATTGTTGTACATATGATGTATATTATTATGGATGCTTGGATATATACAGAGAGGACTTTCTTGCTCGTCATGATAGTATGCTATTTGGTTTCACTTTATCTTAACATGTTTACTTGTACTGGTTTACTGCCTTTCTCTCACATGTTGATAAAGCCCTTAGGATTTGTACTCGACTACTGGGACTATGATGAGATCATATTAGTGGGGCCACGGTAGTCGATGAGTACATCCTATAACTGTTCCTAGTCGAGGGTATATCGAGACAGGGCATCGATACACCAAAGTAGACTAGCGTATACGCATCTTGACCCATATGATGGGCAATGGATGATCCCATATCCATCGGTGTTTGACATCAGAGATGGTGTACGGGTGCTCAGTGGAGACTGGGTACACTGGAAGGACTCGCCGAGAACTCCCAGATGATGATATACCACACGTCAGATGGCAGTTCTCCGGTGACACTGGTACAGCGTAGTCTGTAGACCCGAGATCGTCATAGAGACTTGTGTGATTCCCACTGTGCTTTGATTTCCACCTTACCACGTCCAAGAGGGCGTGCAAAACGGTGGCTTTTGGGTGCAGTCCCGAATCACATGGAGGCAATGAGCGATAGGAGGGGATTCGTCTCTCCCGGTATAGGGAGTTGATGTTGTGCTGTGTTCGATTGGCTATAACTGGAAGCCCCTGGCCAGGGCTGATATAGAGATATACTGGTAAGTGTTACCAGTAGTTTCTCGACCTGTTATGAGCCTCACATCGACACGACTTATCGGTTACTGGGGTCTGACGTATACCACCCCTAGACTTGATATGCGACATATCAGACGAACAGACCGGACTGTACGGGAGTGTTACTGATTGGATTCACAGGAGAACGTACAGGCTAGCTTGTTGATCTTCTGATCGCTTAATACCTGGGTGGCTGTTACGTTTAGCTGACCGCTTGTAGCTTGTGGGTGTTTGATATGATCATCACCTGCTACCGGCGTATTGATGATTCTTTAGAGTCCTACACAGAGGTTTCTTGGCTCAGGCAAAATGGAGTAGAGGCACATATGTGATATGTGCAGGACCGAGGATAATACAATATGAGATACCGTATTGTATTCTCGCGATATTTAGATATGAACCGGGTCATCGGATCAAGTGTTGATTCGATGAATCGGTACATGATATATTAGTCGGTTATATTCGATATAGCCGGATTGTCGGATCAAGTGATTGATTCGATGATTTAATGTATAATTATATATATGATATATTGTATTACATTATCTAATATTCGCTCGCTTTATTATTTCATTTTCTCACCGGATAGTACATTGATATATATGCGATATGTATTAATTGTATTATTTTCTTTTATTACAAATATAATATATATATGATATATATTATAGTAACATGATATGATTTATTATGAAACATGTTTAGTGATGATAAAAAGAGAATAGGGTTTGATTAGGGTTAGCTTCTTCTTGCACCATCTAGAAGCATTCCTTTTTGTCTTGGTTAAGATATTATGGTTGATATTTATCCATGACTCATTTTTAACCTAACCAAACCCTACCTCTAGTTTATTCTCTACAAAGGTTAAGCTTCTCATCCTTGACCATGGTTCCATAATCAATCATATATTCACTTCTACTATTCATCACAAAAGGATTAACTATTTTTCATTCATCTTCTTCTCTCTTTAGCTTTGAGAAAGCTTACTAGTTATTTCTTTTGTGATGATTTCTTGTGATAAAATGATATAAAAAGATAGCATAAATACTACTCCATCATCCTCACCTAATCTAACCCATTAGATTAGGGTGTTCACCTCATTAGAGCGAGAGAGCTTGAGTTATAGCAACTTCGACGTAGATCATCGGAGAAACGGAACACTACAAGCTAGCATGGATCGTTCGAGTCGTGGAGCCTCTCTTGAATCCGGGAGATCATGGATCGCGGCGAAGGGAGTTTTACTCGGAGCTTATAAAGCGAAGGAGCGGACTACAAAGGTTGTAATCCCTCACACTTAGTAGTAAAGATGTTTACTTGCATGTTAAACCCTAATAATCTAGCAAAGATCCCGGCTTTGGGTTGTTCGGCACGTCTAAAATTTTATTCGGGCATGTTTGATGCCTTATGAACCCTCACAAGAGTGCCTAGGAACCTTACAAGATCGAGAAACTACTGATAACACTTATCAGTAAACCTCAACAGCCCTGGCCAGGGACTTACTGATATAGCCAGTCGAGCACAGCAGAGCATCAACTCCCAATACTGGGAGTGACGAAACCCCTCCTATCGCTCATCGCCTTCGTGTGTCTCGGGACTGTACCCAACGGCCACCTGTTTGCATGACTCAGTAGAGCCGTGGTAGGGTGGTAATCAAAGTACAGTGGGAGAACACACAAGACTCTATGACGATCTCGGGTCTACAAACTAACTTGCACCAGTGTCACCTGAGAACTGCTATCCGACGATAGATATAATTCCATATAGGAGTTCTTGGTGAGTCCGTCCAGTGTACCCAGTCACCACTGAGCACCCGTATACGATCTCGATGTCAAACATCGATGAATGTGGGAACATCCATCGCCCATCATATGGGTCTAGTATCATATATGCTAGTCTACTCTGGTATATCGATGCCCCGTCTCGATACACCTACGACTAGGGACATTCCAGGATATGCTTATAAACTACAGATGTCCCACTAGTATGATCTCCATCATAATCACAGTAGTCAAGCCTATATCCTCAGGGCTTTATCAACATGTATGAATGAATAAAAGCATGATCAAATCAACATGTCAGATAAAAGAACCAGATAGCATATTATCATGTCGAGCAAGAATGTACACTGAATATATATATATATATACATGTATATATATATACATGTATAAATACATCCACTATCATATAATGGCCTCTACGGCATACATATATCCAACATTTTTAAGGGGCAAGACCAAAATCCAGATTAGGTGGGGATTTCATCACCCTTGCTAAGCCCCACAAATCACAAACCGAGCATCTGCATCAACCCTACATTAATTTAAAAAATATCTAGACCAGACTCTAAGGACTGTCGCACTCAATAACGTCAGAGGAAGGTCGTGGGTAATCTTTCGCTTATCCGCATTACTTTTGTGGTGTCTATGCAAGTGTGTCTAAGGCGAGTGGTTACTTAATTAGGACCACTACTTTCGTAGTGGGGAGCCTCCCACTCACCTGGCACTTACCTGGCTACAAGGGTAGTAAAGAGGCGGTAGAGGATTGATCCTAAGGCTTGTTCTTTGGAAGTCTAGGAGCGGTCTAGAGACTGGACCTAGGTAACCATAGTTCTAGGGTTGTTTGTGCATTTTTGAATGGTTTGTCTAAATCCGTCATTTTTCAAAACAAACCAATTATTTTCTCCCCTTTTTACCCCTTCCCCCTTCTTCTCTTCTTATAATGGGTGACCTTAACAGAAGAACACTTGCCGAGCTTTGCTGTCCACAACCAGATATCTCTTGTTTTCGTAATCCCCTCGGTATACCGTCCGGATCTTCCATTTCCTTAAGAGATCATATAGAACAAGCAGGAAGAAACAGTTGGCCACCTCAGTCTAGGTCTTATCAACCGTATCCTAATCCTACACCTGTTTCAGTTGATACCCAGAGTGAGGAAGCCCCTAGACGAATGTCCATTGCTGAGCACATAGCTAGGGCCAGAGGCCAAAGTTTCAACCCGGACCAATATCAACCATCACCTCCACTTTCCAAAGAAGAGTTTGATAGCCAACCGACCAACCCATATCAATATTCTTCTTATCACAATGTTGACCCTACTCCCACCCAATTTTTGCAACCATTCTATTCCTATTAATCCAATCCGACTTTTCCACCTTCTCTAGACAGTTCTTCTAATCAGTCATTTGGGAGTTTTAATTATACACAGGAATTTCAATCTTATACTAAAACCCCTTATCAACCCAAGACTAGTCTGGAGCAGACATTAGAAAAATTTCTGGAATTCTCGAACCAAATTAGGAAGGAAACAACAGAGTGGATGCAAGCAAAGAATTTCAAACCTGCCCAAAAATTTTCAGTATATGATTCGGGCATAGGACAAAATGAGAATTTGGGTAGTGAGACAGAACTGTACACCCTTCCTAATCAAACCTCCCTATTCCAAACTGAAATCCACAACACCAGTTTCATAGATTCATCAAGTACACCAAATAGAATATCTGATAAGTTGTGTGACTTTGTAGTGTTTGATTTACCCGACTGTGAAGGGTCTATTTCAAGTGAAACCATACCCAACCATTGTGATCTCTACACCTCCACTCTTGAACCAAAACTGATTGAAAACCATACTTTTGATGAGGTGTTTGAGAATTTTAACCTTCACTTGAATAAGGTGATTGACGTTGGGGATATATTGATTGATGAACCCGAAATTTTGGATGATTTTGTCCCACCAATTCATCAAATCCTTTCACTTCCTTGTGGTCATCATCTTGAGCCTTTAATTCTTCCCGAACCCTAAATATGTCTTGAAGTTGATGATGATGGTATACCCGAAGATCAGACCGGAATACAGCCTCCATCTTCCACATCTGGTTCAGCAACACTCGACACACCAATTTGTTTACCCATTTCACCTTCTACTTTCTTCGGTTCTTCTTCTGTTCCTATAGTTTCAGTGAGTTTTGATGAATCACAATCCGTTAATTCAAGTTCAATAATACCAGAAATTCAACTTGATTTGGATATTTTTGAAAATGAGGTAGATGAGTTTTTCGAGTCCTTTACCTCAATAATTTTTGAATCAAGTAGGATAAATTCTGGAACAAAACTCTTTGACAACAAAATATTCAATCACACCATTGATAAAAGTTTTGAAGAACTTTTTGCTGACGAACTTGAATTTTTAAACAATACGGATTTTGTGATTAATCAATCTCCACCTATAGAGGTTGAACCGTCACCATTCCTTCTTCCTAATCATTCACATTCATCCTCATTCTTTCTTTTCTCTAATTTCAAACCCTTTCCAGACCACCTCTTATCCCTTCCCCATTTTTTATTGACTCGATACAACACATTCTTCCACCAACCTATACGCTATACTGATAAAATCTTTGAATGGTTCGTGTTAACTTTTGGTCTTTCTAAAGTCTTACTTTGACCAAATGACTCACCCCCTCTTAAAATGCTTCGTATTGTCTAACTCATGTTTGAGGGGGGGTATATTTTTGGCTCTTGAACATAACTTTTGTCCTCAAATTTATGAGCTAAAAATAAGTTTGGGGGAGGATTTTCACTTTCATATATTCTTGCCCCCATTAATAATGTCCTCCCAAGCTTACAGGTTTTTGTGATTCAGCAGATAGCTGTAAGTAGCGCCCCGGCCGTCTAACAGACGCCAAATGCGGAACAAAAACTTTTACAACTAGCGCTATCGCGTACTATAACCCGGATATGCCATTAAAGCTAAACTAACAAATTACAAAGTGGGTAGAAATGTTATACCGAACGATCCGAGTCCTTCGGTCTTCAACCATCATCCCACGCTTTGTTGCGGCTGCTCCGATCTCCTCGATCTCCAGTCTTCTCGTCCAGGTGGCACCACGTCGTCGGATCTTTAAACGGGCTCCCTCCTCTGAACCGAGGCAACTCGATCATCAAGTTTGCTAAAAGAGATGACCAAGATGATGTAGAGAATGAGTAGAACACTTTGTCTCGTTACTTCCAAAGCTATGGACGAACGGTTAATGAAGTTGCCATTTGAATCGGGTAAATGAGAAATTGGCATATCAAATTTCCATGAACCTAAACTACTATCATAATCTTTTTCTTCAAATGAACCACACGCACACCCTAGAGAGGGGGCCGGCCACTATATAGGCAAGGGGGTGAGAGTAGGAGGAGGGATGGTGAGAATAACAAGCACAATACTTATCATAACATTAATGAAAGCATGAGTCATAAAACACCTAGAATGAACACATTTAATGCAATCAAGTGAGTCACAAACCAAGTCATCAATCAAGAAGCTTCCTCACTAATGACTCACCCTCATGACTCAACCATGGAAGAAAAGATAAATCCGCATTTAACTGAATGTTAAATACGGGTGATAGAAAACTGGAAACTGGCAACTTCCAAAAGCGATCCTGAAATGAATTTCAGGATAAGCCCGTAATAGTATAAACATACCCACATTTGTATTACGACTGAATACAAATGCATCTGAGACAAAGATATTATATCTACACAGTATAATACTCAGATCCGGCTTAAACCAAAGCCGACCAGTATTATCTGCCCGAAAATGACACGTGCAAAAACGTCCGTGCATTTTCTGAACCCTGTAAAACCATACGGCCTCTGCAACGTTTCGCCCGAACTTGGGAAAGTGTCTGTGGGGGACTCTAATGACTCATCAACACACTGGAACTGGGTATAACCACTAGCACGTCAGAGGTACTGGCTGTACGTAACGGTTGCCTATGTATTGATTGGAAGGGAAGCTGACGAGCGAACTCATCCATAAACCCTACTGAGCCTAACAGTGACAATATACATATACAGTCCGGTCCGTTCGTCTATGAGTATCGCATATCGGCCTAAGGACTGGTAACGTCAGACCCCCAATAGTAGTATAAGTCGTGTCAGAGAGTGGCCAAGAACACCATGAGATACTACTGGAGTACCTACCAGTAAATCTCCTACCTCGGCCGAGGGCTTTGTGTAATGGCTCTCCTAGACACAGCGCGATCTCACCCCCAATACCGGGAGAGACGAATCCCCTGCCGATTTGCTCACTGGCCTCCATGTGGCTCGGGACTGTACCCAAAAAAGACCTGTTTGCACGACTCCTTTGAGCCGTGGTAGGGTAGAAATCAAAGCACAGTGGGAACTCACACGAGACAAATGACGACCTCAGGTCGATGAACTAACCTGTACACATGTCACCAGAGAACTGCTATCTGACGATATGTATAATACCAACTAGCATTTTCCCGGCAAGTCCTGTCCGGTGTACTCATAACCCAATGAGCACCTGTATACATCTTAGGTGAACTAACTGACACCAATGGCTTGTGAGACCGGACACCGCCCCTCGTCGGGGTCTCGACTGTATACACTAGTCTACTCTGGAGTATCGATGCCCTGTCTCAAAACTCCCACGACTAGGGACACTTTAAGGATGAACTTACAGACCCCAGCTCCCACGTATATGATCGCCATCATACTGCTGGTAGTCAGGCAAGAATCCTATGGGCTCTATCATCATGCAATAGTGAAGTAAAGTATGTAAACGATGATAAAGACAAACCAGATAGCAAACTATCATCTCGAGCAAGACTTTCATATCGGTATAGGTCCTGCCTCAATCATTGCAATCACGTACCTACGATCCAATAATTGACTTTGAGGGCACTATCTCCAACAATCTCCCACTTGCACTTAAAGTTAATTATTGCGATGTCGCATACTCACAGCCCGTGTGATACCAAACATCCAACTGCTCTACTAATCAGTTTCACAAAACTAGTTTGTAAAACTCTTGTATTCGAGAAATAGCCTCAGTGAGTGGATCCGCCCTGATGTTTCTTTCTATGTCTCTCTTAATCTCAAGTTCGTGGAGAAAGCCATCTCCCGAATCGAGTAATACCCGTCTTAGAATATTTCTGATTATCTGATGGGACCTAGTTCATAAATGAACTCCAAATTCAAACTTCTTAGACTGTATTAATAACTGAACCTAATTAGTATCCAGCACCATGCCTCCCACAGTATCCTCTTGGACCACCTGTCCATAATACTGTCCCTCGTCATAGGTAAAACTATAACTCTGACAATCACCCTGTCATCCATGTCACCTTTGAAGCCTGGAATGATAACTATCTTCCGAAGGAGGCTGCCGTCATCAAATTCGTAGAACATGCACGTATGTTCTAAAACTGCTTCCTTATGTTTCTTCAGGATTGGATTAATATAAACTTATCGCAACTAGTGCAAAAACAACATTTGGTGTGGTACTTGACATCTCATGATTAACTCAATTGCCTAAGCAAGTGATCTGCCAATCATGCACATCCCTATCTCCTTTAGTCTGTAAGACACCTTTAGAGAGGGTGACTCCATCACCTGCAGGTACACCACCATGCCAGGAGTCATCTATTCTAAAATACTATTAGAATATTATCAAAGTACACATATTGGGAAACTACCCAAATCTAGATCTAAAATCATAGATCTAGTAACCAGAATGTCTGATATTATATCCATGTCCTTTGTGAAGAAACAACTGTGTGATAACCACAGTACAACCGATCGTAGTATAGGAATTTTACTTCCTATTCTGTGTATGTCATCCAAATACCAGGACATCACACCCTACTACCTTCTTAACAGATCCATCCCGATTTCTGATGAAGTCAAACCCATGACTTTCACATAAAAAATAGATGATCTATCTCCGCTATATTTGCTCAAGTCTATAAATAGACATAAGCTACTTGCCCACTGTGCTTCCGCTGCTCCCACTGACTACGATAACCCTCTGGCAGAATAATATCTACGTACACTTCTAAAGCTAGTTTAGAACGACGTTATACTTATCCTCTTGCCGGGTCTCATAGTCTGGAACAACAGTAGTATCAAGTCTAGGTAAACAAGAACCTCACTGTCACCGTCCTTGAGTGTACCGGAGTACCTCTCGGGTGTCTGAGGTTACCCACCATATCTGCGGAGTGGCTAATGGAATGTCAAACCTGATAGAATATATTGGTCCTATTAAATTTTCCGTAATCGTTTGCGGTTCTGGAATCACTTCCAGTTCTACCATACTCCCACTACTGTTTTCTGAAAAAGTCCATTTTAATAAAACTGTGGTGAGTCAAGAACAATATCACTATTGATCTTCCAGATGGTAGAAATGTCAACCCTCGTCAAAGCCAGGGTCAACCCACAAACTGCCATTACAGAAACGTGCCTTGATTTATCCAGTGTCTGGTTTTAAGCGTAAGCTTGACAACTCCCCGTATCTTAACATCGTTAAGACATGAACCATTTATATACAATATAGAAATAGAGGCACTAATTTAATTGGAACCAGATTCAAATCATGCAGCTGTCTCCAGTGCAAATCAACTTAATGGAGAGAGGCTAATCAGCATTACTCAACTTAGGAATCCATCCAATTATGAGTAACCTGAAAGAGAAACAAGTTTCTCAAAACCATTACTATCATCTGAATACTAATTACAAGAATCTATATCTTCAATCTCTTTGAAGAATCCTGATACTTGTGATACCTGGTTCTCTACTTTATTCTTATACCCACAACTTCTCGAAACTTAGACATTGTATTTCTACGAAACACTTGTCTAAAAACTAGAGAAGTCATAAGTAAACAGAACATAGTACGAGGACCTTCCCCTTTGTCCTGACGGACACTGGACAACATACAATACTCTGTATAAGTCCGCTGAGTCGAATAACTCAAAACTTATGCATCGTAGGTTGAAAACTGTACTTATGGTTAAGAACTACTCCGTTGTTCAATGCTCCTTAGCCAATCGTCAACTGATATAGGTAAATGTCATCGACATAATATCAAAAAGTTATATCTCACTTTATAAAAATAAACGTACAGATATATCATTTTGAAATTGGTGCACAACAACGGATACTCAAAACCAAATACATGCCGTCCGGCAAAAACCCAAGCGACTTCCTCAAATATCACCAATTACAACGAATTCCGATATAATGAGGATGATCACCTAATTCCCAATAACTTTCTCCCACTCATCATCTGTAAAACCATACAGATGTGAGAATCATACTTGGTAAATACATACCCTAGAGTAAGCATCTAATCGGGAAATCAGTTTTCCTTTAACAATGCACAGTGTAACTGAAACATGAAAATGTTTCGTAGGGGTATCCTGGTATTCCTAGTAATGCCTCTTCCATAATCGAATTCATGACTATAACTGTATATCTCTTTGCCATCTCTCCAAATCCCTTTATTTGTCTTTAGTCGTTACCTTCTGTACACCATCGTTAGGCTAAATGGTTTTCTTCCTTCCCTACCGTTCGGCATCAGCCTATGGTTTGGAAGAAGACTATCCAGTTAGCATAATAGGTGTACTCTCCTAACCCCAGGAGGACTCGCAACTTGAGAGAAGGTGATGAATGACAACTGAATAATACCTTATTCTATTTCTCCCAAACTGGGGAAAAAAGCAAAGGTGAAATAGGAGTGGCGATGAAGTACGTGGTTTGGTCGTGATTGATAACAGTCACAATTTACTTTGCCCTCTTTCTAATCCCTTTATCTTGTCTTTACATATTACCTTCTGCACACCCTACTTAGGCTAATTGGTTTTCTTCATTCCCTACCTTTTGGCACCAGCCTATAGTTTGGAATAAGACTATCTAATAAGCGTAATAGGTGTACTCTCCTAATCCTAAGGAGCCCTCGCAACCTGAGAGAATGTGATAATAAAAGACAACTGAATAAACCAATTCTATTTCTCCTGAACCTGGATTCATCCTCGAAGAAGTCCCTTCGAGTTCGTATATAACCATACGATGGATCTATCCAATGGAAGTGAATATCCGTAGTTATACGGGGTGTTCTGAGAAATGCAAAGGGTAAAAGAAGGAGCGGCAATGACTTATGCAACTCGGACAATCCAAAAGCCATTATTGTAAGAAGGTTCGGTCAACTTGGTCACTGAGTCATAGTCTAGGGTCGGTCAAAGGTAGCTGCCAAAAAGAGAGAGTGAAAAGAAACACTCTGAATGCACTCTAACCTAGATCAGAATGGTTATCACTTTATCTAATCAGGAAACCTCCCACTGTAATCTCAAATTCTCCTCCAAACCTGAAAGAAGAATTAGTCGGGATCACCCGAAGAGTAAAACAACTCATCAGTGAGAATCGGGATCCAACTATCATCGCATGATAACTTGATGGAAGCCACTCAAGTTATCACACTCCAGAAGGTATGCACATGCCTGGCATGTTTGTTGTTTGTTTGAAACTCCAGATATGATTTTTGCCTCTTGCTCTAATGACCTTGACTTTAGTCAACAAATCATAAGTCACATGTCAAGTTCTACCCGTCATTGTCCAGGTTGATTTGAACCCACTCGTACATACCCTTGACTTTAGTCAACAAGGTAATACGACTGTCCCAAACCAATGCATCTATCTATGCAACAGATGAATACCCAGCGGCTACCAAACACTATGCCTTGACTTTAGTCAACAAACATAGCTTGAATACTACTGACCATCCATAAGATACGACGGAGGGCTACGACTGGTTTTTGGCGAAAAACCTTTAACGTAATGAACTTGATCTCGTTGAAGGAACCTGATAGCTTTTTATAAAAATATAGTGACGAAAACTTTTTGCTAAAGAGTTCACTCCCGGTGAAGGGATCTTGGCTCTTTCCTCGTGGAATGAGGTGCAACATATTCCAATTGAATACCGCGATGCAAACCAACTTGTAATCGACTATAGTAAAGTTACTACCTTGACGTAAACTTCTGCCCAAGGGGTCACTCCCGGTGAAGGGATCTCGGCCCTTGCCTCGTCGAATGAGGTGCAGGATATTCCAACTAAATATCACTATGCAAAGCAAAAGGAAACATCTTTGTAATAACACCTTTTTAAAATTTGTTCCAACAACATCAAATATAGGTTTGTTTTACTTGCATTGATAAGAATCAACGCAGTCCCATCAATCAATCACACCAGAAAAGAATGAAAATAAAATGTACGTATATGCCATCCGCATTCGCCACTGGGTCCCGTCATCACCCGTTAGGTTACTTAACTAAAGACAGAGCGGGGGCTGGACTAGCACGGGTGTAAATCATATACAACATCTAATAGTATATATACCAATATACAATAATCGCTCCAGGCGTGATAATATGCAACATTACAGAAATGTAATAAGCATCACAGAACAATACAGATAATCTGGGATCCCCGGGTTTCACAGAGCCGCTACTGAAACCCGACGTTCCTCTGGTCGTGTGGATAGCCTGTGCAATGAAACCTAGACCCCTATGGGTGCGGCAAGTTACCCGCCAAAACCTGAAGCGGGGTATTCCCCCACAGCATAGTGAATGGAACTCCCGACACTTCACGGAATCCGGTAAATTGAGCACCCCTCCTTGGGTCAACCTGTACCCCCTACGAGTGCGGCGAATAGTCTGCCAATTCTAGAGTGAGATCTCTTTGCCTCTCAAAGCCATGAGATACGGACCCGTTTCCCTCCAGAACCCAGCTATCCGTGCACTCCTTCGCGGGATAAACCTAGTACAGAAATAAAAATATGTACAACTGGTACATCGACCTCAACCCGGTCGTGCCCCAAAAGAATATTATACAACAGGCAGTGACGATAGTCCACATGTTGGACGCTCTCCCCGCAATATCAAATGTACAAATAAATCCAAACTGCACTATCATTGTACCCTGCTATCTACCACGACATATTCGCAACAATACAGCACAATATAGAACATCAACGCGAATGTCAAGTTCGCAAACCCGTCTAAAAGAACTATAGCAATTAGACGCGGTTTACCGATCAAATGACATTCCCGGTCGGAGATATAAAGTAAGTACTGTAAACTAACACGTTTAAATTTCGATCGACAAAATATCCCAAAGTGGGCCCCATAAACATCTGCTGTACAATAACAAAATCTGGGCCTAAAAGAACAGTACCTGAAACCACAATTTCCCTATTTGAAGCTCTCTGGAAAAACTGGAGCATTGTTCCTACAAAGTCGCCGCGGTTCCGCGGTCAATCCCTAGGTTTGACCGCGGATCCGCGGTGTTAATGTGGGATCACGTGCCCAAATTTTCCAAGAATGCTTAGAAAACCCTGCACGCTTTTCTGTGATATGCAAAATTATTTTTAGGCCCTTTTAAAAAATTGACAGAAACTTGTGTACTGAAAATTGTGATTTCGGAAATTCGGTTCGATAGATCTTTTAAACGCGTTACCACAAGTTAGTATAGCTTAATGGTGAGGCTCTGATACCACTGTAAGTCCACGGTAGCGCCCCGGCCGTCTAACAGACGCCAAATGCGGAACAAAAACTTTTACAACTGGCGCTATCGCGTACTATAACCCAGATCTGCCATTAAAGCTAAACTAACAAATTAAAAAGTAGGTAAAAATGTTATACCGAACGATCCGAGTCCTTCGGTCTTCAACCATCATCCCACACTTTGTTGCGGCTGCTCCGATCTCCTCGATCTCCAGTCTTCTCTTCCAGGTGGCACCACGTCGACGGATCTTTAAACGGGCTCCCGCTTCTGAACCGAGGCAACTCGATCATCAAGTTTGCTAAAAGAAATGACCAAGATGATGTAGAGAATGAGTAGAACACTTTGTCTCGTTACGTCCAAAGCTATGGACGAACGGTTAATGAAGTAGCCATTTGAATCGGGTAAATGAGAAATTGGCATATCAAATTTCCATGAACCTAAACTACTATCATAGTCTTTTTCTTCAAATGAACCACAGGCACACCCTAGAGAGTGGGTCGGCCACTATATAGGCAAGGGGGTGAGAGTAGAAGGAGGGATGGTGAGAATAACAAGCACAATACTTATCATAACATTAATGAAAGCATGAGTCATATAACACCTAGTACGAAGACATTTAATGCAATCAAGTGAGTCACAAACCAAGTCATCAATCAAGAAGCTTCCTCACTCATGACTCACCCTCATGGCTCACCCATGGAAGAAAAGATAAATCCGCATTTAACCGAATGTTAAATACGGGTGATAGAAAACTAGAAACTGGCAACTTCCAAAAGCGATCCTGAAACGAATTTCAGGATAACCCCGTAATAGTATAAACATACCCACATTTGTATTACGACTGAATACAAATGCATCTGAGACAGATATTATATCTACACAGTATAATACTCGGATCCGGCTTAAACCAAAGCCGACCAATATTATCTGCCCGAAAAATGACACGTGCGAAAATGCACGTGCATTTTCCGAACCCTGCCATAAAACCATACGGCATCTACAACGTTTAGCCCGAACTTGGGAAAGTGTTTGTGGGGGACTCTAATGACTCATCAACACACTGGTACTGGGTATAACCACTAGCACGTTAGAGGTACTGGCTGTACGTAACGGTTGCCTATGTATTGATTGGAAGGGAAGCTGATGAGCGAACTCATGCATAAATCCTACTGAACCTAACAGTGACAATATACATACATTCCGGTCCATTCGTCTATGAGTATCGCATATCGGCCTAGAGGCTGGTAACGTCAGACCCCCAATAGCAGTATAAGTCGTGTCAGAGAGTGGACTAGAACACCCTGAGATACTACTGGAGTACCTACCAATAATTCTCCTGCCTCGTCTGAGGGCTTTGTGTAATGGCTCTCCTAGACACAGCGCGATCTCACCCCCAATACCGGGAGAGACGAATCCCCTGCCGATTCGCTCACTTGCCACCATGTGGCTCGGGACTGTACCCAAAAAAGACCTGTTTGCACGACTCCTTTGAGCCGTGGTAGGGTAGAAATCAAAGCACAGTGGGAACTCACACGAGACAAATGACGACCTCAGGTCGATGAACTAACCTGTACACATGTCACCAGGGAACTGCTATCTGACGATATGTATAATACCAACTAGCATATTCCCGGCGAGTCATGTCCGGTGTACTCATAACCCAATGAGCACCTGTATACATCTTAGGTGAACTAACTGACACCAATGGCTTGTGAGACCGGCCACCGCCCCTCGTCGGGGTCTCGACTGTATACACTAGTCTACTCTGGAGTATCGATGCCCTGTCTCGAAACTCCCACGACTAGGGACACTTTAAGGATGTGCTTATAGACCCCCAGCTCCCACGTATATGGTCGCCATCATACTGCTGGTAGTCAAGCAAGAATCCTATGGGCTCTATCATCATGCAATAGTGAACTAAAGCATGTATACGATGATAAAGACAAACCAGATAGCAAACTATCATCTCGAGCAAGACTGACATATCGGTATAGGTCCTGCCTCAATCATTGCAATCATGTACCTGCGATCCAATAATTGACTTTGAGGACACTATCTCCAACAATAGCAACAGTGAGGACACTGTTGAAAACAAGTTTGGGGGAGGTTTGTGCTTATTTACGCATACTTTGCATTATACTATATATAAGCACAATTTTTTTTTTGATAATAAAAGAATAGAAAGTGAAAAATTATATATGAAAGATAGGAATAGTTTATGAAAACCAAGAAAATTAGAAGTTTTCTTAAACGAACTTGTAATAAGTAGTTATGAGCTGTTGTCCCAAGGGTTAGTAAGATGAAGGAAGTCACTAATCTGAGGATAAAAATAAGTCTGAAAAATAGTTTCTATTCTGGAAGCCAAACATATGAATGTTGATACCCTACTATATGCACTTACACATGTCTTGAAACTCGGGATAGTAGAGGATACCTTGAAATGCTCTTGTCTAAAAGCCAAAGTATGAAGGAAATAAAAAATGAAGAAAATATAAAAATGGTGAAAATAAAAATGAACACTGGTTTTGTTATCGCCAAGGCAGCAATAAAAAAATATAGCGTGGGTGCTTCATCACCTAGTGCCTTAGACCAACTGGTGCTAAGCCTTAGGTGGTGCAAGACGAGGAAAATACTATCACCTAATCAGCAAGCACATGAGTAATCGGTCGGTTAGTACCTCAAGAAGTATTAACGGTCGCATGAAAATGTGTGAGCAAATCCATAAATATTCATCAAGTTAAAAAGTACTGAGGTAGATGGACAAGAGTATGATAGCTTGAATTGAATTCTCCGAGTGTAGGGATGTCCATTACACACACGTAGGGTTATATGATCGATGTTTGGATGAAAGGTAGGAGTGAAGAATAAAGACAATGTTTTATTAAGGGATAATGTGATTTCTAACACCTTTTCATGACTACTAAGATAGGGCTCATGACAACTGAAAAGCTAGTGTAGTTGGAAACTCTTATTTTTAAAGTCTTTCTTTTATGGTTCTTATCTTTATATGTAAATTTCACCATCTCTCTTTTATTATAGGATTTTGTGGGTGTAATCCGCTGAAAACCCTCAGGAGACAACACTCCTCCTACTAGGGACACCTAGAGGTTTAACGGCTTGTTGCACGTGCTCAGTGCAATCGTGTTTGCCTACGAAAGTGTGCTTAGTTTTCTCCTTTCTTTTTCTCCTTCTCTTGAATAAACTAGTTTGCTCGGGACGATCATAGATAAGTTTGGGGGTATTTGTTCAGTTGATAAAACTGCACATTTGTTATTACATTTTTTCTATTATTTCTATACTAGAAAAGGTGTTTATTATAATATATGATACATATGAGGGTTTATCTGTAAAAATAATATTTTCCATGTGTTGATATATTATAATTAGCATTTGGTTGGAAAATGTATGCAAATAATATCATTGACCAAATCCTAAGAAAACAAAGTCTACTAAATATCATTTGAGTTGTTGTGCAGAATTTTTCCAAGTTGTTGTGCAGAATTTTTCCAAGAGTAAAATCAAGGAAATCAAGTTGTTAAAGAAAACTTGCCTAATTAAGAAAGCAAAACTTGGAGACCAAGTCTTGCAGCAACCACGAGAAGATTTCCATGATACAAATGTTCCAAGGATCGCCAAATGTCACAAAGACAGAGCCCCAGGAATTTGATCAACGGACCTGATCATCTGGCCGCGGATCCGCGGCAAGATCCCCTTGTAGCCGCGGATCCGCCGCGTAGAAGAGGAATCATAAGCAGAGATTTTGTGGGGTGAATCTTTACAGTTATTTTCCTAATTTGGATGCAATAGTTCTGGCGTTGGACTATAAATATGGACCGAGAGCTTCTTGGAAAATCATCAAGCCGACGAGATCACGAAGTCCAAAACGGCTCACGCATCCAGGCTGATCATCAACAGTTCATCTACCTCCTTAGAAGAGATCGAGAAGCAACTAGTATTTATAATCATTTTCTAAGGAATCAAAGTGTAATGAGTTTTGTTGATTAATAAAGGTAGTTCTTTTTCTTATTCTTTCATTATGAATTCTCTCTCCATCTCTTTTTCTCCCAACATGCGCGAGTAATTCTCCGCTTGTTAGGGTTCGTAGGATTAGGGTAGGTTAATGGATGATGAAAATACCTAAACTCTTTTTACCTCCTATAAAGTTTATAAACTTTATCAAAACAATCATTAACATCCTAATCGGGCGCGTTACCAATTCATTGTTAGTATCGACCGCGATTAGAGATTAGATTAATGATTGTTTTGGTAAAAGCTAGATATGAACGGAGTTCCGTGTCGAGATAAGGGTTAAGAGTGGGATTCCTTTTCCCTCCAGAAACCCTAATCTATATGCATCACTGTCGTTCTAGTTTTAAATCTATTAAAGGATAGAAAGGGTAATTTTTAATTAATCATCCATAACTACTAAATCTTAACGAACCCTACAAGCACCTTCTTATATTAACTATATCCATAAATAATCTAGATCTATATTTTGCATTAGTGCTTAACGTAGATCTAGAAACCATTCCTCAACATTCTTATCCCTTGTCTCTTTTTCAACACATCTAAAGTAAGAGTAAAAGGTTCCACGTTTCCCAGAGGACAACCCGTACTCATCTCGATCTAGCTACACGCGACACCGTTATTGATTGCGGTTATTCTACAAACAATTTTACACATCAATCAATGGGCGATGGATAATACCATATCCATCGGTGTTTTGACATCAAGGATGGTGTACGGATGCTCAGTGGAGACTGGGTACACTGAACGGACTCGCCGAGAACTCCCAAATGGTATTATACCTCACGTCAGATGGCAGTTCTCCAGTGACACGGGTACAGGGTAGTCTGTAGACCCGAGATCGTCATAGTGTCTTTTGTGATTCCTACTGTGCTTTGATTTCCACCTTACCATGTCTAAGAGGGCATGCAAAATGGTGGCTTTTGGGTGCAGTCCCGAATCGCATGGAGGCAATGAGCGATAGGAGGGGATTCGTCTCTCCCGGTATAGGGAGTTGATGTTGTGCTGTGTTCGATTGGCCATAACCGGAAGTCCTTAGCTAGGGATGATATAGAGATTTACTGGTATGTGTTACTAGTAGTTTCTCGACCTGTTATGAGCCTCACATCGACACGACTTATCGGTTACTGGGGTCTGACGTATACCACCCCTAGACTTGATATGCGACATATCAGACGAAGAGACCGGACTATACGGGAGTGTTACTGATTGGATTCACAGGAGAATGTACAGGCTTGTTTGTTGATATTCTGATCGCTCAATACCTGGGTGGCTGTTACGTTTAGCTGACCGCTTGCAGCTTGTGGGTGTTTGATATGATCATCACCTGCTACCGGCGTATTGACGATTCTTTAGAGTCCTATACAAAGGTTTCTTGACTCAGGCAAAACGGAGTAGGAGCACATATGTGATATGTGCAGGATCGAGGATAATACGATATGAGATACCGTATTGTATTCTCGCAATATTTTGATATGAGCCGGATCATCAGATCAAGTGTTGATTCGATAAATCGGTACATGAAATATTAGTCGGTTATATTTGATATAGCCGGATTGTCGGATCAAGTGTTGATTCGATAATTTAAGGTATAATAATATATATGATATATTGCATTACATTATCTAATATTGGCTCGCTTTATTGATTCATTTTCTCACCGGATAATACATTGATATATATGCGATATATGTTAATTGTATTATTTTCTTTTGTTACAAATATATATTATATATGTGATATATAATATAGTAACATGATATGATTACTAATGCAACATGTTTAGTGAAGATTAAACAAGATTAAGGTTTGATTTGGGTTAGTTATTTCTTGATGTTTCTAGAAGGTTTCCTTTTGTTTTGAGCTAAGATATTATGGCTGATACTTTTTAGTGACTCATTCTTAAGCCAACCCAAACCCTTAGCCCTAGTTAAATCTCTACATGAGTTAGCCTTGTCATAGTTGACCATGGTTGCATTTGTAATCATATATCTTTTCATTATTCATCACAAATGGATTATTGATTTATTATTCATCTTCTTCTTCCTTTGAGCTTTGAGAAAGATTTCTAGGTTTTCTTCATGTGATGATTTAGTGTGAGAATTTGATAATAAAAGAGAGCAAAAATACTACTCCATCATACTCATCTAATCTATCCAATTAGATTAGGGTGTTCACCTCATTAGAGAGAGAGAGATTGAGTTATAGAAACTTTGAGGTAGATCATCGGAGAAAAGGAAGACTACAAGCTAGCATAGATCGTTCGAGTTGTGGAGCCTCTCTTGAGTCCGGGAGATCGTGGATCGCGGCGAAGGGACTTCTTCTCGGAGCTTATGAAGCGAAGGAGCGGACTACAAAGGTTGTAATCCCTCACTCTTAGTTGTAAAGATGTTTACTTGCATGTTAAACCCTAATTGTCTAGCAAAGATCCCGGCTTTGGGTTTTTCGGCACGTATAAATTTTTATTCAGGCATGGTTGATGCCTTATTAACCCTTGTAAGAGTGCCTAGGAACCCTACAGGTCTTGCGCAGAAATGGTGTGAATCGGTCGAGAAGGGCAGAGCAGCGGGTCTTCCTTCTATGACCTGGACAGAGTTTGTGACGGTATTCCTGGCCCGCTTCCTTCCACAGTGTGTCAGATATTCTAGGGCGCGCAGGTTCGAGTCTTTACGTCAGACTCCAGAGATGACAGTGGCAGAGTACGATGTACTATTTACCGAGCTATCAGTTTATGCCCCATACCTAGTGGCTACTGAGGAGATGCGAGTCAAGAGATTTGTTCGAGGCTTGCTCACCCCACTGTTCCTTGCAATCAGCACACAGCATTACGAGACCTATGCAGCAGCTGTAGACGCATCCTTAATAGTCGAGGAGCGCCTTGCTGAGATTTCGGTAGTTCCAGAGCCGAAGAGAGTTCGTACGGTTACGTCAGCGCAGAGACGGCCGTTTAGGCACCGCGACAGGTTCCGTTCAGGTACAGGGGGTAGCGGAGGATCGGGACGAGGTCAGCTATTCAGCTCTTATCCCCAGGAGGGTCAGCAGGCACTATCCAGATGTTTCTAATGCGGGACTACTTATCATCGTGTTCGAGATTGCCCGGAACCACGTGAGGGCGGGATTGCCGTACCACATGTCACACTTCCACCTTCTCCACCTTAGAGGGCGTTGCCTATTGTACCTACTGTTGCTCTGCGTCAGACTCATGCACAGAGAGGCCGTGGTCGCGGAGGGTTTGTTCCTACAGGACGAGGTGGTCGAGGCAGAGGAAAGCCAGCTACCGGAAGAGTGCAGCCAGTTGCTAGTAGGAGACCGCCAGTCGCAGGTAGGGGACAGGCGCGGGTTTTCGCGTTGACGCATCAGGATGCACAGGCGTCCAATGCTGTAGTCTCAGGTACCCTATCAGTATGTTCTGTTGACGCACACGTGTTGTTCAATCCCGGATCCACGCACTCGTACGTTTCCACACACTTTGTGCCGAGTTTGGGTAGAGAGTTCGGTTTGCTTGATCAGCCGCTTGTTGTGACCACTCCAGTGGGAGAGTCGTTTGTTGCAAGGCACGTGTTCCGATTGTAAGTCCATGCTACCTTTCCCGGTACTTACGGGCTTGCGTAATTTGTTGAAAAACAATTTTCTAGAGGCGGTAACATGGACTCAAAATGGATCTTTGTTAAACTATCTACCGAACAACCTAACTACGAGTTATTAACTACTCGATTAGGGGGTTATACCTTTCTTTCTTGAACTCCTTCGTCTTCGTCTCCTTGCGCCGAAGATCGATCCACCCGAAAGCTTCTACCTTTGGCTTCTTCTTCGAACTTTGAAGAAACTAGTTCACTTGGTTTGCTAAACCTTATGATCTAGAGTGAGTAGAGGAGAGTGTAATGGGATTTTCTCTATGGTTCTTGCTTCTCAACACATAAGACAAGTGAACCATAGACAAGAGAGAGAGAGCAACAGGAAGAGGGTGAGAGCAAGAGAGTAAGAGAGAGCTCAAAATCAAAAGAGAGAAAGACAATGAAAGAATGAGCCTCTCTTTTGTCATACACCCTCTCATAATCCAAAAGCATCATGAGCCATAATGTTAATCAAGTATTATGTGATGGTTCATATCATGTCAAAGGCAATATCATTTCCATGCACTCATTTTGCAAACCACAACAAGCAAGCGAAAGTCTTTGCATGAAAAAGACAACCATTGTCATCATGATGGTCAACTAGTCCAACCTAGTCATCCGGTCAACAAAGTCAACCCCTCAACAACCATGTCACTATAATACTTAATTAATATTATTGTTAATTACATATCATATTCTCATTAGGGTTGAGCAAAAAGTCAATGATCAACAGTCAACAACCCTAATGAGAATCCTCTGCCTCTGTCTCTCTGTCAACTGTGCATACACACCTGCATCCGCGTTCCGAGGAACAAGAATACATACTGGATAAAACCAATCCCAAAACGTACACTAGGATCTGGCTTAAACCAAAGCCCGCTAGTGTTAACTGTCCGGACATTGTACGTGCACAAGTGCACGGATGTGACCGAACTCTGTCGCAAAACCATGCGACCTGTCGCAAAACCATGCGACCTCTACTCTTTTGCCTAAAGGCGAATAGCTTTCTGTGTGGGACTCTAAAGACTCGACACTACGCTGGCAGTGGGTTTAACCACAGACCGTAAGCGGCACTAGCTGTGCGAAACGGTCCCCAGGTAGATGCCGACAAGAAGACTGACGAGGTGAAACCCATCTGAACTCCTACTGAGCCTAAATGTGACAGTCTCCGTACAGTCCGGTCTGTTCGTCTGATACATCGCATGGTGGGCCTAGGGGGGTGGTAAATGTTAGTCCCCTAATAGCGGTACAAGTCATGTCGGAGTGAAGCCCAAAACACCCTGAGATAACACTGGAAGCCTACCAGTATATCTCGATTGCCCTGGCCTGGGACTACTCGTGTAATGGCTCTCCTAGACGCAGTGCGATGTTAACCCCCAATACCGGGAGAGACGAATCCTGTCTAACCGTCACTGCCTCCAAGTGCTTCGGGACTGCACCCAACTACTACTTGTTTGCACGACTCGTTTGAGCCGTGGTAGGGTAGTAATCAAAGTACAGTAGGAACACACTCGAGGCGAAGTGACAGTGTCAAGTCAGCGGACTAAGCTGTACTCATGTCACCTGGGAACTGATAACTGACGATAGGTATAATACCAACCGGTCAGTTCCCGACGAGTCCTGTCCAGTGTACTCGTAACCTAACGAGCACCCATATACTATCTCCAGTACGATATACTGATGGCTGTGGGACAGACCATCTCCCACACTGGGATGAGAAGCGCGTACGCTAGTCTACTCCGGAGTATCGATGCCCTGTCTCGATAGTCCTGCGACTAGGGACCTATATAAGGATGTGCTTATAGATTACCTAGCCCCCACTAGTGTGACTGCCATCACAACGCTGGTAATCAAGCAAAGATCCTAAGGGCTCTACTAATATGTATAAGCGATATGGTAAAAGAAACATATACACATATTAAAGTGAAACAAACCAAGTAGCATACTACCATTTTGAGCAAGATTGTCAATACAAGGTGAATATCCCAAGCTTCCATTAAGTAATATACATACTAGTATGATACAGTAATGGCCTCTAGGGCATATACACTAACAATCTCCCACTTGCACTAAGGCCATGTACTGGCGTATCGAAGACCTATCATCTCGATCAGCCACTCGAACTGAGTCTGGGGTAAAGCCTTCATGAGTGGATCAGCAGTGTTATCTTCCGTATTTACTCTCTTCACCTCGATCTCCCGGGGATCAACGATCTCCCTGATTAGGTGGTATCACCTCAAAATATGCCTGGACTTCTGATGGGACCTGGGTTCCTTCGCTAAAGCTATAGCGCCGTTGTTGTCACAATACAACGGTATTGGATCAACACTGGTAGGAACCACCTGAAGTTCCGTGTGGAACTTCTTCATCCAGACAGCTTCCTTTGCGGCATCGCAAGCAGCTATGTACTCCGCTTCCATAGTTGAGTCAGCAACGGTTTCCTGCTTGGAACTCTTCCAGCAAACCGCCCCTCCATTGAGGGTAAAGACATAACCCGACATGGACTTGGAGTCATCCTTGTCACTCTGGAAGCTGGAGTCAGCAAAGGCCTCAATCTGGAGGTCTTTTCCGCCATACACCAAGAACATCTCCTTAGTCCTTCTCAGGTACTTGAGAATGTTCTTTACTGCTATCCAGTGTTTCTTCCCTGGGTTTGACTGATACCGGCTTACAACGCTCAATCCGTATGCTACATCTGGTCTGGTACACAACATCGCATACATAATAGAGCCTACCATACATGCGTAGGGTATTGATGACATGGAGCCCTTTCCAAATCAGTCTTGGGAGACAACTCTTCGGAGAGGGTGATTCCGTGACAAGCCGGTAGATTACCGCTCTTGGAATCTTCCATACTGAATCGTTTCAGTATGGTGTCGATGTACCTTGACTGTGAAAGTCCCAACATCCTCTTAGATCTATCACGATAGATCTGGATCCCCAGAATGTAGTTGGCATCGCCCAGGTCCTTCATGGAGAACCTCTGCGACAAGAATCCTTTGACTGACTGTAGCATAGGAATATCATTTCCTATTAGGTGAATCCCATCGACGTACAAGACGAGGAATACCACATTTCTCCCTACAATCTTACTGTAAATGCGTGGTTCATCTGGGTTTTTGACAAAGTCGAATTCTTTGATAGTATCATCAAAGCAGATGTTCCAACTCCGCGATGCCTGCTTGAGTCCATAGATGGACTTGAGCAACTTGCACACTTTACCGCTGCTCCCACTCTGAATGATCCCTCTGGCTGATCCATATAGACGCACTCTTCCAATTTTCCATTTAGGAAAGCCGTCTTTACGTCCATCTGCCAGATCTCATAATCGTGGAAGGCAGCAATGGCAAGAAGGATCCGAATGGATTTAAGCATGGCTACCGGAGAAAAGGTCTCGTCATAGTCCAAACCAGGTCTTTGACGAAAACCCTTTGCAATGAGCCTAGCTTTATAGGTTTCAACCTGTCCATCTACACCAATCTTCTTTCTGAAGATCCATTTACAGCCTACGGGTTTTACCCTTTCTGGAGCAAAGTCCAAAGTCCAAACTTTGTTGGTGTACATGGACTCCATTTCGGTCCGCATTGCATCCAGCCATTTTACCGAGTCACCGCTCTGAATGGCTTGCTGGAAGCTAGTAGGGTCACCATAATCCATGGTGCAATCCTCTCTATCCCCGTCTATGTGAAAACCGTAGTATCTCTCGGACGGATGAGACTGCCTACTACTCCTGCGGAGTGGCGCAGGAATGTCCGGTTCTCCTAAAACTTCTGGTTCTTCCAAGCTCTCAGTAATAGCTTGTGGTTCTGGAATTTCTTCCAGTTCTATTGCGCTCCCATTTATTCCTTTTTCTAGAAACTGATGTTCTAGAAAGTAGGCATGACAAGAAACAAAAACCTTTTGTTCCTCTGCATAATAGAAAAAATACCCCCTGGAGTTCTTTGGGTATCCCACAAACTTACACAGTACAGAGCGTGCCTCGAATTTGTCCGCATACTGCTTTTTAACAAAAGCTGGACATCCCCATGTCTTTAGGTACTTAAGACAGGGTTTCTGCCCACTCCACATCTGATATGGGGTAGTAGGCACAGTCTTGGTTGGAGCCTTGTTCAAGAGATATGTAGCTGTTTCTAGTGCATAACCCCAGAAGGATCGCGGTAACTCAGCCTTACTCATCATGGAACGAACCATATCCAATAGGGTCCGATTCCGCCTTTCCGATACACCGTTGTATTGTGGTGTGTATGGAGGAGTAAGTTGAGAGAGAATTCCATTCTCTTTTAAGTAGTCCAGAAACTCGGCACTCAAGTATTCTCCACCTCGATCAGATCTCAGTGTCTTAATACTTTGCCTATTTGTTTTTCAACTTCATTCTTGTATTCCCGAAATTTCTCAAAGGCCTCGGATTTGTGCTTCATTAAGAAGACATAACCATACCTAGAGAAATCATCTGTGAAAGTAATGAAGTACGAATAACCGCTTCGTGCATGTGTAGACATTGGACCACACACATCACTGTGTATGAGTCTCAAGAGCTCGCTCGCTCTTACTCCGTGTCCAGTGAACGGAGTCTTTGTCATCTTTCCCATGAGACAAGATTCACAAGTGGCATAAGACTGGTACTCGAACGGATCCAAGTATCCTTCTTTATGTAACTTTGTTAACCGTGTCTCATTGATGTGACCCAGTCTACAATGCCATAAGAAAGCCTGATTTAATTCTGGAGACTTTCTTTTAAGTGTGTTCTGGACACTGAATATCTGAGATTGATTTAATACGTATATACCGTTATTTAATGTACCTGACCCAATCAGTACTTGATTTAGGTGGATGTTTACTACATCGCTTACAAAAGTAAAATCATATCCTTCCTTAGAAAGTAAGGATACATATATGATATTACAAGTTGCACCTGGTACATACAAACAGTCACGCAGAATCAATATCTGCCCAGTTGTCAGTCCAAGGTGATATTCCCCTACGGATTCAGCATCCATGCTCATTCCGTTAGCAACCCTGAGAGTCATATCACCTTTCCTGATAACCCTACGGTTTCTCAGAGCCTGTAATGAATTACAGATATGAGATCCTGATCCGGTATCCAATACCCAGGAAGTAGGGTTAACTGACATACAGTTCTTAATTACAAACACACTCGAAGCCGAAGCCACAACATGCTTCGAATTCTGGCTACTGGCTTTGCAAGCCCTGCAATCCTTCTGCCATTATTCATTCCCGTTACAATAAGAACGTCCCTCTTTTACTACATCCAGTCCTGAAACATTTGGCCTTTCTTTTCCTTCTTCTTCCCTGGTTTCCTTCAGGGTATAAGCAGAGGGCGGGGACTGTAGAATTAAGTCAGTACTTGACCCATTCTCCAACGTGGTCTCTAGGTCCGTGAGCTCAAAATAGCTGGTCTCTGTAAGGACGTTGTCCCCTACAGATGACCCGACAGCCAACCTCGCTTGAAGCAATTCGTTCGAGGTCTCATATCTTGCGATAAGAGATTGCTCTCCATATAAATCTTTGTTATGGAGGAAGATAGAAACTGAGTCCATCTTCTCGTGCATCCCCTGGTATGCACCATCGACTGAGTCTAACACGAGGCACTTGGCTTTCGTACAATCCCTTTCCGATGTCCCGCGGATGTAAATATCCGTGACAGGGAAAACTGGACCTGAGACGGCAGGTGTTTGATTAGTTAAGAGGTTTCCGAGCTTGTCATGGGCAATGGACATCTGGACAGACCTTTGCCAGTCATAACAGTCAGGTTCAGTCATTTTATTATCTAGATGTAACCTAGGTGCGGTCACTTGGTCGCTGCAATTAAGAGAGAGAGAAGAAAACGCTCAGCATGATGCTCTTGCAAGTTTAGAGTGGTTTTTAATTTGTCTAAACAGGATGGCTCCCACTGTCTCTCGAATCCCTCCTCAAACCAAAAAGGAAGAATTAGTCAGGATCAGTCTCACCGTACAATACTTGCTTAACCGTTCGGCCAGGCTGGTGTCTGTACTTCGAGGGAGGTTTTCCAACGCTTTCGCGAAGTTCCTTAATTTAAGAACCTCTTTTCCCTGGGGGCGTAGCCCCGCTAACACCTTTCTAGACACCTACTTGGTTTATAGCATTGATCGTTAAGTGAGAAATTTCCCGAGGAGTAGCATATACTCACAGTAGGATCGGGATCCAAATATCATCGCGTAACGAAACTGAAGGAATCCTACCAGAATCATCACACTCCAAATGGTATGCAACACTAGCAAGTTTCAGTTCTTTTGAAACCCCCGATGTGGATTTTTGCCCCATGCTCTTATGACCTTGACGAAGGCCAAAATATCATAAGTCACATGTCAAGTTCTACCCGTCATTATCCAGGTTAATTTGAACCCACCCGTACATACCCTTGACGAAGGACAAAATGGTAGTACGACTGTCCCAAACCAACGCATCTATCTATGCTACAGATAAACATTCAGCAGCTACCAATCACTATGCCTTGGCGAAGGTCAAAATACATAGCTTGAATACTACTGAATATTTAACTGAAACGACGAAGGGCTACGAATGGTTTTGGCGAAACCGTGAACGTAGTGAACTTGATATAATCGATGGAACCATGATAGCTTTTAAAAGGAGTGGCTCAAACTCCACATTTAAAAGTTGGTTTTGAAAAGAATCGAGTGGTTTTTCGAAAGTGTTCCAACGACTTTTACTTGGTTTATTTTCTTGCATTAGTTCTTTTAATGAATATTTTTCTTGCATTAGTTCTTTTAATGCGTCCCATCATTTAAGCCTACCTTGCAGAAAACAACCAAAATATGACGTACGCTTATGCCATTCGCATTCGCCACGGGGCCCCGTCATTACCCGTTAGGTTACTTAACTAACGACAAAGCGGGGGCTGGGCTAGCACGGCTGTAAAACATAAGCAACGCCTAAATAATATCATATATAGATATATATTGCAATGATAGCCATTTCAGATCACAGATGAACACATTGGATATACTAGGAACCCGCAATTCGTACGAGCCTGTAACGAAAAGCAAATTACACGGTCGCGGTGAATAGCCAATACCCCACCCAAGACCCCTACGGGTGCGGCAAACTACCCGCCAAGTACCCGAAGCGAAGCAACCTCCCTCAACCCCGTGAGTAGGCCACTCGGCACTTCGGCATAACCGGTAGTTTGTGCACCCCCTCCATGGTTCTATCCTAGGAGCAAAAACAGTAAAAAGAAATTATACAATGACGGCTACAACCCCGACCCGGTTGTGCGGCCATATAAATAATTATTACATCAATTTAAAAATTTACATGAATTGAAAGAAAAGAAAACTCTCGTCTCACAACCCCCGGCTATTCACCCGCGACAATCCAATGAATTCATATACACATTCCAGCAACATTACAGATCACAGATTTGTATAACCCCCACTAATCGACATATAGCGATTAGCAGATGTTCAATACAAATATCACATCACAGATAAAAACCCGTCAGCTTAAGTCTTTAGAAACTCGATCAAAATACGGTTTTTAGAGCCCCAAAAACAAAATTTTCTTTCCGGAAAATCTGGGCTGAAAAAACATATACCAAAATTCCCAAAATACCCCATAGAACAAACTGCAGTGAAGACGATCCAGAGAGGAGCTCAATCGGTCGCGGAACCGCGGCAATAGCAAGCTATTGCAGCGTTTCCGCGGTGGTTTGGTGAGATCTCTGGACCGTTTTTCTACAGTAGACTATAAAAACCCTGAGTCGATTTTTAAAGCATGATTTATTACTTTTACAGTACTTTGAAAATCGACAGCAAGCATGAATTTCGGGTTCATTTCGGGACTTTTTCTCCGATCGAATTTCTAGCTACTATGCTAACATGTTAGATAGAGTTTAACTAGGCTCTGATACCACTATAAGTCCATGCTGCCTCTCCCGGTACTTACGGGCTTGCGGAATTTGTTGAAAAACAATTTTCTAGAGGCGGTAACATGGACTCAAAACGGATCTTTGTTAAACTATCTACCGAACAACCTAACTACGAGTTATTAACTACTCGGTTAAGGGGTTATACCTTTCTTTCTTGAACTCCTTCGTCTTCATCTCTTGATGGTGTACGGATCGGCTTCACCCCGTCGTCTCCTTGCGCCGAAGATCGATCCACCCGAAAGTTTCTACCTTTGGCTTCTTCTTCGAACTTTTAAGAAACTAGTTCACTTTGTTTGCTAAACCTTATGAACTAGAGTGAGTAGAGGAGAGTATAATGGGATTTTCTTTATTGTTCTTGCTTCTCAACACATGAGACAAGTGAACCATAGACAAGAGAGAGAGCAAGAGGAAGAGGGTGAGAGCAAGAGAGTGAGAGAGAGCTCAAAACCAAGAGAGAGAAAGACAATGAAAGAATGAGCCTCTCTTTTGTCATACACCCTCTCATAATCTAAAAGCATCATGAGCCATAATGTTAATCAAGTATTATGTGATGGTTCATATCATATCAAAGGCAATATCATTTCCATGCACTCATTTTGCAAACCAAAACAAGCAAGCAAAAGTCTTTGCATGAAAATGACAACCATTGTCATCATGATGGTCAACTAGTCCAACCTAGTCAACTTGTCAACAAAGTTAACAAGTCAACAAAGTCAACCCCTCAACAACCATATCACCATAATACTTAATTAAAATTATTGTTAATTACATATCATATTCTCATTAGGGTTGAGCGAAAAGTCAATGGTCAACAGTCAACAGTCAACAACCCTAATGAGAATCCTCTGCCTCTGTCTCTCTGTCCACTGTGTATACACACCCGCATCCGCGTTCCGAGGAACACGAATACATACTGGATAAAACCAATCCCAAAACGTACACTAGGATCTGGCTTAAACCAAAGCCCGCTAGTGTTAACTGTCCAGACACTGTACGTGCACAAGTGCACGGATGTGACCGAACCCTGTTGCAAAACCATGCGACCTGTCGCAAAACCATGCGACCTCTACTCTTTTACTTAAAGGCGAATAGCTTTCTATGTGGGACTCTAAAGACTCGACACTACGCTGGCAGTGGGTTTAACCACAGACCGCAAGCGGCACTAGCTGTGCGTAACGGTCCCCAGGTAGATGCCGACAAGAAGACTGATGAGGTGAAACCCATCTGAACTCCTACTAAGCCTGAATGTGACAGTCTCCGTACAGTCCGGTCTGTTCGTCTGATACATCGCATGGCGGGCCTAGGGGGGCGGTAAACGTCAGTCCCCTAATAGCGGTACAAGTCGTGTCGGAGTGAAGCCCAAAACACCCTGAGATAACACTTGAAGCCTACCAGTATATCTCGATTGCCCTGGCCTGGGACTACTTGTGTAATGGCTCTCCTAGACACAGCGCGATGTTAACCCCCAAGACCGGGAGAGACGAATCCTGTCTAACCGTCACTGCTACCAAGTGCTTCGGGACTGCACCCAACTACTACCTGTTTGCACGACTCCTTTGAGCCTTGGTAGGATAGTAATCAAAGTACAGTGGGAACACACTCGAGGCGAAGTGACAGTGTCAACTCAGCGGACTAAGCTGTACTGATATCACCTGGGAACTGATAACTGACGATAGGTATAATACCAACCGTTCAGTTCCCGACGAGTCCTGTCCAGTGTACTCGTAACCTAACGAGCACCCGTATACTATCTCCAGTACGACGTACTTATGGCTGTGGGACAGACCATCTCACACACTGGGATGAGAAGCGCATACGCTAGTCTACTCCGGAGTATTGATGCCCTGTCTCGATAGTCCTGCGACTAGGGACCTATATAAGGATGTGCTTATAGATTACCCAGCCCCCACTAGTGTGACTGCTATCACAACACTGGTAATCAAGCAAAGATCCTAAGGACTCTACTAATATGTATAAGCGATATGCTAAAAGAAACACATGCACATATTAAAGTAGAAACAAACCAAGTCGCATATTACCATTTTGAGCAAGATTGTCAATATAAGGTGAATATCCCAAGCTTCTATTAAGTAATATACATACTAGTATGATACAGTAATGACCTCTAGGGCATATACACTAACACCGATCCTGTGTTGTCCGTATTGGCGAAAGAGAGTTGCCTGTCGACTTGATCCTTCTTGAGATGTTAGACTTCGACGTTCTTTTGGGCATGGATTGGTTAGCCACGTGCTATGCGTCTGTGGACTGCCGCGAGAAGACAGTTAGATTTTGTTTTCCCGGCGAGTCGGCTTTTGTTGTGCAGGGGGATTGTTGTGCTGCCCCTCACTGTTTGATTTCTTCTCTTCGCACTGGACAGCTGTTGAGGAATGGATGTCAGGGATTCCTAGCCTATGATTGTGATACTAGAGCTACAGATGTTCCGTTGGACTAGGTTCCGATTGTTTGTGAGTCCCCTGATGTTTTCCCTGATGAGCTTCCTGGGCTACCTCCTGAGCGTGATATTGCTTTCTGTATTGATTTGATTCCCGACACGGGGCCTATTTCTATACCACCTTATCGGATGGCCCCGGTGGAGCTTAGAGAGTTGAAGGGTCAGCTGCAAGATTTGCTGGATAAAGGACTTATTCGAACCAGTGTTTCTCCTTGGGGTGCTCCGGTTCTGTTTGTCAAGAAGAAGGACAACAGTTTGCGTTTGTGTATCGACTACCACCAGCTGAACTAGGTTACCGTGCGGAACAGATATCCGTTGCCATGCATCGACAACTTGTTCGACCAGCTTTAGGGGGTAGGATATTTTTCGAGGATCGACTTGCGATCAGGATACCATCAGCTTCGGGTTCGACAGGAGGACATACCGAGGACAGCTTTCCGCACGCGCTACAACCATTATGAGTTTTTGGTGATATCGTTCGGACTCACCAATGCCCCTGCAGCATTTATGGACTTGATGAACCGGATATTCAGGCCCTATTTGGACTTGTTCATCATCTTATTCATTGACGATATTTTGGTGTATTCCCGGAGCCGCGAGGAGCACGAGCAGCACCTGCGGATCACACTGCAGACTTTGAGGGAGCACCAGCTATTCGCAAAATTCTCCAACTGCACATTCTGGCTTGACAGCGTAGACTTCTTGGGTCACGTGATTACACGAGATGGTATATGTATGGACCCGAAGAAGATCGAGGCCGTTTAGCATTGACCCAGACACACATCAGTTACAGAGATCCGCAGCTTTCTAGGACTGGCCGGCTACTACAGGCGATTTGTACAGGATTTCTCCCGCATTGCTGCACCTTTGATTGGGTTGACCCGGAAAGGAGTTCCTTTCGATTGGAAGGAGGAGTGCGAGCATAGCTTTCACCAGCTACGGACTTGTTTGACTACGGCGCCGGTGTTATAATTGCCTTCAGGATCGGGCGGATTTTGTCTATTGTGACGCTTCTCGAGTGGGGCTAGGGTGCGTATTGATGCAGCACGACAGGGTGATCACGTATGCTTCACGACAGCTGAAGAAACACGAACAGAACTACCCCACACACGATTTGGTGATGGCTGCAGTGGTCTTTGAACTCAAGATCTGGCAACATTACCTATACGGCGAGTCGTACCAGATATTCACTGATCACAAGAACTTAAAATATATATTTCAGCAGCGAGACCTGAATCTTAGACAGCGCCGTTGGATGGAGCTAGTAAAGGACTACGATTGCGAGATCTTGTATCACCCGGGCAAGGCGAATGTAGTAGCGGATGCTTTGAGCAGGAGGCTCGGGGGTAGTCTATCTTGTTTGAGCGCAGTGCAGAGGCAGTCGTCGGCAGATTGGAAGATTTTATGCAACAGCCAAGTGCAGTTCGAGTTCACGCCGATCGGGGGACAGCTTGCGCATGTTCGTGCACGCCCACAGTTGCTTGACCGTATACATGAGGCACAGCACAGTGATGACCATTGTTCAGAGATCATGGCACAGATTAGACAGGGCAGATTTTCCGAGTTCGTGATCGATGATCAGGGGATGCTGCGATTTGGGACTAGACTGTGCGTACCAGATGCTGAGGGACTGCGGCGTGAGATTCTTGAGGAGGCACATTGATCGGTGTATAGTGTTCATCCGGGTTCCACCAAGATGTATCATGATATGAGGGATGTTTACAGGTGGGACGGAATGAAGAAGGACATCGCAGACTTCGTGTCGAGATGCCTGACTTGTCAGCAAGTCAAGCCCGAGCACCAGAGGCCAGCGGGAGAGCTATAACAATTGTCCATTCCGGAGTGGAAATGGGAGCAGATTTCTATGGACTTCATTGTGGGTCTACCCAGGACTAGGCGAGGCTATGACTCCATTTGGGTGATCGTGGATCGTTTGACAAAAGCGGCTCACTTCCTGCCGGTGAAGACGACTTTCGGATTTGCTCAGTATGCCCAGATATACATCGACGAGATTGTATGACTGCATGGATTCCCAACGTGTATCGTGTCCGACCGAGGCACCCAATTTACTAGCCGACTATGGCAGAGGCTACAGGAGGATTTTGGCACCCGATTGAGTTTCAGCACAGCATTTCATCCGCAGACCGACGGCCAGTCAGAGCGGACTATTCAGGCTCTCGAGGACATGCTTTGAGCATGCGTTTTAGACGCTGGTGGTAGCTGGGATCATCATTTACCCTTGGTGGAGTTCTCTTACAACAATAGTTTCTAGGATACTATTCAGATGGCACCTTTCGAGGCCTTGTATGGGAGGAGATGTAGATCGCCTGTCTGTTGGACAGAGCTCAGCGAGAGCAGTATTTTGGGGCCACAGATCATACAGGAGACAACCGAAAAGATACAGCTGATTCGAGATAGGATGAGGATGGCTCAGAGCAGGCAGAAATCGTATGCTGACAGACGCCGCCGCAGATTATAGTTCGCAGTTGGCGATCACGTTTTTTTGAGGGTCTCTCCGATGAAGGGAGTGATGAGGTTTGGACGGAAGGGGAAGCTTAGCCCCAGATTCATATGACCCTTCGAGATCCTCGAGCGTGTGGGCGCAGTAGTATATCGTTTGGCTCTTCCACCCGACTTCCCAGATGTTCACCCCGTATTCCGCGTGTCGATGCTTCGCAAATACCTACATGACCCTTCTCACAGGATTCAGCATCAGATCGTTCAGCTCGAGTGCGATCTTTCATTCACCGAGCAGCCAGTCGTGATATTGGACCGGCAGGTGAAGAAACTTCGATCGAAGGTCTTGCCATCTGTGAAAGTGCTTTGGCGCAGCCCAAATGGTGAAGAGATCACTTGGGAGGCCGAGATCGAGATGCGGAAGAAGTTCCCTCATCTCTTTGAAGGTACGCGTAGCTTTATATTTTTAAATTCGGGGACGAATTTCTTTAAGGGGGGAAGATTGTAATACCTTAGAATGTGATTAGTGGCTAATTATACTTTAGTGTATGGTTTTTAATAAAAAGTTTACCAAAACGATTTTCAAATAATTTATCAAATTTAATGAATATTTTATTAGAATTTTCCTAGGTTTGCACACACTTGTGCATGTAAACTAAGGTTAAATTATGGTTAAACCATGATTACCAACCATGGTGGGTTAAGCCATTTTCCTTAAGTGTTTTGGATTTTAATTAAGTGTGTTTTTTTTAAAATGAGAAAGGATTTAAAATTTGGTTGACTTGGTGAGAGAGAGAATGGCATCATGGCCTTGCACATTCCTATATTTAATGAGGTGAGAGAGTGGGGTTTGACTCTCTTGTGCTCTCATTCTCTTATGTTTGCAACACTCATTTTTTTCTCCCTTGTCTCTCTCACTCACACACACACACATCAGCTCCAGCAGCAGCTGAAGCAGCATCTTCAGCATCAGCAGCAGCAGCAGCTAGCATCAGCAACAACAACAACAAGTAGCAGCAGCAGTAGCTAGCAAGAGCAACAACAACAAGTAGCAGCAGCAACAGCCAGCAACAACAACAAGCATCAGCAGCTACAGCAAGCAGTAGCTGCAGCATGACCTCCTCCCTCATCTTCTCCTCCTTCTTAGCATCCTAGGATCAAGTGAGGTTATAATTTCTTAAACTCAACTCCCTTCTTTGCTTGCTCGTGGTTAGTTAGCCTAAGTTAGTGTTTAGTGTGATTTTTGGTACTAGTTGTGGTTTAAGTGGGAGTTTTGAGCAGGTTTGGGAGGGTAGTCTTCTTCTTACTGTTATTTTGTTAGTTAGCGTATTGTAGTGCCTTATAATTCCTGTTAGAGCCTTAAAGTTTCAGTTTTGCTCTAATATCGTATTTTTGTGTCGTGTTTTGGATACTTGTAGTCTGCTGTGATCCAGAGACTTTTTGCTTAACCCAAACAATGTAGAAGTGTAGACCTAGCTACCCTGAGTGTGCACGTAGAGTTTAGGACCTACCTGGGCGGTTTTGTCCGGTGGCTTTAGGGAGAGATCCGGCGACCTCGGACTGGGTATCGGCTTACATAGTCGCGTTACGCCTGTAGACGTCACGTGGTTAAGTACCGGTCACGGGCCGAACTTTAGGTCGTGACAACTAGTGTATACGCTTCTCATCCCGGCAGGGGATATGGTCTATCCCACAGCCATTAGTACGACGTACCGGAGATAGTATGCAGGTGCTCATTAGGTTATGAGTTACACTGGACAGAACTCATTGAGAACTGCTGGTTAGTATTATACCTATCGTCAGGAAGCAGTTCACAGGTGACATGAGTACAGGTTAGTCCATTGACTTGCCATCGCTGCTGCATCTCGAGTGTGTTCCCACTGCACTTTGATTACTACCTTACCATGGCTCAAAGGAGTCGTGCAAATAGGTAGTAGTTAGGTGTAGTCCCGAAGCACTTGGAGGCAGTAGCGGTCAGATAGGATTCATCTCTCCTGGTATTGGGGGTTGATATCGTGCAGTATTCGGAAAGCCATAACACAAAGTCCCTGGCCAGGGCGGTCGAGAAATACTGGTAGGAACTCCAGTAGTTTCTCAGGGTGTATTGGGCTCTCCTCTGACATGACTTATTGGGCTGTTAGGGGTCCGACGTTTACCATCCCCCTAGGCCCGATATGCGAGTATCTTAGACGAACAGACCGAACTGTGCGGAGATTGTCACAGACATGCTTAGTGGGAGTTCGGATGATTTTTCTCATCGACCTTTTTATTGACAGATACCTGGATAGCCGTTACGTGCAGCTAGTACCGCTATCGTGCTTGTGGTTAAACCCACTGCCAGCATTCTGTCGAGTCTTTAGAGTCCCACACAGAGGGTTTCCCTGCTTCAGGCAAAAGATGTAGAGGCCGTATGGTTTTACAGCAAACCTACGATCACATACGTGTACTTGTACACGGATGATGTTCGAGCGGACAATACTAATGTGCTTTGGTTTAAGCTGGATCCTAGTATTGTATTATTGGATTGTTATCGTCTCAGTGTATTCGTATTTTTCGGAATACGAATACGGGTATGTATATACGGTGAGGGCATTCTTGTAATTTGGCAAGACATACTTCTGGAAGGAGACACCTCATTATTTGGTATTATCCATTTTCTTAAATGGATTAATGAGGTGGAAATGGGGAAGACTTTTGTGGTATGGTGTGAAGAATGGCTTAGGCATTTGTTTATTGGTTTGGATGCACTATTGAAGCATGTGAGGTATTTTCTATGAGAAAATATTACATGCTTCATTATTGAAAAGTCTAGAGCTATTCTCTACACTACACACTCTTAGTTCATTTGCTTCTTCTCCTTCTCTCTCTTCATTTCATCTCCTTCTTCCTCAACCTAAACCCTAACCTTCACATGTGTTGTGAGCCATACGGTTTAGTGAGACAAAACAATCTAATAGCTTCTCCACTGTTAGTTATGTATATGCCCTAAAGGCCATTGTTGTACATATGATGTATATTATAGTGGATGCTTAGATATATAGAGAGAGGACTTTTTTGCTCAACATGATAGTATGCTATCTGGTTTGACTTTGTCTTAACATGTTGACTTGTATTGGTTTATTGTCTTGCTCTCACATGTTGATAAAGCCCTTAGGAAATGTACTCGACTAGTAGGACTATGATGCAGATCATACTAGTAGGGCCAGGGTAGTCCAAGGGTACATCCTATAACTGTTCCCAGTCGAGGGTATATCGAGACAGGGCATCGATACTCCAGAGTAGACTAGCGTATACGCATCTTGACCCATATGATGGGCGATGGATGATCCCATATCCATTGGTGTTTGACATCAAAGATGGTGTACGGGTGCTCATTGGAGACTGGGTACACTGAAAGGACTCGCCGAGAACTCCTAGATGGTATTATACATATCGTCAGATAGCAGTTCTCTGGTGATACTGGTACAGGTTAGTCTGTAGACCCGAGATCGTCATAGAGTCTTGTGTGATTCCCACCGTGCTTTGATTTCAACCTTACCACATTCATGAGAACATGTAAAACGGTGGCTTTTGGGTACAATCCCGAATCATATGGAGGCAATGAGCAATAGGAGGGGTTTCGTCTCTCCCGGTATAGGGGTTGTTGTTGCGCTGTGCTCGATTAGCTATAACTGGAAGTCCCTGGCCAGGGCTGATTTGGAGATCTACTGGTAAGTGTTATCAGTAGTTTCTCGACCCGTTATGAGCCTCAAATCGACATGACTTATCAGTTACAAGGGTCTGACGTTTACCACCCCTAGACTGGATATGCGACATATCACACAAAGAGACCAGACTGTACGGTAATGTTACTGATTGGATTCACAGGAGTTTGTACAAGCTTTCTTGTTGATCTTCTGATAACTCAATACCTGCGTGGCCGTTACATTTAGCTGACTGCTTACAGCTTGTGGGTGATTGATATGATCATCACCTACTGCCGGCGTATTGACGAGTCTTTAGAGTCCTACACAAAGGTTTCCTGGCTCAGGCGAAATGGAGTAGGAGCACATATTTGATATGTGCGAGACCGAGAATAATACGTGTATGTGATATCGTATTCGATTCTCACGATATGTGATATCGGCCGGGTATGTGTGATATAACCGGGTTATCGGATCAAGTGTTGATTCGATAAAATGATACATATTATATTAGTCGGTTATATATAATATAGCCAGATTATTAAATCAAGTGTTGGTTTAATAATTTAATGTAGAATTATATATTAGATTTATTAAATTACATTAATTAATATATTGCTCTCTTAATTATTTCATTTTCTCACTTTGGATGCATTTAACATATATATGATATATGTTTATTGTATTCTTTTTTTTTTGTTACATTATATATTATATATGTGATATATAATATTGTAACATGCTAGGTTATAAATGCAACTAGGGTTAAATGAGATTTATACCATGGCTAAAATTAGGGTTAGATTTATTATTTATTTTAGTTAATTCTAAATTGTGGATAATTGCTTAAGATATTTTCTTAAGTTGACTTAGTCCACTCTTTAGATATTTGCTAAGATATTTATTAACCTAACCTCTAACCTTAGCCCATGGATTATTCTCTACAAGAGTTAGCCATGATACTTTTAACCCCTTGGTTACTTTTCTAACCTCATCACAATTAATTCTCACTTGAGCTTCTTCTTCTTCTTCTTCATTGATTTTGCTCTCTTGATTTTCTTCATGTGATGAAAAATAGTGAGAATTAAAATACTAAAGTGAGCAAAATTCCTACTTCATCATCCTCATCTATTCTAGCCACTTATATTAGGGTGTTTGCTTCACTAATACCTCATTAGTGAAGTGAGAGCTTGAGTTTGTGATTCCTCAAGGTAGATCATCTTGGATTGTGAAGTCTTTAAGCAAGGATGTCTCATTCACCTCATGGAGCCTCTTAAGAGTCCGGGAGCATGACGATCGCAGCGAAGGGACATCAACTCGGAGCTTATGAAGCGAAGGAACAGACTACAAAGGTTGTAATCCCTTTCGCTTAGTAGTAAAGTTGTTTTCTTTAAGTTTATAACCCTAATTCTCTAGTAAAGATCCTTGCTTAGGTTGTTTGGCACTTGTAAATAATAAAATACGGCATGTTTGAAGCCTTGTAGAACCTTGTCCTAGTGCCTAAGAACCTTACAGTGGTATCAGAGCCTAGCTAGAGTATTAGGCGTGCGTAGGCGAAGTTAAAATTCCGATCAAACCCCGAAAACCCAAATTCTACCCACTCTCTAGAAATTTTTCAAAAAGTTGGATTTTTCTATGTTAAAAATATTTAGAAAAACATGCAGGGAATTCTATGGACACACCTGAAGAACAAAACCCTAACTCGTCTAATTGACCGTGGATCCACGGCTAAAACAAGGTTTTGGCGGCGGATCCGCGGCGCCACTTAAGAGGCTTGGGTCGGGCCCTTTAGCTGTAGGTCCGTAGGTCCTGTGGTATGTCTCTGGTTAATTTTAACAGTGCTCAAGTGTTGAGCTTTCTGGGAATTTTGGGAATTCGTTGTTTCGATCGAATTGTTTAACGTCGTCTAGCTTTCTGTAATGTGATACAATAAATGGAATCTATAAATTTGTTTGTTGCGTGTAAATATAACATTTCGGTCTTGGGTATAATCGGAAATCTTATAGAATTATCCGACTTATTTTGAAAAATTGTTTTCATGGGTGAGACCTAAATGCGAGCTTTACATTGTTAGGCATGAAATCTTGGATATGAGATATCCCGGGTTTATGTTGTCTAAGGGCGGTTACGATTCCAATTATTGTAGTTTTTCATTTTCTTTTCTGTGACCGTTAGTGTAATATGTGGTGTATCGCCGGTTCCGTTGCTATACATCAACGACAATTGGGATACGCATATTTACTTACGTTGATGACATGTGATGTTATGTGTTGCTGTGATATGTTATATTGGATCGTCGTGATTTGAATAGCCGGGGTTTTATGTGAGATGAGGGTTTTTATTTTCATTCATGTAAAATTCATTTTATGTAATATTATTTTATTGGGGCACTTCCGGGTTGAGGATGATGTCACCATTGTATATTATTTACTTTTCCGCATTAGGATAGACCCAAGGTAGGAAGCACAAGTAACCGGGTTCTAGGGTCCAGTGGGAGGCCATCTCGAGGAGTCGAGACCGGGTCTCCTAACACTACAATTGGGAGGGTTACTTGCCGCTCTCGTAGGGGTCTAGGGATGTGGGTTTGGCTATTCATCGCGACCGTGGAATCCGTGTTTTTTACAGGCTCAAAATAAAACACGGAACTCCTAGTATATCCAATATTTCATATGTTATCTTATGCTGCTGATATACTGTGATGTGATCATTTTATATGCATGAGACGAATGCTTTATTATTATATATATGATATATAATAAACGTTGCTTATGTTTTGTACCCACGCTAGTCCTACCCCGGTATGCCGTTAGTTAAGTAACCTAACGGTGCATAACGGGACACTGTGGCGAATACAGATGGTATAAGCGTACGTTGTATTTTCGTTTCTTCTGTGATACTTAGGAAGCTTAAATGATGGGATTCATTAATGAGATTAATGAAAGAAAAAGAAACCTAAAAGATGTTGTGGAATCAAATTTTCAAAAAGGGTAGCTATAGTTCTTGCTTTGCATAGCGGTATTCCTTGTAGAATATCCAGCACCTTATTCGATAAGGAAAGAGCCGAGATCCCTTCACCGGGAGTGACCTCTTTAGCGAAACTAGCAGATGCTACAACTCACTCGATTTTATTTTTGACTGCTTCTATAGTTCTTGCTTTGCATAGCGGTATTCCTTGTAGAATATCCAGCACCTTATTCGATAAGGAAAGAGTCGAGATCCCTTCACCGGGAGTGACCTCTTTAGCGAAACTAGTATAAGCCTCAAAAACACTCCTTTTCAAAAATCACTTGTTTCTACAACGATATCAAATTCATTACGCTCATGGTTTTCATAAAAACCTGCGTAGCCCTCCGTCATTTCAGATAAATATTATTTAGTATTCGTGCTACGGTAGTTTGGCATGCGTCAAGGCGTAATGTACGGTAGCTGATTAGTAGTTATCCGTGGCATAAGATGCGATTGGATTAGGGTATTCATACGGCGTTGTTTGGCATGCGTCAAGGGTCGTACGGGTGGGTTTAATTCAATCAGGAAATGCACGGGTTGAACTTGACTAGCGGACTATGGGTTATTTGGCATGCGTCAAAGTCATAGCACGCTAGGGGTAAAAGCATTATCGGGAATTTCAAGTGTTAAGATTTGCAATGAGGTTGCATACCATCTATAAGATAGTTGGATCTCGGTACCTACTGCGAGTAAGAGTTATTCCTGGGAGAGTTTTACACATGACAATTAGCCGATCAAGTAGGTGTCTAGAAAGGTGTTAACGGGGTTATGCCTCTGGGAAAACGAGATTTATTTTAATTAGGTCCGTGCGAACGCACGGGAAACCCCCCTCAAAGTACCAACACTGGCCTGGCCGAAAGATTGGCGAACTTGTAAAGTGTAATTAATCCCGGCTTGTCTTACCTTTTAGGGTTTTAAGGAAGATTTGATAAAAACCAGTGGAAGCCATCCTGATTAGATAAGATAATAACCAATCTAATCTTGCAGGAGCATATGCTAAAAGTGTTTTCTTCTCTCTCTCTCCAGGTAGCGACCATGTCAGGCCTTAATCAAGATAATAATATAGATGTATTGACCGAACCCGCTTATTATACTGAGCAGGGGAACGTTGGTTCCGTTCTTTCTTATAACTGTTATAAGACAGAGTAGGAAATAGGGGAATATTCAGATTCTCAAGCCACCCAAACGAAGAATAAGCTTGTTGATGCATCTTCTTCGGGTGTGTTAGTTATCGAGAACTGTTTCTCAGTTCACTCTACGTCCTGAGTATTAGATACCGGATCAGGATCCTACATATGTAATATGTTACATGGGCTACGGAAAGGTAGAGAACAGGGAGAGGGTGATCATTCCATAAGAGTAGGGAATGGTGCAAATGTTGCAGCCAAAGCTGTTGGCGAATATCACCTAGTATTACCAAATGGTAATACATTGATTCTAAACGAATGCTATTACATTCCGACCCTGATAAGCAATATTATATCAGTTTCTTTTTTATGTAAAGAAGGATATAATTTTGTAGTACAGGATAATGTTATGAACATCTTCCTAGATCAAAAGTTGATTGGATCAGGCTCGTTAAATAATGGCATATACTTTCTAGATTAAACAACGGTTCTTAATATACAAAACATACACAAGAGGAAGAGTTCGAAAATGAACGAATCCTTCTTTTGGTATTGTAGACTAGGTCATATCAATGCGACACGACTAGCTAAGTTGCATAAGGATGGATATTTGAATCCATTCAAATTTTCGTCTTATGATACTTTCCAGTCATGTCTCAAAGGCAAGATGACCAAAACTCCGATTAGTGGACACGGAGAAAGAGTTACGGAACTCTTAGGACTGATACATAGTGATGTATACGGTCCCATGTCTACACATGCCAGGAATGGTTCTTCGTACTTCATTACATTCACTGATGATCTCAAGATACGGACATGTGTTCCTGTTGAAACACATGTCTGAAGCTTTTGAGAAATTCAGAGAATATAAGCACGAAGTAGAGAACCAAATGGGTAAAACTATTAAGATCCTTCGATCAGATCGAGGAGGAGAATACTTGAGCAATGAGTTCCGTGACTATCTAAAAGAGAATGGGATTCTGTCTCAGCTTACTCATCCTTATACACCACAGCACAACAGTGTATCGGAACGGAGGAATCACACCCTATTAGATATGGTGCGCTCTATGATGAGCACTGCTGAGTTACCTATTTCCTTTTGGGGATATGCACTGGAGACAGCTGCAGACCTATTGAATATGGTTCCCACCAACTCTGTGCCTACCACTCCATATGAGATATGGAAAGGAAAGAGACCATATCTTAATTATGTTAAAATATGGGGTTGTCCGGCATATGTGAAAACACAAAATCCGGAAAAGCTCGAGGCAAGGTCAGTTCTGTGCAAGTTTATTGGATATCCCATGCATTTGCAAGGGTATATCTTCTACCACTTCGAGGAACAAGAAGTGTTTGTTTCTCGACATGCCTGTCACGACCCAATTTGGGCATATGACCGGCACTTAGACTACGTAACGTCAATAGGCGTAACGCAATTCAAGTAAGCCGAAAACCAAGCAACCTAAACCATTACCAGAAGGAAAAGATAGAACACATTTAAAAGCTCGATGCAAAACTTCAAACTTAAGTTTGTTTTTCATAAAAATATTTCGGCAGCACCTCCTTTGTAAAACAAGCCTCAAAACGGGTACAAACATAAGGTAAAAGTAAAGCATCCCCAAATGGGAGCAAATCTCGCCCAACGGCGGAAACAACCACCACAATAGATATACGACGCCGTAGCGAAGAAAGGATAACCCATATATATAAAAGGCCGGCTCACATGAGCACGACAACCAGAGTCATAAGAATATACAACATCGATCCTCACAACTCGACTCTAAGTCAATACATGAAGGTGGTAGATGAAGAGTACTAGATACAAGAAATATACAATGTACATCATCGGATAACCGCAACCCACCTAAAGCAAACGGCCTCACGGCCAACCGTAGCGGTATCCGCAAAAGTAGAGATAATAAGGCTTCCTGCCGCGACCACTCTGATGATCAGACCTGAAAAACCCTGCGGCACAACAGGGTGGTGAGTTGCCAACTCGTGAATAGTAAATAACATCATACTGTAATTGCAAGTATGTACTAACAGCAATAATCTAACACATGAAATCTGTTAGCATAGGTATGGCAATATGAATATGCAACTATCATGATCAAGGAACACCACCAGGGTACTATATCTACATGAGTCAAATGCATATCAACAAAATACTGAGTGCGGGATAATTAATAATCTCATGCAAAAATCATAAGCATGGAAAAATACCCGGTGTAAATCAACAACACCCCAAATCCGAAAATCCTCAGATCGGCCCTCATATCGGCCCTGTAAATGTCAAGGAACCTGAGTGTCAAACATCGACACCCGAAAATATCATGAAAACTAGTGCCCAGCATCAACACATAAATACTCGTTTCCATACGTTCCTCGAATCCTAAGTGCCCAATGTCGACACTTGTGATCCACTGTGACATTAGGTGTATTATGGATAGTATAGGGTTAGAAGTGACTAGTGTAGTTCATAGTCGCGAACCCTAGGATAGAATTACACCTATACACACACCCTTGCTTATCACTTGTACTTGCACTGTGATTGACAATATGTGATGACTTGGAGATGAGTCGATGATGTGGGCTTGGTGCCCTGGGATCGGTGATTTGATACGATTCATATGTGGGATATGACTTGTGATTCTTGCGGGCTTGGGATATGTGTTTTACCCCCGCATGCAAACTTACTAATGTTACCGTTTTGTACTAGACATAGAGTAGTACTCCAGACTATATGATCTGACGATGGTGATATCTGTTATGTGATGAGACAGTGAGATGTTGACCCCTACCCAGCTTTTTGGGATGCTGTACGATGATTTACCGTACGAGCCAATATTGATGATAGATCCGCACTCATAACTCGAGGATATTTTACGATATGGCATTGAGGCGAGATCACCGACTATATATCTTTATATATATACCGACTCAGATTTAGGTGGTTTCCACACCTACCCCTCCTGATTGACCTGATACTTAGATGTATTTGCATAGTAGATACTTCTCTGTGGTGTTGACTACTAGATTTCCGCATCTTCATGCTATTCGCATTGCTGGCATATGTTCATTGCTATATTATTATCATGCTGTTAGGACACCAGCACCATTATCGATGATGCGTATGTTCCACATACACTATTTGCCGGCTCACACACTTCATCATCGATAATTGCCATGCCACTACACTGTAGTATTGTTGCATTCATGACATGATTCTTGCTTGGCATATTGTACACTTATCCCTGTACACAAACATAGATGATTCATTCTAAAGGAGCAGTTTCTCTCGACATATGCACATTTCTATTCCATGTTGCATGATTTCCGATATGATTACCTTTCTTTACATGTCGCATACATCATGGATTGATTGCATAGCACATCGTATTGGATTTACTTCTTGATGTGGATTTTCATGTGATTTCTGATTTTGAGGACCGTGGGATTATTTAAGAAAAGATGCTCTTTTATGAAAAACCCGGTTCCCTTGATATGATATTTGGGGCGTCGCCCCGTGTTTTCTCGGTGCTAGAGGATGTACTGAGAGAGGGCTGACCCGGAATGACGGATGCCCGATGGATTGATAGAGGGCTGACCCGGAATGACGGATGCCCGATGTACTGAGAGAGGGATGACCCGGACTGACGGATTTCCGATATATACTCTGAGAGAGGGCTGACCCGGAATGACGGATGCCCGATGGATTGATATAGGGCTGACCCGGAATGACGGATGCCCGATGTACTGAGAGAGGGATGACCCGGACTGACGGATTCCCGATATATACTCTGAGAGAGGGCTGACCCGGAATGACGGATGCCCGATGGATTGATATAGGGCTGACCCGGAATGACGGATGCCCGATGTACTGAGAGAGGGATGACCCGGACTGACGGATTCCCGATATATATACTTTGAGAGAGGGCTGACCTGGAAAGACGGATGCCTGATACAGGAGGATTTACGTGTCGATGCTAGGCACGGGTTTCATGATGCTTTTCCATGATTTTGTTTATATCCTCACATTGCATACATAATGCTTACTGTCAGTGGGTGACAGGTGGACGGGTTCCACATATTTACAGACATGGTTCATATACAGACTGGATTTACACTTATCATACTTCATTTGTATATATAACAGGGTATGAGGGCGCTGTTATATATACCCTTACACCAATATTAGTGGTATGGGACGCTAATATATGTGTATTGATATCATTGATATTTCATCAGGGTTACTTCATGCAGACATACCTTACACTGATGACATGTGATTACCTGAGTACTTGGCACTACATACATGATTAGATGTTACCTTGCCACCCTATTGCACTCAGATGTACTCTTGTGGATTATATTATTGATCGTTGACTTAGGTTTATGTCTTGCATTCGGTTTCTGCTTGTAGATATTTCTATTCACGAGTTGGCAACTCACCCCCGTTGTGCCACAGTTCTTGCAGGTTCTGCCGTACAGGTTCTATTGCTGCATTTCTGGCACACTTCTTTCTTGCGGGTGATTTGCTTTCGGTAGGTGGATTCTTTCGCATCAAGAATCACCATTGTATTTATTTTATTTCATTCTATCTAGAAATTGTCCATCAACCAAAACTTGTATATTGTTTCTGACCTAGACTTTAGTGTTGTATATTTCGACCTTAGAGTCGCGCTTAGTAGTATTGCGGTTTTTCTTATTGCTTTTGAGCTTTCTTTGGATTTGATCCTCGCCACTTGGCGTTGTATATTATTGTTGCATGTGTGGTTGTGACCGTCTATTGACGAAGAGCTAGGTCCCGCTTGGGGATGCCATTATCATTGCATACATATTGTTATACTTGTTGTAACCCATTCGGGGCCAGTGTTTTAAAAAGAAACTCTGCCGAAATTTTTAGAAAAGACTTTATTGTTTTCAAAATGTACCTTCGGCTTAGTTATTTAAAAACCTTGATTTCAAACCTGTATTTCTTCACTTCTTTAAACCAGTTTTCTTTACTTATTCTCAAAAATGGTTTTAGATTTCTGGGCTTTTGGCTTACTTGGATCGGATGGAGTCCTATAGGCTTCATATGGTTCAAGGGCCAGTCACGTGCTCTTTCGGGTCGTGACAAAGTTGGTATCAGAGCGCTAGGTTGACCTTGGTTCGAGTCTGAGTTTGACTATGTGGAGCCTAGGGCGTTGTTTATATACGGAACTTAGGCTTGACCTTACGGAACTTAGACTTGGTCGAGGGGGTATTAGACCCGAACTTTCGTCGTACTAGGATGACCCTTGGTTGATGGATTAGGTGACTAAAGTAGAGTGACTTACCGTTGGTATGTTCCGCGGCATACTTACGACACGCCACTCCGCTTAAGGAACCTTAGGATGTGCATATTTTTCGAGATCAGTGATTCTCTTCATATCCTGGATTATACATCCATTTGAGATTCCCGATTCTACTAGTTTCATGATCATACCTCCATTGATGCTGTTCCTTCCTATGATCATGTATCCACTTTGGATCTGTTGTTTCCTTTCTTGCCATTGATGTGCTCTCTTTGATACTCGACTGAGGTTCCTGTCACCATGTTTGAGCGCAGTTTGGGCTGCTGCTAGGGTTACGGCCGGTGTGAGCTCGTTTGGTACGAGGGCCGACCATTGTGTTTTCTGGTGACATGGGAACGTCTCGAGTTAGTGTTGGTGATTGTGACCTCTGGTGGAGGCGAGTGCTTGGTCTTGCACCGGATGATCGGGCCATTGTTGGAGCTGCCAGTTGAGAGAGGACCGTTGATGTACAGCATACCTCAGAGATTGTGATGTCGCCTACTGTGCAGACAGATGGACTAGCTGTGGCTGAGATTGACAGGATGTTGCTTTCAGAGCTTACGAGCTGGGACTGCCGGAGCTTTCGGGCAGTCATGCGACTGATGATAGCTAGTCTACCCGATTTGAGAGACGAAGGTGATTCGTCCGATTTTGCGCCAGAGCGGGCCCAGATGAGTTGAAGATTTCCAGTATGGAGAGTCTTACTCAGATCTAGAGCAGACCGACTCAGAGATGACCGCTTATGTATTGCCTTTCCTGGAGGATTGAGGCATTGTTCGGCGTACAGGCGTATGAGCCAGTTGTTGCTGCAAATGACGAGATATCGCCCAGATGGTTGGAGCTACTGCAGCATGAGCATGTTCTTGGAGATATGATAGCGAGTCGCTAGTCACCGAGGATGAATGACTAGGGTGTGTGGTGAGTTTGCTTACCCGATGCGAGTCACCAGGTGGATCGATTCCAGATAAGAGATGACTTCACGCAGGTTCGTTGAGAGTCGATAGAGACGATCGAATGTCAGGAACCTATTTTCCAAGTTTAAAGTATACAGAAAGACATGCAGGTGATTCTATGGACCCTCTAGAAGAATGAAACCCTAACTCGACTTAATGACCGTGTGAAAGCCTTTGAACCTTCGGGTTTGCGGCGGTTCCTCGGCGCCATTAGTGAGGCTTGGGTGTGCCCTTCTACGGCTGGACCACCGACGCTGTGGCATGTACTCGATACTATTAAACTGTACCCGAGATGTGAGTATTGGGGGATTATGAGGATCTGACGAGTCGATCGGATGGTTCGACATCCTTCGGATATCGTGATGGGACACTGCTTGGGAGACTCCAGATGCGAGCATAGCCGTTGGAGCACAGTACATGCAGCCATGATGAGACGAGTCCGAATCAGTCGACATTGACGCAGAGCGAAGAAAAGAGTTCGCAAGATATTTCGACGAGATGGCGTCCCACTCCGCTGACATCAGAGATGTGATACGCACCCCGAGGCGTGGTATGTGGATAGATCTTCCAGAAAGAAGCGCAATAAGTATGCAGCCGTTCCGGAATGAGCTTTAGCTTCAGCTTCGGATGACGACTTCCGGGCATTTCGGCAGGTTTGAGGTTTGAGAAGGAACCTCGACAGGACCTTTCTGGAGTACGATACGAGAAGACCTAGACCCAGGAGTGGTCGTATTGCGCGCACCCAGCAAGACAGAGTTCGACATTGTCGACGAGGTAGTTGCCCAGGTTCGGATGAAGGAAAATATTGTGCTGAGGACACAGGTGTCTTTTGAGCGAGAAGAGGTTGTGCAGGAAAGCCAGCCTCTGTACAGATCGGCATAGGCATGATTGGAAGAGACCTTGAGCAGGATTCCTTCCAGGACATTGCTGCAATGATGTTTGCACCCAGGATCAGATGTGTGACGTGCATTCAGAGAGCCAGAGGCCGACGCCAGTGATATGCTGCCTTACGAGTGGTCGTGAGGTTTGACCGAGAGGTGACCAGAGAAGTGCCAGAACGGAATCGTCCCCGTTAGCACATCTGATAGGGCCGATGAGCCGATTGACCGCGTGATAGGTGATCCGCAGAGAAGATAAGGACCCAGAGTCAGAGGACGCCAGACCGTGAGCAAGAGGCACGTAGATATCCTGCGCTGCTAGCAGTGGATGCACTGACTCCTTCTCGACCTTGAAGGAGGAACTACCGACGACGGTGTTTATGATTTGTGATTTTGTGATTCGATTATCACGTATCCGTCATTTTGGATTTCGGTATTTCGGGCGTTCTGTTTGCATGATTTAGTTTTGATGACTGAGTTTCATGATTTTGGTTTCACGCACCCACTGGATATTTATATATTTTGCGCAGAGTTATTACATTTGAGATATTGATTGAGATTTCATGCCTACTGTATTCAGTGATTTGATTTACACTTCCAGCATAGTTTTCATGCACCTTTAGTGTTTTGATATACGATTTTGGTGCACGCCAGATGCACTAAATCGAGATTCTTCGTGCATGTCACATGCACCTGATTTTTCTGTCAGGCACATACGTTGCCTACGACGGATGTTTCGTGCACACCAGTTGCACCTAGATGTTGTTTTGTGCACCTGTTTAGCACATATATGGATCTTGATTTCCGTGCGCACCAGACGCACAGAATTGTGTTATATGCATTTTGGGGTTTGATTTCTAGTAGAGCAGTATATTTTTATGATATTCTCTGTGTGTTGATGTTTTCGGAGCCCCGACAAAATGGATTATCACAGAAATTGTTTTAAGTATTGGGGGTTTAAATTTAAATTCGGGGACCGAATTTCTTTAAGGGGGGTAGATTGTGACATTTTCAAAAATACAAAATATTAATTTTGGGAATTTTTATAATTTAATATTATTTTATTGATTATTTTAATATTAAATGCAAATAAATAGGAAAAATGTTAGAAAAATTATGGAAAATTCTAAAATAGGGTAAATTAGTGAATTTTGACATTTTTAAGTTTTTGTGATTAGTTTGACACTAATTTAGTGCTAATCGCGATTAAAATCGCTAATCGGGTTTTTTGGCAATTTTGTGCAAAACTTGCACATATCACTTTTTCTACACTTGTGCTTTTTTCTAGCCATGGTTTTCATTTGGGTTTACTATTGGTATGAGAAGGATTGGAATTAAAGAAAATGAAAAGAAAAGAAAAGGAAAGAGTAGGTATAATGATGAGAGAGAGGGGCAAGGTCAACCCTACCTTTTTGAACCATGCTTCCATCATTCCTTCACTCTCATTTCTTTCCCTCTCTCCCATAGTTGCTGCTGCTGCTGCCTAGCCCCTTTCCCTCCCCTCTTCAACTCCTCATTTCATCTCAAAAATCACTCCAAAACCCCAAACTCCTTTCATTAAAATTGTGCAAAATCCCTAGATCTACACTTGGAGCTAAAGAAGCGTGGATTTTGACCACTAGGGGCAACTCAAGAAAATTCTTGAGTTGCCAAGTGAGGTAATTTCTGGACCCTTAGCTAAATTGTAGCATTTCCTTTAACCCCATGTTTAGATTATATCGATATTGTGTGATATTATGGACTTGGTGAAAACCTAGTTAGGGTTTGAGGGAAATTGGTGTTGTATTATGAAAATGAGCTCAGTAGAGGTCTTACCAACACCCTAGTGTTTGAATTAGAACCCAAAACCTGAAGCTTGAACCAGAATACGGATTTTAGAAACCAATATCGGGAAAAAACTGGAATCTGTCACTGTTAATTAGAATCTGCTAACACCCCGAGAACCCTAAAATAATATTGAGTGGAAATTGAGATGTGCAGGCACTAAAGAAGCAACACCCAAAACCCTAGCTCCCCATTCCAAAGTGAGGCCGCCGAATTTCCCATTCTGGTCGCAATTTGCGGCCAGAGCAGAGGGGATTCTCTTCGTTTTCTGTGCACAGCCCCAATTCCTCAATTCTTGGCCCCGGGTACTTCTAGTTTTGACAGATTCTTTCTAGGGTAAAATCTGGAACACATTTCATGAGTTGCTGTTTTGGACTTTAGTTTCCGTATTCCGTATTTTTGATTCTGAAATGGTGGAATGTGTTTTGCCTCGACTATTTTTCGTTTATACGACGATATAGAGGATTTATTGATGGTTTTAGAAGCGTGCCATAGGTTCTCACCTATAGGCCCCCTTATCGTATCGTTTTGGATTTCATGCGCCGTTTTAGCTTGGATTTGGTTTTAATGCGCATATACGATAATTGATGTGTAGGTACCCATGAAGACTTCGGGACGACAAGCAAATATGTGGTGACGTCCGCAATTGGTGATGCAAGGTGAGTAGATTATATCTACATGGGGAAGTCGGGTGGATGGCGTATAGCACCCCCGCAGTCCGTAGATAGATTGTTATGTAGTTATTGTGACATTAGGTGTATTATGGATAGTATAGGGTTAGAAGTGACTAGTGTAGTTCATAGTCACGAACCCCAGGATAGAATTACACCTATACACACACCCTTGCTTATCACTTGTACTTGCACTGTGATTGACAATATGTGATGACTTGGAGATGAGTCGATGATGTGGGCTTGGTGCCCTGGGATCGGTGATTTGATACGATTCATATGTGGGATATGACTTATGATTCTTGCGGGCTTGGGATATGTGTTTTACCCCCGCATGCATACTTACTGATGTTACCGTTTTGTACTAGACATAGAGTAGTACTCTAGACTATATGATCTGACGATGGTGATATCTGTTATGTGATGAGACAGTGAGATGTTGACCCCTACCCAGCTTTTGGGATGCTGTACGATGATTTACCGTACGAGCCAATATTGATGATAGATCCGCACTCATAACTCGAGGATATTTTACGATATGACATTGAGGCGAGATCACCGACTATATATCTTTATATATATACCGACTCAGATTTAGGCGGTTTCCACACCTACCCCTCCTGATTAACCTGATACTTAGATGTAGTTGCATAGTAGATACTTCTCTGTGGTGTTGACTACTAGATTTCCGCATCTTCATGCTATTCGCATTGCTGGCATATGTTCATTGCTATATTATTATCATGCTGTTAGGACACCAGCACCATTATCGATGATGCGTATGTTCCACGTACACTATTTGCCGGCTCACACACTTCATCATCGATAATTGCCATGCCACTACACTGTAGTATTGTTGCATTCATGACATGATTCTTGCTTGGCATATTGTACACTTATCCCTGTACACAAACATCGATGATTCATTCTAAAGGAGAAGTTTCTCTCGACATATGCACATTTCTATTCCATGTTGCATGATTTCCGATATGATTACCTTTCTTTACATGTCGCATACATCATGGATTGATTGCATAGCACATCGTATTGGATTTACTTCTTGATGTGGATATTTATGTGATTTCTGATTTTGAGGACCGTGGGATTATTTAAGAAAAGATGCTCTTTTATGAAAAACCCGGTTCCCTTGATATGATATTTGGGGCGTCGCCCCGTGTTTTCTCGGTGCTAGAGGATGTACTGAGAATGACGGATGCCCGATGGATTGATAGAGGGCTGACCCGGAATGACGGATGCCCGATGGATTGATAGAGGGCTGACCCGGAATGACGGATGCCCGATGTACTGAGAGAGGGATGACCCGGACTGACGGATTCCCGATATATACTCTGAGAGAGGGCTGACCCGGAATGACGGATGCCCGATGGATTGATATAGGGCTGACCCGGAATGACGGATGCCCGATGTACTGAGAGAGGGATGACCCGGACTGACGGATTCCCGATATATACTCTGAGAGAGGGCTGACCCGGAATGACGGATGCCCGATGGATTGATATAGGGCTGACCCGGAATGACGGATGCCCGATGTACTGAGAGAGGGATGACCCGGACTGACGGATTCCCGATATATATACTTTGAGAGAGGGCTGACCCGGAATGACGGATGCCCGATACAGGAGGATTTACGTGTCGATGCTAGGCACGGGTTTCATGATGCTTTTCCATGATTTTGTTTATATCCTCACATTGCATACATGATGCTTACTGTCAGTGGGTGACAGGTGGACGGGTTCCACATATTTACAGACATGGTTCATATACAGACTGGATTTACACTTATCATACTTCATTTGTATATATAACAGGGTATGAGGACGCTGTTATATATACCCTTACACCAATATTAGTGGTATGGGACGCTAATATATGTGTATTGATATCATTGATATTTCATCAGGGTTACTTCATGCAGACATACCTTACACTGATGACATGTGATTACCTGAGTACCTGGCACTACATACATGATTAGATGTTACCTTGCCACCCTATTGCACTCAGATGTACTCTTGTGGATTATATTATTGATCGTTGACTTAGGTTTATGTCTTGCATTCGGTTTCTGCTTGTAGATATTTCTATTCACGAGTTGGCAACTCACCCCCGTTGTGCCACAGTTCTTGCAGGTTCTGCCGTACAGGTTCTATTGCGGCATTTCTGGCACACTTCTTTCTTGCGGGTGATTTTCTTTCGGTAGGTGGATTCTTTCGCATCATGAATCACCATTGTATTTATTTTATTTCATTGTATCTAGAAATTGTCCATCAACCAAAACTTGTATATTGTTTCTGACCTAGACTTTAGTGTTGTATATTTCGACCTTAGAGTCGCGGTTAGTAGTATTGCTGTTTTTCTTATTGCTTTTGAGCTTTCTTTGGATTTGATCCTCGCCACTTGGCGTTGTATATTATTGTTGCATGTGTGGTTGTGACCGTCTATTGACGAAGAGCTAGCTCCCGCTTGGGGATGCCATTATCATTGCATACATATTGTTATACTTATTGTAACCCATTCGGGGCCAGTTTTTTTAAAAAGAAACTCTGCCGAAATTTTTAGAAAAGACTTTATTGTTTTCAAAATGTACCTTCGGCTTAGTTATTTAAAAACCTTGATTTCAAACCTGTATTTCTTCACTTCTTTAAACCAGTTTTCTTTACTTATTCTCAAAAATGGTTTTAGATTTCTGGGCTTTTGGCTTACTTGGATCGGATGGAGTCCTATAGGCTTCATATGGTTCAAGGGCCAGTCACGTGCTCTTTCGAGTCGTGACATCCACGTATTGGTTCTCTAATATCCATACGTTCCTCGAAACCCAAGTGTCCAACCTCGACACTTGTGTTCCACGTATCGGTTTTCTGATATCCATACGTTCCTCGAAACCCAGGTGTCCAACCTCGACACTTGTGTTCCATGTATCGATTTTCAATATCCATATATCTCTCGGAATATAAGTGCCCAACATCGACACTTGAAATTCCCAAAACATATCTCAAATGCGTAAATCCATGTAATATAACATATGCAACATAGAACAACAATATGAGCATATCACGGGAAAAATCCGCTACTTAAATGCATCAATGTCATTAAATATATCACGCGGTTCCCAAGTATCCGAATCCAATATACATATATAACAGCGTCCCATACCACCGATATATATGTTATATAAAGCTGAACATATAACTATAGCAAGGTATATGTGCGAGCATGTAGGTATAGCAAGGCATATATGTAAGCATGTAGGTGTACAGGTATGCTATATGTCATATGCGCCATCGCACGAGAATAAATGCCTCTATATCGCTAACCAATAGCAAGGTATATCATATGAATATTTGGGTTGTGCGTATCAGGGCAATTACTGACAGTGTGTGTGTAGCATACAATTGGTGCTCGTGCAACATGGACTGTCAATAATAGTGCGGTGTACAATAGATACACGTTCATGCACAACAAGTAACTATATGCAAATGAAGTTCATGCACCATCTCTATATGTGCATACAAACATGTGGCTAATATCATATCATATCTACCCTTGACGCTTAACGCCATAAGGCGATTTCCCCGTAGATGTTAATCTACTCACCGACGATCTCAAGCTAGGTCGATCCAATCACCTGCTTCCCTTTCGTCGCAGCGCTCGAAGTCCCCGCCTGCGATCCTATTAACACAAAACATAACAAGTGCAAATCTCAGTAATCGATCAATATCACGTACACACTACGTTTGACCAACGCACTAACTCCAATCCAACTCATAAGTGTTCATCTAACGGCTAACGTGTATGGCGACATACCAAAACTAACCCAAGTGTATCAGTTACACAAGATCACGAACCGTGTCGGATAACGTAACACGCGTACTCAAAACACTAGATTATGCACAAGTGATACCAGATTTTACATACTGTCAGAACTCAAAAATTAAACAGTACCAAACACCTCTAAACAACTGCAGACAGCTACCCTCAAAAAAACCAAAACCCAAGCCCTCTAAAAATCCGAGGTCGCCGGATTTTGCCTCCTTGTCGCCGGCCAAAACAGAGCCCCTGGGGTTCGTGCTCCAGGTGTAGTCTCAGGGTCACTAGTACAACACTACCAAACTGCTAGATTTTTCAGTAAATTTCCCAGGTCATAGAAGATCACAGAGACTCTATTATGACACTAAAAAATACGATATTTGCACGAATCGATACCTCGAGTGTTTTAAACAGCAACCAACAAGCTATGTAACATTAACACACCTATTTAACAGTTTAGAGATCAATACCTAACCACTCTTGCTAAAAAATCCTAGCTTTCCAAGCTCCAAGACAACCTAGTGGCTAATCAAGACATTTGAAGTGTTTTCCATGGATTTTTGTGAAGTTTTACAAGGATTTGTGAAGAAGGAAGTGAGGGTTCAGTTTGGGAGTTGAGGGCACAAGAAATAATTGAAAGTGAGAGAGAATGAGAGAGTGAGAGGGATTCAAAGATGAGAGGTGAGTGTAGGGTGAGCATTATCCTTACACTCACTCTCCTCCTCCTCACCTCATTAATGCACCATTAAAGCTTTCATGACTCACTAGCCACCTCTCTCTCTCTCTCTCCAAACAAAATATTTTCCCCACACAAATATCATGGAAAAGGTTAAGGCAAGGGTTAATTTGGACAAGGATTAACTTAAGGTGTCATGGTTGCTAAACAAGGTTAACACTAATATACCCTCACATTCACATACACATGTGTGTGCAAGCCATAACAAATAATATAAAAATATTAATTAATTGCTATAAAATGTGAGGAACCCGTTTTGGTAAACTTTTCCTTTAAAAACCCGCATTATCTCTTAAATAACACCAATCGCATTCTAAGGTCTTGCAATGCCACCTTCTTAGAAAAGGGTTTTCTTATGAAACAAGATAGTGGCAATAAGGTAGAACTGGAAGAAGTTCCAGCAGCACAGGCTACAACTGAAGATTTAGTGGAACCAAAGGATTCGATAGCTCCCAATGAACCCCAGCCTCTCCGCCGATCTAGTAGGGTTCCACATCCACTTGAGAGATACTACGGTTTTCTTATTGATGGTGGGAGCGAGGATTGCATCATGGAAGATGATGACCCGACTAGTTTCGAGCAGGCCATCACGAGTGGGAACTCTGTGAGATGGCTTGATGCAATGCGATCTGAGATGGAATCCATGTACACCAACAAAGTATGGACTTTGGAAGTTGCTCCTGAAGGGGTAAAACCCATTGGGAGAAAATGGATTTTTAAGAAGAAACTTGGTGTAGATGGAAAATTTGAGACTTTTAAAGCTAGACTTGTTGCAAAGGGTTTCCGTCAACGACCAGGTGTGGATTATGAAGAAACCTTTTCTCCAGTGGCTATGCTTAAGTCCATCTGGATCCTACTCTCCATTGCTGCATACCATGACTACGAAATCTAGCAGATGGATGTTAAGACCGCCTTTCTAAATAGTGATTTAGAGGAGTGTGTGTACATGACTCAGCCAGAGGGCTTCGTAGACAGTGGGAGCAGCGGAAAGGTATGCAAGCTGCTTAAATCCATCTACGGGTTAAAGCAGGCATCGCGGAGTTGGAACATCTGTTTTTATGTTGTAGTCAAAGAGTTTGACTTCATTAAGAACGTAGATGAACCTTGTATTTACAAGAAGGTTGCATAGAGTAAGGTTGTCTTCCTCTTATTGTACGTGGATGATATACTCTTGATAGGAAATGATGTTCCTATGCTGCACTCGGTCAAGCTCTTCTTATCACATAGATTCTCAGTGAAAGATCTAGGTGATGCCTCCTGCGTTTGGGGATTAAAATCTATAGAGATAGATCTAAACGGATATTGGGATTGTCCCAATCCAGGTACATTGACACCATACTAAAGAGGTTTAGTATGGAAGAATCCAAGCATGGGAATTTACCCACAATCTCTGGACCCACTCTCTCCAAAGAGATGTCTCCCAAGACTTATTTGGAAAGAGCTTGCATGCAAGGGATAGCCTATGCTTCGGCAGTAGGCTCTATCATGTACGCGATGCCATGTACCAGACCCGATGTAGCATACTCACTAAGTGTAGTGAGTAGGTATCAAGCAGATCCAGGAAAGAGTCACTGGACAGCTGTGAAGAACATTCTCAAGTACTTGAGAAGGACTAAGGAGATATTCTTGGTGTATGGTAACGGAGAACTCCAGGTGGAGTCCTTTACCGATTCGAGCTTCCAAAGTGATAAGGACGACTCTAAGTCGCACTCGGGATTTGTCTTTACCCTAAATAGAGGGGCGGTTTGTTAGAAGAGTTCCAAACAGGAAACCGTGGCGGACTCGACGATGGAGGCTGAATACATCGCTGCAAACAATGCTGCCAAAGAGGCTGTCTGGATCAAGAAGTTCATCACTGAACTTGATGTGGTTCCGTCCATTGTGCATCTAATACCTTTGTATTGTGATTACAATGGAGCTGTGGTTTTGGCCAAGGAACCCAGGTCCCATCAAAGATCCAGGCATATTCTGAGGCGGTATCACCTGATCCGGGAGATAGTTGATCGCAGAGAGATCGAAGTCAGGAGAGTTGACATGAAGGACAACACTGCGGATCCACTCACGAAGGCAATACCCCAGATACATTTTGAGAGACTCTTCGGGATGTTGGGTATGAGATACTAAAACAGATGGCCTTAGTGGAAGTAGGAGATTGTTAGTTATGTATATGCCCTAGAGGCCATTGTTGTACATATGATGTATATTATAGTGGATGCTTGGATATATATAAGGAGGACTTTCTTGCTCGACATGATAGTATGCTATCTGGTTTTACTTTGTCTTAACATGTTGACTTGTATTGGTTTACTGTCTTGCTCTCACAAGTTGATAAAGCCCTTAGGAAATGTACTCGACTATTAGGACTATGATGCAGATCATACTAGTGGGGCCAGGGTAGTCTAAGAGTACATCCTATAATTGTTCCTAGTCGAGAGTGTATCGAGACAGGGCATCGATACTCCAAAGTAGACTAGCGTATATTCATCTTGACCCATATGATAGGCGATGGATGATCCCATATCCATCGGTGTTTGACATCAAAGATGGTGTACGGGTGCTCAGTGGAGACTGGGCACACTGAACGGACTCGCTGAGAACTCCTAGATGGTATTATACCTATCGTCAGATAGCAGTTCTCTGGTGACACTGGTACAGGTTAATCTGTAGACCCAAGATCGTCATAGAGTCTTGTGTGATTCCCACTGTGCTTTGATTTCCACCTTACCACGTTCATGAGAATATGCAAAACGGTGGCTTTTGGGTACAGTCCCGAATCACATGGAGGCAATGAGCGATAGAAGGGGTTTCGTCTCTCCCGGTATAGGGGGTTGATATTGCGCTGTGCTCGATTGGCTATAACTGGAAGTCCCTGGCCAGGGCTGATTTGGAGATCTACTGGTAAGTGTTATCAGTAGTTTCTCGATCCGTTATGAGCCTCACATCGACACGACTTATCAGTTCCTGGGGTCTGACGTTTACCACCCCTAGACTGGATATGCGACATATCAGACAAAGAGACCGGACTGTACGGTAGTGTTACCGATTGGATTCACAGGAGTGTGTACAGGCTTGCTTGTTGATCTTCTGATCGCTCAATACCCGGGTGGCTGTTACATTTAGCTGACCGCTAGCAGCTTGTGGGTGATTGATATGATCATCACCTACTGCCGGCGTATAGACGAGTCTTTAGAGTCCTACACAGAGGTTTCCTGGCTCAGGCGAAACGGAGTAGGAGCACATATGTGATATGTGTGGGACTGAGAATAATACGTGTATGTGATACCGTATTCGATTCTCACGATATGTGATATCGGCCGGGTATATGTGATATAACCGGGTTATCGGATCAAGTGTTGATTCGATAAAATGATACATATTATATTAATCGGTTATATGTAATATAGCCCGATTATTAAATCAAGTGTTGGTTTAATAATTTAATGTAGAATTATATATTAGATATATTAAATTACATTAACTAATATATTGCTCACATAAGTATTTCATTTTCTCACTTTGGATGCATTTAACATATATGTGATATATGTTTATTGTATTCTTTTCTTTTGTTACATTATATATTATATATATGATATATAATATTGTAACATGCTAGGTTATAAATGCAACTAGGGTTAAATGAGATTTATACCATGGCTAAAATTAGGGTTAGATTTATTATTTATTTTAGTTAATTTTATATTGTGGATAATCGCTTAAGATATTTTCTTAAGTTGACTTAGTCCACTCTTTTGATATTTGCTAAGAGATTTATTAACCTAACCTCTAACCTTAGCCCATGGTTTATTCTCTACAAGAGTTAGCCATGATACTTTTAACCCCTTGGTTACATTTCTAACCTCATCACAATTAATTCTCACTTGAGCTTCTTCTTGTTCTTCATTGATTTTGCTCTCTTGATTTTCTTCATGTGATGAAAAATAGTGAGAATTAAAATACTAAAGTGAGCAAAATTCCTACTTCGTCATCCTCATCTATTCTAGCCACTTAGATTAGGGTGTTTGCTTCACTAATACCTCATTAATGAAGTGAGAGCTTGGGTTTGTGATTCCTCAAGGTAGATCATCTTGGATTGTGAATTCTTTAAGCAAGGATGTCTCATTCACCTCATGGAGCCTCTCAAGAGTCCGGGAGCATGATGATCGCAGCGAAGGGATTTCAACTCGGAGCTTATGAAGCGAAGGAACGGACCACAAAGGTTGTAATCCCTCTCACATAGTAGTAAAGTTGTTTGCTTTAAGTTTATAACCCTAATTCTCTAGTAAAGATCCTTGCTTAGGTTGTTTGGCACTTGTAAATAATAAAATACGGCATGTTTGATGCCTTGTAGAACCTTGTCCTAGTGCCTAAGAACGTTACATCTACATCACCTAGGCTACTTGGATTAGCGAACCATTTACCCTAGTTATCTCGGTTTAGAGGTTGGAGCTCAAAGCACATACTCTCGGGTAGATCATCTTTAACGCGCGGAGGCCGATGTCGCAAGCTCGATTCATACTTCTAGGACCTAAGGAGAGGAGGACAAGAAGACCCGAAGGACTAGTACACAGAGGTATAACACTTTTACCGATTAGCTAAACCTCCTAGTTAGTATAGTTAGTTAAGGTTTTAGTATAGATCATGAAGTTAGCCGGTGTTGCATAGCATGTTAAAATCGTTTTTTGAAAATTCCGCCTCCCCGCGTACCCGAGGGGTGCGCGACATCGGCTTACAATAATGGCCTATAGGGCATATATCATTAACAAAAGCATCCCGACGGGAGCTAGCTTCCACGCCCAAACGGCGGAGCAACCACGCAGACAATATATGACGCCCAATGGCGTAGAAAAGAAAAGCGAAACAAAACCAACAAGTATAAAAAGTCGACTCTAACGAGTACGACGCCCACAAACACATCAACTCTACGTCTCGCTTCTAAGTCCACAATTATACAAGTTCTAGGTCAATGGAGTTTTAACTAGATACAAAAGAATATATATATATATATATATATATATATATATATAAGTGTGGGTACGATACAATAGTAGCCCAGCTACTAAAGCAATCACCGAAAAGAAGGGTGTGCCGCAAGGCTCTGATGATCCGAGTAGTATATCCTACAAGAAACTGGGGAACAACGGGGGTGAGTTGATAACTCAGTGAATAAAAGTATATCACAAGGTAGAATCGAAATGCATAGCGATATACCTAGGTCATAAAGTATAGTATTTTCATATCCTGTACTAATATATGAATAATGCATAAATACTATAAATGCAACAGTATCCATCACGTAAACCTAAAATATATCATCTCGTATTTATATAACATGCATCTAAGTATAAACCTATATGGTAGTCGAAATATGTATGTAAAACCCTTTTTTAAAATAGCCACGGGATACGTATGTCATGGCATAAGCAGCAGACATAATAGTATGAAATATAATATGTATTTTATTTAAGATATACGTCACGCTGTTTAGTAAAGAGTTTTAAGAGGTTTACTGTTTAAAAGCTTCTTGTGTCATCCTAGACACATCAAAATAATGAGACTATAGCTCGTTTAGAAACCTTTTTATATGTATCAAAAGGTAAAATAGAATTGATGCTGGACACTCAGGTTTTATGATGATTTGATGTGTCGCTGATGGACACACGTTGGATGATACACATGCATACATATGATTCAGATGACTTGATTTTATACACTGTTACTCGCATGACATTGTTCTTTTACATATATGTATACATGATCACCCTAGATACCACAGTATTACCTCTATGTTACAGTACGACCAAGGAGATCATTAAACATTCGATTTCTACCTGCTGATATTTTTTACTCACGAGTTGGAAACTCACCACCGTTGTTCCGCAGTTTTCTTGCAGGATCGACCACTCGGATCAGTAGCGGCCCGCTGGCACACAGCTTGCTTCTGGGTGAATTGCATAGGTAGGTATGGTACACATTTGGATCGTGACCTCCTTTGTATATATTTATTTTATTGTATCTAGTTAAAAGCTCCATCAACCAAACTATGTATATTTGGTAGACCTAAACACCAGACTTGTATATTTTTGAGACTTAAAGCGAGATGGGTGTGTTGTTCTTTATTTGAGCTTGGTGATGTCTTGGTTTTCTTTATATTCTTTCTGTGACTGATCTTCGCCTTAGGGCATCATATATATTTATTACGTGGTTATGATTCCGCCAATTGGCGAAGAGCTAGCTCTCGCTTGGGGATTCTAATATTATTGCCGTGTGGTATTGGTTTTGGATCAAAATTTACAAGGGAGGTACTGCCCAAATTTCAAAAACGAAAAATGTTTTCATAGATAGTATACAAACCATTGCATTATTATATAATATTACTTATACTTTCAAAAGAAGGATTTGAATTCTTTATGCCGACATTTCAAAACCGTACCTCCATTATTTTCCGAAAAAGGTTTAGATTTTTGGGCTTTCGGCTTACTTAAATTACGAAGGGGTCCTATAGACTTCTTGTGATTCTCGTGCCGGTCACGTGCCAATTTCGGGTAATGACAGTATGTATATACGGTGATGGCATTCTTGTAATTTTACAATAAGTGCTTCTAGAAGAAGACACCTCATTTTTTATATATCTATTTATTGGAAAATAGATTATGAGGTAAAGGGATGATTTTTTCAAAGCATGGTATGAAGCAAGGCTATTTATTTTGTTTATTCATTTGTCATAACTATTCAAGCATGGTTGCATTATTTTATGAAAATATTGCATGCTTGATAGTTTAGAATTTAGCCATTCTTCATTCATTCAACACTTCACATTCTCTTTCCTTTGCTCTCTGTCTTCTTCCTCAAACCCTAACCTCACATGTGCTGTGAAAGCTAGGGTATTTTGAAATAAATTAGTCCAATTAACTCTCTATATCTCCTAAGCTACCTAAATTAACAAACTAGGTACTTTAGTTACCTCATTCTTGATGTTAGACCTTGAACTATAGACTCTCGGGTAGATCGTCTTCGACATGAGGATGCCGATGACCAAGCTCGATCCGTACCATCTAGGAGCTCAAGATGGTATGTGTGTGTGTGTATTCTAGTATTATGTTCACTATACATTTTCTCTCTATAGGCTATCCGTATTTTATACAGATACGCGTATTTGTATTTCTATACATATACCGGGGTTGTATTCCGTATTTATACGGAATACTTCAAGAAGGAGGAGACCTCATTATTTTATTTTCTTTTTAGAAAATCAATAGGTAATGAGGTGGAGGGTGATGTGGCTTTGGGTATGTTTGAGGGAATGGAAAAGAGGGATGAGCTTTAATTGTTTATTACAAAATTGTTATGACATATATTTTTCTTATGGTGAAAAATATTATGAAGCCATTCTACCCCCATTCCTTCATGCATACTCTTGGTCATTTTGGTTATGTTACACCTTCATCTATCTTCTTATTTCTCTTGAGTGTTCTCTTGAGTTTTGTTATGAGAGAAATTAATTAGTGGAAAATTCCTACATCCCCACACTCCATTTCTAGCAAACTTAGAGTGTCGGTTGCTTCACTAAGTGAATCTGGAGCTTGGATCGGTTTCCCTCAAGTAGATAATTTTCGGCTGCGGAGCTTGGAGGGGTCTTCCACGATTAGGTGGACACGCTACAAAGGTTATAATCTCGCAAACTTATAGTTTTGATTTGCTAGTATAGTGTTTAGAACGATCTCTATGTTTCGGTTTCCTATTGCTCACTAAAAATTTTTGTTGTTCATTACACTTCCGCATTGACCGTGAGCACTAGGGAACCCTTCAATTGTAGACTTGGTCAAATCAATTAAAAAAGACTGACGAAGTTACATAAAGATAGATATTTGAATCCGTTCCAATATGTATCCTATGCAACTTTTCAGTCATGTCTCAAAGGAAAGATGACCAAAACTTCATTCGCTGGATATGGAAAAAGAGCTACTGAGCTCTTGGAACTCATACATGGTGACATATGTGGTCCGATGTCAACACATGCAAGAAGCGATGGTTCCTACTTCATTAATTTTACCAATGATTTCTCAAGGTTTGGTCATGTGTGTAAGTCTACGTTACCCACCCCGGTACTTACGGGGAGGCGGAATAGGTAAAAAACAAATTTTTATCACAAGGTAATATAGACTAAAACTTGAGGATCTTTGCCAAACCATTTCTAAAAAACTACAGAGGTTTAATCTATTGTGTTGTAGGAGATTATACCTTATGAAAACGGTCCTTCGGGTCTTCTCTCCGCTGTCCTCCTCATCCATGCAAGCTCCGAGGATCGATCCGGATCTTGGTCACCTCCGCGGCCTCCTAAAGTCGAAGACGATCCACCCGAGAGTCTGTAGTCCGAGCTCCACCTCAAGCCAAGGTAACTAGGGCAACAAGTTTGCTATGCTTGATGTCCTAGGTGGTGTAAAAGAAGATGATGGATTTGTTTGTCCATTTAGTTTCTATTTTTCTCAACACATGGGAGCTATAGAAAAATCTAGAGAGGAGAAAGAAGGAGGAACCATGGGAGCTCTCTTTTTGGATAAGAGAGAATGAGCAAGTGATAATGATGCATTAGAAAAATCATTTACTAATCTCTTATCACGATAAAGTGTGATGGCTACTTAATTTGACCCTTATCATCTTAAATATAAATCTAAAAGAATATGAAGGATCTAGTGCTCTCAAGAAATGTCCAAGTCAACAATGGTCAACTAGGTCAAATGGTCAACATGGTCAAACCAATTAGCCATAACACAATTATCATTAGAAAAGATTAGTAAATAATTTCCTCACCTCATAATGGTTTTGACCGAATCAACGGTCAGAACCCCAATGAAGCACCTCCTTCTTCGCTCCTCACAAACGTGCATACACACCCGCATCCGCATTCCGTAGAATGCAAATGCACAAAAGACAAAACTAATCCATGTTAGTGTATATGCCCTAGAGGCCATTACTGTATCATACTAGTATGTATATTACTTGATGGAAGCTTGGGATATTCACAGTTGTATAGACAATCTTGCTCGAAATGGTAGTATGCTACTTGGTTTGTCTCTGCTTTAATGTGTACATGTGTTTCTTTATTGTATCACCTATACGCATTAGTGGAGCCCTTAGGATCTTTGCTTGATTACCAGCGTTGTGATGGCAGTCACACTCGTGGGGGCTGGGTAATCTACAAGCACATCCTTATTTACACGTCCCTGGTCGTGGGATTATCGAGACAGGGTATCGATACTCCGGAGTAGACTAGCGTTTGCGCTTCTCATCCCAGTGCGGGAGACGGCCTGTCCCACAGCCGTCAGTACGTCGTACTTGAGATAGTATGCGGGTGCTCGTTAGGTTACGAGTACACTGGATAGGACTCGTCGGGAACTGTTGGTTGGTATTATACCTATCGTCAGTTATCAGTTCCCAGATGACATGAGTACATCTGAGTCCGCTGACTTGACACTGTCACTTCGCCTTGAGTATGTTCCTACTGTACTTTGATTACTACACTACCACGGCTCAAAGGAGTCGTGCAAACAGGTAGTAGTTGAGTGCAGTCCCGAAGCACTTGGAGGCAGTGACGGTTAGACAGGATTCGTCTCTCCCGGTATTGGGGGTTGACATCGCGCTGTGTCCAGGAGAGCCATTACACAAGTAGTCACTGGCCAGGGCAAGCGAGGTATACTGGTAGGTTTCCAGTGTTATCTCAGGGTGTTCTGGGCTACACTCCGGCACGACTTGTACCGCTATTAGGGGACTGACGTTTACCGCCCCCTAGGCCCGCCATGCGATGTATCAGATGAACAGACCAGACTGTACGGAGTCTGTCACATTCAGGCTCAGTAGGAGTTCAGATGGGTTCACCTCGCCAGTCTTCTTATCGGTATCTACCTGGGGACCGTTACGTACAGCTAGTGCCGCTTGCGGTCTGTGGTTAAACCCACTGCCATCGTAGTGTTGAGTCTTTAGAGTCCCACACAGATGGTTATTCCCCTTTAGGCAAAATGAGTAGAGGTCGCATGGTTTTGCGACAGGGTTCGTTCACATCCGCGCACTTGTGCACGTTTGCTGTCCGGACACCTTATACTAGCGGGCTTTGGTTTAAGCCGGATCCTAGTATATGATTTGAGATTGGTTTTATCTCATTGTATTCGTGTTCCTCGGAACACGGATACGGGTGTGTGCACTGTTGACTGAGACAGAAGCAGAGGACTTTGATTAGGGTTGATGACCATTGTCATTTTCTTAACCCTAATGCTTATGTATGAATTATGATTAATTGATATTTGTTAATTATAATTGTGCATGGTTAGGGTTGTTGACCATTTGACTATATTTGACTTGTTGACCTAGGTTGACATGTTGACCATCATCATTCCATATGAAAGATGCTCTTTGATCCTTGCAAATGGCATTTAATGTGAAATGATAATGGTCAATTCTTGATTAACCATGACAATTATCTTAGCTAATTATCTAATTTCCATAATTCACATATATGTGAGAAGAATGGTTCATTTTATTCTCATTCTATCATTTAGATTCTTTCTCTTCCTCTTCCTCTCTCTTTAGCTCTCCCCTCTCATGAGTTGAGAATCCCTTGAGCTTGAGATAAATCCTTCTAAGATACTCTCTACTCTTTTCTAAGATTCTAGTATTAGCACTCCAAGCATCTTAGTTACTTGTAGTTTGAAGTTGAAGCCAAAGGTTGAGGCTCTCGGGTGGATCCTTCTTCGACATAAAAAGGAGTCAAGGAGATCACTTTCTTTCACTCCAAGGAGCAAGGAGAGAAGGACTTGAAGCCCTAGGTATAACCACTTTTCCGAGTAGTTAACTCCTTTTAGCTTTGTAGTTAGTTTATGTTTAGCAAAGATCCTCCTTTTGCTAGTCCATGTTGCCTAGTGTGTTAAAAATCCGATTTTTTATACCGTTTCCGCCTCCCCCCAAGCACCGGGGTGGGCAACGTGGACTTACAGTGGTATCAGAGCCTAACTAAATATAAACTAGCTAGTTAGTAAAGTGTATAGAAGTTCGATCGGTAAAAATCGCAAAACTAGTTTTCAAAACCCTAAGTTTCTGTTGATTTTTTTTTCTGCTCTAAAAATAATAAATCATACTTCAAAAATCGACGTAGGGTTTTGTTAAGAAGCACACCAAAAACGATCCAGTGAACCGTTCAAAGCGTCGCGGTTCCGCGTCAAGAACATGCTTCTTGCTGCGGATCCGCGGCCGAGTTGACTCGGTCGTGGACCGAATTTGGTGCATTGTTCTTCTGTTATGGTTTTGGGATTTTTAAAATATTTTATTTCTGCCCAGATTTTCCAGAAAAGAAATTTGTATTTGGGGTGGTTATAAATCTGTATTTTTGATCGAACTTCCCTATACTTTGACTAATGGGTTATATCTGTGATGTATTATATGTATTGAACGTCTGCTAATCGCTATACGTCGATTAGTGGGGGTTATACATATCTGTGATCTGTAATGCTTGTTGGTTTGTGTATATGAACTCGTTGGATTGTCGCGGATGAATAGCATGGAATGGATGTGAGATGAGAGTTTCTTTTTCTTTCCTTCATTGTTAAATATGTAAATTGATGTAATATTATTTGTATGGCCGCACAACCGGGTCGGGGTTGTAGCCGTCATTGTATAATTTCTTTTTACTGTTTTTGCTCCTAGGATAAACCCATGGTGGGGTGCACAAACTACCGGGTATCTCGATGTGCCGAGTGGCCTACTCACGTCGTTGAGGGAGGTTGCTTCGCTTCGGGTACTTGGCGGGTAGTTTGCCGCACCCGTAGGGGTCTAGGGTGGGGTATTGGCTATTTATCGTGACCGTGTAATCCGTTTTTCATTGCAGGCTCGAACGAGTCGCGGATTCCTAGTATATCCAAAGTGTTCATCTGTGATCTGGATTGACTATCATTGCTATATATTTATATATGATATCTATGTAGGTGTTGCTTATGTTTTGCATCCGCGCTAGTCCAGCCCCGCTCTGTCGTTAGTTAAGTAACCTAACGGGTGATGACGGGGCCCCGTGGGGAATACGGATGGCATAAGCGTACACCATATTTTGGTTGTTTTCTGCAATGGTAGGATTAAATGATGGGACGCATTAAAATTAATGCAAGAAAATAAACCAAGTAAAAGTCGTTGGAACACTTTCAAAACCACTCGGTTCTTTTCAAAACCAACTTTTAAATGCGGAGCTTGAACCACTCCTTTTAAAAGCTATCGCGTTCCATCGTTTATATCAAGTTCACTACGTTTACGGTTTCGCCACAACCATTCATAGCCCTCCGTCATTTCACATGAATGGTCAATAAGTATTCAAGCTATGTATGTTGGCCAAAGTCAAGGCATAGTGATTGGTAGCTATTGGGTATTCATGTGCAGCATAGATAGATGCGTTGGTTTGGGACAGTCGTACTGCCATTTTGGCCAACGTCTAGGGTAGGTACGGGTGGGTCCAAATTAACCTGGAGAATGACGGGTAGAACTTGACATGTGACTTATGATATTTTGGCCAAAGTCAAGGTCATAAGAGCATGGGGCAAAAATCCACATCGGGAGTTTCATAAGTACTGAAACTTGCTAGCGCTGCATACCATTTGGAGTGTGATAATTCTGGTAGGATTCCTTCAGTTTTATCACGCGATGATATTTGGATCCCGATCCTACTGTGAGTATATGCTACTCCTCGGGAAATTTCTTACTTAATGATCAATGCTATAAACCTAGTAGGTGTCTAGAAAGGTGTTAGCGGGGCTACGCCCACAGGGAAAAGAGGTTACTTAATTAAGGAACTTCGCGGAAGCGTTGGAAAACCTCACTCGAAGTACCGACACTGGCCTGGCTGAACGGTTAAGCAAGTATTGTACGGTGAGATTGATCCTGACTAATTCTTCCTTTATGGTTTGAGGAGGGATTCGAGAGACAGTGGGAGCCATCCTGTTTAGACAAACTAAAAACCACTTTAAACTTGCAAGAGCATCATGCTAAAGTGTTTCTTTTCTCTCTCCTAATTGCAGCGACCAATCAAGATGACCGGACTTAAGTTATTACTAAATAAAAATATACTGACACGGCCAAACTACAAAGATTGGCTCAGAAATGTCAAAATGGCAATCACTTATGACAAGTTGGGGTATCTTCTTACCACCAAAGCTCCCCTTGTCCCAGGTCCCACCTCCAGCGTCGCGGATATAGAAATCCGTAAGACATGGGAGATCAATTGCGCGAAGGCTAAATGCCTCATGCTTTCCTCTATGGACAATGAACATCAGAGGAGGCATGAGAATATGGACCTCGAGTCCATATTTCTTCATACAAAAGAACTATATGGAGAGCAATCTCGTATCACCAGATACGAAGTGTCGAAGAAGTTGTTTTCGGCAAGATTGGCCGTCGGATCATCGGTAGCGGAACACGTGCTTAAGATGATTGGCTACATAGAGGAGCTCACGGACCTTGGGACCAAGTTGGAGAATGAACTCTACACTGACTTGATTCTCCAGTCCCTTCCTTCCACTTACGCCCAGTTTGTCCTAAACTTCAACATGCAAGGAAAGGAGGTTGAACTTTCCGAACATCTGAACATGTTGAGGAGTGCTGAGGGCACCCTACAGAAAGGTAGGGAGATATCCACTTTGTTTGTAGGAGGATCTTCCTCTTCTAGGTCCAGGGCGAAAGCCAAGGAAAAGAAGAAGAAAGCCCCCGCCAAACCAAGGGGCGGTGTTAGTAAAGTGGATACGAAGGGAAAGGGAAAGGCAACAAAGGTAGCGGGAAAGCTTGTGGGAAAGGAAGAATGCTTTTACTATCACAAAAGTGGACACTGGAAACAGGATTGCAAGGCTTGGAAGGCCAGAACCCAGGATCTGAAGCGAGTTGCGGTTTCAGCTTCAGGTGTGTATGTTATTGAAAACCGTATATCAATAAACTCTACTTCCTGGGTATTGGATACCGGATCAGGATCTCATATCTGTAATTGTTTGCAGGCGTTGAGAAAGTGTAGGGTTTTGAAGGCAGGTGATATGACCCTCAGAGTTGCAAACGGAGCTAGCATGGATGCTGAGGCCGTGGGGGACTATCACCTGGGAATATCAGATGGACATGTTTTGGTTTTACGTAATTGCTTTTTTGTACACAACGCAACTTGTAATATCATTTCTGTATCTTTGATTTCTAAAGAAAGTTATGAATTTGCGTTTGTAAGTAATGTTGTAAACATTCACCTTAATCAAGTTCTGATTGGGTCAGGTACATTGAGCAATGGTATATACGTATTAAACCAACCACAGATTTTCAATGTCCAGAATACACACAAAAGAAAATCTCTAGAAATCAATCAGACTTTCTTATGGCATTGTAGACTGGGTCACATCAATGAGAGAAGGTTGACTAAGTTGCATACAGAAGGATATTTGGATCCGTTCGAATATCAATCATATGCAACTTGTCAATCCTGTCTCAAAAGAAAGATGACAAAGACTCCGTTCACTGGACACGGAGTAAGAGCGGCGAGCTCTTGGGACTCGTACACAGCGACGTGTGCGGTCCAATGTCTACGCATGCACGAAGCAGTTATTCTTACTTCATTACTTTTACAGATGACTTTTCAAGGTACGGATATGTCTTCTTAATGAAACATAAATCCGAGGCCTTTGAAAAAATCCAGGAATAGAAGAATGAAGTAGAAAAACAGACAGGCAAAAGTATCAAGGCACTGAGATCTGATCGAGGTGGTGAATACTTGAGTGCCGAGTTCCTGGATTACTTATAAGAGAATGGAATTCTCTCTCAGCTTACTCCTCCATACACTCCGCAACATAACGGTGTATCGGAGAGACGGAACCGAACCCTATTGGATATGGTACGGTCCATGATGAGTAACGCTGAGTTACCGCGATCATTCTGGGGATATGCACTAGAATCAGCTGCATACCTTTTGAACCGAGTTCCAACTAAGACTGTGCCTACTACACCATATCAGATGTGGTGTGGGAAGAGACCCTATCTTAATCACATTAAGACATGGGGATGTCCAGCTTTTGTCAAAAAGCAGCATGCGGACAAGCTCGAGGCACGCTCTGTACAGTGCAAGTTTGTGGGATATCCAAAGAACTCCAAGGGATATTTCTTCTATTGCAAAGAGGAACAAAAAGTTTTTGTTTCTCGTCATGCCCACTTTCTAGAACACCAGTTCTTGGAAAAGGAAATTAGTGGGAGCACAATAGAACTGGAAGAAATTCCAGAACCACGAGCTATTACTGAAAGCTTAGTAGAACTAGAGGGTTCGAAAGATCAGGACATTCCTACGCCACTCCGCAGGAGTAGTAGGCAGTCTCATCCACCCGAGAGATACTATGGTTTTCTCATAGACGGGGATAGAGAGGATTGCATCATTGATTATGATGAGCCTACTAGCTTCCAGCAAGCCATTCAGAGCGTTGACTCGGTAAAATGGCTGGATGCAATGCGGACCGAAATGGAGTCCATGTACACCAACAAAGTATGGATGTTGGACATTGCTCCAGATGGGGTAAAACACGTAGGATGCAAGTGGATCTTCAAAAGGAAGATTGGTGTAGATGGACAAGTCGAGACCTATAAAGCTAGACTTGTTGCAAAGGGTTTTCGTCAAAGACCTGGTTTGGACTATGACGAAACCTTTTCTCCAGCGGCTATGCTGAAATCCATTCGGATCCTTCTTGCCATTGCTGCCTTCCATGATTATGAGATTTGGCAGATGGACGTAAAGACCGCTTTTCTAAATGGAAATTTAGAGGAGTGTGTCTATATGGACCAGCCAGAAGGTTTCATTCAGAGTGGGAGCAGTGGAAAGGTGTGCATGTTGCTTAAGTCCATTTGTGGACTAAAGCAGGCATCGCGGAGTTGGAACATCTGTTTTGATGAGACGGTCAAAGAATTTGGCTTTATCAAAAATCCAGATGAACCATGCATCTATAGTAGATTTGTAGCAAGAGCTGTCGTATTCCTCGTTTTATACGTGGATGACATTCTCTTGATAGGAAATGACATTCCTATGCTACAATCTGTCAAAGGGTTCTTATCACACAGGTTCTCCATGAAAGACCTGGGTGATGCCTCATACATTCTCGGGATCCGGATCCATCGTGATAGATCCAAGAGGATATTAGGACTTTCGCAGTCCAGGTACATCGACACCATACTGAAAAGATTTAGTATGGAAGATTCCAAGCGCGGTAATCTACCAGCTTGTCACGGGATCACCCTCTCCAAAGAGATGTCTCCCAAGACTGATTTGGAAAGGGATCGCATGTCTATTATACCCTACGCTTCTGCGGTAGGCTGTATAATGTATGCAATGTTGTGTACCAGACCAGATGTTGCTTACGCACTGAGTGTGGTAAGCCGGTATCAGTCAAACCCTGGGAAGAAACACTGGATAGCGGTAAAGAACATTCTCAAGTACCTGAGAAGGACGAAGGAGATGTTCTTGGTGTATGGCGGAAAAGACCTCCAGATTGAGGCCTTTTCTGACTCCAGCTTCCAGAGTGACAAGGATGATTCCAAGTCCTTGTCGGGTTTTGTCTTTACCCTCAATGGAGGGGCGGTGTGTTGGAAGAGTTCCAAACAGGAAACCGTTGCTGACTCGACTATGGAAGCGGAATTTATCGCTGCATCTGATGCCGCAAAAGAAGCCGTCTGGATGAGAAAGTTCTTGAAAGAATTTCAGGTGGTTCCATCCATTATTGATCCAATACCTCTGTATTGCGACAACAACGGGGCTATAGCTTTAGCGAAGGAACCCAGGTCCCATCAGAAATCCAGACACATCTTGAGGCGATATCACCTGATCAGGGAGATCATGGATCGCCAGGAGATCGAGGTTCGGAGGGTTGCTTCAGAAGATAACACTGCAGATCCATTCACGAAGGCCTTACCCCAGACTCAGTTCGAGCGGCTGATCGAGATGATAGGTCTTCGATACGCCAGTACATGGCCTTAGTGCAAGTGGTAGACTGTTAGTGAATATGCCCTAGAGGCCATTACTGTATCATACTAGTATGTATATTACTTGATGGAAGCTTGGGATATTCACATTTGTATAGACAATCTTGCTCGAAATGGTAGTATGCTACTTGGTTTGTCTCTGCTTTAATGTGTACATGTGTTTCTTTATTGTATCACCTATACGCATTAGTGGAGCCCTTAGGATCTTTGCTTGATTACCAGTGTTGTGATGGCAGTCACACTCGTGGGGGCTGGGTAATCTACAAGCACATCCTTATTTACACGTCCCTGGTCATGGGATTATTGAGACAGGGCAACGATACTCCGGAGTAGACTAGCTTATGCGCTTCTCATCCCAGTGCGGGAGACGGCCTGTCCCACAGCCGTCAGTATGTCGTACTTGAGATAGTATGCGGGGGCTCGTTAGGTTACGAGTACACTGGACAGGACTCGTCGGGAACTATTGGTTGGTATTATACCTATCGTCAGTTATCAGTTCACAGGTGACATGAGTATAGCTTAGTCCGCTGAATTGACACTGTCACTTTGCCTCGAGTGTGTTCCCACTGTACTTTGATTACTACCCTACCACGGCTCAAAGGAGTCATGCAAACAGGTAGTAGTTGGGTGCAGTCCCGAAGTACTTGGAGGCAGTGACAGTTAAACGGGATTCGTCTCTCCCGGTATTGGGGGTTGACACCGCGCTGTGTCCAGGAGAGCCATTATACAAGTAGTCCCTAGCCAGGGCAAGCGAGGTATACTGGTAGGTTTCCAGTGTTATCTCAGGGTGTTCTGGGCTACACTCCGGCACGACTTGTACCGCTATTAGGGGACTGATGTTTACCGCCCCCTAGGCCCGCCATGCGATGTATCAGACGAACAGACCGGACTGTACGGAGACTGTCACATTCAGGCTCAGTAGGAGTTCAGATGGGTTCACCTCGTCAGTCTTCTTATCGGCATCTACCTGGGGACCGTTACATACAGCTATTGCCGCTTGCGATCTATGGTTAAACCCACTGCTAGCGTAGTGTCGAGTCTTTAGAGTCCTACACAGAGGGTTATTCGCCTTTAGGCAAAATGAGTAGAGGTCGCATGGTTTTGCGATAAGGTTCGTTCACATCCGCGCACTTGTGCACGTTTGATGTCCGGACAGCTTATACTAGCGGGCTTTGGTTTAAGCCGGATCCTAGTATATGATTTGGGATTGGTTTTATCTCATTGTATTCGTGTTCCTCAGAACACGGATACGGGTGTGTATGCACAGTTGACTGAGACAGAGACAGAGGACTTTGATTAGGGTTGATGACCATTGTCATTTTCTTAACCCTAATGCTTATGTGTGAATTATGATTAATTGATATTAGTTAATTATAATTGTGCATGGTTAGGGTTATTGACCATTTGACTATACTTGACTTGTTGACCTAGGTTGACATGTTGACAATCAACATTCCATATGAAAGATACTCTTTGATCCTTGCAAATGGCATTTAATGTGAAATGATAATGGTCAATTCTTGATTAACCCTGACAATTATCTTAGCTAATTATCTAATTTCCATAATTCACATATATGTGAGAAGAATGGTTCATTTTATTCTCATTCTATCATTTAGAATCTCTCTCCTCCTCTTCCTCTCTCTCTAGCTCTCCCCTCTCATGAGTTGAGAATCCCTTGAGCTTAAGATAAATCCTTCTAAGATACTCTTTACTCTTTTCTAAGGTTCTAGGATTAGCACTCCAAGCATCTTAGTTACTTCTAGTTTGAAGTTGAAGCCAAAGGTTGAGGCTCTCGGGTGGATCCTTCTTCGACAAGAGAAGGCGACAAGGAGATCACTTTCTTTCACTCCAAGGAGCAAGGAGAGAAGGACTTGAAGCCCTAGGTATAACCTCTTTTCCGAGTAGTTAACTCCTTTTAGCTTTGTAGTTAGTTTATGTTTAGCAAAGATCCTCCTTTTGCTAGTCCATGTTGCCTAGTGTGTTAAAAATCCGATTTTTATACCGTTTCCCCCTCCCCGCAAGCACCGGGGTGGGCAACGTGGACTTACAATCCATCTATACAATACTAGGATCCGGCTTAAACCAAAGCCCACTAGTATCGTCCGCCCGAACATCATACGCGCACAAGTGCACGTAAGTGATCATAGCCTTGCCGTAAAACCATACGGCCTCTACACCTTTTGCCCAGTGCAGGGAAACTCTCTGTGTGGGACTCTAAAGACTCGACACTACGCTGGTAGTGGGTTTAACCCCAGACCGCAAGCGGCACTAGCTGTACGTAGCGGTCCCCAGGTAGATGTCGATAAGAAGGCCAATGAGGTAAACCCATCCGATCTCCTACTGAGCCTGAATATGACAATCTCCGTATAGTTTGTTCTGTTCGTCTATGAGTATCGCATGTCGGGCCTAGGGGCGGTAAACGTCAGACCCCTAATAGCGGTACAAGTCGTGCCGGAGTTTATCCCAGAACACCCTGAGAAACTACTGGGAACACTACCAGTAATTCTCGCTTGCCCTGACCAGGGACTTTGTGTAATGGCTCTCCTAGACACAGCGTGATATCAACCCCCAATACCAGGGGAGACGAATCCTATCTAACCACTACTGCCTCCAAGTGCTTTAGGACTGCACCCAACTACTAGCTGTTTGCACGACTCCTTTGAGCCGTGGTAGGGTAGTAATCAAAGTACAGTGGGAACACACTCGAGGCGAAGTAGCAGTGTCAAGTCGACGGACTAAGCTGTACTCCTGTCACTTAGGAACTGTTATCTGACGATAGGTATAGTACCAAACAACAGTTCCCGATGAGTCCTGTCCAGTGTACCCGTAACCTAACGAGCACCCACATACTATCTCCAGTACAACGTACTAATGGCTGTGGGACAAACCATCTCCCATGCTGGGATGAGAAGCATATACGCTAGTCTACTCCGGAGTATCGATGCCCCGTCTCGATAATCCTACGACTAGGGACCTATATAAGGATGTGCTTGTAGATTACCCAACCCCCACTAGTGTGACTGCCATCACAACGCTGGTAATCAAGCAAAGATCCTAAGTGCCCCACTAATATGTATAAGCGATATGCTAAAAGAAACACATGCACATATTGAAGTAGAAACAAACCAAGTAGCATACTACCATTTTGAGGAAGATTGTCTATACAACTGTGAAAATCCCAAGCTTCTATTAAGTAATATACAAACTAGTATGATACAGTAATGGCCTCTAGGGCATATACACTAACAATCTCCCACTTGCACTAGGGCCATGTACTGGCGTATCGAAGAACTATCATCTTGTTAGTGTATATGCCTTAGGGGCAATTATTGTATCATACTAGCTTGTATATTACTTAATGGAAGCTTGGGATATTCACAGTTATATAACAGTCTTGTTAAACATGGTAGTATGCTACTTGGTTTTATCTATCTTAATATGTGTGTACGTATTGATAGAGCCCTTAGGATCTTGCTTGACTACTAGCGTTGTGATGTCAGTCACACTAGTGGGGGCTGGGTAGTCTACAAGCACATCCTTTTTCAGGTCCCTAGTCATAGGATTATCGAGACAGGGCATCGATACTCCGGAGTACACTAATATGTACGCTTCTCATCCCAGTTGAGGAGATGGTCTGTACGTCGTACTGGAGATAGTATACAGGTGCTCGTTGGGTTGCGGGTACACCGGACAGGACATGCAGGAAACTGTTGGTTGGTATTATACCCATCGTCAGTTAACAGTTCCCAGGTGACATGAGTACAGCATAGTCCACAGACTTGACACTGCTACTTCGCCTCGAGTGTGTCCCACTGTTCTTAGATTGCTACCCTACCACGGCTCAAAGGAGTCGTGCAAACAGGTAACAGTTAGGTGCAGTCCCGAGCACTTGGAGCCAGTGGCGGTTAGACAGGATTCTTCTCTCCCGGTATTGGGAGTTGATATCGCGCTGTGTCAGAGAGCCATTACGCAAAGTCCCTAGCGAGGGCAAGCGAGATTTGCTGGTAGGTTCCAGTAGTTTCTCAAGGTGTAATGGGCTTCACTCCGACACGACTTATACCGCTTTTAGGGGACTAATGATTGCCGCCCCTAGGCCCAATATGCGATAGTCCTAGACGAACATACTGGACTGTACGGAGATTGTCACATCAGGCTCAGTAGGAGTACGGATTGGTTTCCTCGTCAGCCTTCTTATCGACATCTACCTGGGGACCGTTACGTCAAGCGTAGTAGTCGAGTCTTTAGAGTCCCACATAGAGAGTTTCCCTGCTCCAGGCGAAACGATATAGATGTCTTATGGTTTTACGACAAGGGTTCGGACGCATACGTGTTTAAACGCACGTACGATGTTCGGACAGTTTTTACTAGCCGGCTTTGGTTTAAGCCAGATTCTAGTATCGGATTATTAGATTTATACAGTCTACAGTTTTTCCGTGTTTTCACGGATAGGAGGGGCGTTCTCGTAATTTGGCGGGAAGCTTCTAGAAGTATGGTGACTTGAGGGTTTAGGTGGCTTTTATATTAAATGCATTTATGACTCATTAGATGAATCATTCAAGTGAGTGTATGAAGCATTTATTGCTTAATGACTCACTTGATGATTCATTGCATATATTAAATTAAGCATGATGATAAATCATTTATATTTATTTATTTGATTTTCTTTATGCTTCATGTTATATTAGAAGTGAGAAACATTTTTATCATAATCTTGCTCACCTTCTCTCTCCTCAAGCTCTCTCTCTTCAAACCCTAATCCTACCCTCTCATGTGTTGAGATCAAGGATTAGCTAGACTATTTAATTTATAACCATACTCTATATCATCTAGGTGACTTTGATTAGCAACTAAAGAAACCTAGTTACCTCAAGATTAGAGGCAAAGCTTGGAGTAGAAGCTCTCGGATGGATCGTCTATTACATAGAGGAGGCCGACGAGGAAGTGGATAACGAAAAGACGAAGGACTAGGTTCATTAGGTATAATCTCTTTTCATAGTAGTTAACAACTCCTATGTTTGTGTTAGTTATAGTTTAGCAAAGATCCTTTCGTTTAGTCGATGTTGCTTCAAACAAAATGATTGTTTTTCATATTTCCGCTTCCCCGCTAGTCGTGGGGTGTACAACGTCGACTTACAGTGCTATCAAAGCCTCGCTAAACAATAATTAACTTATTAGCAAAGTCGTTACAATTTCGAACGCAAAACGAACCGGAAAAAAAATCGTATTCACCTAGTTTCTATCGAATTTAAATCGAGGTCTAAAAGTTTTCAGGGACCTCTAAAAATACAAGCAGGTAAATATAAGAATACTGGAAAAAATTGGGTGCTTGAATCGGCCAAACAGCCGCCGAACCGCGGCAGATCCCACCGATCCGCCGCGGATCCGCGGCCGAGTTGAAGCCGATTCAGCCCTATTTTCCCCAGTAACTCTTCTGTGAATATTTTGTCTATTCTGGAATGTTTATTTTCTGCTCAAATCTCAGGTGCACAGAGAAGTTTTGGAGTAGAATCTAAAGTGTTTGCTCGGTCGAAATTATACGATGTTTGCTAATTAGATTATATCTGTGAACTGTATAATGTGTTCGTAAACCTCCCCTAACTGCTAGTATGTCGGTTGGCAGGGGGTTGCACATTTCTGTAATGATTTTACTGTTTGTGATTATGAACTTGATTGGATTGTTGTGATGATTAGCCGGGGTTTGAGATGGGTTTCTTTATTCATTCATTCGATGTAATTTTAATATGTTGTAATATTATTTTGCGGGGCACATCAGGGTTGCGGTTGTAGCCACCCTTGTATTATTTCATTTTACTGCTTTTGCTCCTAGGATAGACCCAAGGTGGGGTGCACAAACTACCGGGTATTTTGAAGTGTATAGTGGCCTACTCACGTTGTTGAGGGAGACCGCTTCACTTCGGGTACTTGACGGGTAGTTTGCCGTACCGTAGGGGTCTAGGATGGGGTAATAGCTATTCATCACAACTGTGTAATCCGTCTTTCGTTGCAGGCTCAAAGGAAGCGCGGATTGCTTGTATATCCAATAATGTTCATCTGTGATCTAGAATGCCTATTATTGCGTCAGACGAATGTACAATACCTATATATGATAGCTATTTAGACGTCACTTATGTTTTACACCCGCGCTAGCCCAGCCCCCGCTCTGTCGTTAGTTAAGTAACCTAACGGGTGATAACGGGACCTAGTGGCGAATGCGGATAGCATAAGAGGACGTTGTATTTTCGTTATTTTCTGCAATGATAGGTTAATTGATGGGACGCATTATTATTAATGCAAAGAAAATAAACCAAAGTTGAATCGTTGGAACAGTTTAAAAGAAACCACTCGGTTATTTTTAAAACAGAAGATATTTTTAATTGCGGAGCTTTAACCACTCCTTTTAAAAGCTATCAGGTTCCTTCGGTCATATCAAGTTCACTACGTTCACGGTTTCGCCAAAACCATTCGTAGCCCTCCGTCATTTCATTTAGGTATTCAGTAGTATTCAAGCTATGCATTTTGGCCAAAGTCAAGGCATAGTGTTTGGTAGCTGCTGGGTATTCATTTGTTGCATAGATAGATGAGTTAGTTTGGGACAGTCGTATTATCATTTGACCAAAGTCAGGGGTATGTACGGATGGGTTCAAATTAACAAGATAATGATGGGTAGAAGTTGACATGTGACTTATGACATTTTGACCAAAGCCAAGGTCATAAGAGCATGGGGCAAAAATTTATATCGGGAATTTCTAAAGAAACTGATATTTCCAAAGAGATGCATACCATTTGGAGTGTGATGAATGTTGGTAGGATTCCTTCAGCATTATCACACGATGATATTTGGATCCCGATCTTACTGTGAGTATATGCTACTCATCAGGAGATTCGTCACTTAACGATCAATGGTATAAACCAAGTAGGTGCCGAGAAACGTGTCAGCGGGGTTACGCCCCCAGAGAAAAGAGGTTATTTAATTAAGGAACTTCGCGAAAGCGTTGGAAAACCTCCCTCGAAATATCGACACCGGCCTGGCTGAACGGTTAAGGAAGTATTGTACAGTGAGAATAGTCCTGGCTAGTTCTTCCTTTTTGGTTTGAAGAGGGATTCGAGAAACAGTGGGAGCCATCCAGTTTAGATAAACTAAAAACCACTCTAAACTTGCAAGAGCATCATGCTAAAGTGTTCTCTCTCTCTCTCCTAATTGCAGCGACCCAAAACATTACAGGACTTAAGTTACTACAAGAGAAAAATATATTGACAGGGCCAAACTATAAAGATTGGCTGCGGAATGTCAAAATGGCTTTAACCTATGACAGATTGGGGTATGTCCTCACCGCTAAGGCACCTGCAGTCCCAGGTCCCAAATCCAGTAATGCGGATAAGGAAATCCGCAAAACCTGGGAGTTAGATTGCGCGAAGGCCAAGTGCATCGTGCTTGCCTCGATGAATAATGAACATCAGAGGAGGCACGAGGATATGGATCTTGATGTCATATTTCTCCATACAAAGGAACTTTATGGAGAACAATCTAGTATAGCAAGATACGAGACCTCAAAGAACTTGTTTCAAGCGAGGTTGGCCGTCGGATCATCGGTATGAGAACATGTCCTAAAAATGATTGGCTATATAGAAGAGCTTGCAGACCTTGGGACGACTTTGCATAATGAGCTCTATACAGACCGGATTCTCCAGTCCCTCCCTTCCACCTACGCCCAGTTTATTCTTAATTTCAACATTCAAAGAAAAGAAGTTGAACTTTCAGAACTCCTTAACATGTTGAGGAGTGCAGAGGGCACCTTGCAGAAGGCAAGGGAAACACACACTATGTTTGTTCGCGGTGCTTCTTCTTCCGGGGCCAAGGCTAAGGCCAAAGGAAGGAAGAATAAGGCCGCCACCAAACCTAGAGGAGGTGTTAGTAAGGTGGGAGCAAAGGGAAAGAAAAAGATTGCGGTGCCAGTAGTGGCCAAGGATGAGTGCTTCCATTGTCATAGGAAAGGGCACTGGAGGAAAGATTGCAAGGCGTGGAACGCCAAGAACTAAGAACCGAAGCAAGTTGTGGCTTCGACTTCAGGTGTGTTTGTAATTGAGAATTGTCTGTCAATCAACTCTACTTCCTGGGTATTGGATACCGGATCAGGATCGCATATATGCAATTCATTGCAGGCACTAAGAAACCGTAGAGTGCTGAAGGTTGGTGATATGACCCTGATGGTTGCTAACGGAGCTAGCGTGGGAGATGTGTCCGTAGGGGATTATCACCTAAGATTGACGAGTGGACATATTTTGGTTTTGCATAACTGTTTTTGTGTATCCAGTTTAACGTGTAATATCATATCGGTTTTGTTGTTATCAAAAGAAGGTTATGATTTCACGTTTGTAAGCGATGTTGTTAATATCCACCTTAATCATGGTTTGATTGGGTCCGGTACACTGGATAACGGTATATATGTCTTAAACTAATTACAGATTTTCAATGTCCAGAACACACTAAAAAGAAAGTCTCCAGTTTTAAATAAGGCTTTCTTATGGCATTGTAGACTAGGTCACATCAATGAGACAAGGTTAACTAAGTTACATAGAGAAGGATATTTGGACTCGTTCGAATATCAAACTTATGCCACTTGTCAATCATGTCTCAAAGGAAAGATGACAAAGACTCTATTCACTGGACATGGAGTAAGAGCGAGCGAGCTCTTAGGACTCATACACAGCGATGTATGTGGTCCAATGTCTACACATGCAAGAAGTGGTTTTTCCTATTTCATTAATTTTACGGATGATTACTCTAGGTACGGATTCATTTTTCTGATGAAACATAAATCCGAGGCTTTTGAGAAATTCCAAGAATATAAGAATGAAGTAGAAAACCAAACCGGCAAAAGTATCAAGACACTAAGATCTAATCGAGGTAGTGAATACTTAAGTGCCGAGTTCCTAGGTTACCTAAAAGAGAAAGGAATTCTCTCTCAGCTTACTCCTCCATACACTCCACAGCATAACAGTGTATCGGAGAGGAGGAATCGAACCCTATTGGATATGGTACGTTCCATGATGAGTAATGCTGATTATCGCGATCTTTCTGGGGTTATGCGCTAGAATCAGCGGCATATCTTCTGAACAGGGCTCCTACTAAGACTATGCCTACCACGCCATATCAGATGTGGAGTGGGAAGAAACCCCATCTTCAGCATATGAAGATATGGGGATGTCCAGCTTTTGTTAAAAAGCAGCATGCGGACAAACTCGAGGCACGATCAGTACAGTGTAAGTTTGTGGGATATCCAAAGAACTCCAAGGGATATTATTTCTATTACGCAGAGGAACAAAAGGTTTTTGTTTCTCGTAATGCCCATTTTCTAGAACATCAGTTTTTAGAAAAGGAAACAAGTGGGAGCAAAATAGAACTGGAAGAAATTCCAGAACCACAAAATACTACTGAAAGTTTGGTAAGACCAGTAGTTCAAGAAGAACAGGACATTCCCGCACGCCACCGCAGGAGTAGTAGGCCGTCTCATCCGCCTGAGAGATACTACGGTTTTCTCATAGATGGGGATAGAGAGGATTGCATCATTTATGATGATGAACCCACTAGCTTCCTGCAGGCCATCTAGAGCGGTGATTCGGTACGATGGCTAGATGCAATGCGGACCAAAATGGAGTCCATGTACACCAACAAAGTATGGACTTTGGACTTTGCTCCAGGTGGGGTAAAACCCATAGGATGCAAATGGATCTTCAAGAAAATGATTGTTGTATATGGACAGGTGGAAACCTATAAGGCTAGACTTGTTGCAAAGGGTTTTCGTCAAAGACCTGGTTTGGACTATGACGAGACTTTTCTCCGGTGGCTATGCTCAAATCCATTCGGGTCCTTCTTGCTATTGATGCCTTCTATGATTATGAAATCTGGCAGATGGACGTAAAGACGGCTTTTCTGAATGGTAATTTAGAAGAGTGCGACTATATGGATCAGCCAGAAGGTTTCAATCAGAGTGGGAGCAGCGGGAAGTGTGCAAGTTGCTTAAGTCAATTTATGGACTAAAGCAGGCATAGCGGAGTTGGAACATCTGTTTTGATGAAACGGTCAAAGAATATGACTTTATCAAAAATCCAGATGAACCATGTATATATAGTAAAATTGTAGCACGAACTGTTATATTCCTCGTCTTGTACGTGGATGACATTCTATTGATAGGAAATGACATTCCTATGCTACAATCTGTCAAAGGATTCTTGTCACACAGGTTCTCCATGAAAGACCTGGGTGATGCCTCTTACATTCTAAGGATCCGGATCTATCGTGATAGATCCAAGAGGATGTTGGGACTTTCGCAGTCCAGGTATATAAACACTATACTGAAAAGATTCAGTATGGAAGATTCAAAGCGCGGTAATCTACCGGCTTGTCATGGAATCACCCTCTCCAAAGAGATGTCTTCCAAGACTAATTTGGAAAGGGAACGCATGTCTATTGTACCCTATGCTTCTGCGGTAGGCTCTATAATATATGTGATGTTGTGCACCAGACCAAATGTAGCTTACGCACTGAGCGTGGTAAGTCGGTATCAGTCAGAACCAGGGGAGAAGCACTGGATAGCAATAAAGAAAATTCTCAAGTACCTGAGAAGGACTAAGGAGATGTTCTTGGTTTACGGCGGAAAAGACCTCAAGCTCGAGGCCTTTGCTGATTCCGGCTTCCAGAGTGATAAGGATGACTCCAAGTCCATGTCAGGTTATGTCTTTACCCTCAATGGAGTGGCGGTGTGCTGGAAGAGCTCCAAGCAGGACACCGTTGCAGACTCGACGATGGAAGCGGAGTATATTGCTGCTTGCGATGCCGCAAAAGAAGCGGTCTGGATGAAGAAGTTCCTCACAGAACTTCAGGTGGTTCCTACCATTGTTGATCCAATACCTCTGTATTGCGACAACAACGGAGCTATAGCTTTAGCAAAGGAACCAAGGTCCCATCAGAAGTCCAGCCACATCTTAAGGCAGTATCACCTGATCAGGGAGATCGAGGTCCGGAGAGTTGCTACAGAGGAGAACATTGCTGATCCATTCACAAAGGCCTTACCTCAGATTCAGTTCGAGAGGCTACTCGAGATCATCGGTCTTCGATATGCCAGTACATGGCCCTAGTGCAAGTGGGAGATTGTTAGTGTATATGCCCTAGGGGCCATTATTGTATCATACTAGCTTGTATATTACTTAATGGAAGCTTGGGATATTCACAGTTATATAACAGTCTTGCTAAACATGGTAGTATGTGTAGGGTTACTAGGCACTCTAATGAGGTTCTACAAGGCATCAACCATGCCGGATTAAAATTTTAGCCGTGCCGAATAACTCTAAACAAGATCGTTAACTAGAGATTAGGCGAACAAATGCTAGTAGATAACAATTATCACTAAGGGAATACGAAATACAACCTTTGTAGATCGGTCCTTCACTTTTAAATCTCCTTGATGTAGTCCCTTCGCTACGATCATCGGCTCCCGGACTATCGGACGGCTCCATGAGAAAGTTGCAACGGTATTGCTTGAAGTCTTCGAGGCCGAAGATGATCTACGACGAGGGAATACGAACTCAAGCTTCTTCTTCACCAACTAAAGAATTGGTGAAGCAAACACCCTAAACTAAAGTGCTGGTCTAGTAGAGGATGGTGAGATAGGAAATGGGTACACCTTAGAATTTCATTTCTCACTTTGTATCTCTCTCTTTTTCAAACCCTAGAAAGAAAATCTTGAGGAAGATGAGCTCAAAAGAGAATGGATAATAATCAAGAGAGAGAGAGAACTAACCATTGTGAGTGAGTATCATATACTTAACTCTTGTAGAAACATAACTATGGGTAAATATATTGGTTAGGTTAAATAATATCCAAAGCAAAACAAAAAGAGTTGAATTTGTCAAAGCACTCACAAGCTTCTACAAGATTCATGCATTTAACAAATATTCACTAATTTTGTATTTACTTTGAATATTAAAAACCGTACCAATATATATATAATGGTTTATGTCTCATACACCCATGACAAGTGTATCAACAAATGATACAATTTTGTACACTAATAAATATATATCACATATATATTAACTTGTGTACAAGTGAGAAAAATATAAATGCTTAAGTGAACCAATGTTAGTTTATGTAAATTAGTATATCACATATACAATTATACACTAAATTATTAAATCAACACTTGACTTAATAATCCGTTTATATCTCATATAACCGACTAACATCCAATGTATCGACTTATCGAATCAACCCTTGATTCGATAACTTGGTTATATCGCATATAACCTATCGACACAAACATCGCGAGAATAGAATACAGTATCACATACACGCATTTTTCTCGGTCCCGCACATATCACATATGCACACCTATTTCGTTTTGCCTGAGCCAGTACAACCTCTATGTAGGACTCTAAAGACTCGTCAATACGCCGGCAGTAGGTGATGATCATATCAAGCATCCACAAGCCGTCAGCGGTACTAGCTGGATGTAATGGCTACCCGGGTATTGAGCGATCAGAAGATCAGCAAGCAAGCCTGCTCCAACTCCTGTAAAAGCCTGACAGTGACACTATCGTACAGTCCGGTCTCCTCGTCTGATATGTCGCATATCAAGTCTAGGGGTGGTAAACGTCACACCCCAATAACCGATAAGTCATGCCGATATGAGGCTCATAACGGGTCGAGAAACTACTGGTAACACTTAATAGTAAATCTCTAAACCAGCCCTGGCCAGGGACTTCCCTGTTATGGCCAATCGAGCATAGCGCAACATCAACCCTCAATACCGGGAGAGATGAAACCCCTCCTATCGCTCATTGCCTCCATGTGACTCGGGACTGTACCTAAAAACCACCGTTTTGCACGCCTTCTTGGACGTGGTAAGGTGGAAATCAAAGCACAGTGGGAATCACACAAGACTCTATGACGATCTCGGGTTTACACACTAACCTGTACGAGTGTCACCAGAGAACTGCCATCTGACGTAAGGTATAATACCATCTGGGAGTTCTCGGCGAGTCCGTCCAGTGTACCCAGCCTCCACCGAGCATCCGTATATCATCTCTGACGTCAAACACCAATGGATATGGGATCATCCATCGCCCATCTGTATGGGTCGAGAAAGTATACGCTAGTCTACTCTGGTATATCGATGCCCCGTATCGATACACCCACGACTAGGGACCTTGAAGGATGTACTTATGGACTACCCTGTCCCCACTAGTATGATCCGCACCATAGTCCAGGTAGTCAAGTACACATCCTAAGGGCTTTACCAAGATGTAACAGAGAGACTATCAGTGTACACGTTAAGGTAAAGGGTAACCAGATAGCATACTATCATGTCGAGCAAGAAAGTCCTCCCTATATATGTCCAAGATGTTAGTTATATGTATGCCCTAGAGGCCATTACTGTATATAGGATGTATATTGTAGTGGGTGCTGGGACATATATAGGTATGACTTTCTTGCTCGACATGATAGTATGCTATCTGGTTGCTCTTTATCTTAACATGTATACTTTCAGTCTCTCTGTTACATGCTGAGAAAGACCTTAGGATGTGTACTTGACTTCTAGGACTATGACATAGATCATACTAGTGGGGCCTGGGTAGTCCATGAGTACATCCTTCAATGTTCCTAGTCGTGGGAATATCGAGACGGGGTATCGATATTCCAGAGTAGACTAGCGTATATCTTCTCGACCCATGTGATGGGCGATGGATGATCCCATATCCATTAGTGTTTAACATCAGAGATGGTATGCGGGTGCTCAGTGATGACTGGGTACACTGAACGGACTCACCGAGAACTCCCAGATGGTATTATACCTCACGTCATATGGCAGTTCTCTGGTGACACTGGTACAGCTTAGTCTGTTGACCCGAGATCATCATTGAGTCTTGTGTGTCTCCTACTGTGCTTTGATTTCCACCCTACCATGGCTCTACTGGGTCGTGCAAATGGGTGGTTTTTGGGTACAGTCCAGATTCACATGGAGGCAATGAGCGATAGGAGGGGATTCGTCTCTCCCGGTATTGGGGGTTGATGTTTCGCAATGCTCGACTGGCCATAACTAGAAATCCCTGGCCATGGATGCACTGATATACTGGTAAGAGTTATCAGTAGTTTCACGCTATGTTATGGACCTTACATCGGCATGACTTATCGAGCTACTGGGGTCTAACGTTTACCACCCCTAGGCGAGATATGCGACATATCAGACGAACAGACCGGACTGTACGGTAAGGGTTACTGGTTGGATTCACAGGAGTGTGAGTGGGCTTGCTCGTTGATCTTCTGATCGCTCAATACCCGGGTGGCCGTTACGTTTAGCAGACCGCTTGCGGCTTGTGGGTGTTTGATATGATCATCACCTACTGCCGGCGTATTGACGAGTCTTTAGAGTCCTACACAGAGGTTTCCTGGCTCAAGCGAAACGAGATAGGAGCGCGTATGAGATATGTGCGGGACCGAGAATAATACCAGTATGTGATACTGGATTCTATTCTCGCGATTTGTATCATCGGACGGTTATATAAGATATAGCCGGGTTACTGGATCAAGTGTTGATTCGATACATTGAGACACTTGATATTAGTCGGTTATATGCAGTATGACCGGATCATTAAATCAAGTGTTGATTTAATGATTTAATGATTTAATGTATAATTATATATTTGATATATTACTTTACATTAACTAGTATTTGTTCACTTAAGATGGATTTTCTCACTTGATGTGCACAAGAAGTATATGTGATATATTTTTGTGCACTAGATTGTATCATGTTTGATGATACATGCAAACTTGGGTGTGTGTATGCTTTAAACCTTGTTTAGGTTAATGGTTAGGGTTTTGTTATCTTTTCTTAATCACTTATTCATTTTATTTATTTTTGGGCAAGAAATAAAATGGTGGCTTCTTTTGGTTTTTTGTTGAAGCTTCATGAAGCTTTGAAAAGGTTTGACCATTTTGTTTCTTTCCTTAACCTAACCATTCACCTAAACCCTAGTTTATTCTCTACATGTGTTAGCCTCACCCATGGTTGCATTATGATAAGATCACTTGATTTATTATTATTCATCAATTGATTTTATTATTCTTATCATATTCTTCTTCTTCTTCTTCTTCTTCTTCTTCTTCAAGAAGAAGAAACCTTGCTACCTCCAATGGTGCCATGATCAAAAGAGTGAGAAATCCAAATCTAAAGTGAACCCAGTTCCTATTTCTTCATCCTCTACCACTTGCCATGTAGTAGAGTGTGTTATCTTCACAAGTTCTATGACCAAGTGAAGATGGAGCTTGATCTTGAGTTGCCTCGACGTAGATCATCTTCGGCATCGAAGTCGACGACCTAGCCCGCCCATTTCTCCGATGAAACCATCGCTAAAGTCCGGGATCCGATGATCGCAGTGGAGGGACGTCATCACGGAGCTAAGGAAGTGGAGGACCGGATCGACAAAGGTTGTAGTCCCTTTCGCAGTCGACGACCTAGCCCGCCTATTTCTCCGATGAAACCATCGCTAGAGTCCGGGATCCGATGATCGCAGCGGAGGGACGTCATCACGGAGCTAAGGAAGTGGAGGACCGGATCTACAAAGGTTGTAGTCCCTTTCACTTTTTAGTTAAGTTGTTAACTTGCTTGTAATTTCGCCTTTACCTCCAGTAACGATCTAGCATTAGGGTTCTTTGGCACATAGAAAAATTTGATTTTGGCATGTTTGATCTGTTGTGGAACCTCATGGGTGTGCCTAGGAACCCTACAGTGGTATCAGAGCCTAGCTAGAGCCTTAGGCGATGTGTAGACGTTGTTAGAAGTCCGATCGAACCTGAAACCCTAATCCAAAACCATTCTCTGTACATTTTTTGAAATCGTGGATTTTTGTGAATTAAAAATATGCAGAAAATTCAGCAGGTGTTTCTAAGAAAAACTGTGCAGCACGTGGGCCTGATTCCACTAAAGTGCCGCGGAAACGCGGAACGAGCATGGCTCGTGCGGCGGTTCCGCGGCCATACAGTACCATTATGTTGTGAAAATTGCACAGTAATTCCTATCTGTTAGTGCTGTATTTTCTGGGAATTTTTAAATTCTACTCAAGAGTTGAGTTTTCTGGGTTGTATTGGGAGTTCGTAGATTCGATCGGATTGTCTAATTTTGTCTATGTGTTTTTCCGGGTAATTTTAGAATATGTTAAAAAGTTCGACCGGATATAAATACCCAATTATTCCCCTACCGGGAAATTTCCAATTGTTGGATTTTTCCGTAGTTTAATAACGTTCTAAGTAGTGCAAGTAACGCGATGGACCCTCTAGAAGACAACAAACCTTAACTCGATTATGTGACCGTCTTGAACTGCCCTGTGAACCTTAGGGTTTGGGGCAGTACGGCGTGCCACATGTGAGGCGTTGGCTTGACCCTTCTACGGCTGGACCGTTGGTTCTGAGGCATGAAGTGAATGTTTTTAAACTTATTTCAAGCGTTGAGCTGTTTGGGAAAACTTGGGTGTTTGAATGTTCGGTCCGAAAGTTTAACATTTTCTATTTATCCGGAATGTGATACAATATTTGGAATCCACATATAGTTATGAGATAGCTAATTTGAATGTTATAAACATAGCAGTTTAGTCTCACTTGATCGGTTGCCACGGAATTTTGATGTGATCAAAAGTCCGTCGCAATCACGTAGCGTACGCGGATACTCGCCGGATAAACTTAATAGACAACTACACCCCTTAACCTCGACCAAGTGACTGTAGGAGAACCTCGGCGCCAAAAAGCATCCGTCCGGGTGCTTGCGGCAGCGGTGTTCCGCCTTAGTGCACTTCGTCGACGGTATCGGGGGTGCGGCCGCCCACTAAAGTTTGCGACGAGCATTCGTTCTGTATGTCGGGAATCTTGTTGAATTACCCGACTTTATATTGAAAAGTGTTTTCGATATTGAGACTAAAATGCGGGGTTTATAATAGTTAGGCATGCGATGTCTAAGGGATTCATTTGTTTAGGCATGCGATGTCTAAAGCGTTTGCGGATTCCAACTGTTGTAGTTTTATACTTTCTTTTCTGCGACCGTAAGTGTAATATGTGATATCGCCGGTTTCGTTGCTATATGTCAACGACAATTGGGATACGCATGTTTACTTACGTTGATGACATGTGATGTTATGTGTTGCTGGATATGTTATATTGGATCATCGTGTTTGAATAGCCGGGGGTTTTTATGTGAGATGAGTGTTTTTCATTTTCACTCATGTAAAAACTTGTATGTATTATTCTTTTATTGGGCCACTTTCAGGTTGCTGAAGATGTCACCATTTGTATATTATTTACTTTTCCGCATTAGGATAGACCCAAGGAGGGGAGCACTAGTAACCGGGTTCTAGGGTCCAATGGGAGACCATCTCGGGGAGTCGAGTTCGGGTCTCCTAACCCTAGAATTGGTAGGGTTGCTTGCCGCTCTCGTAGGGGTCTAGGAGTGTGGGATTGGCTATTCATCGCGACCGTGAAATCCGTGTTTTATACTGCCTCGTATTAAAAACACGTCCAAGTATATCCAATATTTCATATGATATTTTCTGCTGCGCTATCTGTGATGTGATCATGTGATATGTTAAGATAGATATAGTATATAGTACATATGATATATTATATAGACGTTACTTATAATTTACACCCGCACTAGCCCTGCCCCGCTCTGCCGTTAGTTACCTAACCTAACGGTGCACGAGGGACATCGAGGCGAATGCGGATGGCATAAGCGTACGTTATATTTATCTGTGATGATTAGGTGGACTTAAATGATGGGATAATTCATTTATGTGATTAATGAAAGAAAATAAACCTAAAAGATGTTGTGGAATCGAATTTAAAAATAAAACAGGTAGCTACAGTTCTTGCTTTGCATCGCGGTGTTCCTTGTAGAACATCCTGCACCTTATTCGATAAGGAAAGGACCGAGATCCCTTCACCGGGAGTGACTCCTTTAGCAATAACTGGCAGATGCTGCAACCCTCGGTTTGTCTTTTGATTGCTTCTATAGTTTTTGCTTTGCGTAGCGGTATATATGATATATCCTGCACCTTATTCGATGAGGAAAGGGCCGACGATCCCTTCACCGGGAGTGACCCCTTTAGCAAAACTAGAAAAGCCTCAAAAACACTCCATTTAAAAACCATTTGATTCCGCAACGAGATCATGTTCAAAGCGTTAAAGGTTTTCATAAAAACCATTCGCAGCCCTCCGTCATTTTAGGAAGTAGAGTACTTAGTATTCGTGCTGTGTTTGTTGACCATAGTCAAGGCACAGTGTACGGTAGCTAAGTGATGTCTTCCTACACCGCATATGATGCGATTAGTTAGGACAGTTGCGTGACTTTGTTGATCTTAGTTAAGGGTCATGTGGGTGGGTCTAATTAATCATGAAATGACGGGTAGAACTTGACTAGAACTTATGATTTGTTGACCATAGTTAAGATCATAGGTGCTAGAGGTAAAAACCTTTATCGGGAGTTTCAAGTGTTGAAATTTGCAATGAGATTGCATACCTTCTACATGATAGTTGGATCCCGATACCCACTGCGAGTAATTGTTACTCCTGGGAGAGTTTTACACTTTACAATTAGCCGATCAAGTAGGTGTCTAGAAAGGTGTCAACGGGGTTACGCCTCTGGGAAAACGAGGTTTACTTTAATTAGGTCCGTGCGAAAGCACGGGGAACCTCCCTCAAAGTACCGACACTGGCCTGGCTAAAAGATTGCCGAACTTGTAGAGTGTAATTAATCCCGGCTAGTCTTTCCTTTTAAGGTTTGAAGGAAGATTTGATAAAAAACAGTGGGAGCCATCCAGATTAGATAAAATAAATAACCAATATAATCTTGCAAGAGCGCACGCAGAGTGTTTTCTTCTCTCTCTCTCAAGGTAGCGACCATATCACGCCTTAATCAAGATAATAATATGGATGTATTGACCGAACCTGTTTGTTATACTGAGCTGGGGAACGTTGGTCCCGCTCCAACTTATAATTGTTATAAGACTGAGCAGGAAATAGGGGAATACCAAGATTCCCATGCCGCCCAAACGAAGAAAGTGCATATGATGCATCTTCTTCGGGTGTGTTCGTTACACAGAACTGTTTCTCATTATCCTCTGCGTCCTGGGTGGGTATCTGATACCGGATCAGGATCCCAGATATGTAATATGTTACATATGGTTACAAAAAGGGAGAGAACTGAGTACGGGTGATAAGTTTCATGAGACAGAAAACGGGGCAAGTGTTGCAGCCAAGTCTGTTGGTCACTATCACCCTGTATTACCAATACATTGATTCTGAACAAATGCTATTAGATACCGAACCTGATGTACAAAATCATATCAATCTCTTTATTTATTAAAGAAATGATATAATTTTGTATTGTTGGATAATGATTTGAACATTTCTTATATCAAAAGTTGATCGGTTCAGACACGTTATCTAAAAGCATTGACGTTCTAAATCAAACTATTGTTCTTAGTATACAGAACACACACAAGAGGAAGAGTTCAGGGATGAACGAATCCTTCTTGAGGAATTGTAGACTAGGTCATATCAATGCGACCCGACTGGCTGAAGTTACATTTAGATGCATATTTAAATTAGTTTGAATTTACATCTTGTGAAACTTGCCGGTCATGTCACAAAGATTAGATGACCATAGCTCTGTTTATTGGAAACAGAGAAAGAGTTAGTAAACTCTTGGGACTGATACATGATGATGTATGTAAGGTCCCCTGTCTACACATGCCGGGACCGGTTCTTTGTACTTCATTACATTCTCTGATGATCTCTCAAGATTCAGCCATATGTTCCTGTTGAAATATAAGTCCGAAGCTTTTGAGATATTCACAGAATATAAGTTAGAAGTAGAGAACCAAAATACGGGTATAAGTATTATATCCTATGATAAGATCAGGGAGGAGAAAACTTGTGCATGGAAATTCTTGGATTATTCTAAAAGAGGAATGAGATTCTCTCTCGGTATTACTCCTCTGATAATACCACAGCACAACGATGTGTCAGGGCGGAGCAATAGCACCCTATATGATATGGTGTGCTCTATGATGAGTATTATTGAGTTACCTATTTCCTTTTAGGGTTGTGCACTTGAGAAGTTGCATACCTATTGAACTGGGTACGAATCAAATCTGTGCCTACCACTCCATATAAGATATGGTATGGGAAGAACCTATCTCTTAAGTAAGTTAAGATTTGGGATTGCCCGGCCTATGTCAAAAGAAAAATCCGGAAAAGATCGAGGCAAGGTTAGTTCTGTAGAACTGGAAAGGTTCCAGCTATAAAAACTGCAGCTGATTTGACAGGACCAAAGGATTCTATAGTCCCTGATGAACCTCAGCCTCTCCGCCGATCTAGTAGAGTTCCTCATCCGCCTGAGAGATACTTCGGTTTCTCGATGACAGTGGGAGCGAGGATTGCATCATGAGATGATGACCCAACTAGTTTCAAGCTGGCCATCAGGAGTGAGACTCTGTAAGAATGGCTGGATGCTTAGCGATCTGAGATGGAATCCATGTACACCAACAAAGTATGGACTTTGGTTGCTATATCTGAAGGGTTAAATCCCCATCAGGAGCAAGTATATCTTGAGAAGATTACTTAGTGTAGATGGAAAAGTCGAGACTTTCAAAGCTAGACTTGTTAAAGGTTTTCGTCATCGACCAGGCGTGGATAATAATGAAACCTTTTCCAGTGGCTATGCTTAAGTCCATCTGGATCCTGCATGTACAAAAAGGTAGTATGGAGTAAGGTAATAATCCTCGTAGAGTACGTGGATGACATACTCTTGATAGGAAAGGAGTTTCCTATGCTACGCTCGGTCAATCTCCGCTTATCACAAGGATTCTCCAAATAGGATAAAGGTGATACCTTCTAAATCCTGGGATTTGGATCTATGAGATAGATCTAAATGGATATTAGGATTCTCACTAGGTGCAGTGAGATGGTGTCAATCGATCCTGGGGAGAATCACTGGAAATGTTCCACGGTGATAAGGACGACTGAATGTCAGTCGCAGGCAATGTCTTTACCCTCAGTAGAGGGACGGTATGTTGGAAGAGTACCAAGCTATATACCGTGGCAGACTAGAAGATAAAGGCTGGTAACATCGCTATTAAAGATACTACCAAAGAGGAAGTTTGGGTGTATATTGTTTCATGAGATGAACTAGGTTCCTACCATTGTGCGACAATGGAAGTGTGGATTTGGCCCAGGAACCCCGATCCCATCAGTGACCCAGACATATTCTGAGGCAGCATCACCTGATCATGGAAATAGTTGATTTCTAGGGTGATCGAGGTTAGGATAGTAGACTCAGAGGACAACACGGCGGATCTACTCACAAAGGATTTTTCCCAGAGAGAGACTTTTATGGGATGGTTGAGTATTAGATACTGCAACCACTGCTACAGATGGCCCTAGTGCAAGTAGGAGATTGTTAGTTATATGTATGCCCTAGAGGCCATTACTGTACATAGGATGTATATTGTAGTGGATGCTGAGACATATATAGGTATGACTTTCTTGCTCGACATGATAGTATGCTATCTGGTTGCTCTTTATCTTAACATGTATACTTTCAGTCTCTCTGTTACATGCTGAGAAAGCCCTTAGGATGTGTACTCGACTTTCAGGACTATGATGTAGATCATACTAGTGGGGCCTGGGTAGTCCATGAGGACATCCTTCAATGTTCCTAGTCGTGGGAATATCGAGACGGGGCATCGATATTCCAGAGTAGACTAGCGTATATCTTCTCGACCCATGTGATGGGCGATGGATGATCCCATATCCATAGGTGTTTGACATTTGAGATCGTATGCGGGTGTTCAGTGATGACTGGGTACACTGAACGGACTCGCCGAGAACTCCCAGATGGTATTATACCTCACGTCAAATGGCAGTTCTCTGGTGACACTGGTACAGCTTAGTCTGTTTACCCGAGATCGTCATAGAGTCTTGTGTGTCTCCTACTGTGCTTTGATTTCCACCCTACCACGGCTCTACTGAGTCGTGCAAACGGGTGGTTTTTGGGTACAGTCCCGATTCACATGGAGGCAATGAGCGATAGGAGGGGATTCGTCTCTCCCGGTATTGGGGGTTGATGTTGATCAATGCTCGACTGGCCATAACTAGAAATCCCTGGCCACGGTTGCACTGATATACTGGTAAGAGTTATCAATAGTTTCACGCTATGTTATGGACCTTACATCGGCATGACTTATCGAGCTACTGGGGTCTGCGTTTACCACACCTAGGCGAGATATGTGACATATCAGACGAACAGACCGGAATGTACGGTAAGGGTTACTGGTTGGATTCACAGGAGTGTGAGCGGGCTTGCTCGTTGATCTTCTGATCGCTCAATTCCCGGGTGGCCGTTACGTTTAGCAGATCGCTTGCGGCTTGTGGGTGTTTGATATGATTATCACCTACTGCCGACGTATTGACGAGTCTTTAGAGTCCTACACAGAGGTTTCCTGGCTCAAGCGAAACGAGATAGGAGCGCATATGAGATATGTGCGGGACCGAGAATAATACCAGTATGTGATACTGGATTCTATTCTCGCGATTTGTATCATCGGACGGTTATATAAGATATAGCCGGGTTACCGGATCAAGTGTTGATTCGATACATTGATACACTTGATATTAGTCGGTTATATGCAGTATGACCGGATCATTAAATCAAGTGTTGATTTAATGATTTAATGTATAATTATTGATATATTACTTTACATTAACTAGTATTTGTTCACTTAAGATGGATTTTCTCACTTGATGTGCACAAGAAGTATATATGTGATATATTTTTGTGCACTAGATTGTATCATGTTTGATGATACATGCAAACTTGGGTGTGTGTATGCTTTAAACCTTGTTTAGGTTAATGGTTAGGGTTTTGTTATCTTTTCTTAATTACTTATTCATTTTATTTATTTTTGGGCAAGAAATAAAATGGTGGCTTCTTTTGGTTTTTAGTTGAAGCTTCATGAAGCTTTGAAAAGCTTTGACCATTTTGTTTCTTTCCTTAACATAACCATTCACCTAAACCCTAGTTTATTCTCTACATATGTTAGCCTCACCCATGGTTGCATTATGATAAGATCACTTGATTTATTATTATTCATCAATTGATTTTGTTATTCTCATCATATTCTTTTTCTTCTTCTTCTTCTTCTTCAAGAAGAAGAAACCTTGCTATCTCCAATGGTGCCATGATCAAAAGAGTGAGAAATCCAAATCTAAAGTGAACCCACTTCCTATTTCTTCATCCTCTACCACTTGCCATGTAATAGAGTGTGTTATCTTCACAAGTTCTATGACCAAGTGAAGATGGAGCTTGATCTTGAGTTGCCTCGACGTAGATCATCTTCGGCATCGAAGTCGACGACCTAGCCCGCCCATTTCTCCGATGAAACCATCTCTAGAGTCCGGGATCCGATGATCGCTGTGGAGGGACGTCATCACAGAGATAAGGAAGTGGAGGACCGGATCTACAAAGGTTGTAGTCCCTTTCACTTTTTAGTTAAGTTGTTAACTTGCTTGTAGTTTCGCCTTTACCTCTAGTACGATCTAGCATTAGGGTTCTTTGGCACATAGAAAAATTTGATTTTGGCATGTTTGATCTGTTGTGGAACCTCATGGGTGTGCCTCGGAACCCTACACAAGCATCTACTACAATATACATCACATGTATAGTAATGGCCTCTAGGGCATACATATAACTAACAATCTCCCACTTGCACTAGGGCCATCTGACAACAGTAGTTGTAGTATCTCATACTCAACCATCCCATAAAAGTCTCTCTCTGCGAAATGGCCTTTGTGAGTGGATCCACCGTGTTGTCCTCTGAGTCTACTCTCCTAACCTCGATCCCCTGGAGATCAACCATCTCCATGATCAGGTGACACTGCCTTAGAATATGTCTGGATCACTGTTGGGACGGGCGTTCCTTGGCATAAGCCACAACTCCATTGTCACACAATGGTAAGAACAAAGTTCATCTCATGAACTAATATACACCCAGACCTCCTCTTTGGTAGCATCTTTGGTAGCGATGTATCCAGCCTTTATCGTCTAGTATGCCACGGTATCTAGCTTGGAACTCTTCCAACATACCGTCACTTTACTGAGGGTAAAGACAATGTCTGTGACTTATATTCAGTCGTCCTTATCACCCTGGAACATTTCCAGTGATTCTCCCCAGGATCCATTGATACCATCTCACTACAAGTAGAGAGAATCCTAACATCTAATCAGATCTATCTCATAGATCCAAAACCCAGGATTTAGTATGTATCAATTTGATCCTATATGGAGAATCCTTGTGATAAGCGGAGATTGACCGAGCGTAGCATAGGAAACTCCTTCCCCATCTAGAGTATGTCATCCACGTACTCTACAAGGATCACCACCATACTCCCTACTACCTTTTCGTTTATACAAGGTTCATCTACCATTTTGATGAAGTAAAACTTTTTGACTAATACATCAAAACAGACGTTCCAACTCCGCGATGCCTGCTTTATCACATAAAACATCTGGCACACGTTTCCGCTGCTCCCACTGTCTATGAGGCCCTCTGGCTGTGTACTTATAGACACACTCTTCTAAAACATCATTTAGAAAAGCACTCATGACACCCAACCGCCAGATATCGTAGTCGTGGTATGTAGCTGTAGCAAGTAGGATCTGGATGGACTTAAGCATAGGTACTTAGAAAAAGTTTCAACATAATCCAAACCTGGTCAATGATGCAAACCTTTAACAAGTCTAGCTTTGAAAGTCTCAACTTTTCCATGTACACCAAGTAATCTTCTCAAGATATACTTGCTCCTGATGGGGATTTAACCCTTCAGATAAGGCAACCAAAGTCCATACTTTGTTGGTGTATAAGGATTCCATCTCAGATCACTAAGCATCCAGCCATTCTTACAGAGTCCCACTCCTGATGGCCTGCTCGAAACTAGTTGGGTCATCATCTCATGATGCATTCCTCGCACCCACTATCATAGAGAAACCAAAGTATCTCTCAGGTCGGTGAGGAACCCTACTAGATCGGCGGAGAGGCTGAGGTTCGTTGGTTGCTATTGAATCCTTTGGTTCTACCAAATCATCAGCTGCAGTTTGTATAGCTGGAACTCCTTCCAGTTCTACCTCATGTCCACTTATTTCTTCATAAGAAATTCCCTTTCAAAAAGGTGGCATGCTGAGAAACAAAACATCTTTTGTTCCTCGGTTTGGTAGAAGATATTCCCTTGCGAATGCTTGGGACATCCAACATTGGATATACTAGGACGTCCGTGTTTTATTTTGAGCCTCTATAAAACACGGATTCCATGGTCACGATGAATAGCCAAACCCACACCCCTAGACCCCTACGAGAGCGACAAGCAACCCTACCAATTCTAGAGTTAGGAGACCCGGACTCGACTCCTTGAGTTGGTCTCCCACTGGACCCTAGAACCCGGTTACTTGTGCTCTCCTCCTTGGGTCTATCCTAGTGTGGAAAAGTAAATAATATACAAATGGTGACATCAACCTCAACCCGGAAGTGCCCCAATAAAAGAATATTACATACATTTAATTTTACATGAATGAAAATAAAAACTCTCATCTCACATAAAAAACCCGGGCTATTCAAAACGTGACGATCCAATATAACATATCCAGCAACACATAACATCGCATGTCATCAACGTAAGTAAATATGCGCATCCCAATTGTCGTTGACATATAGCAATGAAACCGGCGATATCACATATTACACTTACGGTCACAGAAAAGAAAGTGTAAAACTACAACAGTTGGAATCCGCAACCTACTTAGACATCGCATGCCTAACAATTATAAACCCCGCATTTTAGTGTTCATATCGAAAACACTTTTCAATATCTAGTCGGGCGATTCAACAAGATTCCCGATATTCTGATCGAATGCTCGTCGCAAACTTTAGTAGACGGCCGCACCCCCAGATGCCGTCGACGAAGTGCACTAAGGCTGAGCACCGCTGCCGCGAGCACCCAAACGGATGCTTTCGGCGACGAGGTTCTCCTACAGTCACTTGGTCGGGGCTATGGGGCGTGGCTATCTATTAAGTTTACCTGGCGAGTATCCGCGTACGCTACGTGATTGTGACCGACTTTTGATCGCATCAAAATTCCGTGGCAACCGATTAATCGAGACTAAACTGCTATGTTTATAATATCCAAATTAGTTATCTCATAACTACTTGTGGATTCCAAATATTGTATCATATTCCAGATAAATAGACAATGTTAAACTTTCCGATCGAATGATTAAACACCCAAGTTTTCCCAAATGGTTCTCAACACTTGAGGAGGGTTTAAAAACATCCATCACATGACACAGTACCAATGGTCCAGCCGTAGAAGGGTCAAGCCAACGCCTCACATGTGGCACGCCGTACTGCCCCAAACCCTAAGGTTCAAAGGGCAGTTCAAGACGGTCACATAATCGAGTTATGGTTTGTTGTCTTCTAGAGGGTCCATCACGTAACTTGCACGATCTAGACGTTCTTAAACAAACAGAAAAATCCAACACTTGGAAATTTTCCGGATCGGGAAAAAGTGAGTTATTGACATCCGTCCGAACTTTTTAACAGTTCCTAAATATCCGGAAAACCCAACGAAATTAAATATTCCGATCGAATCAACGAATACAAAATAAACCCCAAAAATACTCAACACTTGAGTCAGATAAAAATACCCATAAAAAATCAGAAAATTAAATAGGAACATTACTGTGCAAAAGGATAACGGTGACGTCTCTTTATGGCCGTGGAACCGCCGCACGAGCCATGCTCGTGCCGCGGTTCCGCGGTGCTTTGGGCGCCAAACGTTGTCGTTTTGCACAGGTGTCCTTATAATCGCCTGCTGATTTTTTTAAGGATTTTAATCCGGAAAAATACCAGATTTCAAAAAATGTACAGAGAGGGGTTCAAAGTGTAGTTTCCGGGTTCGATCGGGGTTTTAACTTCGTAAACATATCGCCTATTGTTCTAGCTAGGCTCCGATACCACTGTAGGGTTACTAGGCACTCTAATGTGGTTCTACAAGGCATCAACCATGCCGGATTAAAATTTTAGCCGTGCCGAATAACTCTAAACAAGATCGTTAACTAGAAATTAGGCGAACAAATGCTAGTAGATAACAATTATCACTAAGGGAATACGAAATACAACCTTTGTAGATCGGTCCTTCACTTCTAAAGCTCCTTGATGTAGTCCCTTCGCTGCGATCATCGGCTCCCGGACTCTCGGACGGCTCCACGAGAAAGTTGCAACGGTATTGCTTGAAGTCTTCGAGACCGAAGATGATCTACGTCGAGGGAATACGGACTCAAGCTTCTACTTCACCAACTAAAGAATTGGTAAAGCAAACACCCTAAACTAAAGTGCTAGTCTAGTAGAGGATGGTAAGATAGGAAATGGGTACACTTTAGAATTTCATTTCTCACTTTGTATCTCTCTCTTTTTCAAACCCTAGAAAGAAAATCTTGAGGAAGATGAGCTCAAATGAGAATGGATAATAATCAAGAGAGGGAGAGAGAGAACTAACCATGGTGAGTGAGTATCATATACTTAACTCTTGTAGAGACATAACCATGGGTAAATATATTGGTTAGGTTAAATAATATCCAAAGCAAAACAAAAAGAGTTGAATTTGTCGAAGCACTCACAAGCTTCTACAAGCTTCATGCATTTAACAAATATTCACTAATTTTGTATTTACTTTGAATATTAAAAACCATACCAATATATATATATATATAATGGTGTATGTCTCATACACCCATGACAAGTGTATCAACAACCATGATACAATTTTGTACACTAATAAATATATATCACATATATATTAACTTGTGTACAAGTGAGAAAAATATAAATGCTTAAGTGAACCAATGTTAGTTTATGTAAATTAGTATATCACATATACAATTATACACTAAATTATTAAATCAACACTTGACTTAATAATCCGGTTATATCTCATATAACCGACTAACATGCAATGTATCGACTTATCGAATCAACCCTTGATTCGATAACTTGGTTATATCGCGTATAACCTATCGACACAAACATCGCGAGAATAGAATACGGTATCACATACACGCATTATTCTCGGTCCCACACATATCACATATGCGCTACTATTTCGTTTTGCCTGAGCTAGTACAACCTCTATGTAGGACTCTAAAGACTCGTCAATATGCCGGCAGTAGGTGATGATCATATCAAGCATCCACAAGCCGTCAGCGGTACTAGCTAGACGTAACGGCTACCCAGGAATTGAGCGATCAGAAGATCAGCAAGCAAGCCCACTCCAACTCCTGTAAAAGCCTGACAGTGACACTACCGTACAGTCCGGTCTCCTCGTCTGATATGTCGCATATCAAGTCTAGGGGTGGTAAACGTCAGACCCCAATAACCGATAAGTCATGCCGATATGAGGCTCATAAAGGGTTGAGAAACTACTGGTAACACTTACCAATAAATCTCTAAACCAGCCCTGGCCAGGGACTTCCCTGTTATGGCCAATCGAGCATAGCGCAACATCAACCCTCAATACCGGGAGAGACGAAACCCCTCCTATCGCTCATTGCCTCCATGTGACTCGGGACTGTACCCAAAAACCACCGTTTTGCATGCCCTCTTGGACGTGGTAAGGTGGAAATCAAAGCACAGTGGGAATCACACAAGACTCTATGACCATCTCGGGTCTACAGACTAACCTGTACCAGTGTCACCAGAGAACTGCCATCTGACGTAAGGTATAATACCATCTGGGAGTTCTCGGCGAGTCCGTCCAGTGTACCCAGTCTCCACTGAGAACCCGTATATCATCTCTAATGTCAAACACCAATGGATATGGGATAATCCATCGCCCATCTGTATGGGTCGAGAAGGTATACGCTAGTCTACTCTGGTATATCGATGCCCCGTCTCGATACACCCACGACTAGGGACCTTGAAGGATGTACTTATGGACTACCCTGTCCCCACTAGTATGATCCGCATCATAGTCCAGGTAGTCAAGTACACATCCTAAGGGCTTTACCAACATGTAACAGAGAGACTATCAGTGTACACGTTAAGGTAAAGGGTAACCAAATAACATACTATCATGTTGAGTAAGAAAGTCCTCCCTATATAAGTCCAAGCATCCACTACAATATACATCACATGTATAGTAATGGCCTCTAGGGCATACATATAACTAACAGTATGGTACTTGGTATTATCTATCTTAATATGTGTGTACGTATTGATAGAGCCCTTAGGATCTTGCTTGACTACCGGCGTTGTAATGGCAGTCACACTAGTATGGCTTTGTAGTCTACAAGCACATCCTTTTTCAGGTCCCTAGTCGTAGGATTATCGAGACAGGGCATCGATACTCCGGAGTAGACTAGTGTGTACGCTTCTCATCCCAGTTGGAGAGATAGTCTGTCCCACAGCCATCAGTACGTCGTACTGGAGATAGTATACAGGTGCTCATTGGGTTACGGGTACACCGGACAGGACTCGCAGGAAACTGTTGGTTAGTATTATACCCGTCGTCAGTTAACAGTTCCCAGGTGACATGAGTACAGCAAAGTCCACAGACTTGACACTGCCACTTCGCCTCGAGTGTGTCCCACTGTTCTTAGATTGCTACCCTACCACGGCTCAAAGGAGTCGTGCAAACAGGTAACAGTTGGGTACAGTCCCGAGCACTTGGAGGCAGTGGCGGTTAGACAGGATTCATCTCTCCCGGTATTGGGAGTTAATATCGCGCTGTGTCAGAGAGCCATTACGCAAAGTCCCTGGCCAGGGCAAGCGAGATTTAATGGTAGGTTCCAGTAGTTTCTCAAGGTGTAATGGGCTTCACTCCGACACGACTTATACCGCTTTGAGGGGACTGACGCTTGCCGCCCCCTTAGGCCCGATATGCGATAGTCCTAGACGAACAGACCAGACTATACGGAGATTGTCACATCAGGCTCAGTAGGAGTTCGGATGGGTTTCCTTATCGGCCTTCTTATCGACATCTACCTGGGGGCCGTTACGTACAGCTAGTGCCGCTTGCGGTCTGTGGTTAAACCCACTGCCAGCGTAGTAGTCGAGTCTTTAGAGTCCCACATAGAGAGTTTCCCTGCTCTAGGCGAAACGATATAGAGGTCGTATGGTTTTATGACAAGGGTTCGGACGCATACGTTTTTAAACGCACGTACGATGTTCGGACAATTTTTACTAGCCGGCTTTGGTTTAAGCCAGATTCTAGTATCGGATTATTGGATTTATACAATCTAAAGTTTTTCCGTGTTTTCACGGATAGGAGGGGCGTTCTCGTAATTTGGCGGGAAGCTTCTAGAAGTATGGTGACTTGAAGGTTTAGGTGGCATTTACATTAAATGCATTTGTGACTCATTATATGAATCATTCAAGTGAGTTAATGAAGCATTTATTGCTTAATGACTCACTTGATGATTCATTGCATAAATTAAATGAAGCATGATGATAAATCATTTAGATTTATTTATTTGATTTTCTTTATGCTTCATGATATATTAGAAGTGAGAAACATTTTTATCATAATCTTGCTCACCTTCTCTCTCCTCAAGCTTTCTCTGTTCAAACCCTAATCATGTTAGTTATATGTATGCCCTAGAGGCCATTACTATACATAGGATTTATATTGTAGTGGATGCTTGGACATATATAGGGATGAATTTCTTGCTCGATATGATAGTATGCTATCTGGTTACTTTTACCTTAACGTGTATACTGATTGACTCTCTGTTACATGTTGGTAAAGCCCTTAGGATGTGTACTTGACTACCTGGACTATGATGCGGATCATACTAGTAGGGACGTGATAGTCCAAAAGTACATCCTTCAAAGTCCCTAGTCGTGGGTGTATCGAGACCGGGCATCGATATACCAGAGTAGACTAGCGTGTACCTTCTCGACCCATAAAGATGGGCGATGGATGATCCCATATCCATTGGTGTTTGACATCAGAGATGATATACGGGTGCTCAGTGGAGACTGGGTACACTGGACGGACTGGCCGAGAACTCCCAGATGGTATTATACCTTACGTCAGATGGCAGTTCTCTGGTGACACTGGTACAGGTTAGTCTGTAGACCCGAGATCGTCATAGAGTCTTCTGTGATTCCCACTGTGCTTTGATTTCCATCATACCACGTCCAAGAGGGCGTGCAAAATGGTGGTTTTTGGGTACAGTCCCGAGTTACATGGAGGCAATGAGCGATAGGAGGGGTTTCGTCTCTCCCGGTATAGGGAGTTGATGTTGCACTGTGCTCGATTGGCTATAACAGGAAGTCCTTGGCCAAGGCTGCTTTAGGGATTTACTGGTAAGTGTTACCAGTAGTTTCTCGACCCGTTATGAGCCTCATATCGACACGACTTATCGAGTTATTGGGGTCTGATGTTTACCACCCCTAGACGAGATATGCGACATATCACATGAACAGACCGGACTGTATGGTAGTGTTGCTCGTTGGATTCACAGGAGTGTGAGCGGGCTTGCTCGTTGATCTTCTGATCTCTCAATACCCGGGTGGCTGTTACGTTTAGCAGACCGCTTATGGCTTGTGGTTGTTTGATATGATCATCACCTGCTGCCGGCGTATTGACGAGTCTTTAGAATCCTACACAGGGGTTTCCTGGCTCAAGCAAAACGAAATAGGAGCGCATATGAGATATGTGCGGGACCGAGAATAATATCAGTATGTGATACTGTATTATATTCTCGCGATTTGTATCATCAGTCGGTTATATGTGATATGGCCGGGTTACCGAATCAAGTGTTGATTCGATATATTGATACATTTGATATTAGTCGGTTATATGCCGTATGACCGGATCATTAAATCAAGTGTTGATTTAGTGATTTAATGTATAATTATATATTTGATATATTACTTTACATTAACTAGTATTGGTTCACTTAAGATTATTTTCTCACTAGTATGTGCACATTGTATATATGATATATATTTGTGCACTTGATTGTATCATGTTTGATGATTCATGCAAACTTGGGTTAGTGTATGCTTTAAACTATGATTAGGTTAATGGTTAGGGTTTGATTTACTCATTTATTTATTCATTTATTTATTTGGGCAAAAACAAATATGGTGGCTTTCTTTGTTTTATTCTTGGAGTTTCATGAAGCTTCACCATTTTGTTTCTATTCTCAAACCTAACCATTATCTAAACCCTAGTTTATTCTCTACATGAGTTAGACTAACCCATGGTTGCTATATGATAAGAATCACTTGAATTTTCATTTTAATTAATTCTTTTTCTTTTTCTTCTTCTTCATCTTCTTCATGAAGAAAGAAAAAGCTTGCTAGAAAATTCTAAGTGATGATTCCAAGTGAGAAATTCAAATCCAAAGTGAACCCACTTCCTATTTCCTCATCCTCTAGCACTTGCCATGTAGTAGAGGGTGTTTTCTTCACAAGTTTCTTGACCTAGTGAAGATGGAGGTTGAGTTTGAGTCGCCTCGACGTAGATCATCTTCGGCCTCGAAGTCAATGACCCAGCCCGATCATTTCTCCGACGAGACCATCGCCAGAGTCCAGGATCCGATGATCGCAGCGGTGGGACGTCAACACGGAGCTAAAGAAATGGTGGAGCGGATCTACAAAGGTTGTAGTCCCTTTTCACTTAGCAATAAAGTTGTTTACTTGCTTGCTTTTCGCCTTTACTTCTAGTTAACGATCTATATTAGGGTTTCTCGGCACCGGAAAAATTTTGTTTGGCATGGTTGATGCCTTGTGGAACCTCTTGAGTGTGCCTAGTAACCCTACAGTGGTATCAGAGCCTAGCTAGAGTTTTAGGCGATGTGTAGACGAAGTTAGAAACCTGATCGAACCCCGAAACCCTAATTCAAACCCTTCTCTGTACATTTTCCGAAAATGTGGATTTTTCCAAATTAAAAATATCCAAAAATTACAGCAGGGTATTATAAGAGTTACTGTGAAGCACGTGATCCCAAGTCCACCAATTCGCCGCGGAACCGCGGCCCCACCCTAGTATGTGAGGCGGTTCCGCGGCCAAAAAGTTGATTCTTGGCACGTGCTTTGCACAGTAATGTCCTATATTGATTGCTGTATTTTCTGGGAATTTTTAAAATTTGCTCAAGAGTTGAGTTTTCTGGGTTGTATTGGGAGTTCGACGATTCGATCAGAATCTTTAACTTTGTCTGTGTTTTTCCGGATAATTTACAATATGTTAAAAAGTTCGACCGGATATAAATACCCAATTTTTCCCCTGCCGGGAAATTTCCAAGTGTTGGATTTTTCCGTGGTTTAAGAATGTTCTAAGTAGTGCAAGTAACACGATGGACCCTCTAGAAGACAACAAACCTTAACTCGATTATGTGACCGTCTTGAACTGCCCTTTGAACCTTAGGGTTTGGGGCAGTACGGCGTGCCACATGTGAGGCGTTGGCTTGACCCTTCTACGGCTGGACCGTTGGTACTGTTGCATGATGTGGACGTTTTTAAACTTATTTCATGTGTTGAGCTGTTTCAGGAAAACATGGGTGTTTGATTGTTCGATCGGAATGTTTAACATTTTCTATTTATCTGGAATGTGATACAATATTTGGAATCCACATGTAGATATGAGATAACTAAAATGAATGTTATAAACATAGCACTTTAGTCTCACTTGATCGGTTGCCATGGAATTTTGATGCGATCAAAAGTCCGTCGCAATCACGTAGCGTACGCGGATACTCGCCGGGTAAACTTAATAGACAGCCATACCCCATAGCCCCGACCAAGTGACTGTAGGAGAGCCCCGTCGCCGAAAGCATCCGTCCGGGTGCTCGCGGCAGCGGTGTTCCGCCTTAGTGCACTTCATCGACGGCATCGGGGGTGCGGCTGCTTACTAAAGTTTGCGACGAGCATTCGATCAAAATGACGGGAATCTTGTTGAATTGCCCGACTTGATATTGAAAAGTGTTTTCGATAATGAGACTAAAATGCGGGGTTTATAATTGTTAGGCATGTGATGTCTAAGGAATTCATTTGTGTAAGTCGATGTACAACACCCCACGACTTACGGGGAGGAGGAAATATGAAAAACGATCTTGTTCTTTGCTTAAACATCGACTAACTGCATGAATCGAAGCTAAACGATAACTAACATCAAACATAGAAGTTCTAAACTACTATGTAAACGGATTATACCTAAAGAACCGTGTCCTTCGTCTTTACGAACTCCACTTCCTCCTCGGCCTTCTCCAAGTAGTAGACGATCCACCATGAGAGCTAAACTCCAAGCTTTGCCTCTAAACTTGAAGCAACTAGGTATCTTCAAGTGCTAATCAAAGTACCTAGATGAAATAGAGTATGGTTATGGATTAAGTAGTCTAACTAATCCTTGTACTCAACACATGAGAGGGGAGGATTAGGGTTTGAAGAGAGAGAGCTTGAGGAGAGAGAAGGTGAACATAATAATGAAATGAGAAAATGAGTTATCATAATATATATCAAGCATTTTATTTTATCAAGAAAAGAAAAGATAATGATTTACAACCATGCTTGATAAATATCTAATGGTGATTCACATCCATGAGTCATTAAGCAATTATGAGGCATTAATGACATGGATGAATCATCCATATGACTCACTAATCTCATTTAATGTATATGCCACCTTAACCTCCTTAGTCACCATCTTCAAGAAGCTTCTCGCGCAATTACGAGAACGCCCCTCCTATCCGTGAAAACACGAAAAAACTTTAGACTGTATAAATCCAATAACCGGATACTAGTAACTGGCTTAAACCAAAGCCGACTAGTAAAAACTGTCCGAAAGTCGTACGTGCGTAAACGCACGTATTCCGAACCCTTGTCGTAAAACCATACGACCTCTATATCGTTTCGCCTGGAGTAGGGAAACTCTCTGCGTGGGACTCTAGAGACTCGACTACTACGCTGGCAGTGGGCTTAACCACAGACCGCAAGCGGCACTAGCTGTACGTAACGGTCCCCAGGTAGATGTCAATAAGAAGGCCGATGAAGAAACCCATCCGAACTCCTACTGAGTCTGATGTGACAATCTCCGTACAGTCCGGTCTGTTTGTCTAAGACTATCGCATATCGGGCCTAGGGGGCGGAAAGCGTCAGTCCCTTAATAGCGGTATAAGTCGTGTCGGAGCGAAACCCATTACACCCTGAGAAACTACTGGAACCTACCAGCAAATCTCGCTTGCCCTGGCCAGGGACTTCGCGTAATGGCTCTCTGACACAACGCGATATCAACCCCCAATACCGGGAGAGACGAATCCTGTCTAACCGCCACTGCCTCTAAGTGCTCGGGACTGCACCCAACTGCTACCTGTTTGCACGACTCCTTTGAGCCGTGGTAGGGTAGCAATCTAAGATTTGTGGGACACACTCGAGGCGAAGTAGCAGTGTCAAGTCTAGGGACTATGCTGTACTTATGTCACCTGGGAACTGTTCACTAACGACTGGTATAAAACCAACCAACAGTTCCCTGTAAGTCCTGTCCGGTCTACCCGTAACCTAACGAGCACCTGCATACTATCTTCAGTACGACGTACTGACGGCTGTGGGACAGACCATCTCCCCAACTGGGATGAGAAGCGTACACACTAGTCTACTCCGGAGTATCGATGCCCTGTCTCGATAATCCAACGACTAGGGACCTGAATAAGGATGTGCTTGTAGACTTCCCAGCCCCCACTAGTGTGACTGCCATCACAACGCTGGTAGTCAAGCAAGATCCTAAGAGCTCTATCAATACGTATACTCACATATTAAAATAGAAAAACCAAGTAGCATACTACCATGTTTAGCAAGACTGTTATATACATGTGAATATCCCAAGCTTCCATTAAGTAATATACAAACTAGTATGATACAATAATGCCCCCTAGGGCATATACACTAACAATCTCCCACTTGCACTAGGGCCATGTACTGGCATATCGAAGACCGATGATCTCGAGTAGCCTCTAGAACAGAATCTGAGGTAGGGCCTTCGTGAATGGATCAGCAATGTTCTCTTCAGAAGCAACTCTCCGAACCTCGATCTCCTGCCTATCAATGATCTCCCTGATCAGGTGATACCGCCTTAAGATGTGTCTGGATTTCTGATGGGACCTTGGTTCCTTCGCTAAAGCTATAGCTCCGTTGTTGTCGCAATACAGAGGTATTGGATCAACTATGGTAGGAACCACCTAAAGTTCTGTTAGGAACTTCTTCATCCAGACTGCTTCTTTTGCGGCATCACAAGCAGCTATATACTCCGCTTCCATTGTCGAGTCAGCAACGGTGTCCTTCTTGGAGCTCTTCCAGCACACCGCCCTTCCATTGAGGGTAAAGACATAACCCGACTTGGACTTGGAATCGTCCTTATCACTCTGGAAGCCGGAATCAGCAAAGGCCTCCAACCTGAGGTCTTTTCCGCCGTAAACCAAGAACATCTCCTTAGTCCTTCTCAGGTACTTGAGAATGTTCTTTACTGCTATCCAGTGCTTCTCCCCTGGGTCTGACTGATACCGGCTTACCACGCTCAGTGCGTAAGCTACATCTGGTCTGGTGCACAACATCGCATACATTATAGAGCCTACTGTAGATGCGTAGGGTATAATAGACATGCGTTCCCTTTCCAAATCAGTCTTGGGAGACATCTCTTTGGAAAGGGTGATTCCGTGACAAGCCGGTAGATTACCGCGCTTAGAATCTTCCATACTGAATCTTTTCAGTACAGTGTCGATATACCTGGACTGCGAAAGTCCCAACATCCTCTTGGATCTATCACGATAGATCCGGATCCCCAGAATGTAAGAGGCATCACCCAGGTCTTTCATGGAGAACCTGTGTGACAAGAATCCTTTGACAGATTGTAGTATAGGAATGTCATTTCCTATTAATAGAATGTCATCCACGTACAAGACGAGGAATACGACACTTCTGGCTACAACTTTACTATATATGCACGGTTCATCTGGATTTTTGATAAAGTCATATTCTTTGACTGTCTCATCAAAACAGATGTTCCAACTCCGCGATGCCTGCTTTAGCCCATAAATGGACGTAAGCAGCTTGCATACTTTCCCGCTGCTCCCACTCTGATTGAAACCCTCTGGCTGATCCATATAGACGCACTCTTCTAAATTTCCATTCAAAAAAGCCGTCTTTACATCCATCTGCCAGATTTTATAATCATGGAAGGCAGCAATAGCAAGAAAGACCCGAATGGATTTGAGCATAGCCACTGGAGAAAAAGTTTCGTCATAGTCCAAACCAGGTCTTTGACGAAAACCCTTTGCAACAAGTCTAGCCTTATAGGTTTCCACCTGTCCATCTACACCAATCTTTTTCTTGAAGATCCATTTGCAACTTATGGGTTTTACCCCATCTGGAGCAAAGTCTAAAGTCCATACTTTGTTGGTGTACATGGACTCCATTTCGGTCCGCATTGCATCTAGCCATCGTACCGAGTCGCCGCTCTGGATGGCCTGCTGGAAGTCAGTAGGTTCATCATCATCTATGATGCAATCCTCTCTATCCCCATCTATGAGAAAACCGTAGTATCTCTCAGGCGGATGAGATGGCCTACTACTCCTATGGAGGGGATGCGGGAATGTCCTGTTCTTCTTGAACTTCCGGTTCTACCAAACTTTCAGTAGCAACTTGTGGTTCTGGAATTTCTTCCAGTTCTATTTCGCTCCCACTTATTTCCTTTTCTAAAAACTGCTGTTCCAGAAAATGGGCATAACGAGAAACAAAAACCTTTTGTTCCTCTACGTAATAGAAATAATATCCCTTGGAGTTCTTTGGATATCCCACAAACTTACATTTTACTGATCGTGCCTCGAGCTTGTCCACGTGCTGCTTTTTAACAAAAGCTGGACATCCCCAAATCTTCATATGCTGAAGATGGGGTTTTTTCCCACTCCACATTTGATATGGGGTGGTAGGCACAGTCTTGGTAGGAGCCCTGTTCAGAAGATATGCCGCTGAATCTAGCGCATAACCCCAAAAAGATCGCGGTAACTCAGCATTACTCATCATGGATCGTACCATATCTAATAGGGTTCGATTCCGTCTCTCCGATACACCGTTATGCTGTGGAGTGTATGGAGGAGTAAGCTAAGAGAGAATTCCTTTCTCTTTTAGGTAACCTAGGAACTCGGCACTCAAGTATTCACCACCTCGATCAGATCTTAGTGTCTTAATACTTTTGCCGGTTTGGTTTTCTACTTCATTCTTATACTCTTGGAATATCTCAAAAGCCTCGGATTTATGTTTCATCAGATAAATGAATCCGTATCTTGAGTAATCATTCGTGAAAGTAATGAAATAGGAAAAATCACCTCTTGCATGTGTAGACATTGGACCACATACATCACTGTGTATGAGTCCTAAGAGCTCGCTCGCTCTTACTCCTTGTCCAGTAAATGGAGTCTTTGTCATCTGTCCTTTGAGATAAGATTAACAAGTGTCATAAGTTTGTTATTCGAACGAGTCCAAATATCCTTCTCTATGCAACTTAGTCAACCTTCTCTCATTGATGTGACCCAGTCTACAATGCAATAAGAAAGCTTTATTTAAATCTGGAGACTTTCTTTTTAGTGTGTTCTGGACATTGAAAATTTGGAGTTGGTTTAACACATATATGTTGGAGATAGCGCCCTCAGAGTCAATTATTGGATCACAGGCACGTGATTGCAATGATTGAGGGAGGACTTATCCCGGTAGGACAGTCTTACTCGAGATGATAGTATGCTATCTGGTTTATCTTTATCATCGTGTACTGCTTTAGGTGACCTGACATGTCGCTATTACACGTTGATAGAGCCCCTAGGATTCTTGCTTGACTACCAGCAGTATGATGGCGATCATATACGTGGGAGCTGGTAGTCTATAAGCACATCCTTAAAAGGTCCCTAGTCGTAGGAGTTTCGAGACAGGGCATCGATACTCCATTAGTAGACTAGTGTATACAGTCGAGACCCCGACGAGGGGCGGTGGTCGGTCTCACAAGCCACTGGTGTCAGTTGGTTCACCTAAGATGTATACAGGTGCTCATTGGGTTATGAGTACACCGGACAGGACTCGCCGAGAACCTGCTAGTTGGTCTTATACCAGACGTCAGATAGCAGTTCCCTGGTGACATGTGTACAGGTTAGTTCATCGACCTGAGATCGTCATTTTTCTCGTGTGAGTTCCCACTGTGCTTTGATTACTACCCTACCACGGCTCAAAGGATTCGTGCAAACAGGTTTTAGTTGGGTACAGTCCCGAGCCACATGGAGGCAGTGAGCGGATCTTCAGGGGTTCGTCTCTCCCGGTATTGGGGGTGAGGTCGCGCTGTGTCTAAGAGAGCCATTACACGAAGTCCTTAGCCAAGGCACGCGGATCTTCAAGGGGTTGGTCCTCATACTATATTCTGTTTACTTTTAACTTCTCTAGTTCTTAGACATGTGTTTCGTAGGAACACAGGGTCTAAGTTTTGAGGAGTTATAGGTATTTGAATAGAGTAGAGAACCAGGTGTAGCAAGTATCGGGATTCTTCAAAGTGATCGAAGATGTAGATACTTGTGTATGGTGTTCAGTTAATAGTAATGATTAAGAGAACTAGCTTCTCTTTCAGGTTACTCATAATTGGAAACATTCCTAAGTTGAGTAACGCTGATCGGCCTCCTTCCATTTAGTTGACATGCACTGGAGACAGCTGCATGATTTGAATCTGGTTCAATTAAATCAGTGCCTCTGTTTCTATATTGGATATAGAACAGTTCATATCTTGACATTGTTAAGGTACGGGGAGTTGTCCGGCTTATGATTAAAACAAGACACTGGACAACTCAAGGCACGCTTCTGTAATGGCTGTTTGTGGGTTGACCCAGGCTATGACGAGGGTTGACTTTCTACCATCTCGCAGATCAATAGAAATATTGTTCTAGACTCGCCACAGTTTTATTAAAAATGGATTTTTTCAAAAACAGTAGTGGGAGTATGGTAGAACTGGAAGCGATTCCAGAACCGCAAACGATTACTGAAGATTTGATAAGGAACCTAAAGATTCAATCTGGCTTGATATTCTATTGGCCACTCCGTAAATAAGGTGGGTAACTTCAGCCACCCGAGAGGTACTCCGGTAGCCTCTAGGACGGTGACAGGGAAGTTCTTGTTTACCCACACTTGCCATTGCTGTTGTTCCAGGCTGCGAGACCCGGCAAGGGGATGAGTATAGCGTCGTTCTGAACTAGCTTCAGAAGTGTACGTGTATATGACTCTGCCAGAGGGTTGTCGTAGTCAGTGGGAGCAGCGGAAGCATTGGTGGACAGGTGGCTTATGTCTATTTATAGACTAAAGCAGATATAGCGGAGATAGATCATCTATTTCTGACATGACAGTCATAGGTTTGACGTCATCAGAATAGGGGATGGATCTGTTGAGAAGTTAGTAGGGTGTGATGTCATGGTATTTGGATGACATACACAGAGTAGGAAAGGAAACTCCTATACTACGATCGGTTATACTTTGGTTGTCACACAGTGTTTTCTCCACACGGGACTTGGATATTATATCAGACATTCTGGTTACTAGATCTATGGTTTTAGATCTAGATTTGGGTAGTTTCCCAATCTGGGTACCTTGACAGCATTCTATGAGTATTTAGAATGGACGACTCCTGGCACGGTAGTGTACCTGCTGGTGATGGAGTCACCCTCTCTAAAGGTGTCTTACAGACTAAAGGGGAGAGGGATACTCATGATTGGCAGATCACTTGCTTTGGCAATTGAGTCAATCATGAGATGTCAAGTACCACACCAGATGTTGTTCTTGCACTAGATGCAATAAGTTGACATTGATCCAATCCGGGAGAAACAGTCGGAAGCAGTTTTAGAACATAAGTGTGTGTTCTAGGGATGTGATAACGACAGCCTCTTTTAGGAGACGGTTATCGCTCCAGGCTTCCAAGGTGACATGGATGGCAGAGTGGCTGTCAGAGTTGTAGTTTTCCCTCTGACGAGGGGCAGTATTTTGGACAGGTGGTCCAGGTGGATACTGAGGGAAGGCATGGCGCAGGATACTGATTAAGTTCAGTTATCGATACAGTCTAAGAAGTTTGGATTTGGTGTTCATTTATAAGCTAGGTCCCATTAGATATCCAGACATTCTAAGACAGGTATTGCTCATTTCGGGAGTTGGTTTTCTCTGCGAACTTGAGATATAGAGAGACATAGAAAGAAACATCACAGCGGATCCACTCACTGAGGCTATTCCTCGAACGCAATAGTTTCGCAAACGATCTTTGTGAGACTGACTAGTAGAGGAGTTCGGTGTTCGGTATCACACGGGCTGTGAGTATGCGACATCGCAATAATTAGCCTTGAGTGCAAGTGGGAGATTGTTGGAGATAGTGCCCTCAGAGTCAATTATTGGATCACAGGCACGTGATTGCAATGATTGAGGGAGGAATTATCCCGGTAGGACAGTCTTACTCGAGATGATAGTATGCTATCTGGTTTATCTTTATCATCATGTACTGCTTTAGGTGACCTGACATGTCGCTATTACACGTTGATAGAGCCCCTAGGATTCTTGCTACCAGCAGTATGATGGCGATCATATACGTAGGAGCTGGTAGTCTATAAGCACATCCTTAAAAGGTCCCTAGTAGGAGTTTCGAGACAGGGCATCGATACTCCATTAGTAGACTAGTGTATACAGTCGAGACCCCGACGAGGGGCGGTGGCCGGTCTCACAAACCACTGGTGTCAGTTGGTTCACCTAAGATGTATACAGGTGCTCATTGTGTTATGAGTACACCGGACAGACTCGCCGGGAACCTGCTAGTTGGTCTTATACCAGACGTCAGATAGCAGTTCCCTGGTGACATGTGTACAGGTTAGTTCATCGACCTGAGATCGTCATTTGTCTCGTGTGAGTTCCCACTGTGCTTTGATTACTACCCTACCACGGCTCAAAGGAGTCGTGCAAACAGGTTTTAGTTGGGTACAGTCCCGAGCCACATGGAGGCAGTGAGCGGATCTTCAGGGGTTCGTCTCTCCCGGTATTGGGGGTGAGGTCGCGATGTGTCTAGGAGAGCCATTACGCAAAGCCCTCGGCCGAGGCAGGAGGTTTACTGGTAGGTATTCCAGTAGTATCTCAGGGCGTTCTGGGCTACACTCCGACACGACTTGTACCGCTTTTAGGGGTCTGACTTTTACCAAACCCCTAGGCCCGACATGCGATGCTCATAGACGAACGGACCGGACTGTACGGATATTGTCACTGACAGGCTCAGTAGGGTGTCAGGATGAGTTCGCTCATCGACGTCCCTTTTGGACAATAGCTGGTGGCCCGTCACGTATTGGCTAATACCTCTGACGTGCTAGTGGTTAAATCCACAGCCATAGTATTGACGAGTCTTTAGAGTCCACCACACTTACAGTTACTCAAGCTTTCGGGCGAAACGCTGTAGAGGCCGTATGGAGATATGGCAGGGTCCGATCAGATACGTGCGGTATTGCACGGATCAGGATCGGACGGTTTGTACTAGTGGCCGTATAGTTATATGGCAGGGTTTGATCTGATACGTGCGGTATTGCACGGATCAGGATCGAACGGATATTACTAGCCGGCTTTAGTTTAAGCCGGATCCTAGTTTAGTACAGTGTAGATTTTGTCTCATTGCATTTGTATCCGGACGGAATACAGATGCAGGTGTGTATGCACAGTATCGGGGTTTTCCTGTAATTTATTACGGGACCAGTTTTCTGGAGTTGCCAGTTTGCATTCCGTTACGGCCGGTTTTCCTTTGTTCTTTCCCGGCCGGACCTTTTGATGGAGGGTGTTATTTGCAAGTTTGCAAATAACACATTGTGGAGGGGTTTCATGCAAATGGTTTGATTATGAGAGCAAATTTTTATTCCATTCTTTTCTATCATCTTTTCTTGCTTTATTTAGATTAGATATGAGATGAAGTTTGATGTGAGTTTGTTATCATTGTGTTTGGATGTGGTCACCCTCCACCTTTATCCTACACTTACCTTCCTTCTTGTTTTGTGAATGCTCTCCACCATTTTGAAGAAGGGGGGGCCGGCCACAATTTTTGGAAGAGGGATTTTCATTTTGTAGAGTGGAAAAATTATCATCTCATTTGTATACACCAAAGTTCATCTCCATTTTGTTCTTCACTTCCCTCCATCCAATGGCAACTTCATTACCCTATATGAGACAAGCATCATCTACACTACATTCTACAGCAAACCTTGGGCACGTCGACTAGCCAGCTTCGTGCTCGAGTTGCCTCGGTATTGAGGTGGGAGCCCATAAAAGATGCAGACGATGTGGTGCCCTTCCGGCGAGGAGGCGACGATATGGAGTCAAGACTTTCCACGGGAGATCGGGACGATGACGAGAAGACCGGAGGACTCGGATCACTCGGTATACTTCTCTTCCCATCTCTTATTAGCTAGTATAGGTTAATGGTTAACGATCCGGGTTTCATTGTCCGCGGTAGCGCCAGTTTCCAAGTTAAGAAAATTTTGATTCCGCATTTTGGCCTCGGATAGACGGCCGGAGCGCTGCCGTGGCGCAACATGGTATCAGAGCCACGCCATTAACCTTGCCTAGCTTGTTCTAATGCGGTTTACTTATCCGATCGACCAAAATTCCAAAAACCGCGTTTTTGCATGCATCAGTTTTCTGTCGATTTTTTTCTTGCTCAAAATTTTTTTCAGGTTGCAGAAAAATGATGTACTGGAAAATATAAGGATACTGTAGAAATTCGACAGAGTGATTCTTTAGTTGGAGCGCGGAACCGCGGGCAAAACCCCCTTTGGGCCGAGGTTCTGCCGCACTATGGTAAGTTCACTTGGTCGTTTTTCTTCAGTTGCTTTCTGGGCTGAAAATAGGGCTTTTGGAATATTAATATTGGGCCCAGAATTTCTGTGAGTGCTACAGTATTGCTTTGGGGCCCACTTGTTAATTTTTGATCGATCGGATATTTTAAACACATTATTTCACAGTATTTACATTATATCTGCGACCGTGAATGTCACTTGATCTGTAAATCCCGTCTAACTGCTATAGCCCGGTTAGACGGATTTGCGAACGTGACTTTCACGTTGATGTTCTATGTTTATACTGTGTTGTTGCGAATCGGTCGGTGGGGATAGCCTGGATGCAATGCTAGTACAGTTTTGTTGTTTTATGTACATTTGATATTGCGGGGCGAGCGTCCGACATGTGGACTGCCGTCACTGCCTGTTTGTATTATTCTTTTGGGGCACGACCTGGTTGCGGTCGATGTACCCGTTGTATGTATATTTTACTTTCTGTACTAGGATTACCCCGCGAAGGGGTGCACGGATAGCCGGGTTCTAGATGGCAACGGGCCCGCATCTCATGGCATTAAGACGGAGGGGGCTTCACTCTAGGATTGGCGGGCTATTAGCCGCACTCGTAGGGGGTACAGGTTGACCTAGGAGGGGTGCCCAAGTTACCGGATTCCGTGAAGTGCTGGGTGGTCCATTCACGGTGCTGAAGGGGGCTGCCTCGCTTCAGGTTTTGGCGGGTGACTTGCCACGCCCGTAGGGGTCTAGGATTTCATTGCACAGGCTATCCACACGACCAGGGGAACGTCGGGTTTCAGCAGCGGCTCTGTGAAACCCGGGGATCCCAGATATCTGTATTGTTCTGTGATGCTGTACATTTCTGTGATGTTGCTTTTTATCACGCCTTGAGCGAATATAATATATTGGTATATATATTATTAGATGTTGTATATGTTTTGCATCCGCGCTAGTCCAGTCCCCGCTCTGTCGTTAGTTAAGTAACCTAACGGGTGATGACGGGACCCAGTGGCGAATGCGGATGGCATATACGTACATCAGTATATTTTCGTTCTTTGTGGTGATATCAATTGATGGGACTGCATTGATTCGGATCAATGCAAGATAAACAAACCTATTCTGATGTTGTTGGAACATTTTTTCAAAAAGCTGTTATTGCAAGGACGTTTACTTTTGTTTTGCATCGTGGTATTCATTTGGAATACCCTGCTCCTCAGTCGACGAGGCAAGGGCCGAGATCCCTTCACCAGGAGTGACCCCTTGGACAGAAGTTTGCGTCAGGGCATTAACTTCACTATAGCCGATTACTTTTGCTTTGCATCGTGGTATTCAGTTGGAATATCCTGCACCTCATTCTACGGGGAAAGAGCCGAGATCCCTTCACCGGGAGTGACCTCTTTAGTAAAGGTTTTCGTCACTATATTTTTATAAAAGGCTATGCAGTTCCTTCAACGATATCAAGTTCATTACGTTAAAGGTTTTTCGCCAAAAACCAGCCGTAGCCCACCGTCATTTCTTACAAGTATTACTTAGTATTCGTGCTGCGTTTGTTGACTGTGTCAAGGCGTAGTGTGCGGTAGCTAAGTAGTGTTTGTTTGTAGCATATTAATGTGATTGGTTAGGACAGTCGTGCGGCCTTGTTGACTGTGTCAAGGGCTCGTACGGGTGGGTTTAATGCAATCGAGGATAATGACGGGTTGAACTTGACTAGGACTCTTTGATTTGTTGACTGTGTCAAGGTCACTTGGGTCCTAGGGGTAAAAATCATATCGGGAGTTTCAAAAGAACTGAAACTTGCCAGACATGCGCATACCTTCTGGAGTGTGGTGACGTGAGTGGATTCCGTCACGTTATCATGCGATGATAGTTGGATCCCGATTCCCACTGATGAGTTAGTTTACTCCTCGGATGACCCCGACTAATTTTCTTTGAGGTTTGGAGGAGAATTTGAGGTACAGTGGGAGGTTTCCTGATTAGATAAATTGGCAACCATTCTGATCTAGGTTAGAGTGCACGCTGAGTGTTTCTTTTCTCTCTCTCTTTGGCAGCGACCATTGACCCGGCCCTGGACTATGACTCAGTGACCAAGTTGACCGAACCTTCTTAACACTGGCTTTTGGATTGTCAGAGTTGCAAACCTCATTGCCACTCCTACTTTTACCCTTTTCTCCAGGACAACCCGTATTACTACGAACGTCCACTTCCATTGGACAAAACCATCGTATGGTTATATACGGACTCGAAGGACTTCGAGGATGGTTTCTGGTTCTGGAGAAAACGAATAGGATTATTCAGTTGTCTTTTCTTTTCACCTTCTCTCATTGCGAGTACTCCTTGGTTTAGGAGATAGTACACCTATTACGCAAATTGGATAGTCTTCTTCCAAACCTTAGGCTGGTGCCGAACGGTAGGGAATGAAGAAAACCAATTAGCATAACGATGGTGTGCAGAAGGTATTAAGTTAAGACAAAGCAAGGGATTAGTAAGAGGGCAAAGTAAATTGCGACTGCTATTCACGACCGAACCAAGTATTTCTTCGCCAATCCTAAATCACCTTTGTATTTCTCCAGGACACTCCGTATCACTACAAAGATCCACAGTTTATTTGGATACTCCATCGTATGGTTATATACGAACTCGAAAGGAACTTGTTCCAGTTCGGGGATGGATTCTGGTTCAGGAGAAATAGGAATAAGGTTTATTCGGTTGTCTTTTATCTTCACCTTCTCTCGCTTTGCGAGTGCTCCTAGGATTAGGACAGTACGCGTTTTATGCTTATTTGATAGACTTCTTCCAAACCATAGGCTGGTGCCGAACGGTAGGGAAGGAAGAAAACCATTTGGCCTAAAGGGGTGTGCAGACGGTAATGACTAAAGACATATAAAGGGATTTGGACAGATGGCAAAGAGATATACGGTTACAGTTGTGAATCTGGATAATGGAAGAGGCATTACTAAGAATACCGGAATACCCCACCGAAACATTTCAATGTTTCAGTTTCACTGTGTAATGTTAAAAGAAAACTGATTTCCCGATTAGATACTTACTCCAGGGTATGTATTTACCAGGTATGATTCTCACATCTGTATGGTTTTACAGATGATGAGTGGGAGTAAGTTATTGGGAACAGGGTGATCATCCTCATTATATCGGGATTCGTTGTAATCGGTGATATTTGAGGAGATCATCTGGGCTGTTTGCCGGTCGGCAAATATTTGGTTTCGAATATCCGCTGTTGTGCACCAATTTCAAATTGATATATCTGTACGTCTATTTTCATAGAGTGAGATATACCTTTTGATATTATGTCGATGACATTTACCTATATCAGTGGATGGTTAGGTAAGGAACATTAAACAACGGTGTAATTCTTCTTAACCATAAGTACAGTTTTCAACCTACGACGCACAGTGAAAGAGTTGTTAGACTCAGCGGACTTATACAGAGTATTGTATGTTGTCCAGTGTCCATTAGGACAGAGGGGTTGGTCCTCATACTATATTCTGTTTACTTTTAACTTCTCTAGTTCTTATACATGTGTTTCGTAGGAACACAGGGTCTAAGTTTTGAGGAGTTATAGGTATTTGAATAGAGTAGAGAACCAGGTGTAGCAAGTATCGGGATTCTTCAAAGTGATCGAAGATGTAGATACTTGTGTATGGTGTTCAGTTGATAGTAATGATTAAGAGAACTAGCTTCTCTTTCAGGTTACTCATAATTGGAAACATTCCTAAGTTGAGTAACGCTGATCGGCCTCCTTCCATTTAGTTGACATGCACTGGAGACAGCTGCATGATTTGAATCTGGTTCAATTAAATCAGTGCCTCTGTTTCTATATTGGATATAGAACAGTTCATATCTTGACATTGTTAAGGTACGGGGAGTTGTCCGGCTTATGATTAAAACCAGACACTGGACAACTCAAGGCACGCTTCTTTAATGGCTGTTTGTGGGTTGACCCAGGCTATGACGAGGGTTGACTTTCTACCATCTCGCAGATCAATAGAAATATTGTTCTAGACTCGCCACAGTTTTATTAAAAATGAATTTTTTCAAAAACAGTAGTGGGAGTATGGAAGGACTGGAAGTTATTCCAGAACCGCAAACGATTACTGAAGATTTGATAAGGAACCTAAAGATTCAGTCTGGCTTGACATTCCATTGGCCACTCCGCAGATAAGGTGGGTAACTTCAGCCACCCGAGAGGTACTCCGGTAGCCTCAAGGACGGTGACAGGGAAGTTCTTGTTTACCCACACTTGCCATTGTTGTTGTTCCAGGCTGCGAGACCTGGCAAGGGGATGAGTATAGCGTCGTTCTGAACTAGCTTCAGAAGTGTACGTGTATATGACTCTGCCAGAGGGTTGTCGTAGTCAGTGGGAGCAGCGGAAGCATTGGTGGACAGGTGGCTTATGTCTATTTATAGACTAAAGCAGATATAGCGGAGATAGATCATCTATTTCTGACATGACAGTCATAGGTTTGACGTCATCAGAATAGGGGATGGATCTGTTGAGAAGGTAGTAGGGTGTGATGTCATGGTATTTGGATGACATACACAGAGTAGGAAAGGAAACTCCTATACTACGATCGGTTATACTTTGGTTGTCACACAGTGTTTTCTCCACACAGGACTTGGATATTATATCAGACATTCTGGTTACTAGATCTATGGTTTTAGATCTAGATTTGGGTAGTTTCCCAATCTGGGTACCTTGACAGCATTCTATGAGTATTTAGAATGGACGACTACTGGCACGGTAGTGTACCTGCAGGTGATGGAGTCACCCTCTCTAAAGGTGTCTTACAGACTAAAGGGGAGAGGGATACTCATGATTGGCAGATCACTTGCTTAGGTAATTGAGTCAATCATGAGATGTCAAGTACCACACCAGATGTTGTTCTTGCACTAGATGCAATAAGTTGACATTGATCCAATTCTGGAGAAACAGTCGGAAGCAGTTTTAGAACATAAGTGCGTGTTATAGGGATGTGATAACGACAGCCTCTTTTAGGAGACGGTTATCGCTCCAGGCTTCCAAGGTGACATGGATGGCAGAGTAGCTGTCAGAGTTGTAGTTTTCCCTCTGACGAGGGGCAGTGTTTTGGACAGGTGGTCCAGGTAGATACTGAGGGAAGGCATGGCGCAGGATACTGATTAAGTTCAGTTATCGATACAGTCTAAGAAGTTTGGATTTGGAGTTCATTTATGAGCTAGGTCCCAACAGATATCCAGACATTCTAAGACAGGTATTGCTCATTTCGGAAGTTGGTTTTCTCCGCGAACTTGAGATATAGAGCGACATAGAAAGAAACATCACAGCGGATCCACTCACTGAGGCTATTCCTCGAACGCAATAGTTTCGCAAACGAGCTTTGTGAGACTGACTAGTAGAGGAGTTGGGTGTTCGGTATCACACGGGCTGTGAGTATGCGACATCGCAATAATTAGCCTATAGTGCAAGTGGGAGATTGTTGGAGATAGTGCCCTCAGAGTCAATTATTGGATCACAGGCACGTGATTGCAATGATTGAGGGAGGACTTATCCCGGTAGGACAGTCTTACTCGAGATGATAGTATGCTATCTGGTTTATCTTTATCATCGTGTACTGCTTTAGGTGACCTGATATGTCGCTATTACACGTTGATAGAGCCCCTAGGATTCTTGCTTGACTACCAGCAGTATGATGGCGATCATATACGTGGGAGCTGGTTGTCTATAAGCACATCCTTAAAAGGTCCCTAGTCGTAGGAGTTTCGAGACAGGGCATCGATACTCTATTAGTAGACTAGTGTATACAGTCGAGTCCCCGACGAGGGGCGGTGGCCGGTCTCACTGGTTCACCTAAGATGTATACAGGTGCTCATTGGGTTATGAGTACACCGGACAGACTCGCCGGGAACCTGCTAGTTGGTCTTATACCAGACGTCAGATAGCAGTTCCCTGGTGACATGTGTACAGGTTAGTTCATCGACCTGAGATCGTCATTTGTCTCGTGTGAGTTCCCACTGTGCTTTGATTACTACCCTACCACGGCTCAAAGGAGTCGTGCAAACAGGTTTTAGTTGGGTACAGTCCCGAGCCACATGGAGGCAGTGAGCGGATCTTCAGGGGTTCGTCTCTCCCGGTATTGCGGGTGAGGTCGCGCTGTGTCTAGGAGAGCCATTACACAAAGCCCTCGGCTGAGGCAGGAGGTTTACTGGTAGGTATTCCAGTAGTATCTCAGGGCGTTCTGGGCTACACTCCGACATGTCTTGTACCGCTTTCGGGAGTCTGACTTTTACCAACCCCCTAGGCCCGACATGCGATGCTCATATACGAACGGACCGGACTGTACGGATATTGTCACTGACAGGCTCAGTAGGGTGTCAGGATGAGTTCGCTCATCGACGTCCCTTTTGGTCAATAGCTGGTGGCCCGTCACGTATTGGCTAATACCTCTGACGTGCTAGTGGTTAAATCCACAGCCATAGTATTGACGAGTCTTTAGAGTCCACCACACTTAAAGTTACTCAAGCTTTCGGGCGAAACGCTGTAGAGGCCGTATGGAGATATGGCAGGGTCCGATCAGATACGTGCGGTATTGCACGGATCAGGATCGGACGGTTTGTACTAGTGGCCGTATAGTTATATGGCAGGGTTCGATCTGATACGTGCGGTATTGCACGGATCAGGATCGAACGGATATTACTAGCCGGCTTTAGTTTAAGCCGGATCCTAGTTTAGTACAGTGTAGATTTTGTCTCATTGAATTTATATCCTGACGGAATACAGATGCAGGTGTGTATGCACAGTATCGGGGTTTTCCTGTAATTTATTACGGGACCAGTTTTCTGGAGTTGCCAGTTTGCATTCCGTTCCGGCCGGTTTTCCTTTGTTCTTTCCCGGCCGGACCTTTTGATGGAGGGTGTTATTTGCAAGTTTGCAAATAACACATTGTGGAGGGGTTTCATGCAAATGGTTTGATTATGAGAGCAACTTTTTATTCCATTCTTTTCTATCATCTTTTCTTGCTTTATTTAGATTAGATATGAGATGAAGTTTGATGTGAGTTTGTTATCATTGTGTTTGGATGTGGTCACCCTCCACCTTTATCCTACACTTACCTTCCTTCTTGTTTTGTGAATGCTCTCCACCATTTTGAAGAAGGGGGGGCCGGCCACAATTTTTGGAAGAGGGATTTTCATTTTGTAGAGTGGAAAAATTATCATCTCATTTGTATACACCAAAGTTCATCTCCATTTTTTTCTTCACTTCCCTCCATCCAATGGCAACTTCATTACCCCATATGAGACAAGCATCATCTACACTACATTCTACAGCAAACCTTGGGCACGTCGACTAGCCAGCTTCGTGCTCGAGTTGCCTCGGTATTGAGGTGGGAGCCCGTAAAAGATGCAGAAGATGTGGTGCCCTTCCGGCGAGGAGGCGACGATATGGAGTCAAGACTTTCCCCGGGAGATCGGGACGATGACGAGAAGACCGGAGGACTCGGATCACTCGGTATACTTCTCTTCCCATCTCTTATTAGCTAGTATAGGTTAATGGTTAACGATCCGGGTTTCATTGTCCGCGGTAGCGCCAGTTTCCAAGTTAAGAAAATTTTGATTCCGCATTTTGGCCTCGGATAGACGGCCGGGGCGCTGCCGTGGCGCAACAATATATACCGTTTTCCAGTGTACCGGACCTAATCAAACTATGATTAAGGTGGATGTTAACAACACCACTTCCAAACGTGAAATCATAACCTTTATTTGATAACAAGGAAACAGATATGATATTACATGTTAAGCTGGGTACACAAAAACAGTTATGTAAAACCAAAATGTATCCACTCGTCAATCCCAGGTGATAATCCCCTACGGACACAGCTCCCACGCTAGCTCCATTAGCAACCATCAGGGTCATATCACCTTCCTTCAGCACTCTACGGTTTCTCAGTGCCTGTAATGAATTGCAAATATGAGATCCTGATCCGGTATCCAATACCCAGGAAGTAGAGTTGATTGACAGACAATTCTCAATTACAAACACACCTGAAGTCGAAGCCACAGCTTGCTTCGGTTCCTGGTTCTTGGCGTTCCACGCCTTGCAATCCTTCTTCCAGTGCCCTTTCCTGTGACAATGGAAGCACTCATCCTGGCCCACTACCGGTACAGCAAACTTTTTCTTTCCCTTCCCTCCCACCTTATTTACACCTCCTCTAGGTCTGGGGGCGGCCTTCTTCTTCCTTCCTTTGGCCCTAGCCTTGGACCCGGAAGAAGATGCACCGCCAACAAACATAGCGGGTGTTTCCCTTGCTTTCTGCAAGGTGCCCTCTGCACTCCTTAACATGTTCAGGAGTTCCGGAAGTTCAACTTCTTTTCTTTGAATGTTGAAGTTTAAGATAAACTGGGCGTAGGTGGAAGGAAGGGACTGGAGAATAAGGTCTGTATAGAGCTCATTATCCATAGTCGTCCCAAGGTCTGCGAGCTCTTCTATTTAGCCGATCATCTTTAGAACATGTTCTCCCACCGATGACCCGACAGCCAACCTCGCTCGAAACAAGTTCTTAGAGGTCTCGTATCTTGCTATACGAGATTGCTCTCTATAAAGTTCCTTTGTATGGAGAAATATGGCATCTAGTTCCATATCCTCGTGCCTCCTCTAATGTTCATTGTTCATCGAGGCAAGCACGATGCACTTGGCTTTCGCGCAATCGAAATCCCAGGTTTTGGGATTTCCTTATCCGCATTACTGGATTTGGGACCAGGGACAGCAGGTGCCGTAGCGGTGAGGACATACCCCAATTTGTCATAGGTCAAAGCCATTTTGACATTCCGCAGCCAATCTTTATAGTTTGGCCCTGTCAGTATATTTTTCTCTAAAAGTAACTTAAGTCCAGTTATTTTCAGGGTCGCTGCAATTAGGAGAGAGAGAAGAAAACTCTTTAGCATGATGCTCTTGCAAGTTTAGAGTGGTTTTTAGTTTATCTAAACTGGATGGCTCCCACTGTTTCTCGAATCCTTCCTCAAACCATAAAAGAAGAATTAGCCAGGACTATTCTCACTGTACAATACTTGCTTAACCGTTCAGCCAGGCCGGTGTCGGTACTTCGAGGGAGGTTTTCCAACGCTTTCGCGAAGTTCCTTAATTAAATAACCTCTTTTCTCTGGGGGCGTAACCCCGCTGACACCTTTCTTGACACCTACTTGGTTTATAGCATTGATCGTTAAGTGACGAATATCCTGATGAGTAGCATATACTCACAGTAGGATCGAGATCCAAATATAATCGTATGATAATGTTGAAGGAATGTTATCAACATTCATTAAACTCCAAATGGTATGCATCTCTTTGCAAATTTCAGTTTCTTTAAAAATTCCCGATATAAGTTTTTGCCCCATGCTCTTATGACCTTGGCTTTGGTCAAAATGTCATAAGTCACATGTCAAGTTCTACCCGTCATTATCTTGTCAATTTGAACCCATCCGTATATACCCCTGACTTTGGTCAAATGATAATACGACTGTCCCAAACCAACTCATCTCTCTTATGCAACAAATGAAAACCCAGCAGCTACCAAACACTATGCCTTGACTTTGGCCAAAATGCACAGCTTGAATACTACTGAATACCCAAATGAAATGACGGAGGGCTACGAATGGTTTTGGTGAAACCGTGAACGTAGTGAACTTGATAAAAACGAAGGAACCTGATAGCTTTTAAAAGGAGTGGTTAAAGCTCCGCATTTAAAAATATCTGTTTTTAAAATTAACCTAGTGGTTTCTTTTAAATTGTTCCAGCGATTAAACTTTTGGTTTATTTTCTTTGCATTATAAATAATGTGTCCCATCATTAACCTATCATTGCAGAAAACAACGAAAATACGTCCTCTTATGCCATCCGCATTCGCCACGGGGTCCCGTCATTACCCGTTAGGTTACTTAACTAACGACTGAGCGGGGGCTGGGCTAGCGCGGGTGTAAAACATAAGTGACGTCTAAATAGCTATCATATATAGATATTGTACATTCGTCAGACACAATAATAGGCATTCCAGATCACAGATGAACTTTATTGGATTTACAAGCAATCCGTGTTTGTTTTGAGCCTACAACAAAAGACGGATTACACAGTTGTGATGAATAGCCATTACCCCACCCAAGACCCCAATGGGTACGGCAAACTACCAACCCGGCAGTTTGTGCACCCCACCTTGGGTCTGTCCTAGGAGCAAAAACAGTAAAATGAAATAATACAACGGTGGCTACAACCGCAACCTGGATGTGCCCCGCAAAATAATATTACAACAAATTACATTTACATCAAATGAATTAAATAATAACCCATCACATAACCCCGGCTATACATCACAACAGTCCAATACAGTTCATATCCACAAACAGTAAAAACCATTACAGAAATGTGCAACCCCCTGCCAACCGACATACTAGCAGTTATGGGAGGTTTACGAACACATTATACAAACACAGATATAATCCAACAAGCAAATACCGTATAATTTCGATCAATTAAACACATTTAATTTTGCTCCAATACTTCTCTGTAAATCTGAAACCTGAGCAAAAATTAAAAACTTCCAGAAAATTCCAAATATCACAAAGAACCAACACAGGAAATTTGGGATGATGAATCGGCAACTCGGCGGCGGAATCGCTGCAGATCTGTGGGATCCGCGGCGGTTCCGCGGCGCTTTAGCCGATTCATGATCCCAATTTTCTTGGGTGTTCTTCTACTATCATTTAAGGCTTTCTGAAGGTCCCTGAAAAATTTTTGGACCTCATTTAAAAATGACAGAAACACATGATATCGGAGTTTTCCGGTTTTGTTTTTTCCGTTCGAAATTCATACAATTTTGCAAGTGAGTTAATTATTGTTTAGCGAGGCTCTGATACCACTGTAAGTCGATGTACAACACCCCACGACTTTTGGGAAGGCGGAAATATGAAAAACGACCTTGTTCTTTGCTTAAACATTGACTAACTGCATGAATCGAAGCTAAACGATAACTAACATCAAACATAGAAGTTCTAAACTACTATGTAAATGGATTATACCTAAAGAACCGTGTCCTTCATCTTTACGAACTCCACCTCCTCCTCGGCCTTCTCCAAGTAGTAGACGATCCACCACGAGAGCTAAACTCCAAGCTTTGCTTCTAAACTTGAGGCAACACTACTACAATATGGGGTTGCCCCTACGGATGATGAAATCCGTAGGGGCAGATTTTTCTTGCCCCTACGGACTAAGCCGTAGGGCCAACTGGTTGTCCCTACGGTGCCCGACATTTTAATTTAAAAATATTAAATCGTAATTTGTTGTTTGGCCCTACGGATCCGCAAACCAATAACCTACGGTTATGTCCGTAGGGGCATCTAAATGGAAATTTAATAAAAAAAGGCACAGAAATTCCCTACGCCTCGATCTCTTTCCCTCTCGTTCCCAAAATTTTCTCTCGTTCCCGCGTCTCCAATTTTCTCCTCGTCGCCACCGCGCGCCCTCCGTTCTCAGCCCGCCACCGCCTTCCGTTCTCGGCCCACCACCGCCCTCGTTCTTCCTCGTCGAGTTCCTCGTCGCCGATTGCGTGCGTCGGCAACCGCCAAGCGTCTCCGTCGTCTCCTCCACTGTCTACAAGTAAGTAAATCTCCAATTAAACATAATTGTGATGATGTTAGGGCTAGGGTTCAGGGTTCGGGTAGGGATGAGGGTTAAGGTTAGGCATCGGGTTCAGTTTATGTTAGGGTTAGCGTTAGGGTTAGGGTTGGGGCTCGGCTGGGGCTGGGGCTGGGGTTGGGGTTTAGCTGGGGCTGGGTCTGGGGTTAGGGTTAGGTTGGGGCTGGGGTTGGGGTTCGGGTGGGGCTGGGCTGGGCTGGGGCTGGGGTTAGGATTAGGTTGGGGTTGGGGTTTGCTGAATTTGGCAAACCTGAGAAGAATTTCCAGCAATTTTAGCCTAGTTTGATTACTATAATTATTGTTGATCTAGAAAATCTTGGGTCCTTCTAATCAAACATTGTTTGTTACTGTAATTCAACGAGTACTGATAAAAGAAAAAACCGATTTCAAGTGGAAATTAGGTATGTACAATGTTCTAATATAAAAATTAAGAAATCCCTTTTATTTAAATATAAAGCATATGTTTCATGTTAACAATAGGAGTTTGGCTTCAAGCATGGTTAAATATATATGGATCTATGTTTATAATTATGAAAAAGAGTATCAACTTAGAACTATCATACTATCATGTTGATCTGCATGGTGATCTGATGAATGTGTCTAAATTTTATATAATCTCCTAGAAATGCCTTGTTGCCTTGTATCGATAAATTTTAGGTTAATTAGTTAATTAGGCATATGGATTGTTATATTATAGGTGAGCCGAATATCAAGAAATTGTAGAATTATTGGATTTATGAGTTTTGATAAACATTGATTTGATAAAAAAAATGGTAATTTGTAATATCTTAGTTTTTCCCAAGTTAGGGCTTCAATCCAAGGTTGTTCTCCTCGTCGCCACCGCCGGTTTCGTCGTCACTGCAGTTCTCGTCGCCACCGCGGTTCAGGTCGTCGCCACCGCCGTTCAGGTCGTCGCCCCAGCCCCAGCAGCCGTTCAGGTGAGTAAATCTCGAGGTAAGTTAAAGAATTTATTGGATTATTTTAGGCTTAGGGTTCATGGCGTGCGGGTTGGGCTGGGGTCGCGGTCGCAGTCGGGGTCGGGATAGGGTTGGGGCAGGGGCTGGGCTGCGGGGTCGGGTTCGGGGTCAGGGTAGGGTTAGGGTCGGGGTCGGGGTCGGGGAAGGGTCAATTTATCAAATTTTTTATTGGGGGTGCGGCTGGGGCTGCGGGCTGGGGCTAGGGCTGGGCTGCGGCTAGGGCTAGGGTTAGGGCTGGGGCTGCGGCTAGGGCTGTGCGTCCTCCAGAGGGCGATCATAGGATCGGTGAAGTGAGGTGGCTGGATATGAGATACGATGGATTTCCATCTGTTCAATGGAATGCTGAGGGCCAGAGTCGGTTATTCATATATCTCCCAAAAAAGAATGAGTTTGTTATCAAAGGTGTATTGACTTCTACATCATGGAATATCAGTTATATGTCATCCAGTGACTAAGTCTGTTTCTGGCCCAACCATATTTATGAATCGTTTCTTCTTTTTCCTTCTTACGTATATTTACTAGTTCAGACTGTATGCACCTCTGCAATCAACGCCGAGAACTTGTACATTATAGGTTAATGACATATGCTATGAAATCACGGTGCAATAGAAAGTATGATATGTTATAGTCCCTCATTATTTTTACTGTGGTGAGAAAGCAGTCGCTGGTGGCCACAAGCCATAGAATTGGCAGTTGTCCTACCTACGATAACATCTTACAAATCATCAGTAGACATCTCTGTTATATTAATCTTTTAATGTCTGCATGCATGCATGTTTATTTGCATATTTCCACTTGTTTGTGCCATAGTTTTTGTGTGCATGTGTGCGTGTGTGCCACAGTTATATTTACTTCTACATCAAGGAATATCAGTCGCATGGCAGGATTTAGTCTGGTTTTGGCCTAACCGCATTTATGAATTTGTCTTTTAGATATTTTCCTGAGTGTCACATCGTTCTCACCCAAGTTTGTAAGCCATGTTCATTATTCTTTCAATTCTTTTAACTTGAATATGCCAGTTATTGTTCCGTTTACTATAAAGTTGCAACAAAGAGTCTCTGTTAGCACTTCCATGCACCCTTTACATGTTTTTATCATATCCACTCCTATCTATCCAGAAAGTCAACATCTTCTGGTATTTGTTTTCAAAAAGAAAAGATAAGAGAGGAAAAATCTGATGTATGCTTTCCATTGGACACTAAGAAGTCTCTAAAGGGAAAAGCCTATATGAAAGCCATCATTAGTTCATATCAGAAGATTGATGCTGAAACAGAGAACAGGGAATGCCATTTTTTTCTTCTTCTGCCACATTACTGTCTTCTCCTTCTTCTGCCACATTACTAACCTAGTGAGCCACAATGGATAATTTGTCATTATTAATCCATCTTCCTGAAAACGGTTTATACGGAGGAAGTATATTTCATGGTACTTGAGAAAAATATATGTTGAAGTCAAAAGCTATCAAGATTTAAATGCTCGCTTATAGTCTTCCAAGATATTTTATATTCCAAGGCAAGGTGACAATAAGTGCATACTTTTGCATGATTTGGTATGTAGATTCAAGGTTATGCATGGCTACGACCCTTTCTTATGGTTTCTTATCATAATTTTCTGCACACTTATAGTTTATAGATGCAGTTAGATCATATCTCTATAAGGGAAAACTTAAAATAACAACCTTTATACTAAAAAAAATTATGTATGCCATTACTTAGTAGTTTATGGTTTTTAGACGCAAAATCCATTTGAGAAATACTTTTCCTACCTACTATTAATCCATATTCTCAATATAGTCACTGAATTTGCACGCGCACATAATAAGAAGGAGAAGACAGTAATGTGGCAGAAGAAGAAGGAGAAGACAGTAATGTGGCAGAAGAAGAAAAAAATGACATTCCTTGTTCTCTGTTTCAGCATCAATCTTCTGATATGAACTAATGATGGCTTTCACATAGGCTTTTCCCTTTAGAGACTTCTTAGTGTCCAATGGAAAGCATACATCAGATTTGTGCAGGTCAGGTTCTTCTATAACTTTCAAGAGTCTCAACTGATTCTGTAAATTACACTCTTGTTGGGTGATACTTTTATTACTTCTCACTGCAGGTGCGCTCTCTAATATCCATTTTGAATGTAATATTATAGATATCCATGCCTGTTTATATCAAAATTACTTATATTGTCAATGTTTGATTGTCTAGTTGTTGGTGATGCGTCCATATCAGGGACAGAGGCCACTCTCGTTCCTCCAGGTATGTTTATATATTATATAGGGCATGTATATTGATTTAGAATGCTATATCATAAATATACACACATTCCTTTTACTCTTAGTCGTCCAACTCATTATCATGGGCTGCTTGATGAGATTAGATTTGCGCCTGATGATCTACAAGAGCTTGTTCACTCCCTGTCATATGTGTAAGCAGTGCTATATGCGAGTTTACCTTGTTAGTATGTATGTACAGAAATTAATTAATATTATTCAAATTTTGATACATGCAGATACCAGAGGAGCACATCTTCTATCTCTGTAGGTAAGGCTTTGAATTTGTTGATTTTGGTATTTCTTGTCAATTTTATAGACCAGTATGTGCTAAATATAATGTTCTGACAGTTGCTAGGGGGGAGGCAGCATTCGAGGCTGCTGACCCCAGTCCTGGACGCCGCACACGGACGGCACCACGGAGGTTGGGAGAGAGGCCGAGGACTGGGCTCTAGCAGGGCCCATATGAGGTTGGACTCCACCCCGGTGGTTACTTCCTCCGTCTCGAGTGAGCGACGTATCCAGCAGGAACTGGAGAGCTTGAAGGCCACCATTCAGGAGTTGAAGGAGATGCTGGTATGTATACTACTTTATAGTAAAATATCATTTCATATTATATACATATCAACATATCCATAATTAGTACGCAGCTTGAGCTTATTTGGTTTTAGACTTAAGTTTGATTAATCATATATACATATGTAATTGAAATAAACAACGCTTTTCCAAACTAGATATCCAAACAGGGTTTCGAAATAACTTAATAATGATACGAATTCGAATAATAAACAGTTCTTACACGCTTCTTACACACGTTATATCCAGACGCGACAGAGTAGATCGGCCGAGCCTCCACATGCATCTCCTTCGGCTGCGGCTCCGCAAGCCACTACATCGGTTGCGGTTCCGCAGACAGCTCCTGTAGCTCCACCGCCCACTCAGACTCCCGCAGCCGCGGCTCCGCAAGCGACTACCTCGACGGCGGCTGCGCAGACCATATCGCCGGCTCCACATGCCGCTCAGACTCCCGCTCGCAACGAATTGCAGAGTTTATTGACCGAGGAGCAGGCGCGCGTTATTCTATCGTTATTCAGAGGTGGAGCTGGACCGAGCTAGGGTAGATTTTTGGTTCTTTTTTTTTGAAACATGTATTTATTTATATCATACACATTGTACTACATTTTGAAACGATATTGATATTGGTTTGTATTTATATCATATTCAGTTTTTGTGTTTCTTTAGTATGTTATATATATGCGTGAGATGTGATTATGAATACTGCAATATATGATTTGATTGATGTATATATTATTGTGCACAGGGCGGGAAAAAATCAAGCAGCCCATTTTTTAAAAAAATTACAGACAATATGTACCTACGGATTAATCCGTAGGCACACATGCTACCCCTACGGATATGTCCGTAGGGGCAAAATATCAGCAGTAACTGATATTTCCCTCAGCTCTCAGTGCCAGGGGGTTGGGAAAGCCCCTACGGATATATCCGTAGGGGCCACTGACTCTCCCCTACGGCGTTATCCGTAGGGGCAAAATATCAGGAATCCTGAATTTGTGCCCCTACGGAAACGTACCTACCCATATGTCTGTAGGGGATAGTACATGCCCCTACGGGTATATCCGTAGGGCCAAGTAATTTATTAAAATAAACCGTAAATAATATAAAATCTTATACCCTACGGCGTAATCCGTAGGGGCAACTGGACCTACACATATATCCATAGGGGCAAGAATTTAACCGTAGGGGCAAGTTCAGGGCCTCAACTTGCACCTGCGGCCTTTGCACCTACGGGGTATTTTTTCGCCCCTACGTATATATCCGTAGGGGCAGTGGGTTGCCCCTACGGATAAATCCGTAGGGGCAACCCTTCTTTGTAGTAGTGCAACTCGGTATCTTCAAGTGCTAATCAAAGTACCTAGATGAAATAGAGTATGGTTATGGATTTAGTAGTCTAACTAATCCATGTACTCAACACATGAGAGGGGAGGATTAGGGTTTGAAGAGAGAGAGCTTGAGGAGAGAGAAGGTGAACATAATAATGAAATGAGAAAATGAGTTATCATAATATATATCAAGCATTTTATTTTATCAAGAAAAGAAAAGATAATGATTTACAACCATGCTTGATAAATATCTAATGGTGATTCACATCCATGAGTCATTAAGCAATTATGCAGCATTAATGACATGGATGAATCATCCATATGACTCACTAATCTCATTTAATGTATATGCCACCTTAACCTCCTTAGTCACCATCTTCTAGAAGCTTCTCACACAATTACGAGAACGCCCCTCCTATCCGTGAAAACACGGGAAAACTTTAAACAGTATAAATCCAATAACCGGATACTAGTAACTGGCTTAAACCAAAGATGACTAGTAAAAACTGTCCGAAAGTCGTACGTGCGTAAACGCACGTATGCGTCCGAACCCTTGTCGTAAAACCATACGACCTCTATATCGTTTCGCCTGGAGTAGGGAAACTCTCTGCGTGGGACTCTAGAGACTCGACTACTACGCTGGCAGTGGGTTTAACCACAGACCGCAAGCGGCACTAGCTGTACGTAACGGTCCCCAGGTAGATGTCGATAAGAAGGCCGATGAGGAAACCCATCCGAACTCCTACTAAGTCTGATGTGACAATCTCCGTACAGTCCGGTCTGTTCGTCTAAGACTATCGCATATCGGGCCTAGGGGGCGGCAAGCGTCAGTCCCCTAATAGCGGTATAAGTCGTGTCGGAGCGAAACCCATTACACCCTGAGAAACTACTGGAACCTACCAGCAAATCTCGCTTGCCCTGGCCAGGGACTTTGCGTAATGGCTCTCTGACACAGCGCGATATCAACCCCCAATACCGGGAGAGACGAATCCTGTCTAACCGCCACTGCCGCCAAGTGCTCGTGACTGCACCCAACTGCTACCTGTTTGCACGACTTCTTTGAGCCGTGGTAGGGTAGCAATCTAAGAACAGTGGGACACACTCGAGGCGAAGTAGCAGTGTCAAGTCTGCGGACTATGCTGTACTCATGTCACCTGGGAACTGTTCACTGACATCTGGTATAAAACCAACCAACTGTTCCCTGTGAGTCCTGTCCGGTGTACCCGTAACCTAACGAGCACCAGCATACTATCTCCAGTACGACGTACTGACGGCTGTGGGACAGACCATCTCCTCAACTGGGATTAGAAGCGTACACACTAGTCTACTCCGGAGTATCGATGCCCTGTCTCGATAATCCAACGACTAGGGACCTGAATAAGGATGTGCTTATAGACTACCCAGCCCCCACTAGTGTGACTGCCATCACAACTCTGGTAGTCAAGCAAGATCCTAAGAGCTCTATCAATACGTATACTCACATATTAAGATAGAAAAACCAAGTAGCATACTACCATGTTTAGCAAGACTGTTATATACATGTGAATATCCCAAGCTTCCATTAAGTAGTATACAAACTAGTATGATACAATAATGGCCCCTAGGGCATATACACTAACAATTTGGTTAGGCATGTGATGTCTAAAAGGGTTGCGGATACCAACTGTTGTAGTTTTACACTTTCTTTTCTGTGACTGTAAGTGTAATATGTGATATCGCCGGTTTCGTTGCTATATGTCAACGACAATTGGGATGGGCATATTTACTTACGTTGATGACATGTGATGTTATGTGTTGCTGGATATGTTATATTGGATCGTCGTGTTTGAATAGCCGAGGGGTTTTTTATTATTTTCATTCATGTAAAATTACTTGTATGTAATATTCTTTTATTGGGGCACTTCCAGGTTGCGGAAGATGTCACACATTGTATATTATTTACTTTTCGGCACTAGGATAGACACAAGGAGGAAGGCATAAGTAACCGGGTTCTGGAGTCCAGTGGGAGACCAACTCGAGGAGTCGAGTCCGGGTCTCCTAATTCTAGAATTGGTGGGGTTGCTTGCCGCTCTCGTAGGGGTCTAGGGGTGTGGGTTTGGCTATTCATCGCGACTGTGGAATCCGTGTTTTATACAGGCTCGTATTGAAAACACGGACGTCCTAGTATATCCAATATTTCATATGATTCTTCTGCTGCGATATCTGTGATGTGATCATTTGATGTTCTGTGATAGATACTGTATATAGTATATATGATATATTATATAGGCGTTACTTATGTTTTACACCTGCGCTAGCCCTGCCCCGCTCTGCCGTTAGTTACCTAACCTAACGGTGCACGAGGGGACATCGAGGCGAATGCGCATGGCATAAGTGTACGTCGTATTTATCTGTGATGTTTAGGTGATTTAAATGATGGGAATTCATTAATATGATTAATGAAAGAAAAGAAACCTAAAAGATGTTGTGGAATCGAATTTTCAAAAATAGATAGCTACAGTTCTTTCTTTGCATCGCGGTGTTCCTTGTAGAACATCCTGCACCTTATTCGATAAGGAAAGGGTCGAGATCCCTTCACCGGGAGTGACCACTTTAGCAATAACTGGCAGATGCTACAACCCTCGGTTTGTCTTTTGATTGCTCCTATAGTTTTTGCTTTGCACAGCGGTATATATGATATATCCAGCACCTTATTCGATGGGGAAAGGGCCGACGATCCCTTCACCGGGAGTGACCCCTTTAGCAAAACTAGAAAAGCCTAAAAAACACTCCATTTTAAAATAATTTGATTCTACAACGATATCAAGTTCATTACGCAATAGGTTTTCAGAAAAACCTGTCGTAGCCCTCCGTCATTTCAGATAAGTCCTGCTTAGTATTCGTGCTGCGTTTTTTGACCTTGTCAAGGCGTAGTGTGCGGTAGCTAACCAGTATTTATCTGTTTATGCATATGATGCAGATTGTTTTAGGGTAGTCGTACGGCCTTGTTGACCTTGTCAAGGATCGTGCGGGTGGGTTTGATTCAATCAAGAAATGACGGGTAGAACTTGACTTACGGTCTATGGTTTGTTGACCTTGTCAAGGTCATGGATCGTTCGGGGCAAAAATTATCGAGAATTTCAAGTGTTGAAATTTGCAATGAGATTGCATACCTTCTATGAGAGAGTTTTACACATTACAATTAGCCGATCAAGTAGGTGTCTAGAAAGGTGTCAACGGGGTTACGCCTCTAGGAAAACGAGGTTTACATTAATTAGGTTCGTGCGAAAGCACGGGGAACCTCCCTCAAAGTACCGACACCGGCCTAGCTGAAAGATTGGCGAACTTATAGCATGTAATTAATCCCGACTAGTCTTTCCTTTTAGGGTTTGAAGGAAGATTTGATAAAAACAGTAGGAGCCATCCTGATTAGATAAAATAATAACCAATCTGATCTTGCAAGAGCGCACGCAGAGTGTTTTCTTCTCTCTCTCTCCAGGTTGCGACCATGTCACGCCTTAATCAAGATAATAAAACGGATATATTGACCGAACCCGCTTGTTATACTGAGCTGGGGAACGTTGGTCCCGCTCCTACTTATAATTGTTATAAGACAGAGCAGGAAATTGGGGAATACCAGATTTCCCGTGCCGCCCAAACGAAGAAAGTGCATGTTGATGCATCATCTTCGGGTGTGTTCGTTACACAGAATTGTTTCTCAGTATCCTCTGCGTCCTGGGTATCTGATACCTGATCAGGATCCCACATATGTATTATATTACATGGGCTACAGAAAGGTAGAGAACTGAGAATGGGTGATAAGTTTCATGAGGCAGAAAACGGTGCAAGTGTTGCAGCCAAGTCTGTTGGTCACTGTCACCCTGTATTACCAGAATACATTGATTCTGAACAAATGTTATTAGATACCAAACCTGATATACAAAATCATATCAGTCTCTTTATTTAGATAAAGAAGGATATAATTTTGTATTGTTGGATAATGTTTTGAACATTTCCTAAATCAAGAGTTGATCGGTTCAGGCACGTTATCTAAAAGCATTAACGTTCTAAATCAAACTACAGTTCTTAGTATACAGAACACACACAAGAGGAAGAGTTCATAAATGAACGAATCCTTCTTGAGGCATTATAGACTAGGTCATATCAATGCGACCCGACTAGCTAAGTTACATTAAGATGCATTTTTAAATCAGTTTGAATTTACATCTTGTGAAACTTTCCAGTCATGTCACAAAGATAAGATGACCATAGCTCTGTTTAATGGAAACAGAGAAAGAGTTAGTGAACTCTTGGGATGATACATGCTGATGTATGAAGGTCCCCTGTCTACACATGCCAAGACCGGTTCTTTGTACTTCATTACATTCTCTGATAATCTCTCAAGATTCAGACATATGTTCCTGTTGAAACACAAGTCCGAACCTTTTGAGATATTCATAGAATATAAGTTAGAAGTAGAGAACCAAAATACGGGTAAAAGTATTATGTCCTTTGATGTGATCAAGGAGGAGAATACTTGAGCACGGAATTCCTGGATTATTCTAAAGGAGAATGAGATTCTCTCTCAGCATTACTCCTCCGTATACACCATAGCACGATGGTATATCGGGGCGGAGCAATAACACCCTATGTGATATGGTGTGCTCTATGATGAGTACTACTGAGTTACCTATTTCCTTTTAGGGAGTTATGCACTTATGAAGTTGCATACCTATTGAATAGGGTTCCGATCAAATCTGATGCCTACCATTTCATATGAGATATGGAAAGGGAAGAGCCCATATCTTAAGTTTGTTAAGATTTGGGGTTGTCCGGCCTATGTCTAAAAAGCAAAATCCGGACAAGCTCGAGGCAAAGTCAGTTCTGTGGAAGTTTGTTGGATATCCCAAGCATACGCAAGGGAATATCTTCGACCTAACCGAGGAACAAAAATGTTTTGTTTCTCAGCATGCCACATTTGTGAAAGGGAATTTCTTATGAAGAAATTATTGGGCATGAGGTAGAACTGGAAAGAGTTCCAGCTATACAAACTGCAGCTGATGATTTGGTAGAACCAAAGGATTCAATAGCAACCAACGAACCTCAGCCTTTCCGCCGATCTAGTAGGTTTCCTCACCCACCTGAGAGATACTTCGGTTTCTCTATGACAGTGAGAGCGAGGATTGCATCATGGGATGATGATCTAACTAGTTTCGAGCTGGCCATCAGGATTAGGACTCTGTAAGAATGGCTGGATGCTTAGCGATCTGAGATGGAATCCTTATACACAAACAAGGTATGGACTTTAGTTGCTTTATCTGAAGGGTTAAATCCCCATCAGGAACAAGTATATCTTGAGAAGATTACTTGGTGTACATGGAAAAGTTGAGACTTTCAAAGCTAGACTCGTTAAAGGTTTGCATCATAGACTGGTTGTGGCTAATGATGAAACCTTTTCTGGGGCCTATACTTAAGTCCATCCAGATCCTACTTGCTACGACTACATACCATGACTACGATATCTGGCGGTTGGGTATCTTGACTGCTTTTCTAAATAAAGATTTAGAAGAGGTAGTCTATAAGTACACAGCCAGAGGGCTTCGTAGACTGTGGGAGCAGCGGAAACGTGTGCAAGATGTTTTATATGATAAAGCAGGCATCGCGGAGTTGGAACGCCTGTTTTGATGTGGTAGTCAAAGAGTTTAATTTCATCAAAATGGTAAATGAACCTTGTATGTACAAAAATGTAGTAGGGACTATGGTGGTAATCCTCGTAGAGTACGTGGATGACATACTATTGATGGGGAAGGAGTTTCCTATGCTACGCTCGGTCAATCTCCGCTTATCACAAGGATTCTCCATACAGGATCAAAATGATACCTCCTAAATCCTGGGTTTTGGATCTATGAGATAGATCTAATTGGATGTTAGTATACTCACTAGTTGTAGTGAGATGGTATCAATCGATCCTGGGGAGAATCACTGGAAGGGTTCCAGGGTGATAAGAACGACTGAATGTCAGTCACAAGTATTGTCTTTACCCTCAGTAGAGGGACGGTATGTTGGAAGAGTTCCAAGCTAGATACCGTGGCATACTAGACATAAAGGCGAGATACATCGCTACCAAAGATGCTACCAAAGAGGAAGTCTGGGTATATATATTAGTTCATGAGATGAACTTTGTTCCTACCATTGTGTGACAATGGAGTTGTGGCTTATGCCAAGGAACGCCCGTCCCATCAGTGATCCAGACATATTCTTAGGCAGTATCACCTGATCGTGGAGATGGTTGATCTCCAGGGGATCGAGGACTCAGAGGACAACACGGCGGATCCACTCACAAAGGCCTTTTCCTAAAGAGAGACTTTTATGGGATGGTTGAGTATGAGATACTACAACCACTGCTATCAGATGGCCCTAGTACAAGTGGGAGATTGTTAGTTATTTGTATGCCCTAGAGGCCATTACTATACATAGGATGTATATTGTAGTGAAAGCTTGGACATATATAGGGATGACTTTCTTGCTCGATATGATAGTATGCTATCTGATTACTCTTTACCTTAACGTGTACACTGATTGTCTCTCTGTTACATGTTGGTAAAGCCCTTAGGATGTGTACTCGACTACCTGGACTATGATGCAGATCATACTAGTGGGGACGTGGTAGTCCAAAAGTACATCCTTCAAAGTCCCTAGTCGTGGGTGTATCGAGACGGGGCATCGATATACCAAAGTAGACTAGCGTGTACCTTCTCAACCCATAAAGATGGGTAATGGATGATCCAATATCCATTGGTGTTTGACATCAGAGATGATATACGGGTGCTCAGTGGAGACTGGGTATACTGGACGGACTCGCTGAGAACTCCCAGATGGTATTATACCTTACGTCAGATGGCAGTTCTCTGGTGACACTGGTACAGGTTAGTCTGTAGACCCGAGATCGTCATAGAGTCTTGTGTGATTCCCACTGTGCTTTGATTTCTATCATACCATGTCCGAGAGGGCGTGCAAAAAGGTGGTTTTTGGGTACAGTCCCGAGTCACATGGAGGCAATGAGCGATAGGAGGGGTTTCGTCTCTCCCGGTATAGGGAGTTGATGTTGCGCTGTGCTCGATTGGCTATAATAGGAAGTCCTTGGCCAAGGCTGCTTTAGGGATTTACTGGAAAGTGTTACCAGTAGTTTCTCGACACGTTATGAGCCTCATATCGACACGACTTAACGAGTTATTGGGGTCTGGCGTTTACCACCCCTAGACGAGATATGCGACATATCAGACGAACAGACCGGACTGTACGGTAGTGTTGCTTGTTGGAATCACAGGAGTGTGAGCGGGCTTGCTCGTTGATCTTCTGATCGCTCAATACCAGGGTGGCTGTTACGTTTAGCAGACCGCTTGCGGCTTGTGGGTGTTTGATATGATCATCACCTGCTGCCGGCGTATTGACGAGTCTTTCGAGTCCTACACAGGGGTTTCCTGGCTCAAGCGAAATGAAATGGGAGCGCATATGAGATATGTGCGGGACCGAGAATAATATCAGTATGTGATACTATATTATATTCTCGCGATTTTTATCATCAGTCGGTTATATGTGATATGGCCGGGTTACCGAATCAAGTGTTGATTCGATATATTAATACACTTGATATTAGTCGGTTATATGCAGTATGACCGGATCATTAAATCAAGTGTTGGTTTAGTGATTTAATGTATAATTATATATTTGATATATAACTTTACATTAACTAGTATTGGTTCACTTAAGATTATTTCTCACTAGTATGTGCACATTGTATATATGATATATATTTGTGCACTTGATTGTATCATGTTTGATGATACATGCAAACTTAGGTTAGTGTATGCTTTAAACTATGATTAGGTTAATGGTTAGGGTTTGATTTACTCATTTATTTATTCATTTATTTATTTGGGCAAAAACAAATATGGTGGCTTTCTTTGTTTTATTCTTGGAGTTTCATGAAGCTTTACCATTTTGTTTCTATTCTCAAAACTAACCATTATCTAAACCCTAGTTTATTCTCTACATGAGTTAGACTAACCCATGGTTGCTATATGATAAGAATCACTTGAATTTTCATTTTAATTAATTCTTTTTCTTTTTCTTCTTCTTCATCTTCTTCATGAAGAAAGAAAAAGCTTGCTAGAAAATTCTAAGTGATGATTCCAAGTGAGAAATCCAAATCCAAAGTGAACCCACATCCTATTTATTCATCCTCTATCACGTGCCATGTAGTAGAGGGTGTTTTCTTCACAAGTTTCTTGACCTGGTGAAGATGGAGCTTGAGTTTGAGTCGCCTCGACGTAGATCATCTTCGGCCTCGAAGTCAATGACCTAGCCCGATCATTTCTCCGACGAAACCATCGCCAGAGTCCAGGATCCGATGATCGCAGTGGAGGGACGTCAACACGGAGCTAAAGAAATGGTGGAGCGGATCTACAAAGGTTGTATTCCCTTTTCACTTAGCAATAAAGTTGTTTACTTGCTTGCTTTTCGCCTTTACTTCTAGTTAACGATCTATATTAGGGTTTCTCGACACCGGAAAATTTTTGTTTGGCATGGTTGATGCCTTGTAGAACCTCTTGAGTGTGCCTAGTAACCCTACAAATCCTACCCTCTCATGTGTTGAGATCAAGGATTAGCTAGACTATTTAATCCATAACCATACTCTATATCATCTAGGTGAATTTGATTAGCAACTAAAGAAACCTAGTTACCTCAAGATTAGAGGCAAAGCTTGGAGTAGAAGCTCTTGGGTGGATCGTCTATTACATAGAGGTGGCCGACAAGGAAGTGGATAACGAGAAGACGAAGGACTAGGTTCATTAGGTATAATCTCTATTCATAGTAGTTAACAACTCCTATGTTTGTGTTAGTTATAGTTTAGCAAAGATCCTTTCGGTTAGTCGATGTTGCTTCAAACAAAATGATTGTTTTTCATATTTCCGCTTCCCCGCTAGTCGTGGGGTGTACAACGTCGACTTACACATCTCGATCAGCCGCTCGAACTGAGTCTGGGGTATGGCCTTCGTGAGTAGATCTACAGTGTTATTCTCTGAATCTACTCTCCTCGCCTCGATCTCCCGGCGATCTACGATCTCCCTGATCAGGTGGTACCGCCTCAAAATGTGTCTGGACTTCTGATGGGACCTAGGTTCCTTCGCTAAAGCTATAGCGCCGTTGTTGTCACAATACAGCGGTATTGGATCAACAATGGTAGGAACCACCTGAAGCTCCGTGAGGAACTTTTTCATCCAGACAGCTTCCTTTGCGGCATTGCAAGCAGCTATGTACTCCGCTTCCATAGTTGAGTCAGCAACGGTTTCCTGCTTGGAGCTCTTCCAGCAAACCACCCCTCCATTGAGGGTAAAGACATAACCCGACATGGACTTGGAGTCATCCTTGTCACTCTGGAAGCTGGAGTCAGCAAAGGCCTCGATCTGGAGGTCTTTTCCGCCATACACCAAGAACATCTCCTTAGTCCTTCTCAAGTACTTGAGAATGTTCTTTACTTGTATCCAGTGTTTCTCTCCTGGATCCGACTGATACCGGCTTACAACGCTCAATGCGTATGCTACATCTGGTCTGGTACACAACATCACATACATTATAGAGCCTACCGCAGATGCGAAGGGTATAGATGACATGCGAACCCTTTCCAAATCGGTCTTAGGAGACATCTCTTTGGAGAGGGTGATTCCATGACAAGACGGTAGATTACCGCGCTTTTAATCTTCCATACTGAATCGTTTCAGTATGGTGTCGATGTACCTGGACTACGAAAGTCCCAACATCCTCTTAGATCTGAATCCCCAGATTGTAGTTGGCATCGCCCAGGTGCTTCATGGAGAACCTCTTTGACAAGAATCCTTTAACTGACTGTTGTTAGTGTATATGCCTTATAGCCCATTACTGTATCATACTAGTTTGTATATTACTTAATGGAAGCTTGGGATATTCACAGTTGTATAGACAATCTTTCTCAAAATAGTAGTATGCTACTTGGTTTGCTTCTACTTCAATATGTGCATGTGTTTCTTTTAGCATATCGCTTATACATATTAGTGGAGCCCTTAGGATCTTTGCTTGATTACAAGCATTGTGATGGCAGTCACACTAGTTGGGGCTTGGTAATCTACAAACGCATCCTTATACAGGTCCCTAGTCGTAGGATTATAGAGACGGGGCATCGATACTCCGGAGTAGACTATCGTACACGCTTCTCATCCCAGCAGGGGAGATGGTCTGTCCTACAACCATTAGTACGTCGTGCTGGAGATAGTATGCGGGTGCTCGTTAGGTTACGAGTACACTGGACAGGACTCATCGGGAACTGTTGGTTGGTAGTATACCTATCGTCAGATAACAGTTCCCAGGTGACAGGAGTACAGCTTAGTCCATTGACTTGACACTGCTACTTCGCCTCGGGTGTGTTCCCACTGTACTTTTATTACTACCCTACCACGGATCAAAGGAGTCATGCAAGAAGGTAGTAGTTGGGTGCAGTCCCGAAGAACTTGGAGGCAGTAGCGGTTAGATAGGATTCGTCTCTCCCGGTATTGGGGGTTGATACCGCGCTGTGTCTAGGAGATCCATTACACAAAGTCCCTGGCCATGGCAAGCGAGAATTACTGGTAGTATTTCCATTAGTTTCTCAGGGTGTTCTGGGCTACACTCCGGCACTACTTGTACCGCTATTAGGGGTCTGACGTTTACCGCCCCCTAGGCCCGACATACGATACTCATAGACGAACAGACCGGACTGTACGGAGATTGTCATATTCAGGCTCAGTAGGAGTTCGGATGGGTTTACCTCATCGGCCTTCTTATCGACATCTACCTGGGGACTGTTACATACAGCTAGTGCTGCTTGCGGTCTGTTGTTAAACCCACTGCCAGCGTAGTGTCGAGTCTTTAGAGTCCCACACAGAGAGTTTCCCTGCACCGGGCAAAAGGTTTAGAGGCCGTATGGTTTTACGGCAAGGCTACGATCACTTACGTGCACTTGTGCACGTATGCTGTTCGGGCAGACAATACTAGTGGGCTTTGGTTTAAGCCAGATCCTAGTATTGTATGGATGGATAAGTTTTGTCTTCTGTGCATTCGCATTCTACAGAATGCGGATGCGGGTGTGTATGCACGGTTGTGAGGAGCGAAGAAGGAGGTGCCTCATTGGGGTTCTGAACGTTGATTCGGTCAGAACCATTATGAGGTAAGGAAAACACTTACTAATCTTTTTAATGATAATTATGTTATGGCTAATTGCTTTGACCATTTGACCATGTTGACAATTTGACCATTGTTGACTTGGATCTTTCTTGTGAGCTCTAGACTCTTCTTTGGGTTTTGATTTAATTTGAAATGATAAGGGTCAAATCAAGGAGCCATCACACTTTATCATGATAAGAGATTAGTAATTATTTTTCATATGGATCATTATCTCTTGCTCATTCTCTCTCATCCAAGAGAGAGCTCCCATGGTTCCTCCTTCTTCTTCCTCTCTAGTTTTTCCCTTAGCTCTCATGTGTTGAGAAAATAAGGATCTAAATAGATAAACAAATCCACCATCTTCTTCTACACCACCTAGGACATCAAGAGTAGCAAACTTGTTGCCCTAGTTACCTCGGCTTGAGGTGGATCTCGGACTACAGACTCTTTGGTGGATCGTCTTCGACTCAAGGAGGCCACGGAGGTGACCAAGGGCCGGATCGACGCATGGAGCCTACAGAGACGAGGAGGATAGCGGAGAAGACCCGAAGGACTAGTAGCATGAGGTATAATCTCCTTGCATAGTAAATAGAACCTCATATAGTTTGTTAGCAATGGTTTGGCAAAGATCCTCAAGTTTTAGTCTATGTTACCTTGTGTTGAAAATTTGTTTTTTATCTATTTCGCCTCCCCGTAACTACCGGGATGGGTAACGTAGACTTACAGTGGTATCAGAGCCTCGCTAAACCATTACTAACATGTTAGCAAAGTGTTAGAAATTCGATCACCAAAAAAATCGCAAAAATACGTCAAAAATGCACGTTTTCTGTCGATTTTAAAAACTAGTCCAAAAATTTTTCCAGGAACCTTAAAAATACGTGCAGGTTTTTTTAAGGACACACAAGAAAAACGAGATCATGAACCGGTCAGACCGCCGCGGAAGCGAAGCCAAACCAAGGGTTTAGCCGCGGATCCGCGGCCCAGTCGACGCCGAGTCAACTCGTTTTTCTGCAGTCTATCCAGATCTGTATTCTGTGATTTTTCTGATAGTTTGTTTCTGCCAAGATTATGTTGAGTACTGTGCTGTGCTTGGGGTAGTTTCAAATCAAGTTATCGATCGAAATTCTAAGTACTTTAGCTAATCGGATCTTCTGTGATGTGATATATGTACTGAACGTCTACTAATCGCTATACGTCGATTAGTGGGGGTTGTGCATATCTGTGATCTGTGATGTTGGTTTGTGTATATGAACTTGTTGGATCGTCGTGATGAATAGCCGGGGATGTGAGATGAGGGTTTTCATTTTTCGTTCAATGTAAAATTTGTAATTTGATGTAATATTATTTTATGGCCGCACATCCGGGTTGAGGTTGTAGCCACCATTGTATATTATTTCTTATACTGTTTTTGCTCCTAGGATAGACCCAAGGTAGGGTGCACAAACTACCAGGTACTTTGAAGTGCCGAGTGGCCTTCTCACGTTGTTGAGACAGGTTGCTTCGCTTCGGGTACTTGGCGGGTAGTTTGCCTCACCCGTAGGGGTCTAGGGTGGGGTTTGGCTATTCATCGCGACGGTGTAATCCATCTTTCGTTGCAGGCTCGAACGAAACACGGATTCCTAGCATATCCAATGTGTTCATCTATGATCTGGAATGGCTATCATTGCATCTGAAGAATGTATATACCTATATATGATATCTAGTAGGTGTTGCTTATGTTTTGCATCCGCGCTAGTCCAGCCCCCGCTCTGTCGTTAGTTAAGTAACCTAACGGGTGATGACGGTGTTAGTTGTATGTATGCCCTAGAGGCCAGTATTGTACAGATGATGTATATTATATTGGATGCTTGGACATATATAGAGAGGACTTTCTTGCTCGATATGATAGTATGCTATCAGGTTGCTCTTATCTTAACATGTATACTTGTCTCTTGATACTGTCTTATAGTTACATGTTGGTAAAGCACTTACGATGTGTACTTGACTACCTGGACTATGATGCAGATCATACTAGTGGGGCCATGGTAGTCCATAAGTACATCCTTTAATGTTCCTAGTCGTAGGTGTATCGAGACAGGGCATCGATATACCAGAGTAGACTAGCGTATACGCTTCTCGACTGATGAGATGGGCGATGGATGATCCTATATCCATTGGTGTTTGACATCAGAGATGGTATACGGGTGCTCAGTGGAGACTGGGTACACTGGACGGACTCGCCGAGAACTCCCAGATGGTATTATACCTCACGTCAGATGGCAGTTCTCTGGTGACACTTGTGCAGGTTAGTTTGTAGACCCGAGATCGTCATAGGGTCTTGTGTGATTCCCACTGTGCTTTAATTTCCACCTTACCAGGTCCAAGAGGGCATGCAAAACGGTGGTTTTTGTGTACATTCCCGAGTCACATGGAGGCAATGAGCGATAGGAGGGGTTTCGTCTTTCCCGGTATTGGGGGTTGATATTGCGCTGTGCTCGATTGGCCGTAACAGGGAAGTCCCTGGCCAGGGCTGATTTAGAGATTTACTGGTAAGTGTTACCAGTAGTTTCTCGACCCGTTATGAACCTCACATCGGCACGACTTATCGGTTATTGGGGTCTGACGATTACCACCCTAGACTTGATATGCGACATATCAGACGAGGAGACCGGACTGTACGGAAAGTGTTACCGGCAGGCTTTTACAGGAGTTGGAGTTGGCTTGCTTGCTGATCTTCTGATCGCTCAATACCCGGTTAGCCGTTACGTCCAGCTAGTACCGCTAACGGCTTGTGAGTGCTTGATGTGATCATCACCTACTGCCGGCGTATTGACGAGCCTTTAGAGCCCTACATAGAGGTTTTACTGGCTCAGGCAAAACGAAATAGGAGCACGTATGTAATATGTGCGGGACCGAGAATAATGCGTGTATGTGATACCGTATTCTATTCTCGCGACTTTTTGTATCGGTCGGTTATATATATGATATAGCCGGGTTATCGAATCAAGTGTAGATTCGATAAGTCGATACAATGGATGTTAGTCGGTTATATGAGATATGACCGGATTATTAAGTCAAGTGTTGATTTAATAATTGAGTGTATAATTGTATATTAGATATACTAGTTTACATTAACTAACACTTGTTCACTTAAGGATTTTTCTCACATGTGCACAGCTTTAATATATATGTGATATATATTAAAATGTGTTTTCTTTTTGTATCATGGTTGATGATACACTTGACATGGGTGTGTAAGACATACACCATTCTATTTATTATGGTAGGTTATAATTATTTAAGGTAATTACAAAATTAGTGAAATTTTGGAATGAGCATGAAGCTTGTAGAAGCTTGCTTTGCTTTGACAAAGTCCACTAGCTTTGTCTTTACTTTAGATTTTTTGTTAACCTAACCATTTGGATTAGCCATGGTTATGTCTCTACATGAGTTAGTATATGATACTCACTCACCATGGTTAGCTTACTCACTTGATCATTATCTTCATCTTTTCTTTTGTTCATCTTCTTCTTCTTTGAGCAAAAGAAAAGCTAGCTAGGGTTTTCAAGAGAGAGTGAAACATTGTGAGAAAATAAATTCTAAAGTGAACCCACTTCCTATTTCTCCATCCTCTACTAGACTAGAACTTTAGTTTAAGGTGTTTGCTTCACTAATTCTCTAGTTAGTGAAGTAGAAGCTTGAGTTGATATTCCCTCGACGTAGATTTTCTTCGGCCTCGAAGACTTCAAGCAAGGACGCTTTTTTCGCCTCGTGAAGCCATGCAAGAGCCCGGAAGAACCACGATCGCAGCGAAGGGACTTCAACAAGGAGCTAATGAAGTGAAGGACCGATCTACAAAGGTTGTATTTCGTATTCACATAGTCGTAATTGTCTTTTACTAGCATGTGAAACCCTAATTTTCTAGCAACGATCTTGTTTAGGGTTATTCGGCACGGCTAAAATTTTAAACGGGCTGCATTGTAGAACCTTATTAGAGTGCCTAGTAACCCTACAGTAGTATCAGAGCCTAGCTAGAGCATTAGGTGACTTGTATACGGAGTTAAAACCCCGATCGAAACCCGAAATGCAAATTTAACCCCCTCTCTGGACAAATTTTAAAAACTGTGATTTTTCTGAATTAAAAATTCCTAAAAAAATCAGCAGGGAATTCTGAGAATTACACAAAATTTGAGCCTCTAATACCGTACAGACGCCGCGGAACCGCGGTCTCACCCCACTTTAGGCGGCGGTTCCGCGGCAGTAAAAGTGAAACAAGGGCATAATTTTGTGCTGTAATTTCTGTAGCTATTCCTTATATTTTATGGGTATTTTTTATCTGACTCAAGTGTTGAGTGTTCTGGGGTTTATTTTGTATTCGTTGATTCGATCAGAATATTTAATTTCGTGCTCTTTTCCGGATATTTAGAAACTGTTAAAATGTTCGAACGGATATCATTAATGTAAGTCCACGTTGCTCACCCCAGTTCTTACGGGGAGGCGGAAACGGCGAAAAACAATGATTTGGCGCAAGGCAACATGGACTCAAAAGCAAGGATCTTGGCTAAATTAGAAACTAGTAAACTACTAGAGGTTTTAACTACTATTCTGTAGAAAGTATACCTCACGGAACCTGTCCTTCGTGTCTTCTCTCCGCTGTCCGGCTCGTCCATCCGCCCTCCGAGGGTCGATCCGGATCTTGGTCACCTCCGCGGCCTTCTTGCGTTGAAGACGATCCACCCGAGAGTTGTACACTAAGCTTCGCCTCAAGCCAAGGCAACTAGGGCAAAGAGATTGCTAGTCAAGAAGCCCTAGGATGTGTAGAGGAGATGTATGGATGTGTTTGTCTTTGTGGGATCTTTTTCTCTCAACACATGAGATCAAAAGATGAGATCAAGAGGAGGAAGAAGAAGGAGAAACTTAGCAACCATGGAGATTTTCTTTTTCTTCTCACTTCAAGAGAGAGAAAATGAGAAGAGAATAATGAAAAGATTAAGCCAAAATGAAATGAACCATGGTTGCAATAATGCACTAAAATCATCATTACTAATCCTATCATGATAAAAGTTAATGGCACATTGAATTGGCCATTATCATAACACAAGAAATAAAAAGAAAATGAAAGAAGAGTGTGGATCTCTCTTGAAGGTCAATGGTCAACCGGTCAACGGGTCAACAAAGTCAAGAGAGATCTAAGTGGTCAAATGGTCAATGCAATTAGCCATCACTAATCTATCACTAAAAGGATTAGTAAACAATGTCTCCGGCTCATAACGGTTTTGACCAAATGAATTGTCAAAACCCTAATGAGTGTGCCACATTACGGTTTTGGCCGAACCAACTGCCAAAACCTTAATGGGGCACCTCCTCCTTCATCTCTCCTCAAAACTGTGCATACACATCCGCATCCGCTTTCCGTAGAATGCGGATGCACAGAAGACAAATCAAATCCATCTGTGCAATAGTAGGATCTGGCTTAAACCAAAGCCCACTAGTATTGCCTGCCCGAACAGCATACGCACACTAGTGCACGTAAGTGATCGTAGCCCTGTCGTAAAACCATACGGCCTCTACACGTTTCGCTCGGTGCAGGGAAACTCTCTGTGTGGGACTCTAAAGACTCGACACAACGCTGGCAGTGGGTTTAACCACAGACCGCAAGCGGTACTAGCTGTACGTAACGGTCCCCAGGTAGATGTCGATAAGAAGGCCGATGAGGTAAACCCATCCGAACTCCTACTGAGCCTGTATGTGACAATCTCCGTACAGTCCGGTCTGTTCGTCTGATACATCGCATGGCGGGCTTAGGGGTGCGGTGAACGTCAGTCCCCTAATAGCGGTACAAGTCGTGTCGGAGTGTAGCCCAAAACACCCTGAGATAACACTGGAAACCTACCAGTATATCTCGCTTGCCCTGGCCAGGGACTACTTGTGTAATGGCTCTCCTAGACATAGCGCGATGTCAACCCCCAATACCGGGAGAGACGAATCTTGTCTAACCGTCACTGCCTCCAAGTGCTTCGGGACTGCACCCAACTACTACCTGTTTGCACAACTCCTTTGAGCCGTGGTAGGGTAGTAATCTAAGTACAGTGGGAACACATTCGAGGCGAAGTGACAGTGTCAAGTCGGCGGACTAAGCTGTACTCATGTCACCTGGGAACTGATAACTGACGATAGGTATAATACCAACCAACAGTTCCTGATGAGTCCTGTCCAGTGTACCCGTAACCTAACGAGCACCCGCATACTATCTCAAGTACGACGTACTGATGGCTGTGGGACAGACCGTCTCCCCCGCGGGGATGAGAAGCGCATACGCTAGTCTACTCTGGAGTATTGATGCCCTGTCTCGATAGTCCTACGACTAGGGACCTGTATAAAGATGTGCTTATGGATTACCTAGCCCCCATGAGTGTGAGCGCCATCACAACGCTGGTAATCAAGCAAAAATCCTAAGGGCTCTACTAATATGTATATAAGCGATATGCTAAAAGAAACATATGCACATATTGAAGCAGAGACAAACCAAGTAGCATACTACCATTTTGAGCAAGATTGTCTATACAACTGTGAATATCCCAAGCTTCCATCAAGTAATATAAAAGCTAGTATGATACAGTAATGGCCTCTAGGGCATATACACTAACAATCTCCCACTTGCACTAAGGCCATATACTGGCGTATCGAAGACCTATCATCTCGATCAGCCGCTCGAACTGAGTCTGGGGTAGGGCCTTCGTGAGTGGATCTGCAGTATTGTTCTCCGTATTTACACTCTTCACCTCGATCTCCCGGCGATCTATGATCTCCCTGATCAGGTGGTACCGCCTCAAAATGTACCTGGACTTCTGATGGGACCTGGGTTCCTTGGCTAAAGCTATAGCGCCGTTGTTGTCGAAATACAGCGGTATTGGATCAACAATGGTAGGAACCACCTGAAGCTCCGTGAGGAACTTCTTCATCCAGACAGCTTCCTTTGCGGCATCGCAAGCAGCTATGTACTCCGCTTCCATGGTTGAGTCTGCAACGGTCTCCTGCTTGGAAATCTTCCAGCAAACCGCCCCTCCATTGAGGGTAAAGACATAACCCGACATGGACTTGGAGTCATCCTTGTCACTCTGGAAGCTGGAATCAGCAAAGGCCTCGAGCTGGAGGTCTTTTCCGCCATACACCAAGAACATCTCCTTAGTCCTTCTCAGGTACTTGAGAATGTTCTTTACCGCTATCCAGTGTTTCTCCCCTGGGTTTCACTAATACCGGCTTACAACGCTCAATGCGTATGATACATCTGGTCTGGTACATAACATCGCATACATTATAGAGCCTACCGCAGAAGCGTAGGGTATAATAGACATGCGATCCCTTTCCAAATCAGTCTTGGGAGACATCTCTTTGGAGAGGGTGATCCCGTGACAACCGGTAAATTACCGCGCTTGGAATCTTCCATACTGAACCTTTTCAGTATGGTGTCGATGTACCTTGACTTTGAAAGTCCCAACATCCTCTTAGATCTATCAAGATAGATTTGGATCCCCAGAATGTAGTTAGCATCGCCTAGGTCCTTCTTGGAGAACCTCTGTGACAAGAATCCTTTGACTGACTGTAGCATAGGAATGTCATTTCCTATTAGGAGAATGTCATCCACGTACAAGATGAGGAATACCACAGTTCTCCCTATAATCTTACTGTAAATGCATGGTTCATCTGGATTTTTGATAAAGTCAAATTCCTTGACAGTATCATCAAAGAAGATGTTCCAACTCCGCGATGCCTGCTTAAGTCCATAGATGGACTTTAGCAACTTGCACACTTTACCGCTGCTCCCACTCTGAATGAATCCTTCTGGCTGATCCATATAGACGCACTCTTCTAAATTTCCATTTAGGAAAGCCGTCTTTACGTCCATCTTCCAGATTTCATAATCGTGGATGGCAGCAATGGCAAGAAGGATCCGAATAGATTTCAGCATAGATACTGGAGAAAAGGACTCGTCATTGTCCAAACCAGGTCTTTGACGAAAACCCTTTGCAACAAGTCTAGCTTTATAGGTCTCAACCTGCCCATCTACACCAATCTTCTTTCTGAAGATCTATTTGCAGCCTACGGGTTTTACCCCTTCTGGAGCAAAGTCCAAAGTCCAAACTTTGTTGGTGTACATGGACTCCATCTCGGCCCGCATTGCATCCAGCCATTTTACCGAGTCGCCGCTCTGAATGGCTTGCTGGAAGCTAGTAGGCTCACCAAAATCCATGGTGCAATCCTCTCTATCCCCGTCTATGAGAAAACCGTAGTATCTCTCGGGCGGATGAGACTACCTACTACTCCTGCGGAGTGGCGCAGGGATGTCCGGTTCTCTTGAAACTTCTGGTTCTTCTAAGCTTTCAGTAATAGTTTGTGGTTCTGGAATTTCTTCCAGTTCTACTACGCTCCCACTTGCTTCTTTTTCTAAAAACTGATGTTCCAGAAAGTGGGCATGACGAGAAACAAAAACCTTTTGTTCCTCTGCGTAATAGAAAAAATACCCCCTGGAGTTCTTTGGGTATCCCAGAAACTTACACAGTACTGAGCGTGCCTCGAGCTTGTCCGCATGCTGCTTTTTTACAAAAGCTGGACATCCCCATATCTTCAGATACTTAAGACAGGGTTTCTTCCCACACCACATCTGATATGGTTTGGTAGGCATAGTCTTGGAGGGAACCTTGTTCAAAAGATATCCAGCTGATTCTAATGCATAACCCCAGAAGGATAGCGGCAACTCAGCCTTACTCATCATAGATCGAACCATATCCAATAGGGTTCGATTCCGCCTTTCCGATACACCGTTGTGTTGTGGTGTGTATGGAGGAGTAAGCTGAGAGAGAATTCCATTCTCTTTTAAGTAGCCCAGAAACTCGTCACTTAAGTATTCACCACCTCGATCAGATCTCAGTGTCTTGATACTTTTGCCTGTTTGTTTTTAAACTTCATTCTTGTATTCCTGAAATTTCTCAAAGGCCTCGGATTTGTGCTTCATCAAGAAGACATGCCCATACCTAGAGAAATCATCTGTGAAAGTAATGAAGTATGAATAACCACTTCGCGCATGTGTAGACATTGGACGACACACATCACTGTGTATGAGTCCCAAGAGCTCACTTGCTCTTTCTCCGTGTTCAGTGAATGGAGTCTTTGTCATCTTTCCTATGAGACAAGATTCACAAGTGGCATAAGACTGATACTCGAACGGATCCAAGTATCCTTCTTTATGTAACTTTGTTAACCGTGTCTCATTAATGTGACTCCAGTCTACAATGCCATAAGAAAGCCTGATTTAATTCCGGAGACTTTCTTTTAAGTGTGTTCTGGACACTGAAGACCTGAGCTTGATTCAAAACGTATATACCGTATTTCAATGTACCTGGCCCAATCAGTACTTGATTTAGGTGGATGTTTACTGCATCGCTTACAAAAGTAAAATCATATCCTTCCTTAGAAAGTAAGGATACAGATATGATGTTACAAGTCACACCTGGTACATAAAAACAGTCACGCAGAATCAATATCTGCCCAGTTGTCAGTCCTAGATGATATTCCCCTACGGATATAGCATACATGCTCATTCCGTTAGCAACCCTGAGAGTCATATCACCTTTCCTGATAACCCTACGGTTTCTCAGAGCCTGTAACGAGTTACAGATATGAGATCCTGATCCGGTATCCAATACCCAGGAAGTAGGGTTAACTGACATACAGTTCTCTATTACAAACACACCCGAAGCCGAAGCCACAGCATGCTTCGAATTCTGGCTACTGGCTTTGCAATCCCTGCAATCCTTCTGCCCATGTTCATTCCCGTAACAATAGGAACATCCCTCTTTTACTGCATCCATTCCCGAAACTTCTGCCTTTCCCTTTCTTTCTACTTCCCTGGTTTCCTTCAGGGTAGTAGGTAGAGACTGTTGAACTAAGTCAGCATCTGACCCGTTCTTCAACGTGGTCTTCAGGTCCGAGAGCTCAAAAGAGCTGGTCTCTGTAAGGACGTTTCCCCCTACAGATGACCCGATAGCCAACCTCGCTGGAAGCAATTCATTCGAGGTCTTATATCTTGCGATACGAGATTGCTCTCCATATAAAACTTTGTTATGGAGGAAGATAGAAGCTGAGTCCATCTTCTCGTGCTGCCTCTGGTATATACCATCAACTGAGGCTAACACAAGGCACTTGGCTTTCGCACAGTCTTCTTCCGATGTCCTACGGATATCAATATCCGTGATAGGGGAAACTGGACCTGAGACGGCAGGGGTTCGATCAGTCAAGAGGTGTCCCAGCTTGTCATGGGCAATGGACATCTGGACAGACCTTTGCCAGTCATAACAGTCAGATTCAGTCATTTTATTATCTAGATGTAACCTAGGTGCGGTCACTGGGTCGCTGCAATTAAGAGAGAGAGAAGAAAACACTCAGCATGATGCTCTTGCAAGTTTAGATTAGTTTTTAATTTATCTAAACAGGATGGCTCCCACTGTCTCTCGAATCCCTCCTCAAACCATTAAGGAACAATTAATCAAGATCAATCTCACCGTACAATACTTGCTTAACCGTTCAGCCAGGCCAGTGTCGGTACTTCGAAGGAGGTTTTCCAACGCTTTCGCGAAGTTCCTTAATTAAGTAAGCTCTTTTCCCTGTGGGCGTAGCCCCGCTAACACCTTTCTAGACACCTACTTGGTTTATAGCATTGATCGTTAAGTGAAAAAGTTTCCGAGGAGTAGCATATACTCACAGTAGGATCGGGATCCAAATATCATCGCGTGACAAAACTGAAGGAATCCTACCAGAATCATCACACTCCAAATGGTATGCAGCGCTAGCAAGTTTCAGTACTTTTGAAACTCCCGATGTGGATTTTTGCCCCATGCTCTTATGACCTTGACGAAGGCCAACATATCATAAGTCACATGTCAAGTTCTACCCGTCATCGTCCAGGTTAATTTGAACCAACCCGTACATACCCTTGACGAAGGCCAAAATAGTAGTACGACTATCCCAAACCAACGCATCTATCTATGCTACAAATAAATATTCAGCAGCTACCAATCACTATGCCTTGGCGAAGGTCAAAATACATAGCTTGAATACTACTGAATATTTAACCGAGATGACGGAGGGCTACGAATGGTTTTGGTGAAACCGTGAATGTAGTGAACTTGATATAATCGATGGAACGAGATAGCTTTTAAAAAGGAGTGGTTCAAGCTCCGCGTTTAAAATGCTGGTTTATGAAAAGAACCGAGTGGTTTTGAAAGTGTTCCAACGACTTTTACTTGGTTTATTTTCTTGCATTAGTTCTTTTAATGTGTCCCATCATTTAATCCTACCATTGCAGAAAACAACCAAAATATGACGTACGCTTATGCCATTCGCATTCGCCACGGGGCCCCGTCATCACCCGTTACGTTACTTAACTAATGACAGAGCGGGGGCTGGGCTAGCGCGGCTGAAAAACATAAGCAACGCCTAAGTAGATATCATTTATAGATATATAGCAATGATAGCCATTACAAATCACAGATGAACACTTTGGATATACTAGGAACCCGCGATTCGTTCGAGCCTGCAACGAAAAGCGGATTACACGGTCGCGATGAATAGCCAAACCCCACCCTAGACCCCTACGGGTGCGGCAAACTACCCGCCAAGTGCCCGAAGCGAAGCAACCTCCCTCAACTCGTGAGTAGGCCACTCGGCACTTCAAGATACCCGGTAGTTTGTGCACCCCACCTTGGGTCTATCCTAGGAGCAAAAACAGTAAAAAGAAATTATACAATGACGGCTACAACCCCGACCCGGTTGTGCGGCCAAACAAATAATATTACATCAATTTACATATTTTACAATGAATGAAAGAAAAAGAAACTCTCATCTCACACCCATTCCCGGCTATTCATCCGCGACAATCCAACGAGTTCATATACACAAACCATCAACATTACAGATCACAGATATGTATAACCCCCACTAATCGACGTATAGCGATTAGCGGACGTTCAATACATATATCACATCACAGATAATATTCATTAGCCAAAGAGTACGGAATATCGATCAAAATATGGATTTTTAACCTCCCCAAAAGTCAATTTGCTCTCTGGAAAATTTGGGTAGAAAAAACATGTCTTAACAATCCCAAAACAGACAAACTAAAATACTGCACAAAACCCGATCCAGTGCCGAGTCAAAACGGCCGCGGAAGCGCGGTAATGAGCATGTCATTGCCGCGGAACCGCGGTCGTTTGATCGAGTCACTGGATCATTTTTCTGCAGTGTTTTCATAAAACCCTGAGACGATTTTTCATATATTTTAAATCACCTTTTGAACAGTATGAAAATCGACAGAAACTTGAGGTTTTGCGAACGAGTTTTGCGACTTTTTTCCGATCGATATTCTAAACACTTTGCTAACTTACAAGTTTATGTTTAGCTAGGCTCTGATACCACTGTAAGTCCACGTTGCTCACCCCGGTTCTTACGGGGAGGCGGAAACGGCGAAAAACAATGATTTGGCGCAAGGCAACATGGACTCAAAAGCAAGGATCTTGGCTAAAATAGAAACTAGTAAACTACTAGAGCTTTTAACTACTATGCTGTAGAAAGTATACCTCACGGAACCGGTCCTTCGGGTCTTCTCTCCGCTGTCCGGCTCGTCCATCCGCGCTCCGAGGGTCGATCCGGATCTTGGTCACCTCCGCGGCCTTCTTGAGTCGAAGACGATCCACCCGAGAGTTGTACACTAAGCTCCGCCTCAAGCCAAGGCAACTAGGGCAAAGAGATTGCTAGTCAAGAAGCCCAAGGATGTGTAGAGGAGATGTATGGATGTGTTTGTCTTTGTGGGATCTTTTTCTCTCAACACATGAGATCAAAAGATGAGATCAAGAGGAGGAAGAAGAAGGAGAAACTTAGCAACCATGGAGATTTTCTTTTTCTTCTCACTTCAAGAGAGAGAAAATGAGAAGAGAATAATGAAAAGATTAAGCCAAAATGAAATGAACCATGGTTGCAATAATACACTAAAATCATCATTACTAATCCTATCATGATAAAAGTTGATGGCACATTGAATTGACCATTATCATAACACAAGAAATAAAAAGAAAATGAAATAAGAGTGTGGATCTCTCTTGAAGGTCAATGGTCAACCGGTCAACGGGTCAACAAAGTCAAGAGAGATCTAAGTGGTCAAATGGTCAATGCAATTAGCCATCACTAATCTATCACTAAAAGGATTAGTAAACAATGTCTCCGGCTCATAACGGTTTTGACCAAACGAATTGTCAAAACCCTAATGAGTGTGCCACATTACGGTTTTGGCCGAACCAACTGCCAAAACCCTAATGGGGCACCTCCTCCTTCATCTCTCCTCAAAACTGTGCATACACACCCGCATCCGCTTTCCGTAAATGCGGATGCACAGAAGACAAATCAAATCCATCTGTGCAATACTAGGATCTGGCTTAAACCAAAGCCCACTAGTATTACCTACCCGAACAGCATACGCACACTAGTGCACGTAAGTGATCGTAGCCCTGCCGTAAAACCATACGGCCTCTACACATTTCGCTCAGTGCAGGGAAACTCTCTGTGTGGGACTCTAAAGACTCGACACTATGCTGGCAGTGGGTTTAACCACAGACCGCAAGCGGCACTAGCTGTACGTAACGGTCCCCAGGTAGATGTCGATAAGAAGGCCGATGAGGTAAACCCATCCGAATTCCTACTGAGCCTGTATGTGACAATCTCCGTACAGTCCGGTCTGTTCGTCTGATACATCGCATGGCGGGCCTAGGGGGCAGTGAACGTCAGTCCCCTAATAGCGGTACAAGTCGTGTCGGAGTGTAGCCCAGAACACCCTGAGATAACACTGGAAACCTACCAGTATATCTCGCTTGCCCTTGCCAGGGACTACTTATGTAATGGTTCTCCTAGACACAGCGCGATGTCAACCCCCAATACCGGGAGAGACGAATCCTGTCTAACCGTCACAGCCTCCAAGTGCTTCGGGACTGCACCTAACCACTACCTGTTTGCACGACTTCTTTGAGCCGTGGTAGGGTAGTAATCTAAGTACAGTGGGAAGACACTCGAGGCGAAGTGACAGTGTCAAGTCGGCGGACTAAGCTGTACTCATGTCACCTGGGAACTGATAACTGACGATAGGTATAATACCAACCAACAGTTCCCGACGAGTCCTGTCCAGTGTACCCGTAACCTAACGAGCACCCGCATACTATCTCAAGTACGACGTACTGACGGCTGTGGGACAGACCGCCTCCCCCGCTGGGATGAGAAGCGCATACGCTAGTCTACTCTGGAGTATCGATGCCCTGTCTCGATAGTCCTACGACTAGGGACCTGTATAAGGATGTGCTTATGGATTACCCAGCCCCCACGAGTGTGAGCGCCATCACAACGCTGGTAATCAAGCAAAAATACTAAGGGCTCTAATAATATGTATATAAGCGATATGCTAAAAGAAACATATGCACATATTGAAGCAGAGACAAACCAAGTAGCATACTACCATTTTGAGCAAGATTGTCTATAAAACTGTGAATATCCCAAGCTTCTATCAAGTAATATACAAGCTAGTATGATACAGTAATGGCCTCTAGGGCATATACACTAACAATTAACTTATTATTTCCCGGCACGAAAAACTTTCAAGTGTTGAATTTTTCTTGAGTTTAGATCTTTCGAAAAAACGTGCAAGTAACGCGATGGACCCTCTAGAAGACAACAAACCTTAACTCGATTATGTGACCGTCTTGAACTGCCTTTTGAACCTTAGGGTTTGGGGCAGTATGGCATGCCACATGTGAGGCATTGGCTTGACTCTTCTACGGCTGGACCATTGCTACTGTGACGTATTCTGGAATTTTTGAACTCCGCTCAAGTGTTGAGCTATTTAGGAAATCTTGGGTATTTGATTATTCGATCGGAAAGTTTAATACTGTCTATTTATCTAGAATGTTATAAAATATGTGGAATTCGTATAATTAGGCATGAAATGCGAAGTATGTGATATTTCGGATTTACAATGTCTAAAAAGAATGTGGATTCCAAATGTTGTAGTTTTACACTTTCTTTTCTGCAACCGTAAGTGTAATATGTCATATCGCCGGTTTCGTTGCTATATGTCAACGACAATTGGGATGCGCATATTTACTTACGTTGATGACATGTGAAGTTATGTGTTGCTGGATATGTTATATTGGATCATCGCGTTTTGAATAGCCGGGGGTTTTATGTGAGATGAGAGTTTTTATTTTCATTCATGTAAAATTAAATGTATGTAATATTCTTTTATTGTGGCACTTCCGGGATGAGGTTGATGTCACCATTTGTATATTATTTACTTTTCCGCATTAGGTAGACCCAAGGAGGAGAGCATGAGTAACCGGGTTCTAGAGTCCAGTAGGAGACCAACTCGAGGACTCGAGTCCGGGTCTCCTCACTCTAGAATTGGTAGGGTTGCTTGCCGCTCTCGTAGGGGTCTAGGGGTGTGGATTTGGATATTCGTCGTGACCGTGGAATCCGTGTTTTATAGAGGCTCAAAATAAAACACAGACGTCCTAGTATATCCAATGTTTCATATGTTTCTTCTGCTGCGATATCTGTGATGTGATCATTGATATGTTTTGATAAATACTGTATATAGTATATATGATATATTATATAGACATTACTTATGTTTTACACCCGCGCTAGCCCTGCCCCGCTCTGCCGTTAGTTACCTAACCTAACGGTGCACGAGGGGACATCGAGGCGAATGCGGATGGCATAAGTGTACGTCGTATTTATCTGTGATGTTTAGGTGACTTAAATGATGGGACTTCATTAATATGATTAATGAAAGAAAAGAAACCTAAAAGATGTTGTAGAATCAAATTTTTCAAAAAAGGGTAGCTACAGTTTTTTCTTTGCATAGCGATATATATGATATATCCCGCACCTTATTCAATGAGGAAAGTGCCGAGATCCCTTCACCGGGAGTGACCACTTTAGCAAAACTGGCAGATGCTACAACACTCGGTTTGCTTTTGATTGCTTTTGGATTTTTGCTTTACATAGTGATATATATGATATGTCATGCACCTTATTCGATGAGGAAAGAGCCGAGATCCCTTCACCTGGAGTGACCTCTTTAGCAAAACTAATGAAAGCCTCAAAATCACTCCATTTCAAAATTCACACGATTCTACAACGATATCAAGTTCATTACGCAATAGGTTTTCAGAAAAACCTGTCGTAGCCCTTCGTCATTTCAGATAAGTTGTATATAGTATTCGTGCTGCATTTGTTGGCTTTCGTCAAGGTGTAGTGTGTGGTAGCTATATGCTGCTTATCTGCTGCATATGATGCGATTGGATTAGGGTAGTCGTACGACTTTGTTGGCTTTCGTCAAGGGTCGTGCGGGTGGGTTTAATTCAGTCAAGAAATGTACGGGTTGAACTTGACTAGCGGGCTATGGTTTGTTGGCTTTCGTCAAGGTCATAGCACGTTAGGGGCAAAATATTATCGGGAATTTCAAATGTTGAAATTTGCAATGAGATTGCATACCTTCTATGAGATAGTTGGATCCCGATACCCACTGCGAGTAATTGTTACTCCTGGGAGAGTTTACACAGGACAATTAGCCGATCAAGTAGGTGTCTAGAAAGGTGTCAACGGGGTTACGCCTCTGGGAAAACGAGGTTTACTTTAATTAGGTCCGTGCGAAAGCACGGGGAACCTCCCTCAAACTACCGACACTGGCCTGGCTGAAAGATTGGCGAAATTGTAGGGTGTAATTAATCCCGGCTAGTCTTTTCCTTTTAGGGTTTGAAGAAAGATTTGATAAAAACAGTGGGAACCATCGTGATTAGATAAAATAATAACCAATCTGATCTTGCAAGAGCATACGCTAAAGTGTTTTCTTCTCTCTCTCTCTAGGTAGCGACCATATCATGCCTTAATAAAGATAATAATATGGATGTATTGACCGAACCCGCATGTTATACTGTGCTGGGAAACGTTGGTTCCATTCTTTCTTATAAAAGTTATAAGACTGAACAGGATATAGGGGAATACCAGGATTCCCATTCCACCCGGATGAAGAAAGTACATGTTGATGCATTTTCTTCGGGTATGTTCGTTACAGAGAACTGTTTCTCCATTTGCTCTACGTCCTGGGTATTAGATACCGGGTCAGGATCTCATATATGTAATCAGTTACATGGGCTTTGGAAAGGTAGAGAACTTGGCGAAGGTCATAAAGACATAAGGGTTGGAAATGGTGTAATTGTTGCAGCTAAAGCTGTTGGGGAATATCACCTTGTATTGCCAACTGGTAATACATTGATTCTGAACGAATGCTATTACATGCCGAACCTGATATACAACATTATATCAGTTTCTTTGTTGAGTAAAGAGGGATATAATTTTGTATTACTGGATAATGTTATGAACATTTTCCTTAACCAAAAGTTGGTTGGATCAGGCACGTTGTGCAATGGCATTTATATTCTAAATCAATCAACAGTTCTGAGCATAACAAACACACACAAGAGGAAGAGTTCAGAACTGAACGAATCCTTCTTGTGGCATTGTAAACTCGGTCATATAAATGCGACACGGCTAGCTAAGTTGCATAAGGATGGATATTTGAAACCGTTCGAATTTTCATCTTATGACACTTGCCAATCATGTCTCAAAGGCAAGATGACCAAAACTCCGTTTACGGGACACGGAGAAAGAGTTACTGAACTCTTAGGACTGACACATAGCGATGTATGCGGTCCCATGTCTACACATGCCAGGGATGGTTCTTCGTACTTCATTGCATTCACTGACGATCTCTCAAGATACGGACATGTGTTCTTGATAAAACACAAGTCTGAAGCTTTTGAGAAATTTAGAGAATATAAACAAGAAGTCGAGAACCAAACCGGAAAAAGTATTAAAATCCTTCGATCTGATCGAGGAGGTGAATACTTGATCAATGAATTCCTGGACTTCCTAAAAGAGAATGGGATTCTCTCTCAGCTAACTCCTCCATATAGACCACAGCACAACGGTGTATCAGAACGGAGGAGCCGCACCCTATTAGATTGTTAGTTATATGTATGCCCTAGAGGCCATTACTGTACATTGGATGTATATTGTAGTGGATGCTGGGACATATATAGGTAGGACTTTCTTGCTCGACATGATAGTACGCTATCTGGTTGTTCTTTATCTTAACATGTATACTTTCTGTCTCTCTGATTACATGTTGATAAAGCCCTTAGGATGTGTACTCGACTTCCAGGACTATGATGCAGATCATACTAGTGGGGCCTGGGTAGCCAATGAGTACATCCTTCATTATTCCTAGTCGTGGGAATGTCGAGACGGGGCATCGATATTCCAGAGTAGACTAGCGCATATCTTCTCGACCCATGCGATGGGCGATGGATGATCCCATATCCATTGGTGTTTGACATCGAAGATGGTATGCGGGTGCTCAGTGGAGACTGGGTACACTGAACGGACTCACCGAGAACTCCCAGATGGTATTATACCTCATGTCAGATGGCAGTTCTCTGGTGACACTGGTACAGCTTAGTCTGTTGACCCGAGATCGTCATAGAGTCTTGTGTGTCTCCCACTGTGCTTTGATTTCCACCCTACCACGGCTCTACTGAGTTGTGCAAACAGGTGGTTTTTGGGTACAGTCCCGATTCACATGGAGGCAATGAGCGATAGGAGGGGATTCGTCTCTCCCGGTATTGGGGTTTGATGTTGTGCTATGCTCGACTGGCCATAACAGGAAATCCCTGGCCAGGGTTGCGGTGATATACTGGTTAGAGTTATAAGTAGTTTCACGAATGTTATGGACCCTACGTCGGCACGACTTATCGAGCTATTGGGGTCTGACGTTTACCACCCCTAGGCGAGATATGCGACATATCAGACGAACAGACCGGACTGTACGGTAAGTGTTACTGGATGGATTCACAGGAGTGTGAGCGGGCTTGCTCATCGATCTTCTGATCGCTCAATACCCGGGTGGCCGTTACGTTTAGCAGACCGCTTGCGGCTTGTGGATGTTTGATATGATCATCATCCGCTGCCGGCGTATTGACGAGTCTTTAGAGTCCTACACAGAGGTTTCCTGGCTCAAGCGAAACGAAATAGGAGCACATATGGGATATGTGCGGGACCGAGAATGATGCGTGTATGTGATACCGTATTCCATTCTCGCGATGAATGTATCGATTGGTTATATGCGATGTAACCTAGTTATCGAATCAAGGATTGATTCGATAAGCCGATACATAGGATACTAGTCGGTTATATGCGATATGACCGGATCGTTAAATCAAGTGTTGATTTAATGATTTAATGTATAATTATATATTTGATATATTACTTTGCATTAAATAGTATTGGTTAACTTTAAAAGGATTTTCTCACTTGAATTGTGCAAGTTGTATATATGATATACTTTTGTGCACAAGATTGTATCATATTTGATGATACTTGCTCTTTTGGGTTTGTGTAAAGATTAAACCATGTTTAGTGAATGGTTAGGGTTTCTTTTCTCTTATTTATTTATCCATTTATTATTGTTTTGGAAAAGATAAAGAGAAAAAGAAATGGTGGCTTAGTTTGTTTTTTCTTTGATGCTTCTTGAAGCTTTGAACAAGTCTACCATTCTTGTCTCTTCTTTAACCCTAACCACTCATCTAAACCTTGGTTAAATCTCTACACTAAACCATGGTTGAAGTTATGATAAGTATTCTTTTTATTTTCCTTTTTAAAATAACTTATCATATCTTCTTCTTCTTCTTCATCTTCTTCTTCCATGAAGAAAGCTTGCTACTCCAATGGCAAGTGATGAAAACTAGTGAGAAATCCAAAACTAAAGTCTACCCACTTCCTATTTCTTCATCCTCTACCTCTTGCCAAGAAGTATAGGGTGTTTCCTTCACAAGTTTTCATGGCTTGGTGAAGGTGGAGCTTGATCTAGTGATGCCTCGACGTAGATCATCTTCGGCACGTCGTCGATGACCTAGCCCGTTTTTCCTCCGATGAAGCGGACGCTAGAGCCCAAGATACGATTTGGACAGCGATGGGACTTCATCACGGAGCCTAGGAGGTAGTGGACCGGATCTACAAAGGTTGTAGCCCCTTCCCTTTAGCTATATTTCCGTTTACATGCTTGCTTTGCCTATACTTCTAGCCAACGATCCGTTCTAGGTTTTCTCGGCACCGTAATTTTTAGAAATTGGCATGTTTGATCACTTGTGAGACTTAATTAGAGTGCCTAGGAACCCTACAGTGGTATCAGAGCCTAGCTAGAGCCTTAGGCGACGCGTTGACGGAGTTAGAAGTCCGATCGAACCGAAACCCAAACCCAAAAATTGCTCTCAGTACTTTTTTGAAATCTGTGGATTTTTCTATATTAAAAATATGCAGAAATATCAGCAGGAAAATATAAGAGTAACTGTGCAATTCGTAACCCTAATTCCATCAAACTGCCGCGGTTCCGCGGCACGAGCGTGGCTCATGCGGCGGTTCCGCGGCTATTTTGTCGTATATTGCATTGAATTGGGCACAGTAACTCATATTTGGCAGTGCTGGTTTTCCTGGGAATTTTTAATATTTATTAAAGAGTTGAAATTTCTGGGTTGATTTAGGGACTCGGTGTTTCGATCGGATTGTCTAATTTTGTCTCCGTGTTTTCCGGGTAATTTATGAATATGTTAAAAGTTTCGACCGGATATAAATACCCACTTTTTCCCCTGCCGGGAAATTTCCAATTGTTGGATTTTTCCGTAGTTTAACGACGTTCTAAGTAGTGCAAGTAACGCGATGGACCCTCTAGAAGACAACAAACCTTAACTCGATTATGTGACCGTCTTGAACTGCCCTTTGAACCTTCGGGTTTAGGGCAGTACGGCGTGCCACATGTGAGGCGATGGCTTGACCCTTCTACGGCTGGACCGTTGGTACTGAGGCACGAACTGAATGTTGTTAGACTTATTTCATGTGTTGAGCTGTATCGGGAAAACTTGGGTGTTCGATTGTTCGATCGAAAAGTTTAGCATTTTCTATTTATCCGGAATTTGATACAATAATTGGAATTCACAAATTGTTATGAGATAACGGAATGAATATTATAAACATAGCAGTTTAGTCTCACTTGATCGGTTGCCACGGAATTTTGATGTGATCAAAAGTCCGTCGCAATCACGTAGCGTACGCGGATACTCGCCGGGTAAACTTAATAGACAGCCTCACTCCATAGCCCCGACCAAGTGACTGTAGGAGAACCCCGTCGCCGAAAGCATCCGGTCGGGTGCTCGCGGCAGCGGTGTTCCGCCTTGGTGCACTTCGTCGACGGTATCGGGGGTGCGGCCGCCTACTAAAGTTTGCGACGAGCATTCGATCAGAATGTCGGGAATCCAGTTGAATTGCCCGACTCGATATTGAAAAGTGTTTTCGATTTTGAGACTAAAATGCGGGGTTTATAATTGTTAGGCATGCGATGTCTAAGGAATTCATTTGATTGGGCATGCAATGTCTAAAGAGGTTGCGGATTCCAACTGCTGTAGTTTTACACTTTCTTTTCTGTGACCGTAAGTGTAATATGTGATATCGCCGGTTTCGTTGCTATATGTCAACGACAATTGGGATGGACATATTTACTTACGTTGATGACATGTGATGTTATGTGTTGCTGGATATGCTATATTAGATCGTCGTGTTTGAATAGCCGGGGGTTTTTATGTGAGATGAGTGTTTTTCCATTTTCATTCATGTAAAAACTTGTATGTAATATTCTTTTATTGGGGCATTTCCAGGTTGCGGAAGTTGTCACCGTTGATGTATATTATTTACTTTTCTGCACTAGGATAGACCCAAGGAGGGGAGAACAAGTAACCGGGTTCTGGGGTCCAGTGGGAGACCAACTCGAGGAGTCGAGTCCGGGTCTCCTAACCCTAGAATTGGTAGGATTGCTTGCCACTCTCGTAGGGGTCTAGGGGTGTGGGATTGGCTATTCATCACGACCGTGGAATCCGTGTTTTATACTGGCTCGTATTGAAAACACGGACGTCCTAGAATATCCAATATTTCATATGATTCTTTCTGCTGCGTTATCTGTGATGTGATCATGCGATGTTCTGTGCTCTGTTCAGATAGATGTAGTATATAGTATATATGATATATTATATAGACGTTGCTTATGTTTTACACCCGCGCTAGCCCTGCCTCGCTCTGCCGTTAGTTACCTAACCTAACGGTGCAGACGGGACATCGAGGCGAATGCGGATGGCATAAGCGTACGTTATATTTATCTGTGATGATTAGGTGGAATTAAATGATGGTATATTCATTAATGAGATTAATGAAAGAAAATAAACCTAATAGATGTTGTGGAATCGAATTTCAAAAAAATAAAAAAGGTAGCTACAGTTCTTGCTTTGCATCGCGGTGTTCCTTGTAGAACATCCTGCACCTTATTCGATAGGGAAAGGACCGAGATCCCTTCACCGGAAGTGACTCCTTTAGCAATAACTGGCAGATGCTACATCACTCGGTTTGTCTTTTGATAGCTTCTATAGTTTCTGCTTTGCACAGTGATATATATGATATATCCCGCACCTCATTCGACGAGGAAAGGGCCGACGATCCCTTCACCGGGAGTGACCCCTTTAGCAAAACTAGAAAAGCCTCAAAAACATTCCATTTAAAACCATTTGATTCCGCAACGAGATCAAGTTCAAAGCGTTAAAGGTTTTCACAAAAACCATTTGCAACCCTCCGTCATTTTAGGAAGTAGAGTACTTAGTATTCGTGCTGTATTTGTTGACTTTAGTTAAGGCACAGTGTACGGTAGCTAAGTGATGTCTTCCTACACCGCATATGATGCGATTAGTTAGGACAGTCGCGTGACTTTGTTGACCTTAGTTAAGGGTCATATGGGTGGGTCTAATTAATCACGAAATGACGGGTAGAACTTGACTAGTACTTATGATTTGTTGACCATAGTTAAGGTCATAGGTGCTAGGGGTAAAAACCATTATCGGGAGTTTCAAGTGTTGAAACTTGCAATGAGATTGCATACCTTCTATGTGATAGTTGGATCCCGATACCCACTGCGAGTAATTGTTACTCCTGGGAGAGTTTTGCACTTTGCAATTAGCCGATCAAGTAGGTGTCTAGAAAGGTGTCAACGGGGTTACGCCTCTGGGAAAACGAGGTTTACAGTAATTAGGTCCGTGCGAAAGCACGGGGAACCTCCCTCAAAGTACCGACACTGGCCTGGCTGAAAGATTGGCGAACTTGTAGAGTGTAATTAATCCCGGCTAGTCTTTCCTTTTAAGGTTTGAAGGAAGATTTGATAAAAACAGTGGAAGCCATCCTGATTAGATAAAATAAATAGCCAATCTGATCTTGCAAGAGCGCACGCAGAGTGTTTTCTTCTCTCTCTCTCTCTAGGCAGCGACCATATCACGCCTTAATCAAGATAATAATATGGATATATTGACCGAACCCGCTTGTTATACTGAGCTGGGGAACGTTGGTCCCGCTCCAACTTATAATTGTTATAAGACAGAGCAGGAAATAGGGGAATACCAGAATTCCTATTCCGCCCAAACGAAGAAAGTGCATATGATGCATCTCCTTCGGGTGTGTTCATTATAAAGAACTGTTTCTCAGTATCCTCTGCATCCTGGGTATATGATACCGGATCAGGATCCCAGATATGTAAGCTGTTACATAGGGCTACAAAAAGGTAGAAAAACTGAGAACGGGTGATAAGTTTCATGAGACAGAAACCGGGGCAAGTGTTCCAGCCAAGTCTGTTGGTCACTGTCACCCTGTATTACCAATGCATTGATTCTGAACAAATGCTATTAGATACCGAACCTGATATACAAAATCATATCAGTCTCTTTATTAGTAAAGAAGGATATAATTTTGTATTGTTGGATAATGTTTTAAACATTTCCTATATCAAAAGTTGATCGGTTCAGGCACGTTATCTAAAAGCATTGACGTTCTAAATCAAACTGCAGTTCCTAGTATACAGAACACACACAAGAGGAAGAGTTCAGAAATGAACGAATCCTTCTTGAAACATTGTAGACTAGGTCACATCGATGCGACCCGACTGGCTGAAGTTACATTTTAAATGCATATTTAAATCAGTTTGAATTTACATCTTATGAAACTTGCCAGTCATGTCACAAAGATTAGATGACCATAGCTCTGTTTATTAGAAACAGAGAAAGAGTTAGTAAACTCTTGGGACTGATACATGATGATGTATGTAAAGTCCCCTGTCTACATATGCCAGGAATGGTTCTTTATACTTCATTATATTCTCTGATAATCTCTCAAGATTCAGTCATATGTTCCTGTTGAAACATAAGTCCGAACCTTTTGAGGTATTCACAGAATATAAGTTAGAAGTAGAGAACCAATAACCGGGTATAAGTATTATGTCCTATGATGAGATCAAGGAGGAGAATACTTGTGCATGGCATTCCTGGACCATTCTAAAGGAGAATGAGATTCTCTCTCCGTACTACTCCTCTGAATACACCACAGCACAACGGTGTATCAGGGCGGAGCAATTGCACAATATTAGATATGGTGTGCTCTATGATGAGTATTTCTGAGTTACCTATTTCCTTTTGGGTTATGCACTTGAGAAGCTGCATACCTATTGAATTAGGTTTGAATCAAATCAGTGCCTACCACTCCATATGAGATACGGTATGGGAAGAACCCATCTCTTAAGCTAGTTAAGATTTAGGGTTGTCCGGCCTATGTTTAAAGAAAAATCCAGACAAGATCGAGGCAGGATCAGTTCTGTAGAACTGGAAAGGTTCCAGCTATACAAAATTGCAGTTGATGATTTGGTAGAACCAAAGCATTCAATAGAATCCAACGAACCTCAGCCTCTCCGCCGATCTAGTAGGGTTCCTCATCCGCCTGAGAGATACCTTGGTTTCTCGATGACAGTGGGAGCATGGAATGCATCATGAGATGATGACCCAACTAGTTTCGAGCAGGCCATCGAGAGTAGGGACTCTGTAAGAATGGCTGGATGCTTAGCGATCTGAGATGGAATCCATGTACACCAGCAAAGTATGGACTTTAGCTGCTATATCTGAAGGGTTAAATCCCCATCAGGAGAAAGTATATCTTGAGAAGATTACTTGGTGTAGATGGAAAAGTTGAGACTTTCAAAGCTAGACTTGTTAAAGGTTTTCGTCATCGACCAGGCACGGATAATGATGAAACCTTTTCCATGGAATATGCTTAAGTCCATCTAGATCCTACTTGCCACGGCTACATACCATGACTGCGATATCTGGTGGTTGGGTGCCATGACTACTTTTCTAAATAATGATTTAGAAGAGAACGTCTATAAGAACACAGCCAGAGGGCTTCGTAAACAGTGGGAGCAGCGGAAACGTGTGCAAGTTGCTTTACATAATGAAGCAGGCATCGCGGAGTTGGAACGTCTGTTTTGATGTGAAAGTCAAAGTGTTTGACTTCATCAAAATGGTTGACGAACCTTGTATATACAAAAGGGTAGTAGAGAGTAAGGTGGTCATCTTCGTATTGTACGTAGACAACATACTCTTGATAGGAAAAGAGTTTCCTATACTACGATCGGTCAATCTCCTATTATCACAAGGATTCTCCAAATAGGATCAAAGTGATACCTCCTAAATCCTGAGTTTTCATCTATGAGATAGATGTAATTGGATGCTAGGATTCTCATTAGATGTAGTGAGATGGTATCAATCGATCCTGGGGAGAATCACTGGAAGAGTTCCAGGGTGATAAAGGCGACTGAATGTCAGTCACAGGCACTGTCTTTACCCTCAGTAGAGGGACGGTATGTTGGAAGAGTTCCAAGCTAGATACCGTGGCAAACTAGACGATAAAGGCTGGTAACATCGCTATTAAAGATACTACCAAAGAGGAAGTTTGGGTGTATATTAGTTCATAAGATGAACAAGGTTCCTGCCATTGTATGACAATGGAAGTATGGCTTCGGCCCTAGAACCCTGGTCCCATCAGTGACCCAGACAAATTCTGAGGAAGCATCACCTGATCATGGAGATAGTTGATCTCCGGGGTGATCGAGGTTAGGAGAGTAGATTCAGAGGACAACACGGCGGATCCACTCACGAAGGCCTTTTTCCCAGAGAGAGACTCATATGGGATGGTTGAGTATTAGATACTGCGACCACTACGACAGATGGCCCTAGTGCAAGTGGGTGATTGTTAGTTATATGTATGCCCTAGAGGCCATTACTGTACATTGGATGTATATTGTAGTGGATGCTGGGACATATATAGGTAGGACTTTCTTGCTCGACATGATAGTACGCTATCTGGTTGTTCTTTATCTTAACATGTATACTTTCTGTCTCTCTGATTACATATTGATAAAGCCCTTAGGATGTGTACTCGACTTCCAGGACTATGATGCAGATCATACTAGTGGGGCCTGGGTAGCCAATGAGTACATCCTTCATTGTTCCTAGTCGTGGGAATGTCGAGACGGGGCATCGATATTCCAGAGTAGACTAGCGCATATCTTCTCGACCCATGCGATGGGCGATGGATGATCCCATATCCATTGGTGTTTGACATCGAAGATGGTATGCGGGTGCTCAGTGGAGACTGGGTATACTGAACGGACTCGCCGAGAACTCCCAGATGGTATTATACCTCACGTCAGATGACAGTTCTCTGGTGACACTGGTACAGCTTAGTCTGTTGACCCGAGATCGTCATAGAGTCTTGTGTGTCTCCGACTGTGCTTTGATTTCCACCCTACCACGGCTCTACTGAGTTGTGCAAACAGGTGGTTTTTGGGTACAGTCCCAATTCACATGGAGGCAATGAGCGATAGGAGGGGATTCGTCTCTCCCGGTATTGGGGGTTGATGTTGTGCTATGCTCGACTGGCCATAACAGGAAATCCCTGGCCAGGGTTGCAGTGATATACTGGTAAGAGTTATCAGTAGTTTCACGAATGTTATGGACCCTACGTCGGCATGACTTATCGAGCTATTGGGGTCTGACGTTTTCCACCCCAAGGCGAGATATGCGACATATCAGACGAACAGACCGGACTGTACGGTAAGTGTTACTGGTTGGATTCATAGGAGTGTGAGCGGGCTTGCTCGTCGATCTTCTGATCGCTCAATACCCCGGTGGCCGTTACGTTTAGAAGACCGCTTGCGGCTTGTGGATGTTTGATATGATCATCATCCGCTGCCGGCGTATTGACGAGTCTTTAGAGTCCTACACAGAGGTTTCCTGGCTCAAGCGAAACGAAATAGGAGTACATATGGGATATGTGCGGGACCGAGAATGATGCGTGTATGTGATACCGTATTCCATTCTCGCGATGAATGTATCGATTGGTTATATGCGATGTAACCTAGTTATCGAATCAAGGATTGATTCGATAAGCCGATACATAGGATACTAGTCGGTTATATGCGATATGACCGGATCGTTAAATCAAGTGTTGATTTAATGATTTAATGATTTAATGTATAATTATATATTTGATATATTACTTTGCATTAAATAGTATTGCTTAACTTTAAAAGGATTTTCTCACTTGAATTGTGCAAGTTGTATATATGATATACTTTTGTGCACATGATTGTATCATATTTGATGATACTTGCTCTTTTGGGTTTGTGTAAAGATTAAACCATGTTTAGTGAATGGTTAGGGTTTCTTTTCTCTTATTTATTTATCCATTTATTATTGTTTTGGAAAAGATAAAGAGAAAAAGAAATGGTGGCTTAGTTTGTTTTTTCTTTGAAGCTTCTTGAAGCTTTGAACAAGTCTACCATTCTTGTCTCTTCTTTAACCCTAACCACTCATCTAAACCTTGGTTAAATCTCTACACTAAACCATGGTTGAAGTTATGATAAGTATTCTTTTTATTTTCCTTTTTAAAATAACTTATCATATCTTCTTCTTCTTCTTCATCTTCTTCTTCCATGAAGAAAGCTTGCTACTCCAATGGCAAGTGATGAAAACTAGTGAGAAATCCAAAACTAAAGTCTACCCACTTCCTATTTCTTCATCCTATACCTCTTGCCAAGAAGTATAGGCTGTTTCCTTCACAAGTTTTCATGGCTTGGTGAAGGTGGAGCTTGATCTAGTGATGCCTCAACGTAAATCATCTTCGGCACGTCGTCGATGACCTAGCCCGTTTTTCCTCCGATGAAGCCGACGCTAGAGCCCAAGATACGATTTGGACAGCGAGGGGACTTCATCACGGAGCCTAGGAGGTGGTGGACCGGATCTACAAAGGTTGTAGCCCCTTCCCTTTAGCTATATTTCCGTTTACTTGCTTGCTTTGCCTATACTTCTAGCCAACGATCCGTTCTAGGTTTTCTCGGCACCGTAATTTTTAGAAATTGGCATGTTTGATCACTTGTGAGACTCAATTAGAGTGCCTAGGAACCCTACATAGATATGGTGCGCTCTATGATGAGCACAGCTGAGTTACCTATTTCCTTTTGGGGGTATGCGCTAGAGACAGCCATACATCTATTGAATATGGCCCCCACCAAATATGTGCCTACCTCTCCATATAAGATATGGAAAGTGAAGAGACCATGTCTTAACTATGTAAAGATATGGGGTTGTCCAGCCTATGTCAAACGACAAAATCCGGACAAACTCGAGGCACGGTCTGTTCTATGCAAATTTATAGGATATCCCAAGAATTCACAAGGGTATATCTTCTACCACACTGAGGAACAAAGAGTGTTTGTTTCTCGGCATGCCACCTTTTTAGAAAAGGAATTTCTTGCAAAAGAGATTAGTGGTCATGAGGTAGAACTGGAAGAGGTTCCGGCTACAAAAGCTGCGACAGAAGATCTGGTGGAACCAGAGGATTCGGTAGTTCCCGATGAACCCCAGCCACTCCGCCGATCTAGTAGGGTTCCTCACCCACCTGAGAGATACTATGGTTTTCTCATGGATGGTGGGAGCGAGGATTGCATCATGGTTGATGATGACCCAACTAGCTTCGAGCAGGCCATCACGAGTGGGGACTCAGTGAAATGGCTGGATGCAATGCGGTCCGAGATGGAATCCATGTATACCAACAAAGTATGGACTTTGTAAGATGCTCCTGAAGGGGTAAAACCCATTGGGAGCAAGTGGATCTTCAAGAAAAAACTTGGTGTAGATGGAAAAGTGGAGACTTTCAAAGCTAGACTTGTTGCAAAGGGTTTTCGCCAAAAACCAGGGGTGGACTATGACGAAACCTTTTCTCCAGTGGCTATGCTTAAATCCATCCGGATCATGCTTGCCATTGCTGCATATCATGACTACGAAATCTGGGAAATGGATGTTAAGACCGCCTTTCTAAACGGTGATTTAGAAGAGTGCGTGTACATGACTCAGCCAGAGAGCTTCGTAGATAGTGGGAGCAGCGGGAAGGTATGCAAGCAGCTTAAATCCATTTATGGATTAAAGCAAGCATCGCGGAGTTGGAACATCTGCTTTGACGTTGTTATCAAAAAGTTTGATTTCGTCAAAAACGTAGATGAACCTTGTATCTACAAGAAGGTAGCAGAGAGTAAGGTTGTCTTCCTCGTATTGTACGTGGACGACATACTCTTGATAGGAAATGACATTCCTATGCTGCAATCGGTCAAGCTCTTCTTATCACAAAGATTCTCAATGAAAGATCTAGGTGATGCCTCCTGCATACTGGGAATTATGATCTATAGAGATAAATCTAAAAGGATATTGGGATTGTCCCAATCCAGGTACATTGACACCATACTAAAGAGGTTTAGTATGGAAGAATCCAAACGTGGAAACTTACCCACGATCTCTGGGCTCACTCTCTCCAAAGAGATGTCTCCCAAGACTGATTTGGAAAGAGCTCGCATGCAAGGGATACCCTATGCTTCGGCTGTAGGCTCTATCATGTACGCGATGCTATGTACCAGACCCGATGTAGCACACTCACTAAGTGCAGTGAGTTGGTATCAAGCTGATCCTGGAGAGAGTCACTGGACAGCTGTGAAGAGCATTCTTAAGTACTTGCGATGGACTAAAGAGATGCTCTTGGTGTATGGTAACGGAGAACTCCAAGTGGAGTCCTTTACCGATTCGAGCATCTAGAGTGATAAGAACGACTCTAATTCGCACTCGGGATTTGTCTTTACCCTTTAAGGTGGGGCGGTTAGCTGGAAGAGTTCCAAGCAGGAAACCATGGCAGACTCAACGATGGAGGCTGAATACATCGCTGCCAACGATGCTGCCAAAGAGGCTGTCTGGATCAAGAAGTTCATTACTGAACTTGGAGTGGTTCCATCCATTGAGCATCCAATACCTTTGTATTGCGATAAACTTTGGCCAAGGAACACAGGTCCCATCAGCGATTCAGGCATATTCTGAGGCGGTATCACCTGATCCGGGAGATAGTTGATCGACGCGAGATCGAGGTAAGGAGGGTTGACACGAAGAACAACACAGTGAATCCACTCACGAAGGCCATTCCCCAGATACGGTTTGAGAGACTCTTCGGGATGCTTGGTATGCGATACTACAGCAGCTGGCCCTAGTGCAAGTGGGAGATTGTTAGTTGTATGTATGCCCTAGAGGCCGGTATTGTACAGATGATGTATATTATATTGGATGCTTGGAAATATATAGAGAGGACTTTCTTGCTCAATATGATAGTATGCTATCTGGTTGCTCTTTATCTTAACATGTATACTTGTTTCTTGATACCGTCTTATAGTTACATGTTGGTAAAGCCCTTAGGATGTGTACTTGACTACTTAGACTATGATGCCGATCATACTAGTGGGGCCATGGTAGTCCATAAGTACATCCTTTAATGTTCCTAGTCATAGGTGTATCGAGACAGGGCATCGATATACAAGAGTAGACTAGCGTATACGCTTCTCGACCCATGAGTTGGGCGATGGATGATCCCATATCCATTGGTGTTTGACATCAGAGATGGTATACGGGTGCTCAGTGGAGACTGGGTACACTGGACGGACTCGCCGAGAACTCCCAGATGGTATTATACCTCACGTCAGACGGCAGTTCTCTGATGACACTTATGCAGGTTAGTCTGTAGACCCGAGATCGTCATAGGGTCTTGTGTGATTCCCACTGTGCTTTGATTTTCACCTTACCACGTCCAAGAGGGCGTGCAAAACGGTGGTTTTTGGGTACAGTCCCGAGTCACATGGAGGCAATGAGCGATAGGAGGGGTTTCTTCTCTCCCAGTATTGGGGGTTGATGTTGCGCTGTGCTCGATTGGCCGTAACAGGGAAGTCCCTGGCCAGGGCTGATTTAGAGATTTACTGGTAAGTGTTACCAGTAGTTTCTCGACCCGTTATGAGCCTCACATCGGCATGACTTATCGGTTATTGGGGTCTGACGATTACCACCCCTAGACTTGATATGCGACATATCAGACAAGGAGACCGGACTGTACGGGAAGTGATACCGGCAGGCTTTTACAGGAGTTGGAGCGGGCTTGCTTGCTGATCTTCTGATCGCTCAATACCCGGGTAGCCGTTATGTCCAGCTAATACCGCTGACGGCTTGTGGGTGCTTGATGTGATCACCACCTACTGCCGGCGTATTGACGACTCTTTAGAGTCCTACATAGAGGTTTTACTGGCTCAGGCAAAACGAAATAGGAGCACGTATGTGATATGTGCGGGACCGAGAATAATGCATGTATGTAATACCGTATTCTATTCTCGCGACTTTTTGTATCGGTCGGTTATATATATGATATAGCCGGGTTATCGAATCAAGTGTAGATTCGATAAGTCGATACAGTGGATGTTAGTCGGTTACATGAGATATGACCGGATTATTAGGTCAAGTGTTGATTTAATAATTTAGTGTATAATTGTATATTAGATATACTAGTTTACATTAACTAACACTTATTCACTTAAGGATTTTTCTCACATATGCACAGCTTTAATATATACGTGATATATATTAAAATGTGTTTTCTTTTCTTATCATGGTTGATGATACACTTGACATGGGTGTGTAAGACATACACCATTCTATTTATTATGGTAGGTTATAATTATTTAAGGTAATTACAAAATTAGTGGAATTTTGGAATGAGCATGAAGCTTGTAGAATCTTGCTTTGCTTTGACAAAGTCCACTAGCTTTGTCTTTACTTTAGATTTTTTGTTAACCTAACCATTTGGATTAGCCATGGTTATGTCTCTACATGAGTTAGTATATGATACTCACTCACCATGGTTAGCTTACTCACTTGATCATTATCTTCATCTTTTTTTGGTTCATCTTCTTCTTCTTTGAGCAAAAGAAAAGCTAGCTAGGGTTTTCAAGAGAGAGTGAAACATTGTGAGAAAATAAATTCTAAAGTGAACCACTTCCTATTTCTCCATCCTCTACTAGACTAGCACTTTAGTTTAGGGTGTTTGGTTCACTAATTCTCTAGTTAGTGAAGTAGAAGCTTGAGTTGATATTCTCTCGACGTAGATCTTCTTCGGCCTCGAAGACTTCAAGCAAGGACGCTTTTTTCGCCTCGTGAAGCCATGCAAGAGCCCGGAAGAACCACGATCGCAGCGAAGGGACTTCAACAAGGAGCTAATGAAGTGAAGGACCGATCTACAAAGGTTGTATTTCGTATTCACTTAGTCGTAATTGTCTTTTACTAGCATGTGAAACCCTAATTTTCTAGCAACGATCTTGTTTAGGGTTATTCGGCACGGCTAAAATTTTAAACGGGCATGGTTGATGCATTGTAGAACCTTATTAGAGTGCCTAGTAACCCTACAGACGGGGCCTCGTGGCGAATGCGGATGGCATAAGCGTACGTCATATTTTCGTTGTTTTCTGCAATGGTTGGACTAATTGATGGGACGTATTATATTAATGCAAAGAAAATAAACCAAAGCTAAATCGTTGGAACAATTTCAAAACCACTCTGTTTTTTCAAAACAGAAAAACTTTTAAAAACGCGGAGCTAAAACCACTCCTTTTAAAAGCTATCAGGTTCCTTCGATTATATCAAGTTTACTACGTTCACGGTTTCGCCAAAACCATTCGTAGCCCTCCTTCATTTCATATGAATATTCAATAGTATTCAAGCTATGTTTGTTGACCTTCGTCAAGGCATAGTGATTGGTAGCTGTTGGGTGTTCATATGTAGCATAGATAGATGCGTTGGTTTGGGACAGTCGTATTACCTTGTTGACCTTCGTCAAGGGTATATACGGGTGGGTTCAAATTAACCTGGACAATGATGGGTAGAACTTGACATGTGACTTATGATTTGTTGACCTTCGTCAAGGTCATAAGAGCATGGGGCAAAAATCCACATCGGGAGTTTCTAAAGAAACTGAAACTTGCTAGTGTTGCATACCATTTGGAGTTTGATAATGTTGGTAGGATTCCTTCAGCATTATCTCACAATGATATTTGGATCCCGATCCTACTGTGAGTATCCGCTACTCCTCGGGAAACTTTTCACTTAACGATCAATGCTATAAACCAAGTAGGTGTCTAAAAAGGTGTTAGCGGGGCTACGCCCACAGGGAAAAGAGGTTATTTAATTAAGGAACTTCGCGAAAGAGTCGTAAAAGCTCCCTCGAAGTACCGACACCAGCCTGGATGAACGGTTAAGCAAGTATTGTACGGTGAGATCAATCCCGACTAATTCTTCTTTTATGGTTTGAGCAAGGATTCGAGAAACAGTGGGAGCCATCCTGTTTAGATAAACTAAAAACCAATCTAAACTTGCAAGAGCATCATGCTAAGTGTTTTCTTCTCTCTCTCTTAATTGCAGCGACCCAGTGACCACACATAGGCTACATCTAGATAATAAAATGACTGAATCTGACTGTTATGACTGGCAAAGGTCTATCCAGATGTCCATTACCCATGACAAGCTGGGACACCTCTTAACAAATCAAACCCCTGCCGTCTTGTTAGTTATATGTATGCCCTAGAGGCCATTACTGTACATTGGATGTATATTGTAGTGGATGCTGGGACATATATAGGGAGGACTTTCTTGCTCGACATGATAGTATGCTATCTGGTTGCTCTTTACCTTAACGTGTACACAGATTGTCTCTCTATTACATGTTGGTAAAGCCCTTAGGATGTGTACTTGACTACCTGGACTATGATGCGGATCATACTAGTGGGGACATGGTAGTCCATAAGTACATCCTTGAAAGTCCCTAGTCGTGGGTGTATCGAGATGGGGCATCGATATACCAGAGTAGACTAGCGTGTACCTTCTCGACCCATACAGATGGGCGATGGATGATCCCATATCCATCGGTGTTTGACATCAGAGATGATATACGGGTGCTCAGTGGAGACTGGGTACACTGGACGGACTCGCCGAGAACTCCCAGATGGTATTATAACTTACGTCAGATGGCAGTTCTCTGGTGACACTGGTACAGAGTAGTCTGTTGACCCGAGATCGTCATAGAGTCTTGTGTGGTTCCCACTGTGCTTTGATTTCCATCTTACCACGTCCAAGAGGGCATGCAAAACGGTGGTTTTTGGGTACAGTCCCGAGTCACATGGAGGCAATGAGCGATAGGAGGGGATTCGTCTCTCCCGGTATAGGGAGTTGATGTTGCGCTGTGTTCGATTGGCTATAACAGGAAATCCCTGGCCAGTGTTGCTGAGATTTACTGGTAAGTGTTACCAGTAGTTTCTCGAATTGTTATAGACCTCATATCGACACGACTTATCGAGCTATTGGGGTCTGACGTTTACCACCCCTAGGCAAGATATGCGACATATCAGACGACGAGACCGGACTGTGCGGTAGTGTTACTGGTTGGATTCACTGGAGTGTGAGCAGGCTTGCTCGTCGATCTTCTGATCGCTCAATACCAAGGTGGCCGTTATGTTTAGCAGACCGCTTGTGGCTTGTGGGTGTTTGATATGATCATCACCTGCTGCCGGCGTATTGACGAGTCTTTAGAGTCCTACACAGAGGTTTCCTGGCTCAAGCGAAACGAAATAGTAGCGCATATGAGATATGTGCGGGACCGAGAATATTGCGTGTATGTGATACCGTATTTCATTCTCGCGATGAATGTATCGAATGGTTGTATGCGATATAACCTAGTTATCGAATCAAGGATTGATTCGGTAAGCCGATACATAGGATACTAGTCGGTTATATGCGATATGACCGGATCGTTAAATAAAGTGTTGATTTAATGATTTAATGTATAATTATATATTTGATATATTACTTTGCATTAACTAGTATTGGTTCACTTTAAATGGATTTTCTCACTCGGATTGTACACATTGTATATGTGATATACATTTGTACATTTGATTGTATCATGTTTGATGATACATACTTTTTGGTTAAGTGTAAAGAATTAAACCATGGTTAAGTTGGAAATTAGGGTTTTGTTTTATCCATTATTTATTTATTCATTCATTTATTTGTTTGTTTATTTTGGAAAAATATTAAGCATAAAGAAATGAAATGGTGGCTAATTTTGGACTTGCATGTTGAAGCTTCATGAAGATTTGACTAAGTCACCATTTTGTCTCATGCTTAACCCTAACCACTCCACTCAACCCTAGTTGATTCTCTACACTTCACCATGGTTAGATTATGATAAGCATTCCTTTTATTTTCTATTTTGGAATAACACTTATCATGATATTCATCTTCTTCTTCTTCTTCTTCTTCATTTGAAGAAAGCTTCACTTCATCAATGGTGATTGATGAAAATGAGTGAGAAATCCAATTCTAAAGTCTACCCACTTCCTATTTCTTCATCCTCTACCTCTTGCCAAGTAGTAGAGTGTGTTTTCTTCACAAGTTTCTTGACTTGGTAAAGTTGGAGCTTGATCTAGTGATGCCTCGACGTAGATCATCTTCGGCATCGACGTCGACGACCTAGCCCGTCCATTCTCCGATGAAGCCGACGCTAGAGCCCGGGGTTTGACTTGGACAGCGAGGAGACTTCATTGCCGAGCTATGGAGGTGGAGGACCGGATCTAGAAAGGTTGTATATCCGTTCTTTTAGTTTAGCTGTAAACTAGTTTCATTTTATCGCCTAGAAATCTAGCCGACGATCCGTATTAGGGTTTCTCGGCATGGATAATTTTTGAAATTGGCATGGTTGATACCTTGTGAGACCCCTTGAGAGTGCCTAGGAACCCTACAGTGGTATCAGAGCCTAGCTAGAGCCTTAGGCGAAGTCTAGACGATGTTTGAAACCCGATCGAACCGAAAACCCAACCCGGAAAATGCTCTCTGTACTTTTTCTAAAATCGTGGTTTTTTCCAGATTAAAAATATGCAGAAAAACTAGCAGGGATATCTAAGAGTTACGGTGAATTTTGATGACCTAATTCCATCATTCCACTGTGGATCCGCGGCACGAGCATGGCTCGTGCGGCGGATCCGCGGCCGTTTTGTCGTATTGTTCATCGAAAATTGCACCATAATCAATAATTGTCAGTGCTGGTTTTCCTAGGAATATTTTAATATTTATTCCAGAGTTTTATTTTCTGGGTTGATTTGGGGATTCGGTGTTTCGATCGGAGTATCAGATTTTGTCTATGTGGCTTTCCGGATAAATTTTAGAATATGTTAAAAAGTTCGACCGGATATAAATACCCAATTTTTCCCCTGTCGGGAAATTTCCAAGTGTTGGATTTTTCCGTGGTTTAAAGACGTTCTAAGTAGTGCAAGTAACTCGATGGACCCTCTAGAAGACAACAAACCTTAACTCGATTATGTGACCGTCTTGAACTGCTCTTTGAACCTTCGGGTTTGGGGCAGTACGGCGTGCCACATGTGAGGCGTTGGCTTGACCCTTCTACGGCTGGACCGTTGGTACTGAGGCACGAACTGAATGTTTTTAGACTTGCTTCATGTGTTGATCTGTATCGGAAAAACTTGGGTGTTCGAATGTTCAATCGGAAATTTTAACATTTTCTGTTTATCCGGAATGAGATACAACAATTGGAATTCACAAAAGTTATGCGATAACTGAATGAATGTTATAAACATAGCAGTTTAGTCTCACTTGATCGGTTGCCATGGAATTTTGATGTGATCAAAAGTCCGTCGCAATCACGTAGCGTACGCGGATACTCGCCGGGTAAACTTAATAGACAGCTACACCCCATAGCCCCGACCAAGTGACTGTAGGAGAACCCCGTCGCCGAAAGCATCCGTTCGGGTGCTCCCGGTAGCGGTGTTCCGCCTTGGTGCACTTCGTCGACGTTGTCGGGGGTGCGGCCGTCTACTAAAGTTTGCGACGAGCATTCGATCAGGATGTCGGGAATCTTGTTGAATTGCCCGACTTGATATTGAAAAGAGTTTTCGATTTTGAGACTAAAATGCGGGGTTTATAATTGTTGGGCATTTGATGTCTAAGGAATTCATTTGATTAGGCATGCGATGTCTATAGAGGTTGCGGATTACAACTGTTGTAGTTTTACACTTTCTTTTCTGTGACCGTAAGTGTAATATGCGATATCGCCGGTTTCGTTGCTATATGTCAACGACAATTGGGATGCGCATATTTACTTACGTTGATGACATGTGATGTTATGTGTTGCTGGATATGTTATATTGGATCGTCGTGTTGAATAGCCGGGGTTTTTTTATGTGAGATGAGTGTTTTTCATTTTCATTCATGTAAAAACTTGTATGTAATATTCTTTTATTGGGGCACTTCCAGGTTGCGGAAGATGTCACCCTTTGTATATTATTTACTTTTCTGCACTAGGATAGACCCGAGGAGGGGAGCACAAGTAACCGGGTTCTGGAGTCCAGTGGGAGACCAACTCGAGGAGTCGAGTCCGGGTCTCCTAACTCTAGAATTGGTAGGGTTACTTGCCGCTCTTGTAGGGGTCTAGGGGTGTGGGATTGGCTATTCATCGCGACCGTGGAATCCGTGTTTTGTACTGGCTCGTATTGAAAACACGGACGTCCTAGTATATCCAATATTTCATATGATTCTTCTGCTGCGATATCTGTGATGTGATCATGTGATGTTCTGTGATAGATACAGTATATAGTATATATGATATATTATATAGATGTTACTTATGTTTTACACCCGCGCTAGCCCTGCCCCGCTCTGCCGTTATTTACCTAACCTAACGGTGCACGAGGGGACATCGAGGCGAATGCGGATGGCATAAGTGTACGTCGTATTTATCTGTGATGTTTAGGTACTTAAATGATGGGACTTCATTAATGAGATTAATGAAATAAAAGAAACCTAAGATGTTGTAGAATCGAATTTCAAAATAAAATAGGTAGCTACAGTTCTTGCTTTGCACAGCGGTATATATGATATATCCTGCACCTTATTTGATAAGGAAAGGACCGAGATACCTTCACCGGGAGTGACTCCTTTAGCAATAACTGGCAGATGCTACACACTCGGTTTGTCTTTTGATTGCTTTTATGTGTTTTTGCTTTGTACAGTGATATATATGATATATCCCGCACCTCATTCGACGAGGAAAGGACCGACGATCCCTTCACCGGGAGTGACTCCTTTAGCAAAACTACAAAAGCCTCAAAAACACTCCATTTCAAAAATCGTTTGATTCTACAACGATATCAAGTTCATTACGCAATAGGTTTTCAGAAAAACCTGTCGTAGCCCTCCGTCATTTCAGATAAATCCTGTTTAGTATTCGTGCTGCGTTTGTTGACCTTGTCAAGGCGCAGTGTGCGGTAGCGAACCAGTATTTATCTGCTTATGCATATGATGCAGATTGGGTTAGGGTTGTCGTGCGGCCTTGTTGACCTTGTCAAGGGTCGTGCGGGTGGGTTTGATTCAATCAAGAAATGACGGGTTGAACTTGACTTGCGGTCTATGGTTTGTTGACCTTGTCAAGGTCATAGATCGTTCGGGGCAAAATATTATCGGGAATTTCAAGTGTTGAAATTTGCAATGAGATTGCATACCTTCTATGAGATAGTTGGATCTCGATACCCGCTGAGAGTAAGAGTTACTCCTGGGAGAGTTTTATACATTACAATTAGTCGATCAAGTAGGTGTCTAGAAAGGTGTTAACGAGGTTATGCCTCTGGGAAAACGAGGTTTACATTAATTAGGTCCGTGCGAAAGCACGGGGCACCTCCCTCAAAGTACCGACACTGGCCTGGCTGAAAGATTGGCGAACTTGTAGTGTGTAATTAATCCCGGCTAGTCTTTCCTTTTAGGGTTTGAAAGAAGATTTGATAAAAAGCAGAGGGAGCCATCCTGATTAGATAAAATAATAACCAATCTATTCTTGCAAGAGCGCACGCTGAGTGTTTTCTTCTCTCTCTCTCCAGGTAGCGACCATATCACGCCTTAAGCAAGATAATAATATGGATATTTGACCGAACCCGCTTGTTATACTGATCTGGGGAACGTTGGTCCCGCTCCAACTTATAATTGTTATAAGACAGAGCAGGAAATTGGGGAATACCAGATTTCCCGTGCCGCCCAAACGAAGAGAGTGCATGCTGATGCACCATCTTCGGGTGTGTTCATTATACAGAACTATTTCTCAGTATCCTCTGCATCCTGGGTATATGATACCGGATCAGGATCCCAGATATGTAATCTGTTACATAGGGCTACAAAAGGGTAGAAAAACTGAGAACGGGTGATAAGTTTCATGAGGCAGAAAACGGGGCAAGAGTTGCAGCCAAGTTTGTTGGTCACTGTCACCCTGTATTGTAATACATTGATTCTGAACGAATGTTATTAGATACCGAACCTGATATACAAAATCATATCTGTCTCTTTATTAGTAAAGAAACGATAAAATTTTGTATTGTTGGATAATGTTTTGAACATTTCCTATATCAAAATTTGATCGGTTCAGGCACGTTATCTAAAAGCATTAATGTTCTAAATCAAACTACAGTTCTTAGTATACAGAACACATACAAGAGGAAGAGTTCAGAAATGAACGGATCCTTCTTGTGGCATTGTAGACTAGGTCATATCAATGCGACCCGACTGGCTAAAGTTACATTAAGATGCATATTTAAATCAGTTTGAATTTACATCTTATGAAACTTGCCAGTCATGTCACAAAGATAAGATGACCATAGCTCTGTTTATTGGAAACAGAGAAAGAGTTAGTGAACTCTTAGGACTGATACATGATGATGTATGTAAGGTCTCTTGTCTACACATGCCAGGACTGATTCTTTATACTTCATTATATTCTCTGATAATCTCTCAAGATTCAGTCATATGTTCCTGTTGAAACTTAAGTCCGAACCTTTTGAGATATTCACAGAATATGATTTAGAAGTAGAAAACCGATATACGGGTATAAGTATTATATCCTTTGATGTGATCGAGGAGGAGAATACTTGAGCACGGAAATCCTCGACTATTCTAAAGGAGAATGAGATTCTCTCTCAGCATTACTCCTACGTATACACCATAGCACGATGGTATATCGGGGCGGAGCTGATACACCCTATATGATAAGGTGTGCTCTATGATGAGTAATACTGAGTTACCTATTTCCTTTTAGGGGGTTATGCACTTGAGAAGCTGCATACCTATTGAATTAGGGTTCAAATCAAATCAGTTGCCTACCACTTCATATATGATATAGAAAGGGAAGAGCCCATATCTTAAGTTCCTTAAGATTTGGGGTTGTCCGGCCTATGTCTAAAAAGCAAAATCCGGACAAGCTCGAGGCAATGTCAGTTTTGTACAACTGGAAATGTTCCAGCTATACAAACTGCAGCTGATGATTTGACAGAACCAAAGGATTCAGTAGATACCAACGAACCTCAGCCTCTCCGCCGATCTAGCAGGGTTCCTCACCCACATGAGAGATACTTCGGTTTCTCTATGACAGTGGGAGCGAGGATTGCATCATGAGATGATGACCCAACTAGTATCGAGCTGGCCATCAAGAGTAGGGACTCTGTAAGAATGGCTGGATGTTTAGCGATCTGAGATGGAATCCTTATACACCAACAAAGTATGGACTTTAGTTGCTATATCTGAAGGGTTAAATCCCCATCAGGAGCAAGTATATCTTGAGAAGATTACTTGGTGTACATGGAAAAGTTGAGACTTTCAAAGCTAGACTTGTTAAAAGTTTGCATCATTTACCAGGCGTGGATTATGATGAAACCTTTTTCAAGTAGCTATGCTTAAGTCCATCCAGATCCTACTTGCCACGGCTACATACCATGACTACGATATCTGGTGGTTGGGTGTCATGACAGCTCTTCTAAAATGATGTTTTGGAAGAGGGCGTCTATAAGTACACAGCCAGAGGGCTTCGTAAACAGTGGGAGCAGCGGAAACGTGAACAAGATGCTTTATAGGATAAAGCAGGCATCGCGGAGTTGGAACGTCTGTTTTGATGTCTTAGTCAAAGATTTTGACATCATCAAAATGGTAGATGAACCTTGTATAAACAAAAAGGTAGTAGGGAGTATGGTGGAGATCCTCGTAGAGTACGTGGATGACATACTCTTGATAGGGAAGGAGTTTCCTATGCTACGCTCGATCAATCTCCGATTATCACAAAGATTCTCCATATAGGATCAAAGTGATACCTACTAAATCCTGGATTTTAGATCTATGAGATAGATCTAATTGGGTGTTAGGATTCTCACTAGTCGTAGTGAGATGGTATCAATCGATCCTGGGGAGAATCACTGGAAAGGTTCCAGGGTGATAAAGACGACTGAATGTCAGTCGCAGGCATTGTCTTTACCCTCAGTAAAGGGACGGTATGTTGGAAGAGTTCCAAGTTAGATACCGTGACATACTAGACGATAAAGGCAGGATACATCGCTACTTAAGATGCTACCAAAGAAGCTGTTTGGATGTATAATGGTTCATGAGATGAACTATGTTCCTACCTTTGTGAGACAATGGAGTTGTGGCTTATGCCAAGGAACGCCGGTCCCATCAGTGATCCAGACATATTCTAAGGCAGTATCACCTGATCATGGAAATGGTTGATCTCCAGGGTGATCGAGGTAAGGAGAGTAGACTCAAAGGATAACACGGCGGATCCACTCATGAAGGCTTATTCCCAGAGAGAGACTTTTATGGGATGGTTGAGTATGAGATACTACAACCACTGCTACAGATGGCCCTAGTGCAAGTGGGAGATTGTTAGTTATATGTATGCCCTAGAGGCCATTACTATACATTGGATGTATATTGTAGTGGATGCTGGGACATATATATGGAGGACTTTCTTGCTCGACATGATAGTATGCTATCTGGTTGCTCTTTACCTTAACGTGTACAGAGATTGTCTCTCTATTACATGTTGGTAAAGCCCTTAGGATGTGTACTTGACTACCTGGACTATGATGCGGATCATACTAATGGGGACATGGTAGTCCATAAGTACATCCTTGAAAGTCCCTAGTCGTGGGTGTATCGAGATGGGGCATCGATATACCAGAGTAGACAAGCATGTACCTTCTCGACCCATACAGATGGGCGATGGATGATCCCATATCCATCGGTGTTTGACATCAGAGATGATATACGGGTGCTCAGTGGAGACAGGGTACACTGGACGGACTCGCTGAGAACTCCCAGATGGTATTATACCTTACGTCAGATGGCAGTTCTCTGGTGACACTGGTACAGAGTAGTCTGTTGACCCGAGATCGTCATAGAGTCTTGTGTGGTTCCCACTGTGCTTTGATTTCATCTTACCACGTCCAAGAGGGCATGCAAAACGGTGGTTTTTGGGTACAGTCCCGAGTCGCATGGAGGCAATGAGCGATAGGAGGGGGTTCGTCTCTCCCGGTATAGGGAGTTGATGTTGCGCTGTGTTCGATTGGCTATAACAGGAAATCCCTGGCCAGGGTTGCTGAGATTTACTGGTAAGTGTTACCAGTAGTTTCTCGAATTGTTATAGACCTCATATCGACACGACTTATCGAGCTATTGGGGTCTGACGTTTACCACCCCTAGGCAAGATATGCGACATATCAGACGACGAGACCGGACTGTACGGTAGTGTTACTGGTTGGATTCACTGGAGTGTGAGCGGGCTTGCTCGTTGATCTTCTGATCGCTCAATACCCGCGTGGCCGTTACGTTTAGCAGACCGCTTGCGGCTTGTGGGTGTTTGATATGATCATCACCTGCTGCCGGCGTATTGACGAGTCTTTAGAGTCCTACACAGAGGTTTCCTGGCTCAAGCGAAACGAAATAGGAGCGCATATGAGATATGTGCGGGACCGAGAATATTGCGTGTATGTGATACCGTATTTCATTCTCGCGATGAATGTATCGAATGGTTGTATGCGATATAACCTAGTTATCGAATCAAGGATAGATTCGGTAAGCCGATACATAGGATACTAGTCGGTTATATGCGATATGACCGGATCGTTAAATCAAGTGTTGATTTAATGATTTAATGTATAATTATATATTTGATATATTACTTTGCATTAACTAGTATTGGTTCACTTTAAATGGATTTTCTCACTTGGATTGTGCACATTGTATATGTGATATACATTTGTACATTTGATTGTATCATGTTTGATGATACATACTTTTTGGTTAAGTGTAAAGAATTAAACCATGGTTAAGTTGGAAATTAGGGTTTTGTTTTATCCATTATTTATTTATTCATTTATTTATTTGTTTGTTTATTTTGGAAAAATATTAAGCATAAAGAAATGAAATGGTGGCTAATTTTGGACTTGCATGTTGAAGCTTCATGAAGCTTTGACTAAGTCACCATTTTGTCTCATGCTTAACCCTAACCACTCCACTCAACCCTAGTTGATTCTCTACACTTCACCATGGTTAGATTATGATAAGCATTCCTTTTATTTTCTATTTTGGAATAACACTTATCATGATATTCATCATCTTCTTCTTCTTCTTCACTTGAAGAAAGCTTCACTTCATCAATGGTGATTGATGAAAATGAGTGAGAAATCCAATTATAAAGTCTACCCACTTCCTATTTCTTCATCCTCTACCTCTTGCCAAGTAGTACAGTGTGTTTTCTTCACAAGTTTCTTGACTTGGTGAAGTTGGAGCTTGATCTAGTGATGCCTCGACGTAGATCATCTTCGGCATCGACGTCGACGACCTAGCCCGTCCATTCTCCGATGATGCCGACGCTAGAGCCCGGGGTTTGACTTGGACAGCGAGGAGACTTCATTGCGGAGCTATGGAGGTGGAGGACCGGATCTACAAAGGTTGTATATCCGTTCTTTTAGTTTAGCTGTAAACTAGTTTCATTTTATCGCCTAGAAATCTAGCCAACGATCCGTATTAGGGTTTCTCGGCACGGATAATTTTTGAAATTGGCATGGTTGATGCCTTGTGAGACCCCTTGAGAGTGCCTAGGAACCCTACACGTCTCAGGACCAGTTTCCACTGTCGCGGATATTGATATCCATAAGACGTCGGAAAAAGACTGTGTGAATGCCAAGTGCCTCTTGTTGGCCTCTGTTGATGGTGCATACCAGAGGCAGTACGAGAAGATGGACTTAGTTTCCATCTTCCTCCATAACAAAGATCTATATGGAGAGCAATCTCGTATCGCAAGATATGAGACCTCGAACGAATTGCTTCAAGCGAGGTTAGCTGTCGGGTTATCTGTAGGGGGCAACGTCCCTACATAGACTAGATATTTTGATAAGCTCACGGACCTGAAGACCACGTTGAAGAATGGGTCAAATACTGACTTGATTCTACAGTCCCTGCCCTCTACTTATACCCTGAAGGAAACCAGGGAAGAAGAAGGAAAGGGAAGGGCAAATGATTCGGGACTGGATATAGTGAAGGAGGGACGTTCCTATTGTTACGGGAAAGGACATTGGCAGAAGGATTGCAGGGCTTTGAAAGCCAGTAGCCAGGATTCGAAGCATGTTGTGGATTCGGTTTCGGGTGTGTTTGTAATAGAAAACTGTATATCAATTAACTCTATTTCCTGGGTACTGGATACCGGGTCAGGATCTCACATCTGTAATTCATTACAGGCTTTGAGAAACCGTAGAGTTATCAGGATAGGTGATATGACTCTCAGGGTTGCTAACGGAATGAGCGTGGACGCTGAATCCGTAGAGGAATATCACCTTGGATTGACAAGTGGGCAGATATTGATTCTGCGTAACTGTTTGTATGTACCTAGTATGGCTTGTAATATCATATCTGTATCCTTACTTTCTAAGGAAGGATATGATTTTACTTTTGTAAGCGATGTGGTCCACATCCACCTAAATCAAGTTCTAATTGGGTGAGGTACATTAGAAAATGGAATATACGTATTGAATCAAGCTTATGTTTTCAGTATCCAGAACACACTTAAAAGAAAGTCTCCAGACACGAATCAGGCTTTCTTATGGTATTGTAGACTGGGTCACATTAATAAGACACGGTTAACAAAGTTACATAAAAAGGGATACTTGAATCCGTTCGAGTATCAGTCTTATGCCACTTGTGAAACTTGTCTCATGGGAAAGATGACAAAAACTCTGTTCGCTGGACACGGAGTAAGAGCGAGCGAGCTTTTGGGACTCGTACACAGTGACGTGTGTGGTCCAATGTCTATACATTCGCGAAGTGGTCATTCATACTTCATTACTTTTACGGACGAGTTCTCTAGGTATGGACATATCTTCCTGATGAAGCATAAATCTTAGGCCATTGAGAAATTTCGGGAATACAAGAATGAAGTTGAAAAACAAACAGGCAAAAGTATCAAGACACTGAGATCTGATCGAGGTGGCGAATACTTAAGTGCTGAGTTTCTGGGCTACTTAAAAGAGAATGGAATTCTCTCTCAGCTTACTCCTACATACATACCACAACACAACGGTGTTTCGGAAAGGCGGAATCGAACTCTATTGGATATGGTTCGTTCCATGATATGTAAGGCTGAGTTACCGTGATCTTTCTGGGGTTATGCACTAGAAACAGCTGCATATCTTTTGAACAGGGTTCCAACCAAGACTGTGCCTACCACTCCATATCAGATGTGGAGTGGGAAGAAACCCTGTCTTAAGTATCTTAAGACATGGGGATGTCCAGCTTTTGTAAAGAAGCAGCATGCGGACAAGCTCGAGGCACGCTCAGTACTGTGTAAGTTTGTGGGATACCCTAAGAACTCCAGGGGGTATCTTTTCTATTCCGCAGAGGAACAAAAGGTTTTTGTTTCTGAGCATGCCCACTTCTTGGAAACTGAATTTTTAGAAAATCAGATAAGTGGGAGCGCAATAGAACTGGAATAAATTCCTGAACCACAAGCTATTACTGAAAGCTTGGTAGAACCAAAAGTTTCAGGAGAACCGGACATCCCAGCGCCACTCCGCAGGAGTAGTAGGCAGTCTCATCCGCTCGAGAGATACTATGGTTTTCTCATAAACGGGGATCGAGAGGATTGCGTCATTGAAAATAATGAGCCTACTAGCTTCCACCAAGCCATTCAGAGCGGTGACTCGGTAAAATGGTTGGATGCAATGCTGACCGAGATGGAGTCCATGTACACTGACAAAGTTTGGATTTTGGACATTGCTCCAGAAGGGGTAAAACCCGTAGGCGGCAAATTGATCTTCAGAAAGAAGATTGGTTTAGATGGGCAGGTTGAAACCTATAAAGCTAGACTTGTTGCAATGGGTTTTCGTCAAAGACGTGGTTTGGACTATGACGAAACCTTTTCTCCAGTGGCTAAGCTTAAATCCATTCGGATCCTTCTTGCCATTGCTGCCTTCCACGATTATGAGATCTGGCAGATGGACGTAAAGACGGTTTTCTAAATGGAAATTTGGAAAAGTGCGTCTATATGGATCGGCCGTAGGGTTTCATTCAGAGTGGGAGCAGCGGTCTAGTGTGCAAGTTGCTTAAGTCCATTTATGGACTAAAGCAGGCATCGCGGAGTTGGAACATCTGCTTTGATGATACTGTCAAAGAATTCGGCTTTATCAAGAATCCGGATGAACCATGCATTTACAGTAAGATTGTAGGGAGAACTGTAGTATTCCTCGTCTTGTACGTGGATGACATTCTCCTAATAGGAAATGACATTCCTATGCTACAGTCAGTCAAAGGATTCTTGTCACAGAGGTTCTCTATGAAGGACCTGGGCGATGCCAACTACATTCTAGGGATCCAGATCTATCGTGATGGATCTAAGAGGATGTTGGGACTTTCGCAGTCCATGTACATCGACACCATACTGAAATGATTCAGAATGGAAGATTCAAAGCGCGGTAATCTACCGGCTTGTCACGGAATCACCCTCTCCAAAGAGATGTCTCCCAAGACTAATTTGGAAAGGCTCGCATGTCATCTATACCCTACACATCTGCGGTAGGCTCTATAATGTATGCGATGTTGTGTACCAGACCAGATGTAGCATACGCATTGAGCGTTGTAAGCCGGTATCAGTCGGACCGAGGGGAGAAACACTGGATAGCAGTAAAGAACATTCTCAAGTACATGAGAAGGACTTAGGAGATGTTCTTGGTGTATAGCGGAAAAGACTTCCAGATCGAGGCCTTTGCTGACTCCAGCTTCCAGAGTGACAAGGATGACTCCAAGTCCATGTCGGGTTATGTCTTTACCCTAAATGGAGGGGCGGTTTGCTGGAAAAGCTCCAAGAAGGAAACCATTGCTGACTCAACTATGGAAGCGGAGTACATAGCTGCTTGCGATGCTGCAAAGGAAGCTGTCTGGATGAAGAAGTTCCTCACGGAGCTTCAGGTGGTTTCCACCATTGTTGATCCAATACCGCTGTATTGTGACAACAACGGCGCTATAGCTTTAGCGAAGGAACCCATGTCCCATCAGAAGTCCAGACACATTTTGAGGCGGTACCACCTGATCAGGGAGATCGAGGTGAAGAGAGTAGATTCGGAAAATAACACTGCAGATCCACTCACGAAGGAAATACCCCAGACTCAGTTCGAGTGGCTGATCGAGATGGTAGGTCTTCGATACGCCAGTACATGGCCCTAGTGCAAGTGGGAGATTGTTAGTATATATGTCGTAGAGGCCATTACTGTATCATACTAGTTTATATATTACTTAATGGAAGCTTGGGATATTCACAGTTGTATAGACAATCTTGCTCAAAATGGTAGTATGCTACTTAGTTTGTTTCTATTTCAATATGTGCATGTGTTTCTTTCAGCATATCGCTTATACATATTAGTGGAGCCCTTAGGATCTTTGCTTGATTACCAGCGTTGTGATGGCAGTCACACTAGTGAGGGCTGGGTAATTTACAAGCACATCCTTATATAGGTCCCTAGTCGTAGGATTATCGAGACGGGGCATCGATACTCCGAAGTAGACTATCGTACACGCTTCTCATCCCAGCAGGGGAGATGGTCTGTCCCACAGCCATTAGTACGTCGTACTGGAGATAGTATGTGGGTGCTCGTTAGGTTACGAGTACACTGGACAGGACTCATCGGGAACTGTTGGTTGGTAGTATACCTATCGTTAGATAACAGTTCCCAGGTGACAGGAGTACAGCTTAGTCCGTTGACTTGACACTGCTACTTCACCTCGGGTGTGTTCCCACTGTACTTTTATTACTACCCTACCACGGCTCAAAGGAGTCGTGCAAACAGGTAGTAGTTTGGTGCAGTCACGAAGCACTTGGAGGCGTAGAGGTTAGATAGGATTCGTCTCTCCCGGTATTGGGGGTTGATATCGCGCTGTGTCTAGGAGAGCCATTACACAAAGTCCCTAACCAGGGTAAGCGAGAATTACTGGTAGTATTTCCAGCAGTTTCTCACGGTGTTCTGGGCTACACTCCGGCACGACATGTACCGCTATAAGGGGTCTGACATTTACCGCCTCCCTAGGCCCGACATGCGATACACATAGACGAACAGACCGGACTGTACGGAGATTGTCACATTCAGGCTCAGTAGGAGTTCGGATGGGTTTACCTCATCGGCCTTCTTATCGACATCTACCTGGGGACCGTTATGTACAGCTAGTGCCACTTGCGGTCTGTGGTTAAACCCACTGCCAGCGTAGTGTCGAGTCTTTAGAGTCCCACACAGAGAGTTTCCCTGCACTGGGCAAAAGGTGTAGAGGCTGTATGGTTTTATGGCAAGGCTACGATAACTTACGTGCACTTGTGCACGTAAGCTGTTCGGGCAGACAATACTAGTGGGCTTTGGTTTAATCTGGATCCTAGTTTTGTATGGATGGATTAGTTTTGGCTTCTGTGCATTCGCATTCTACGGAATGCGGATACGGGTGTGTATGCACGGTTGTGAGGAGCGAAGAAGGAGATGCCTCATTGGGGTTCTGACCGTTGATTCGGTCAGAACCATTATAAGGTGAGGAAAACATTTACTAATCTTTTTAATGATAATTATGTTATAGCTAATTGCTTTGACCATTTGACCATGTTGACAATTTGACCATTGTTGACTTGGATCTTTCTTGTGAACTCTAGACTCTTCTTTGGGTTTTGATTTAATTTGAGATGATAAGGGTCAAATCAAGGAGCCATCACACTTTATCATGATAAGAGATTAGTAATTATTTTTCATATGGATCATTATTTCTTGCTCATTCTCTCTCATCCCAGAGAGAGCTCCCATGGTTCCTCCTTCTTCTTCCTCTCTAGTTTTTTCGTTAGCTCTCATGTGTTGAGAAAATAAGGATCTAAATAGACAAACAAATCCACCATCTTCTTCTACACCACCTAGGACATCAAGAGTAGCAAACTTGTTGCCCTAGTTACCTCGGCTTGAGGTGGAGCTCGGACTACAGACTCTTTGGTGGATCGTCTTCGACTCAAGGAGGCCGCGGAGGTGACCAAGGTCCGGATCGACGCATGGAGCCTACGGAGACGAGGAGGATAGTGGAGAAGACTCGAAGGACTAGTAGCATGAGGTATAATCTCCTTGATAGTAGATTGAACCTTATGTAGTTTGTTAGCAATGGTTTGGCAAAGATGCTCAAGTTTTAGTCTATGTTACCTTGTGTTGAAAATTTGTTTTTTACCTATTCCGCCTCCCCGTAAGTACCGGGGTGGGTAACGTAGACTTACAACTGTAGCATAGGAATGTCATTTCCTATTAGGAGAATGTCATCCACGTACAAGACCAGGAATACCATAATTCTCCTTACAATCTTACTGTAAATGCATGGTTCATCCTGATTTTTAATAAAGTCGAATTCTTTGACAATATCATCAAAGCGGATTTTCCAACTCCGTGATGCCTGCTTCAGTCCATAAATGGACTTGAGAAACTTGCACACTTTACCGATGCTCCCACTCTGAATGAAACCCTCCGGCTGATCCATATAGACGCACTCTTCTAAATTTCCATTTAGAAAATCCGTCATTACGTCCATCTGCCAGACCTCATAATCGTGGAAGGCAGCAATGGCAAGAAGGATCCGAATGGATTTGAGCATAACCACTGGAGAAAAGGTTTCGTCATAGTCCGAACCAGGTCTTTGACGAAAACCGTTTGCAACAAGTCTAGCTTTATAGGTTTCAACCTGCCCATCTACACCAATCTTCTTTCTGAAGATCCATTTGCATCCTACGGGTTTTACCCCTTCTGGAGCAATGTCCAAAGTCTAAACTTTGTTGGTGTACATGGACTCCATCTCGGTCCGCATTGCATTCAGCCATTTTACTGAGTCATCGCTCTGAATGGCTTGCTGGAAGCTAGTACGCTCAATATTTTCAATGATGCAATCCTCTCGATCCCCGTCTATGAGAAAACCGTAGTATCTCTCGGGCGGATGAGACTGCCTACTACTCCTGCGGAGTGGCGCTGGGATGTCCGGTTCTCCTAAAACTTCTGGTTCTACCAAACTTTCACTAATAGCTTGTGGTTCTAGAATTTCTTCCAGTTCTATTGCGTTCCCACTTGTTTTTTTTAAAAAACTGATGTTCCAGAAAGTGGGCATGACGAGAAACAAAAACCTTTTGTTCCTCTGCGTAATAGAAAAGATACCCCATGGAGTTCTTTGGGTATCCCACAAACTTACACAGTACTGAGCGTGCCTCGAGTTTGTCCGTATGCTGCTTTTTAACAAAAGCCGGACATCCCCATATCTTCAGATATTGAAGATGGGGTTTCTTCCCACACCACATCTAATATGGTGTGGTAAGCACAATCTTGGAGGAAACCTTGTTCAAAAGATATGCAGCTGATTCTAGTGCATAACCCCAGAAGGATCGCGGTAACTCTGCCTTACTCATCATCGAATGAACCATATCCAATAGGGTTCGATTCCGCCTTTCAGATACATCGTTGTGCTATGGTGTGTATGGAGGAGTAAGCTGAGAGAGAATTCCATTCTCTTTTAAGTAGTCCAGAAACTCGGAACTTAAGTATTCACCACCTCGATCAGATCTCAGAGTCTTGATACTTTTGCCTGTTTGTTTTTCTACTTCATTCTTATATTCCTGGAATTTTTCAAAGGCCTCGGACTTATGCTTCATCAAGAAGACTTGTCCATACCTGGAGAAATCATCCGTAAAAGTAATGAAATAGGAAAAACCACCTCTCATATGTGTAGACATTGGACCAAACACATCACTGTGTATGAGTCCCAAGAGCTCGCTTGCTCTTACTCCGTGTCCAGTGAGCGGAGTCTTTGTCATCTTTCCCATGAGACAAGATTCACAAGTAGCATAAGACTGATACTGGAACGGATTCAAGTATCCCTCTTTATGTAACTTTGTTAACCGTGTCTCATTAATGTGACCCAGTCTACAATGCCATAAGAAATCTTGATTTTATTCCAGAGACTTTCTTTTAAGTGTGTTCTGGACATTGAAAACCTGAGCTTGATTCAGTACGTATATTCTGTTTTCTAATGTACCTGACCCAATCAGAACTTGATTTAGGTGGATGTGGACCACATCGCTTACAAAAGTAAAATCATATCCTTCCTTAGAAAGTAAGGATACAGATATGATATTACAAGCCTTACTAGGTACATACAAGCAGTTACGCAGAATCAATATCTGCCCACTTGTCAATCCAAGGTGATATTCCCCTACGGATTCAGCATCCACGCTCATTCCATTAGCAACCCTGAGAGTCATATCACCTATCCTGATAACTCTACAGTTTCTCAAAGCCTGTAATGAATTACAGATGTGAGATCCTGATCCGGTATCCAGTACCCAGGAAGTAGAGTTAATTGACATACTATTTTCTATTACAAACACACCCGAAGCCGAAGCCACAACATGCTTCGAATCCTGGCTGCTGGATTTCAAAGCCTTGCAATCCTTCTGCCAATGTCCTTTCCCGTAACAATAGGAACGTCCCTCCTTCACTACCTCCAGTCCCGAAACTTTTGCCTTTCCCTTCCTTTCTTCATCCCTGGTTTCCTTCAGGGTATACGTAGAGGGTAGAGATTGTAGAATCAAGTCAGTATTTGACCCGTTCTTCAATATGGTCTTCAGGTCCGTGAGCTCATCAAAATAGCTAGTCTCTATAAGGACGTTGTCCCCTACAGATGACCCGACAGCCAACCTCGCTTGAAGCAATTCGTTCGAGGTCTCATATCTTGCGATACGAGATTGCTCTCCATATAAATCTTTGTTATGGAGGAAGATAGAAACTAAGTCCATCTTCTCGTGCTGCCTCTGGTATGCACCATCAACTGAGGCCAACACGAGGCACTTGGCATTCGCACAGTCTTTTTCCGATGTCTTACGGATATCAATATCCGTGACACAGGGGAAACTGGTCCTGAGACGGCAGGGGTTTGATTAGTTAAGAGGTGTCCCTGCTAGTCATGGGGAATGGACATCTGGACAGACCTTTTCCAGTCATAACAGTCAAATTCAGTCATTTTATCTAGATGTAACCTATGTCTGGTCACTGGGTCGCTGCAATTAAGAGAGAGGGAGAAAAAAACACTTAGCATGATGTTCTTGCAAGTTTAGATTGGTTTTTAGTTTATCTAAACAGGATGGCTCCCACTGTTTCTCGAATCCTTCCTCAAACCATAAAAGAAGAATTAGTCGGGATTGATCTCACCGTACAATACTTGCTTAACCGTTCAGCCAGGCTGGTGTCGGTACTTCGAGGGAGGTTTTACGACGCTTTCGCGAAATTCCTTAATTAAATAACCTCTTTTCCCTGTGGGCGTAGCCCCGCTAACACCTTTCTAAACACCTACTTGGTTTATAGCATTGATCGTTAAATGAAAAGTCTCCCGGTGAGTAGCGGATACTCACAGTAGGATCGGGATCCAAATATCATTGTGTGATAATGCTGAAGGAATCCTACCAACATTATCAAACTCCAAATGGTATGCAGCAAGTTTCAATTTCCTTAGAAACTCCTGATGTGGATTTTTGCCCCATGCTCTTATGACCTTGACGAAGGCCAACATATCATAAGTCACATGTCAAATTCTAACCGTCATTATCCAGGTTAATTTGAACCCACCAGTACATACCCTTGACGAAGGACAAAATAGTAGTACGATTGTCCCAAACCAACGCATCTATCTATGCTACAGATAAATATTCAGCAGCTACCAATCACTATGCCTTGACGAAGGTCAAAATACATAGCTTGAATACTATTGAACATTTAACTGAAATGACGGAGGGCTACGAATGGTTTTGGTCAAACCGTGAACGTAGTGAACTTGATATAATCGAAGGAACCCGATAGCTTTTAAAAGGAGTGGTCTAAGCTCCGCGTTTTTAAAAGTTTTTCTGTTTTGAAAAAACCGAGTGGTTTTGAAATTGTTCCAACGATTCAGCTTTGGTTTGTTTTCTTTGCATTAATTATTGCGTCCCATCAATTAATACTACCATTGCAGAAAACAACGAAAATATGACGTACGCTTATGCCATCCGCATTCGCCATGGGGCCCCGTCATCACCCGTTAGGTTACTTAACTAACAACAGAGCGAGGGCTAGACTAGCGCGGATGCAAAACGTAAGCAACGCCTACTAGATATCATATATAGATATATACATTCGTCAGATGCAATGATAGCCATTCCAGAATACAGATGAACATATTGGATATACTAAGAATCCGCGCTTCGTTTGAGCCTGCAACGAAAGACGGATTACACGGTCGTGATGAATAGCCAAACCCCACCCTAGACCCCTACGGGTGCGGCAAACGACCCGCCAAGTACCCGAAGTGAAGCAACCTCCCTCAACAACATGAGTAGGCCACTCGGCACTTCAAAGTACCCGGAAGTTTGTGCACCCCACCTTGGATCTATCCTAGGAGCAAAAACAGTAAAAGAAATAATATACAATAGCGGCTACAACCTCAACCCGGATGTGCGGCCATAAAATAATATTACATCAAATTAAAAATTTTACATTGAATGAAAAATGAAAACCCTCATCTCACATCCCCGGCTATTCATCACGACGATCCAACAAGTTCATATACACAAACCAACATCACAGATTACAGATATGCACAACCCTCACTAATCGACGTATAGCGATTAGTAGACGTTCAGTACATATATCACATCACAGAAGATCCGATTAGCTAAAATACTTAGAATTTCGATCGATTACCAGATTTGAATCTACCCCAAGCACAACACAGTACTCAACAAAATCTGGACAGAAACAAAATATCAGAGAAATCACAAAACACTAAGATAGACATTCTGCAAGAAAAACGAGCTGACTCGGAGTCGACACGGCCGCGGATCCGCGGTGAAACCCATAGTTTCGCCGCGCTTGCGCGGCGGTCTTACTGATTGATACGAAAAAGTGTGTTTGTAGTTTAACCGCAATCAGAACGGTGTCGCGTGTAGCTAGACCGAGATGAGTACGGGTCGTCCTCTGGGAAACGTTGAACCTTTTATTTTTACTTTAGATGTGTTGAAAAAGAGAGGAGGAATAAAGAATTTTGTGAAAAGTTTCTAGATCTACTTTAATGTAAAATATAGATCTAGATTATTTTAAAGATTTAAATAATATAATAATAGGTCTTGTAGGGTTCGTTAGGATTTAGTAGTTATGGAAGATTAATTAAAAGATACCCTTTTTATCCATTAATAGATTTAGAACTAGAACGACGGTGATGCGTGTAGATTAGGGTTTCTGGAGGGAAAAGGAATCCCACTCGTAACCCTTATCTCGACACGGAACTCCGTTCATATCTAGCCTTTACCAAAACAATCATTAATCTAATCTCTAATCGCGGTCGGAACTAGCAAGGAATTGTTAGCGCGCCCGATTAGGATGTTAATGATTATTTTGATAAAGTTCCTAAACTTTATAGGACTTAAAAAGGGTTTAATTATTTTCATCCCCCATTAACCTACCCTAATCCTACGAACCCTAACAAGCGGAGAATTACTCGCGCATGTTGGGAGAAGAAGATGAAAAGAAAGAGATGGAAAACATAATGTAAAAGAAAACAAACAATTAAAAAAAAAAACTACCTTTATTAATCAACTCCTTCAACTACACTTTTAATCCATAGAAAATGATTACAAAACTTGATTTGCTTCTCGATCTTTCCTAGGGAGGTAGTCGAACAGTCGATGATCAGCCTGGATGCGTGAGCGTCGGGAGCTTCGTGATCTCTTCGGCTTGATAGCTTTTCCAAGTGGTCCTCGGTGCCTTTTTATAGTGCAAAGCCAGAATCTTTAGGCTGGAAACTTGGTAAAATTTGGTAGTTATCAATCTCCAAAAATCTTGCTTTCCAAATCATCATGATTGCGGCGGATCCGCGGCCCCAGGGTGGGTTTGGCCGCGGATCCGCGCTCAATGGTATGGATCTCTTTGTCGTTTTTCTTGGGCTCTCTGATGGTGACATTTGGCATTCCTAGGCACCTTTATATCTTTAAAATATTCTCTCGGTTGCTTCCAGACTTGGTCTCCAAGTTTGCTTCTTAATTTGGCAAGTTTTCTTCAACAAATTGATTTGTTTGTTAAATCCTTCATAACAACTTGGAAATAATCTGCACAACAACTCAAATAAGATTTTAGTAGACTTTGTTCTACTTGATTAGATCAATAATATTATTTGCATACATTTTCCTACCAAATGATAATTAAAATATATTAACACATGGAAAATAATGTTTTTACACATAAACCCTCATATGTATAATATATTATAATATAGTCCTTTTTTTTAATATAAAAATGGTAGGAAAAATGTACTACAATTGTGCAGTTTTATCGACAGAACAAATACCCCCAAACTTATCTTTGATCGTCCCGAGCAAACTAGTTTATTTTTAAGAGGAGAAAAAGAAAGGAGAAAACTAAGCACACTTTCGTAGGCAGACACGATTGCACTGAGCACGTGCAACAAGCTGTTAAACCTCTAGGTGTCCCTAGTAGGAGGAGTGTTGTCTCCTGAGGGTTTTCAGCGGATTACACCCACAAAATCCTATAACAAAAGAAAGATGGTGAAATTTACATATAAAGATAAGAACCATAAAAGAAATACTTTGAAAAGAAGAGTTTCCAACTATACTAGCTTTTCAGTTGTCATGAGCCCTATCTTAATAGTCATGAAAAAAATGTTAGAAATCACATCATCCCTCAATAAAACATCGTCTTTATTCTTCATTCCTACCTTTTGTCCAAACATTGATCATTTAACCCCACGTGTGTGTAAAGAACATCCCTACACTCGGAGAATTCAATTCAAGCTATCATACTCTTGTCCATCTACCTTAGTACTTTTTACTTTGATGAATACTTAGAATTGCTTACACATTTTCATGCGACCGTTAATACTTCTTGAGGTACTAACCGACCGATTACTCATGTGCTTGCAGATTTGGTGATAATATTTTCCTTGTCTTGCACCACCTAAGGCTTAGCAGTGACTCCCAGACCAGTTGGCCTTAAGGCACTAGGTGAAGAGGCACCCTCGCTATATTTTTTTTATTGCTACCTTGGCGATACAAAACCAGTGTTCATTTTTTTCTTTTCACCATTTTATATTTTCTTCATCATTTCCTTCATACTTTGGCTTTTAGAAAAGAGTATTTCAAGGTATCCTCTACTATCCCGAGTTTCAAGACGTGTGTATGTGCATATTGTAGGGTATCAACATTCAAATGTTTGGCTTCCAGAATAGAAACTATTTTTCAGACTTATTTTTATCCTCAGATTAGTGACTTCCTTCATCTTACTAACCCTTGGGACAACAGCTCATAACTACTTATTACTAGTTCGTATAAGAAAACTTCTAATTTTCTTGGTTTTCTTAAACTCTTCCTATCTTTTGGATGTAATGTTTCACTTTCTATTCTTTTGTTATAAAAAAAAATTTCTTTTTTTTATTTTAAATGCCCGGTGTCAAAAATAATTCAGTGAATACAAACCTCCCCCCCAAACCTGTTTTCAGCAGTGTCCTCACTGATGTAGCCTTTTGAGAACATGGACCTGTATACTAAGGGAGAGATACAAGGGGTAAAATAATAGTTAAATGATAAATTCCCCCAAACTTATTCTTTGACACGCACAGATATTCAATCAAATCATTTTTCACTCACCTCCATTCTTAAAATGTGAAAAAGTTATCAAAATATGGAGGTGAGGCGGAGGAAATTTAGTTTTGATAAAGCGGCTCCAGTAAAAACAGGAGCTCCTCCGCGGGGTCAGCAGAAAAATACGGTTTTAATCTATGCCCATTTACTTTAAAAATCGAACCGTTTTTTAAATTTTTGACTTCAACCGCCCCGTGCGGGTGTACATACCGCACCACAAAAGGTCCTTTCCAGCGAGATTTAAGCTTACCCGGATGAAGATGGAGACGTGAATCATAAAGAAGGACTTGTTGCCCCGATGTGAAGGTTTTTCTAGAAAGAATTTTATCGTGGAACACTTTAGTCATGTTCTTTACTATCACCGCATTATCGTAAGCTTCATCGCGGAGTTCGCTTAGCTCATTCAATTGCAGCTTCCGATAGCTGCCTGCATGATCAAGATCAAAATTAGGCTCATTAATAGCCCACATTGCCTTATGTTCAATCTCGACAGGGAGGTGGCATGCCTTCCCAAACACAAGGCGGTATGGAGACATACCAAGATCGGTCTTATAAGCGGTGCGGAATGCCCAAAGAGCATCCGTCAATTTGGTTGACCAATCTTTACGGTTTTTAGAAACCGTCTTCTCCAAAATCTGTTTGATCTGCCTATTTGAGATCTCAGCCTGCCCGCTTGTTTGGGGATGATAGGGTGTAGAAAGCTTGTGAGTGATTGAATATTTCCGCATCAAGGTCTCGAAAGACCTATTGCAGAAATGTGTCCCGTTGTCGCTAATGATAGCGCGAGGGTGTCCGAATCGCGAGAAGATGTTTTCTTTAAGGAACTTAATGACAACTTTGTTGTCATTAGTGCGACACGGTACAGCTTCCACCCACTTCGAGACATAATCAACTGCTAACAAGATATATAAATTCCCAAAGGAGTTGGGAAAAGGGTCCATAAAATCAATACCCTAAACATCAAATATTTCCACAACCAATATAGGTTGGAGCGGCATCTCATTCCTTCGTGAAATCCGGCCCAAATGCTGACATCGCGGACAAGTTTTGCAATGTTCAAATGCATCTTTAAATAATGTTGGCCAATAAAAGCCACATTGCAAAACTTTCTCCGCCGTTTTTCGAGGTCCAAAGTGACCGCCGCATGCCTGATCATGACAAAATGATAACACGCTCTTGAATTCATCGTTAGGGACACACCTGCGAATGATTTGATCGGAACAATACTTGAATAGATATGGTTCATCCCAGTAAAAATATTTTACTTGGGATAAAAACCGAAGTTTGTCTTGTTTCGACCAATCGCTAGGTATAAGTCCCGTCGCAAGATAGTTCACGATATCAACGAACCAAGGTTCGTAGGATACATTCAAGAGCTGTTCGTCGGGAAATGAGTCATTTATTGGCACGGTCACAGTTGGCGAAGAAGTGATGCGTGAAAGATGGTCTGCTACTACGTTTTCACATCCACTCTTGTCTTTGATAACAAGATCAAATTCTTGTAACAATAGGATCCAACGTATTAGCCTGGCCTTTGCATCCTTCATCGTTAAAAGATGTCGTAGGGCGGAGTGATCTGTGTAAACCACAATAGGCGAGCCAATCAAGTAGGGCCTGAACTTCTCTAATGCAAATACAACTGCCAAGAGTTCTTTCTCGGTAGTTGTGTAATTTATTTGTGCATCATTCAAGGTCCTACTTGCAAAGTAAATTACATGTGGCATCTTATCAATATGCTGTCCCAAGACAGCACCAATAGCAAAATCTGATGCGTCACACATAAGCTCGAACGGGTGGTTCCAATCCGGAGATGATAGAACGGGGGCTGTAGTGAGTGATTCTTTAAGTGATTGAAAAGCAGCCTCACAATTCGAATTGAAGTGAAAAGTAGTGTCCTTGGCCAATAGAAGGGTTAAGGGTCTAGCAATTTTGCTAAAGTCCTTAATAAATCTCCTATAAAATCCTGCATGACCAAGGAAGGATCGTATATCTTTGACGCAATTGGGATGAGGGAGGTTTTGAATGACATCTATTTTAGCTCTGTCGACCTCAATGCCTTTATGTGAAATTATATGTCCAAGTACAATACCTTCTTGAACCATAAAATGGCATTTTTCCCAATTCAAAGTCAAGTTCTTATCCTTACAGCGGGTAAGAACAGCGTCAAGATTACGAAGGCAGTCATCAAAGGAGTCCCCAAAAATGGAGAAATCGTCCATAAAAATTTCTAGAAAATTTTCCTCCATATCTGAAAATATCCCCATCATACACCGCTGAAATGTAGCGGGAGCGTTGCATAACCCAAAGGGCATGCGTCTATAAGCAAAAGTTCCGAAAGGACAAGTAAAAGTGGTTTTATCTTGATCTTTTTCGGTGATGGGGACCTGGTTGTAACCAGAGTATCCGTCCAAGAAACAGTAGTATTCGTGTCCCGCTAATCGTTCCAACATCTGGTCAATGAAAGGTAGAGGGAAGTGATCTTTCCTCGTCGCGGCATTGAGTTTCCTGTAATCGATACATACGCGCCACCCAGTTTGGGTGCGTGTTTGGATTAACTCATTAGCCTCGTTAGTGATGACCGTGATGCCAGACTTTTTAGGGACCACATGAATTGGACTTACCCATTGACTATCAGATATGGGGTAAATTATTCCACTATCAAGACACTTGACGATTTCTTTCTTTACCGCCTCCTTCATAACGGGATTTAACCGTCTTTGTGGGTCTCGGGTTGGTTTGGCTTCATCCATCAGATGTATGTGATGTTCAACAATTAAGGGACTAATCCCTTTGATGTCGGCCATTGTCTAACCAAATGCTTCCCGATTCGATCTCAACACTGCCAAAAGTGCATTCTCTTGCTCTAAGGCTAGAGAAGCGGAAATAATCACTGGCAAAGTCTCATTCTCTCCTAAATATGCATATTTAAGATGAGAAGGTAGCGGTTTGAGATCAAGAATTGGCGGAGAGACAATAGAAGGAGGGGTAACGGAATGATATTCGGACTCTTTAAGAGGTTCAAAACTTGCATAAGATATTGACTCGGAAAGTGCTGCTGACTTTTGCAACGAGTCGACGGGTTCAATCTCAAGGTCGGACTCATTGAACATATCCTCACTGTGAAGTGGTGCAAGATCAAACGATGTCTCATTAGTGTTGTCGAGAACATCAAAGCAAAGTTCCTCATCCATGCAGCTTTCGGGAGCTATCTCGTGGATGGAACAAACATCCAGCAAATGAGCAGAAGGTTCTGATGGCTGACTTCCTAGCTTGTAAATATTAAGCTCAATTGTCATTTTCCCGAAGGATAAGTTCATAGAACCGTTACGACAATTAATCACAGCGTTAGAAGTTGCTAGGAAGGGCCGACCAAGTATCACCGGGATTTGATTGCGTGGGTTTGCCACAGGTTGTGTATCTAAAACAATAAAGTCCACGGGAAATATGAATTCCCCGACTTTAATTAACACATCCTCTAGTTCGCCCCGAGGTTTGGTGATAGATCGATCAGCCATTTGGAGAGTACAATGGGCGGGTTTTAACTCTCCAATTCCTAACTGCTCGTATACTGAATAAGGAAGCAAGTTGACGCTAGCGCCTAGATCGAGTAAAGCACGATTTATATTTTTACCCCCAATAGAAATAGAGATTGTAGGACAACCGGGGTCCTTACGTTTCTTTGGTATTTGTTGGGTAAAAGCTGTGCTAACATTACTCGTCATGAAAACCTTTTTAGGCACTTGAGTTTTTCTCTTCCTAGTGCACAAGTCTTTAAGGATTCTTGCATAAGATGGGACTTGTTGAATAGCATCTAGAAGAGGAATATTCACGCTAACTTGCTTAAACATTTCCACAATCTTCTCCATTTGCGGGTTAGGTCGGTTGGCCCTTAATCGGTTTGGAAATGGAGCACGATCAATAAGTTTTGGGTCCAACGTTTGTGGAGAAGACTGTGGCGACGGATTCGATCCCAAAATTGGAGTGGGCATCGACTTAGATAGATTTGGCGAAATGTTTGAGCCTTGGGGAAAACGGAGAATAGGCTCGGATGAAGGTGGGAGACTAGACGAGTTAGGGGAAGAAGAAGAAGAAGGGGTATCAAATATGTCATTATCATCAACTTGCTCACCCACTTGGTTGTTCAGCACTCTCCCCGATCTCAACGTAGTAATGGCATTCACATTATGACTTTGTGAATGGCCAGGATTCGGTAGGGGTTGAGATGGGAGTTTCCCTTTCTCTCTCGCACTCATTGCGGCGTTTAACTGTGCGATTTGGTTTTCTATTGATTTAATACTCTCACCATGGGAGGAGGAGTTTTTCGTCAGGGTATCAATAGAAGACCTTATCTCAGCCGAATTCTTCATGGATTGTTTCATGAGCATATCCAAAGTTTGTGCAAGCGAGTTGTCAGTACCAGCCATTTGTGGTGTAGAAATGTTGGCCGGATTTTGGAAATTTTGTGACTGAAAGGGGGGCTGATTCTGTGGTTGTGGTTGCTGTGGAGGAGGTCTTTGATAATTACTTTGTTGGTTTTGATTCCTCGCAAAGTTAGGATGATTCCTCCATCCTTGATTATATGTGGAAGAATAAGGATCATTTCTAGGTCGCTGCTGAAAAGCAGCATTAGCTTGAAACGATGCATTCATAGGACATTCTTCCGTTAAGTGTGAAGGATCCGAACAGCAACCACAGACGGTCTTAGGAAGCGTAACCTGATTTAGGGAGACTGATGAGAATCTGCTCTCAATAGCGTCGAGTTTCTTCTGCATCGCTGCCATTTCGGCTTTCACTGTGATGGAAACGTCGAGCTGGTGAATACCTCCCTTAGTTGTAGGTGGTCTTACGCTTTCCCACTGCAACGTGTGTTCAGCAAGGTCTTCCAGATATTTCCATGCTTCACCGTCATCTTTAGACATGAAATTGCATTGACACATTATTTCAAGCATCTGCTTTGTCGCTGGATTAATGCCCTCATATATAATCCGACATAAATCCCATCTTTGTATCCCGTGATGGGGGCATTGGACAAGCAGATCTTTGAAACGTTCAAAGCACTTCCAAAATGGTTCATTGGGAAGCTGGGTGAACTGGTTGATCTCGCTCCTAACATGTGCAGTCTTATGATTTGGGTAAAACTTCTTAAGAAATGCTACGACGAATTCATCCCAATTAGCGATAGAGTGTGCGGCAGTATTATAAAGCCATTTTTCTGCCAAGTCGCACAGTGTGAATGGGAGAAGACGTAAGCGCATAGCATCTAAAGTCAATTGTGAAGTACCCATCATTGCGCATACGTTTTCGAATTTGGTGATGAAAACGTACGCGTCTTCCGACTCAAGCCCGTGAAATTTAGGCAGCAGATTGATGTAGTGGGGTTTGATTTCGAAATTATCCCCGTTAGGTGGTGGAAGAGATAGACAAGTAGGAAGAGGACCACGAATAGGATAGCATCTCTCTTGGAGAGAGATGCGCAGTGGATTCTGCGCACCTGCGGGCGGTGGCAGCATGGTGTTATACTCTGATGGAGTGTCGTCCATCTCGGTTGATGTGGTGTGTGGTGGGGGAAAAGAAGATGAAGAAGTCGATAACAGGAATGCGGACAAGACGGGCACTAGGATCCCGTGTCCAGCCGAGCATGCACTAAGCGGGTTTAGTGCAAGTGGCAGCGTGTGTGTGATTTAAAATTGGCTTGTTTTGAAAAAGTGGGACTCAAGACAAATCACCCTAAGATGCACAAGCAACCCTAGAACTAAGGTTACCTAGGTCAGTCTCTAGACAGCTCCTAACTAAGGCTAGAAATAGGACCTCAAACCGCCTCTTCACGGACAAGTACGGCCAGGTAAGTAGGAAGGAACCACCACTACAGTGGGCCTAATTAAAAACCACTAGCCTAGACACCGCAATGTCAGTTAGGATAAACGGCCGATGCCTATACTTGTCTTTTTCCTATTGAGCTCGACAGTCCTTAGAGTCTGGTCTCGATATTTTTTAAATTAATGAAGGGTTGTTCTATATGCTCGGTTTGTGATTTGTGGGGCTTAGGAAGGGTGATGAAATCCCCACCTAATCTTGATTTGGTCTTTGCCCCTTAAAATCCGTATTAAAATATGCAAAACAAAACCAATCACAAAACTTTTGCAAAAAGATTTTTGAGCGGCGCAATTTTGCAAAGAATTCTGCAGAAGATAGATTTTATTGGATTTGAGAGGAGAGAGGAGGAGTTGAAAGAAAATACCAGAGAAGATTGAAGCCCTAATTCCCCTAAGCAGCCGCGTTTCCGCCGTAGGAATGGTACTTTTGCCGCGGTTCCGCCGCAAGGTGGAAGGAACAATTGCTGAAAATTTTTCTCAAGCCCTCTGTGCTCCTCTGGATCTCGATGAATGCCTCTGTCTTCTGTTTTCCTCAATTCTGTAACTCCAGATCTCCTTGCAAAATTCACGCACAAATCGTTAAATATGCAATTTGCAGTTTTGTTTTAATAATGATATAGCTCGTTTAAGAATTCAACACAAATAGTAAAAATAAAAAATTACGCACGTATCCCCGGCAACGGCGCCATTTGATTGCCTTAGGGAAAATCGTGTTTGTAGTTTAACCGCAATCAGAACGGTGTCGCGTGTAGCTAGACCGAGATAAGTACGGGTCGTCCTCTGGGAAACGTTGAACCTTTTATTTTTACTTTAGATGTGTTGAAAAGGAGAGGAGGAATAAAGAATTTTGTGAAAAGTTTCTAGATCTACTTTAATGTAAAATATAGATCTAGATTATTTTAAAGATTTAAATAATATAATAATAGGGCTTGTAGGGTTCGTTAGGATTTAGTAGTTATGGAAAATTAATTAAAAGTTACCCTTTTTATCCATTAATAGATTTAGAACTAGAACGACGGTGATGCGTGTAGATTAGGGTTTCTGGAGGGAAAAGGAATCCCACTCGTAACCATTATCTCGACACGGAACTCCGTTCATATCTAGCCTTTACCAAAACAATCATTAATCTAATCTCTAATCGTGGTCGGAACTAGCAAGGAATTGCTAGCGCGCCCGATTAGGATGTTAATGATTATTTTGATAAAGTTCCTAAACTTTATAGGACTTAAAAAGGGTTTAATTATTTTCATCCCCCATTAACCTACCCTAATCCTACGAACCCTAACAAGCGGAGAATTACTCGCGCATGTTGGGAGAAGAAGATGAAAAGAAAGAGATGGAAAACATAATGTAAAAGAAAACAAACAATTAAAAAAAAACTACCTTTATTAATCAACTCCTTCAACTACACTTTTAATCCATAGAAAATGATTACAAAACTTGATTTGCTTCTCGATCTTTCCTAGGGAGGTAGTCGAACAGTCGATGATCAGCCTGGATGCGTGAGCGTCGGGAGCTTCGTGATCTCTTCGGCTTGATAGCTTTTCCAAGAGGCCCTCGGTGCCTTTTTATAGTGCAAAGCCAGAATCTTTAGGCTGGAAACTTGGTAAAATTTGGTAGTTATCAATCTCCAAAAATCTTGCTTTCCAAATCATCATGATTGCGGCGGATCCGCGGCCCCAGGGTGGGTTTGGCCGCGGATCCGCGCTCAATGGTATGGATCTCTTTGTCGTTTTTCTTGGGCTCTCTGATGGTGACATTTGGCATTCCTAGGCACCTTTATATCTTTAAAATATTCTCTCGGTTGCTTCCAGACTTGGTCTCCAAGTTTGCTTCTTAATTTGGCAAGTTTTCTTCAACAAATTGATTTGTTTGTTAAATCCTTCATAACAACTTGGAAATAATCTGCACAACAACTCAAATAAGATTTTAGTAGACTTTGTTCTACTAGAATTAGATCAATAATATTATTTGCATACATTTTCCTACCAAATGATAATTAAAATATATTAACACATGGAAAATAATGTTTTTACACATAAACCCTCATATGTATAATATATTATAATATAGTCCTTTTTTTTAATATAAAAATGGTAGGAAAAATGTACTACAATTGTGCAGTTTTATCGACTGAACACTTACCAAGTCACGATCTCGTTTTTCTTGGGTCTTCTTAAAATATCATGCACGTATTTTTAAGGTCCCTGGAAAAATTTTTGGACCAGTTTTTAAAATCGACAGAAAACGAGCATTTTTGACGTGGTTTCGCGATTTCTCCGGCGATCGAATTTCTAACACATTGCTAACAAGTTAGTAATGGTTTAGCGAGGCTCTGATACCACTGTAAGTCTACGTTACCCACCCTGGTACTTACGGGGAGGCGGAATAGGTAAAAAACAAATTTTTATCACATGGTAACATAGACTAAAACTTTAAGATCTTCGCCAAACCATTGCTAACAAACTGCAGAGGTTTAATCTACTGTGTTGTAGGAGATTATACCTCATGAAAACGGTCCTTCGGGTCTTCTCTCCGCTGTCCTCCTCGTCCATGCAAGCTCCGAGGATCGATTCGGATCTTGGTCACCTCCGCGGCCTCCTAAAGTCGAAGACGATCCACCCGAGAGTCTGTAGTCCGAGCTCCACCTCAAGCCGAGGTAACTAGGGCAACAAGTTTTCTATGCTTGATGTCCTAGGTGGTGTAGAAGAAGAAGATGGATTTGTTTGTCTATTTAGTTTTTATTTTTCTCAACACATGAGAGCTATAGAAAAATCTAGAGAGGAGAAAGAAGGAGGAACCATGGGAGCTCTCTTTTTGGATGAGAGAGAATGAGCAAGAGATAATGATGCATTAGAAAAACCATTTACTAATCTCTTATCATGATAAAGTGGGATGGATACTTGATTTGACCCTTATCATCTCAAAAAATAAATCCAAAAGAATAAGAAGGATCTAGTGCTCTCAAGAAATGTCCAAGTCAACAATGGTCAACTAGGTCAAATGGTCAACATGGTCAAAGCAATTTGCCATAACACAATTATCATTAGAAAAGATTAGTAAATAATTTCCTCACCTCATAATAGTTTTGACCGAATCAACGGTCAGAACCCCAATGAGGCACCTCCTTCTTCGCTCCTCACAACCGTGCATACACACCCGCATCCACATTCCGTAGAATGCAAATGCACAGAAGACAAAACTAATCCATCTATACAATACTATGATCCGGCTTAAACCAAAGCTCACTAGTATCATCCGCCCAAATATCATACGCGCACAAGTGCGCGTAAGTGATCGTAGCCTTGCCGTAAAACCATACGGCCTCTACACCTTTTGCCCAGTGCAGGGAAACTCTCTGTGTGGGACTCTAAAGACTAGACACTACGCTGGCAGTGGGTTTAACCACAGACTGCAAGAGGCACTAGCTGTACGTAACGGTCCCCAGGTAGATGTCGATAAGAAGGCCGATGAGGTAAACCCATCCGAAATCCTACTGAGCCTAAATGTGACAATCTCCGTACAGTCCGGCCTGTTCGTCTATGAGTATCGCATGTCGGGCCTAGGGGGAGGTAAACGTCAGACCTCTAATAGAGGTACAAGTCATGCCGGAGTGTAGCCCAGAACACCCTGAGAAACTACTGGGAACACTACCAGTAATTCTTGCTTGCCCTGGCCAGGGACTTTGTGTAATGGCTCTCCTTGACACAGCGTGATATCAACCCCCAATACCGAGGGAGACAGATCCTATCTAACCACTACTGCCTCCAAGTGCTTCATGACTGCACCCAACTACCACATGTTGGCACTACTCCTTTGAGCCGTGGTAGGGTGGTAATCAAAGTACAGTGGGAACACACTCGAGGCGAAGTAGCAGTGTCAAGTCGACGGACTAAGCTGTACTCCTGTCACCTGGGAACTGTTATCTGACAATAGGTATAGTACCAACCAACAGTTCCCGACGAGTCCTGTCCAGTGTACTCATAACCTAACGAGCACCCGCATACTATCTCCAGTACGACGTACTAATGGTTGTGGGACAGACTGTAAGTACACGGTAGCGCCCCGGCCGTCTAACAGACGCCAAATGCCGAACAAAAACTTTTACAACTGGCGCTATTGTATACTATAACCCAGATCTGCCATTAAAGCTAAACTAACAAACTAAAAAGTGGGTAGAAATGTTATACCGAACGATCCGAGTCCATCGGTCTTCAACCATCATCCCACGCTTTGTTGCGGCTGCTGCGATCTCCTGAATCTCCAGTCTTCTCGTCCAGGTGGCACCACGTCGACGGATCTTTAAACGGGCTCCCGCCTCTGAACCGAGGCAACTCGATCATCAATTTTGCTAAAAGAGATGACCAAGATGATGTAGATGTAGGGTTCCTATGCACACTAGTGAAGGTTCATAGAGCATCAAACATGCCCGAATAAAATTCTACATGTGCCGAACAACCCAAAGACGGGATCTTTGCTAGATTATTAGGGTTTAGCATGCAAGATAACATCTTTTGTCTAAGTGTGAGGGATTACAACCTTTGTAGTCCGCTCCTTCGCTTCACAATCTCCGAGTAGAAGTCCCTTCGCCGCGATCCATGATCTCCCTGACTCAAGAGAGGCTCCACGACTCAAACGATCCATGCTAGCTTGAAGTGTTCCGATTCTCCGATGATCTACGTCGAAGTTGCTTTAACCCAAGCTTTCTCACTCTAAAGAGATGAACACCCTAATCTAATGGGCTAGATTAGATGAGGATGAGGGAGAAGTAATTATGCTTTCTTTTTATTCACTTTCTCACAAGAAATCATCACACAAGAATTAACTAGTAGGCATTTTCTTTTAGAACTCAAGAGAGAAGAAGATGATAATGGAAAAGATAATCCTTTTGTGATGAATAGAAAAGAAATCTATAAGATTGATATATCAACCATGGTCAAGGATGAGTGGCTAAGAAGTTGTAGAGAATAAACTAGAGTTAGGGTTTGGTTAGGTTAAGGATAAGTATCAACCATAATATCTTAACCAAGACAAAAGGAAAAGCTTCTAGAATGTGCAAGAAGAAGCTAACCCTAATCAAACCCTAATCCCATTTAATCAGCCTTAAACATGTTTAATAATAAATCATATCATGTCACAATAATATATATCACATATATATTATATATTTGCAACAAAAGAAAATAATACATTTAACATATATCGCATATATATCAATGTATTAATCTAGTGAGAAAATGAAATAATAAAGTGGGCCAATATTAGATAATGTAATACAATATATCATATATATTATTATACATTAAATCATCGAATCAACAATTGATCCAACGATCCGGCTATATCGAATATAACCGGCTAATATATCATGTACCGATTCATCGAATCAACACTTGATCCGATGTCCCGATTCAGATCAAAATATCTCGAGAATATAATACGGTATCTCATATCGCATTATCCTCGGTCCTGCACATATCACATATGTGCCTCTACTCCGTTTCGCCTGAGCCAAGAAACCTCTGTGTATGACTCTAAAGAATCGTCAATACGCCGGTAGCAGGTGATGATCATATCAAACACCCACAAGCTGCAAGCGGTCAGCTAAACGTAACAGCCACCCAGGTATTGAGCGATCAGAAGATCAACAAGCTATCCTGTGCGTTCTCCTGTGAATCCAATCAGTATCACTCCCGTACAGTCCGGTCTGTTCGTCTGATATGTCGCATATCAAGTCTAGGGGTTGTAAACGTCAGACCCAAGTAACCGATAAGTCGTGTCGATGTGAGGCTCATAACAGGTCGAGAAACTACTAGTAACACTTACCAGTAAATCTCTATATCAGCCCTGGCGAAGGACTTCCAGTTATAGCCAATCGAACACAGCACAACATCAACTCCCTATACCGGGAGAGAAGAATCCCCTCATATCGCTCATTGCCTCCATGTGATTCGGGACTGTACCCAAAAGCCACCGTTTTGCACGCCCTCTTGGACGTGGTAAGGTGGAAATCAAAGCACAGTGGGAATCACACAAGACTCTATGACGATCTCGGGTCTTCAGAATACCCTGCACCAGTGTCACCGGAGAACTTCCATCTGACGTGTGGTATATCACCAACTGGAAGTTCTCGGCGAGTCCGTCCAGTGTACCCAGTCTCCACTGAGCACCCGTACATCATCCTTGATGTCAAACATCGATGGATATGGGATCATCCATCGCCCATCATATGGGTCAAGATGCGTATACGCTAGTCTACTCTGGTGTATCGATGCCCTGTCTCGATATACCCTCGACTAGGAACATTTATAGGATGTACTCATCGACTACCGTGGCCCCACTAGTATGATCTCATCATAATCCCAGTAGTCGAGTACAGATCCTAAGGGCTTTATCAACATGTGAGAGAAAGACAGTAAACCAATATAAGTCAACATGTTAAGATAAAGTGAAACCAAATAGCATATTATCATGACGAGCAAGAAAGTCCTCTTTCTATATATCTAAGAATCTATCATAATATACATCAAATGTACAACAATGGCCTCTAGGGCATATACATAACTAACAATCTCCCACTTGCACTAATGCCAGCTGCTGTAGTATCTCATACCTAGCATCCCGAATAATCTCTCAAACTGTATCTGGGGAATGGCCTTTGTGAGTGGATCCGCAGTGTTGTCCTTCGTATCTACTCTCCTGACCTCGATCTCCCGGCGATCAACTATCTCCCTGATCAGGTGATACCGCCTCAGAATATGTCTGGATTTCTGATGGGATCTGGGTTCCTTGGCCAAAGCCACAGCTCCATTGTTATCGCAATACAGAGGTATTGGATGTTCAATGGATGGAACCACACCAAGTTCACTAATGAACTTCTTCATCCAGACAGCCTCTTTGGTAGCATCGTTGGCAGCGATGTATTCAGCCTCTATCGTCGAGTCTGCAACGGTATCCTGTTTGGAACTCTTCCAACATACCGCCCCTCCATTGAGGGTAAAGACAAAACCCGAATGCGACTTAGAGTCGTCCTTATCACTTTGGAAGCTGGAATCGGTAAAGGACTCCACCCGGAGTTCTCCGTTACCATACACCAAGAACATGTCTCTAGTCCTTCGCAAGTACTTGAGAATGTTCTTCACAACTGTCCAGTGACTCTCTCCAGGATCTGCTTGATACCGGCTCACTACACTTAGTGAGTATGCTACATCGGGTCTGGTACATAGCATCGCATACATGATAGAGCCTACTGCCGAAGCATAGGGTATCCCTTGCATGCGAGCTCTCTCCAAATCAGTCTTGGGAGACATCTCTTTGGAGAGAGTGAGTCCAGAGATCGTGGGTTGGTTCCCACGCTTGGATTCTTCCATACTAAACCTCTTTAGGATGGTGTCAATGTACCTGGATTGGGACAATCCCAGAATCCGTTTAGATCTATCTCTATAGATCATGATTCCCAATATGCAGGAGGCATCACCAAGATCTTTCATTGAGAATCTCTATGATAAGAAGAGCTTGACTGATTGCAGCATTGGAATATCATTTCCTATCAAGAGTATGTCATCCACGTACAATACGAGGAAGACAACCTTACCCTCTGCTACCTTCTTATAGATACAAGGTTCATCTATATTTTTGATGAAGTCAAACTCTTTGACTACAACATCAAAACAGATGTTCCAACTCCGTGATGCTTGCTTTAACCCATAAATGGATTTAAGCAGCTTGCACACCTTTCTGCTACTCCCACTATCTATGAAGCCCTCTGGCTGAGTCATGTACACGCACTCTTCTAAATCACCATTTAGAAAGGCGGTCTTAACATCCATTTGCCAGATTTCGTAGTCATGGTATGCAGCAATGGCAAGTAAGATCCGGATGGACTTAAGCATAGCCACTGGAGAAAAGGTTACGTCATAATCCACACCTGGTCGTTGACGAAAACCCTTTGCTACAAGTCTAGCTTTGAAAGTCTCAACTTTTCCATCTACACCAAATTTCTTTTTAAAAATCCACTTGCTCCCAATGGGTTTTACCCCTTCAGGAGCATTTTCCAAAATTCATACTTTATTGGTGTACATGGATTCCATCTCAGATCGCATTGCATCCAGCCATTTCACAGAGTCACCACTCGTGATGGCCTGCTCGAAACTAGTCGGGTCATCATCATCCATGATGCAATCCTCGCTTCCACCATCAATGAAAAAACCGTAGTATCTCTCAAGTGGATGAAAAACCCTACTGGATCGGTGGAGAGGCTGGGGTTCGTCGGGTACTACTGAATCCTCTATTTCCACTAAATCATCTGTCGTAGTTTGTGTCGCTGGAACCTCTTCCAGTTCTACCTCATTGCCATCAATTTCTTTCATAAGAAAACCCTTTTCTAAAAAGGTGGCATGTCGAGAAACAAACACTTTTTGTTCCTCGGAGTGGTAGAAGATATACCCTCGCGAATGTTTGGGATATCCAATAAACTTACATAAGACAGATCTTGCCTCGAGCTTGTCCGGATTTTTTCTTTTGACATAGGCTGGATAACCCCATATCTTAATATACATAAGAGATGGTCTCTTCCCTTTCCATATCTCATATGGAGTGGTAGGCACTGATTTGGTAGGAACCGTATTCAATAGGTGTATGGCTGTCTCAAGCGCATATCCCCAGAAGGAAATAGGCAACTCAGTCTCGCTCATCATGGAGCGCACCATATCTAATAGGGTGCGATTCCTTCGTTCTGATACACCGTTGTGCTGTAGTGTATAAGGAGGAGTAAGCTGAGAGAGAATCCCATTCTCTTTTAGATAATCTAGGAACTCACTGCTTAAGTATTCACCTCCTCGATCAGATCGAAGAATCTTAATACTTTTGCCTGTTTGGTTCTCTACTTCGTGCTTATATTCTCTGAATTTCTCAAAAGCTTCAGACTTGTGTTTCAACAGAAACACATGTCCGTATCTAGAGAGATCGTCAGTGAATGTAATGAAGTAGGAAGAACCGTTCCTGGCATGCGTAGACATGGGACCGCATACATCACTATGTATTAGTCCTAAGAGTTCAGTAACTCTTTCTCCGTGTCCACTGAACGGAGCTTTGGTCATTTTTCCTTTGAGACATGAATGGCAAGTATCATAAGATGATAATTCGAATGGATTCAAATAACCATCCTTATGTAACTTAGCCAGTCGTGTCGCATTGATATGACCAAGTCGAAAATGCCACAAGTAGGATTCGTTCATATCTGAACTTTTCCTCTTGTGTGTGTTTTGTATATTCAGGACTGTATTCTGATTTAGAATGAATATGCGATTATGTAACGAGCCTGATGCAATCAACTTTTGATTTAGGAATATGTTCATAACATTATCCTTTACTACAAAATTCTATCCTTCTTTACTTAATAAAGAAACTGATATAATGTTGCACATCATGTTCGGTATATAATAGCACTCATTTAGAATCAGTGTATTACGACTTGGCA